>CM030360.1:27170641-28370641 GCA_017893485.1 Hemerocallis citrina
CCTTTTCTTAGATGAATGAGCCTTTCTTGGCCGACCCCGTGATGCCGAGATCGAGCACCTTAGGGGTGCGCTATCGCAAAGATGCTAGGGATCGGTAAGCAACTCTTTCTTATTTTATGAACTGGTCGAAGGAAATGAGCCTGGAATCAGCTCGTCTGAAGAAAAATATTGCCGACCATGACATAGGGAGCACTGAGAGTATATGGTCGATGTCTGGTACTTCCGCTCAGCGACCGACCTCCGAATCGTTCCTTCACGAGGTAATAATGGAGAAGGAATTGGAGATACAAAGATTGAATGTAACTCCTATTTCCCGTATCTATTTTTTTTTACTACTATATTTTCATTCCTTTTATTTTTGTATTCAAATTGAGATTCTATATTTTGTTCCAGTTCGAATAAAAATATTCTTTGGCTTCAACTCAATTTCTGGTTCTAATATCTAATTCAATTGTATCTCCGTCCTGCTCTTTTGTGTCGTTCTTCATGAAGAGATGAGCTGTTCATATCATTTATCTCTTTATCCCGATTTTTATGGATTTTTGACTAAGTCTCTAGTTGGATCCCTCTCAAATCCGATACCCTAAAACCCATAACCCAAAACTCCTAACTATTTAAACCCTAAACAGCCCCCTAACCCTATCCCTAACCTAATACTGTTAAACCCCCAACTCTACCGCTGTCTCCTTCTTCTTCTCCCATTCCCTGTCTCCTTCTCCCTTCCACCAATGCCCAAACCCAATCCCCAATCACCTCCATCCCATGTCTCCTCGCCTCGTGACCCCCCACCGTCGACTCCCTCTCCTCGTCAACCCCGCGATCACCACCACCCTCGCCTCCACCACCATCGAACAACTCCCGTCAACCACCATTGACCCATCATCTTTTTCCGCCATGACCATCGTCGTCATCCCCTCGTCTCCATTGCCATCGCCTCGCCATCACCTCCTCACCCACGACCTCCGCCAGCCACCGCCAACACCCCCGTAGCTTCCCCCATTCTCCTCCTCCCCTATTTTTGAACTCGGGAAACAGAGTCGCTAGCTTCGCCCTGTCGCTGCGTCGCTCCTCGACGTCGCGCCGCCACAGTCGCGCTGCCGTCCTTCACGTCGTCGCGAGCCCCGTGTCGCGCCGCCTCGCTGCCCGTCGCCGTGTCGTCGTCGTTCTCTCTCTCTCTCTCTTTGTTCTGTGAAGGAGGGAAGAAGAAGAAGCAGGATTGAATCTTAGCCGTTGGATTCGATCGAGATCTGATCTTGATCAAATCTGGTCTCTTCAGCCAGATCCGACCTCAGCCGTCCATCCGATCGTGATTTCCAGCTCAGATCAAAGCAGATCCAGCCGTCCGATCGTCTTGATCTTGATCTTCCATCAAGATCCACACCGGTCTGATCCATCCGATCTCGATCGTCGATCAATGCCCTCATCCAATCAAGGCAAGTATTCCCCTTGTACAATTTATTGTTCTAGTACAAGTATTTATTTGAAAATACCACAAATAGGTTGTAGTTGTGACTCCTTCTTGTCTTATTATTTGTTGATCTTGAATATTTTACTGTCGATCCCTAAATCTTAACAGTCACAACACCTTCGTTGTTATATTACAATTATTTGGCTCATTTTATCTCCTAGTCACATGAATACATGAAATTAAGAAACCATAGATTTGTAGATGTGTGTTGTATCTTGTATATGATGATCTTGCATCCATTTGAGTTGAGAAATTGATGTTGCTTGCTGATTTGATTACTACTACACCCGTATTTGTATCACACATTAATCTAGACGCCTAATAACCAATTATCATGTAACCTATACATGTAAGACATTCACACTTGTTGATGTCCTGAACTTTGCTTGCTGTTTTGACCCCTTTAAAATTAGAATCTGAACCTGAGCCCTGAACAGTAAATGTAACTCTAGATGTCTAGATATTGATAGCATCCGGAATTTTAGAATTCTGAGTTGCGGTCTAGAAGATATCACAGTTTGACTGCAGCTGTATCGGTAGTCGCAGATTCACAAAACTGCTGCACATCTTTAGTTTGCAAATTAATTTAACTATGTTAACAGTAAGCGTTTGGCTTGAAATTTTACATGCTATTGATGGACACCCTAGAGAACATCCCCAAATTTTCTCAGAATTAATTAACAATATTTCAACATTGTTTCACATGTATAAACTCAGAATCACAAGTTCTGCCTGAACACAATAGCTGTGTAGTTCGCTGTTTTGACACATGTTTCCACAACTTTTATGTACCTTAATTATATGCGTTGGAACCGGGCAGGATTCTAGTTTCCAGATCTCCTAACATATCGATTTTTTCTATCTTGTAGCAAAGGGAATCACAGTTTTGGTACAACAGCGTCGTGTTGTCCAGATTTGAAATTTTCGTTGTTCTTGATCTTTTGATTCGTGTTGACCCTCGAATATGCTATATAAATATCTCAAACTTGTTCCATGTTCATGATTATGATTTCTTGACTTGTTTCACACAATATCATGCTTGCTTGATGTCAATAATAAATAATAAGCCGGGGTTTAAGGGAAAGACCATAGTAGTGGACAGTATAGGTAAGTGTACTCGGAAGGGGGCCCGTATTTCCCAGTACTCGGTTCATGAACTTGTCGCACCTTGATGTATTCATGGAGCCAGTTACTTGGCTCATGAATCCACTGTGTGGGTCTTGAACCTGTTAGTATTCACGAACTTGCTTCGTGAACCTGTTATTTATTTTCGTATTCATGAGTCGTGCCTGCTTGATACTTGATACTTGATGCCTGAGTACATGCCCTATAGACTCCATTACTAGGCCTAAACGAAATTTTATTGACCGTAGCAACCATGTAGTAAAAGTATGGATGCATGAAGTGCTACCTAGATAGTAATAACTACATGACTTGAACATGATACATGCTTACACGATACTTGATTACATGATACATGAGACTTGAATCATGAAACTTGAACTTGATACATGTTTACTTAATACTTGATGACATGATACATGAGACTTGATACTTGAATATAGTACTTGACACTAGACTTGAAACTTGTTACCTGACACTTGTACTTGATGCCTGTCACTCGAGGTTAGATACCCCTACATGTTCACTTGTCACTTACTCCACTATTAGTATTTGTTATCCAGCCTGTTTACTTGAGTTGTCCTTCTTGCTAGCTAGTTCTTAGATTTCCACTACTTGTTGTATCCCTATGACATTCTTGATTCCAATTCTTGCTTCACATTACTTGTACTCGTTTATACTATTTGTAGCCCTAACTTGCACTAAGGGCATTTTCTCTTATTTTCTCTATTTTTTCCTTTTTATAATTATTAAACAAACTTTGGAGACGTGTTGCCTGCTGGAATCGGTGAGCAGACGTTTTGGGCCTTGCTTGGGAAAAGATTTATTTAATCATTTTGTTTTGTAATTGAGTTATTTCATTTGTTGTTGCTTAAATCTTGTAATGGGCTTATGTTCCCGAGTTTTACCTTTGTTCCAGATTTAAAAACTATTTGGATATTATTATTATTTTTTAATTGTTTTCTGTTACTTAATAAATTATTCATGCTGGCTTGGTGGTATATATATATCTTGTTATATTCTTGTTGTGATGCTGAGTCGATCCTACAGCTTATGGATGATATTAAAATCATTCGCTGGGCTTCGTCACGCACTCGTATTCCGTATTTTTGGGAAGCGGGGCGTGACATTGAAGGTCGCACTGGGGATGGACAGGTCTTAAACTGCTTCTCTAGGAGGTGGCTGGACATCCGTTGGCCAGTTGTCTCCGACCCTAAGGTTAGAGCAGAAAAACCCCGGTGATGCTCTGAGCTCGGTGGCTGGGGTATCCACTTTGGTCATTCCCAAGGTGAAGATTGATAAGCCTGTCAGTGAACAAACCAGTTTGGCTGGTCTTAAGCTAGTCCTCTCTAGTCCCCGGGCACCCCAGGTGGAGGAGTAAATCGTTCAGACGATCTTCATAACTTGTTGTAATTTCTACTGTATTTTCATAACCTTGTAAGCTATACGATTTTGTGTCTGCTCCCTGAAATGAAAATTAATTGATTAATTTTAATTTCGCCCGAATGTTGATTTTGTTAGGTTTCAATGGCAAACACAGATTGAATACACAACAGAAAAATTACAAAATAACTGAAACCTAGCCATGGATCCATGCGAAAACCATAAATCGTGTTTAGGAATTATACCTTATTGATGGATCTGTTGTCTCCAAGATATGTTTATCACAGCACTGCAATGTTGTGGTGCCTCTAAGGTATCCACACGAACAGATCAAAACCAAGCTTTCCTCATGCCGCGGTGCTAGCTGCGGGATGGGGCTGTTCCTCATGATCTCTCTCTCACACAATTTCTGTGACGGCTAGAAAATTAACCCGAAGAGAGTAATGAGGTTGTTGGGTTCACAATCTGACCTGGGTCAGATTCGTGTGTGGGCCTCTAAACTTTAATCAGCCCATTTAATCTAATTAAATGTCCAACCGATATCAGGTGTCCAAGTCTTAATTGGATTCCCAATTAAATTCATCATATGAATTTAAATCCCAATTTCAATCCATTCTAAGTGTGTGACCCTGTAGGTTCTCGTTAAGTTGACAGTAATACTACAATCATATTCTAGTAATACAAATAGTGAGCGGTATCTAACAATACATCACTGTTATTTAAGTAACAGAAATGTCAGTGATTAGACATAATTTATCCGTGACCTATGTTACCATGTAGTCTAGACCCTATGTCCAAATATCTTAATTGACCATAAGGCATAGAGCGTATCACCCTTGTATAGTTCAAACTTTGGGTTTTTGATATCCGAGTAGACTTACTAAAACAAATGAGCTCAATATCTCATATTGACTCATTTGAGCACGACCATGCATTTTGCAGTCACACTCAATCAAGGGGCCCGTAGATATCGCTCTTATAATATAAGAAGGACAAATCCTATCTAAGTCACTCACATCCCTCCGTATGATTTGTAGTATATCCAAGAGTCAACTTTATAATCACCTTATTACAGGTAACGTTTGACGACATTAGAACATATAACTTCTCATGTAGGGAACCGTAGTAACTTCAAGTCAAAGGACTACATACACCACGGTCACTGTGAGAACCACTTATGATACTCACGTAACGATCCATGGAGCGTTCTCATGGTGGGTCAGTCCAGTACATTATTACTCTAATATGTACCCATGTGAAGACTTGATATCTCATATCCATGATCCGTGAGATATGGTCATCAGTCTACGTACATACTAGTCTCTATGCATTATTGTTGTCCTAATTCACAATAATACTTGACTATGGACATTTAAGAATAGTCTTCTGATTACAACCAATAGGATCTCACAATCAAGTCATGCACTTGATATCCCATGGTATTGAACCTACTATTCTAAGGACTTTATTATGATCATTTAATCACAATAAATAACACAATAAAAAAATACCTCATATATTAAATAAATATCATAATGCAATGTAAACTAGTAATGTCAATACACAACTAGCCTCTAGGGCATATACCAACAGATTTTGGCAGGTTGGTCGAACGTATCTTTCCTTGGTGTAATTTTGGATATCGAGAACTCAGGACTCTGAGAATAGGATTTCCTCTAACTTATCGATGGGCTCTGAGCCAATTGAACTCCTATACGACGGTAACTCGACTGCGTCGAGCAAAAATACTGCACCTCCTACCAAAGCCATATAGCATGACCGAGTGGCCTCTTGGTTGCCTCTAATGATCCCGACTCTGTGGTTGGTTGGGAATTACATTTTTATATGGTAGGCAGAGGGTACTGCCTGAAGGGAAGCGAGGACGGGTCTGCCAAGGATAGCATTATAGGCAGCCTTAACATGGACCACCATGAAGTTCATTGCTTCGGTTTAGATGGTTGAGACCGTTCCAGCAGTGACATCTAGGGTTATAATTCCCTCAATTTGGATAGGAACGCCTGAAAAGACATGGAGCGTGTACCTGGCCAGTTTCAATCTCTCGCGAGAGAGTTTCAGCCCTTCGATGGTGGCCAGAAATAGTATGTTGAATGAGCGTCTGTTGTCAACGAGGATGCGGCGAATTTCGTGATTGACCTGTCTAAGGCTGATCACTAGGGTGTCACAATGAGGTATTCGAACCCCTTCAAGGTCTTCGTTATCCCCTATTAGCTCTTTTAGGTTTGGGTCCCGCTTCAGGACGTCTGTCGGCTCCTTGAGGAGGAGGTTAAGCCCTTTTGATTATTTTGAGTGAACTATCTTAGGTAACCCCTTTGAATGAGAACCTCGATTTCATCTTTAAGGGCTCGATAGTTGTCGGTTTCGTGTCCGTGACCTTGCGACTGGTCACGAAATGGGTGAGGAAATTCTCTTCGAGCTGGTAAAAAGAGAAAATCGAGTTGGGGGTGAGCTTAGAGAACCATTTCCATGTTGGGCCACGTAGAGTGGCTGGGAACGCACGGCAGAGGAGGGAAATGAGGCGCAGTGAATCATCATGAGGGTTTTTAACACGTCTATGTTATCAGCAGGATCTGACTATCTATTATAATTCTCGAATGCAGGAGGCTTGAAGTTCCTCGAGATCGGTGCTTCTAGAATATGGGAGGAGAAGGGGGTCGTGCTGGGCGGTGCCCCTGATTCGGTTGCCTCTCCCTTCGGCCATCCTGGCAAGGCGGTCTTCCATATCTTGGAGCCTTGTTAGGACTACATCAGGAGGTCCCTCGGACTGGGTTGTCCCGTAGGACTCCTGATTCTCAGGCTCAGTTTTTTTGCTTCTATCCTTAGTTCGTCCCCCTCGAGCTTCGGAGCGAATCCTTCGATCCTCACCTCGGAGGGCTTGGAGAATTTTCATCTCGAAATAACCGGAACTCTGCTTGGGTCACATGACCTCTCTCTTATTGGTCACCTGGAGGTCGTTGGTCCCTAAGAAGGCTTCGTTCCTTTTCTTCACGGGATTGGTGGCTACGATCGGAGCCATGGTTCGAGGGTTCTCTCTCCTTGGACAAGGTTAGGTGGTTCCTGAGATCATCTCCGTTCACCCTGTTGTTGATGACATGCCTGAGATCACGACCTCCTAGGGGCACATTGCCCCGATGATGGAGCGTGAGACACTTGGAGCGGGTGCCCTATGATGTTCCTCATGCCAATGCTGCGAGCCTCGGGAATCTGCTCGACTTCAAGCAGGCCGAGGGGGAGGTGGAAGGTCAATCTGGAGACTTATTGTGGTCGTACTCTTAGCCTTTGGTTCCATGACAAACTCTCACAAGGGTCAGAATTCTAGGCCGGTTGACATTTGGATCTGTAATGCTTTACCCACAGACAACGTCAGTCTGATGCTGCTGTTTTGGTGTAGGAGCAACAGATAGTGAGTTCTTGTTATTTGAAAGGGGAGAGGCAGATCTTAACCGCAAATTTGGTCTAGATGTGAGGGTGTATGAGTGGTAGGAGAGGTGGATCTGGTGGTGTTTGGCGGCCTCCGCATACCTATAAAAATGCCTAGAAACACCGGGTGGTATCCTGGCGACAGGCCCTTCGATGATCAAGTAATTACTGGAAAAATAGGATTAGGGTTTGAAGGCTAAAGAGGCATTACCTTATAACAGTGGAGGAGACCTAATATTTATAGGAAGAGAGGGGACTCTGGTGGGTCGGGTTGACCTCGGGTTAACCCTCTTATGTGGCCCTAATTGGTGTGATGAGCCAGTAGAAGGCCCATATGTCACACATGCCTGATTCATGGGAATTTGTGGACCCTGAGGGGATCAGATAGCTCAGATGATACCAGATTTTTATCTAAATGAGTTTCCTCAGAGAAATTAAATTCAAAGTTGAGAAATCAACAAACTAAGTATAGTTTTGAATTATGGCAACCCCAAGTAAATCCACTGTATTAAGGAGAAAAGTAACACATGTTGAAGATGGTTTCTTCTATTGTGTAAAACAATTATACGTCCCCCACACCAAAACTCATTGATCTCTCTTCTCACACCCTTATTCTCTGGGAAATGTCGTCTATGAGTATTCGGCCCATTTGAAAACTCAATAAATGTTAGACTAGGAACTGGAAGAAACCCAAACCAAAATAGAGACTACATTTGATTTCAAACCCCATGTTACTTAACCGACTAAATATTCAATTGACTAACTTGGAAATTTACAAAGAATCAAGATCCAAATTTGTAGATTGTTATCATTCGGTTGAATGAACTTGAAACTATAAAATAAAAAAAAATTGTGGAAGCACGTTTAACACACTCGTCCATACCCCTTCCTTCTTTTAGGGTTTATATCATGCATACTAGGTTCGATTGGAAGAGAAAGGGGCGAAGCAAAGTATAGGAAAAATGGGTTAAAAGGGATGTTGTATTGATTGCCTAAGAGATGCAAATTCGACTACTATTTTAACAGTCGGCTGCAATAACAGTGGATTGATATTTTTAGTAGTCGACCACAACTTAGTCGAGAGCTTTCTGTTTGCTCTCGATATTCAAAGATCTTCAGGGTCGGTTTGAGCTTAAGTTTGTTCTCCAAGTTACATCATATGATTTACATCGCAAAGCTATCTCTTCAGGGTTTATCGGACAGTGAAGAATCAAGACTAAGCCTAAAATTTTCTAGATCTCTATAAATAATTGTAGTGACTCTCATTGAGAGGTGAGTACTTCATTTGAGATTTTTTCCATTGTAAACATCATATTATCTTCTAGGCATGGTTGAGAGATATATTCTTGGTGAGAGTATGAAACTCTTGAATCGTCTTTAGTTGAATAATATCTCAATTATTTCTCCCCAAGATTAGGTTCGCCAAACCAGGATAAATTATATGCTTTTGTGTTTGGTGTGATATATGTTACTTGGTTGTTCATTGTGATCGATCATTGCATATCTATCGCGCCTAAAACTTCTACTGCACCAAATTCCTTACTTTACAAAGTGGTTTCAAGGCAAGGGTTTCTATAATTTCTTGGTGAAGATGACCGATCACGGTTTTATGAAGATTAAGTAGTTCAATAATTAGATCAACTTTAATCTCTAGAAGGTGGACATGCATGATGTATTGGTTTAACAGGGTTTGCATCTTACCATAAAATGGGATAAATGGAAGTCATCCAATATGAAGCAGGAGAAGTGGGATGAGATTTGTTTAAAATATTTTGAGTTTAATCCGACTGTCATTGGAGGACGAAGTCAAGTGCAAATTTCTTGAGAAAAAGTGGGCGTAAAAGTAAGGTTTGTTGCCATCATTGCATAGGAAAAGATCATTATAAGAGGGATTGTTACAAGTTGTTGAATCAGAAGGGTGTCAACATAGTCAGTGCCGCTGAGTCAGGTGATAAATTTAATTTTCGTATTGTTTCAAGTTCTAAATATGTGGATTCTGGTTGGTATCTTGATTCATGTAATTCTTCTCATATTTGCTCTGAGAGGAAGATATTTTTTACTTACAAGTCTCTAACATGTCGTTCTTTGAGGACATGGACTTATGAGAGTTGTGACATAGTGGGTAAGGGGCAATTGAGTTGGAGATGCCAGATAGGAAGAGATTCACATTGGAGAAGGTCATGCATGTTCTTTTGTTGAAACAAAACCTAATATCGTTGGAACCTTTGGAAGCATAGAGCCGAAGGTACACAGCTTGATGTGGTGTTCTATCAGTTTGGGAAATTTTTCGTATGGTGATGAGAGGGAAGGAGGAGTATTCAGCACAACCCCTACAGGTTTTTTGGGAACAAAAAAATTCGACCGAGTGCTTTAAAGCCCATCGTTCTCAAAGCATCTAGTATGTTGTCACCAGAATCACTGAAGTGAGATCACGACGTTCGAATACCTTCGAGAGATGGAGGATGCCTCGAGGTAGGTGGAGTTCATACGGAGGACAACGCCTCCGTGTTAACACCTATTGGGATAGGCCCTTGAGGGGGCATACAATAGAAAAATAACATATGGGATATTTTCGACTAGTAGAAGAAGCCACTAAATCGTATTGTTCATAAGAGTAGAAACAGAAGAGTCTAAAAACAAAAATCACACATGTGTGGAAGCAGTTCATATGCAATTCAATGTGGAGATTATTAGGGTTTATGTCATGCATACTTTGTTCAATTTTAAGAGAAAGGGGCTAAGAAAAATGGAGACAAAAGAGGTGCTGAATTTGTTGCCTGGGAGACCCAAATCGACTGTCGAGAACTCTGTTTGCTCTCGATTTTTTGTTCCCATTGAGAGGTGAGTACTTCTTCTGAGATTTTTCCATTGTAAACATCATAGTATCTTCGTGAAGCTTGAGAGATAAATTCTTTATGAAAGTATTTGATATTTCCAAAAATATAACTAAATCAGGACCGTTCAAATCAGGCACGAATTTCAATGCTCTCGGGGGTAAAACGGTAATTTTCGCTACAACTGGGTCCGAAAATTGGGAACTGGGTCTTTTCCAAGCCCAATAACCCAAAAACGGGTCTGTCTTACTGGGTCGAGTGACAGGCCATCATGAACAAATCCAAAATATCTAAAGAGTAATTCAAATTCATGATTATCTCTGAGAGACGGTTTAAACTAAATCTCTTATCGTGAAACGATTTAAACTCCGTTTCTTATCAAAAAAACACCAGGAAGTATAGATAAATGATTATCTCAAAACTGTTTCCAAAGGCGACTATAAATACACCTCTACCCCCACCATAAAAAAGGTAATCCGTATTTTCTCCATAAAAGTTCTTTCATAATCTTCTTGATTACTGACTTGAGCGTCGGGGGGTTCGTTGTTGGGATCAATCCCGGTATTTCGAACTTTTTTGCAGGTAAGTGTCAGCGTCAAGAAATGGTTAACACCGGCAAAAAGTCAGCAGATTTGCTCTTATTGTTTCTAGAAGAATTCACATATCACCTGTTTGCTCCCACATCAAAATTAGCAACAACAGATTGACGTCGTATGTGGGAATCAGAAAAAGAAATCTAACCATATTTCACCGGTGAAAGTAGTTTCCAGCCAGGCCTCCGAAGGGAAAAGGGAAGGCGGTAGCGTCCAGCCGAAGAGCCACCCCTCTTCCTCCACCTCATCCACTTGAGGATGTTCTCCCCTCAACAAGATCAACAAGTTCAGCAGTCTCAACCTGAGCAGCCGCCTCCCTAACAGGCTCACCCTATGCCAAGAGGGCTATGCCGGGGGTTCCCGTCGAAGCCGTCAAGAACAACATCCTCTTCATGACCATATCTCGGTCCACAATCCTTCGACCGACTCGATGGCCTCGCGAGGTCCTCAGGGGTCAAGAGACCTCCATCAAATCATAGTCAACCGCCAACATGGGATCGACCTCCGAACCCGCTTGAATGAAAGACGAGCCCGTGACGAGGTCCCTCATCCAGAACACCAGAGAAGTCAGAGCAGTCATTCTCCCCGAAGGCCGAAATCCAGAAGGTCCGCCTCCCTAAGGGGGCGAAAGGGGGTCTCTTCCCCGTCGATAATGAAGGAACCACACCGTTGTGAGCTGATCACCACCAGGGGTTCACCATGATCGAGGGGCACCATTCACCTAGGTAGAATTCCTAAACTTCAAAGATAACATCCTGCGTGCCCTTAACATCGCCCCAAAGCACGACCGACAAGCGCACAACCCTCTCCATTCCACCACTCATGAAGAAGAGTCCCAATGGTCAACTAGATTTGACCAGAGGAACGACTCGGTTCACCATCACCTTCGAGAGATGGAGAGATGCCTCAGAAGGATCAATCCCGAAGAGGGTCAACAGACCAAGAACTTCTGCCCGAGTAGACTTCCCTTCTCTAGGACCATCATGGAAGCACGTGTCCCTGAAACCTTCATGCCGCCTCATTTTGAAACCTGCAACGAGGAGTCTAACCCGGCTGATCATATTGAGAGTTTTAAAACCCTTATGATGATCCATCAAGCCTCGGACGCGCTCCTCTGCAAGGCCTTCCCAGCAACGTTAAAGGGACCAACGAGAGAATGGTACACCCGTTTATCCCCAGCCTCCATCTTCTCATTTGGCCAGTTTGAGGAGCTTTTCCTCACCCACTTCGTTAGCATCCGCCGAGCTGAGAAAACAAGTGCATCTTTGCTAGCCCACAGCCAAAGAAAAGGTGAACGCCTAAGATATTATGTTTGGTGCTTTACCGCCAAAGCCCAGTCTATTGCCTCCTAGACCAATCAGTAGCCTCTGCAGCATTCAGACACAACATCAATAATGCCGAACTCAAGGCATCTCTTGCCAAGAAGCCTCCTCGGACTTCTCGGAACTCCTACTTAGGAGTGAGAAGTACATCCGAATGGAAGAGGCTCTCAACCCCCCCCCCCCTTCGGTCGAGAGGAGCCATCTTCCAGAAGCAAACAGAAGAATACAAACGAAGAAGGGTCCCAGAAGTTCAAGAGAGATGACAATGGCCAGCGCTGCCGAACTCCTCATTTTGAGAAGTTCACCCCCCTCATCAGCAGTTCTTATGGAGGTGGATAAGAAGGGGCTACTCCGTGCTCCCCTTAGAATGAATACCCCAGCGAAGAGAAGGAACATAGAAAAGTGGTGCCGCTTTCGTAGGGACCACGACCACGACACGGATGATTGTCGGGCTCTCAAGGAGATCGAAGTACTCATACAACAGGGACACCTGGCCATGTTCATCAGGAAGGAAGGAGCCATTCCTCCACCCCGAGGAGGCAACAAGCAAACCAAAGGGCCCGCCGAGTTCCAAGACTCCGAACCTGGGGCCATCCTCCACCTTACCCATGGAGGTCCAATGGGGGGAGAATCAAACTCCTTCCGAAAGGCCTTCATCCGAGAGGTGAGTTCGGTCCAGAACTTTCCATAACTTTCTCCCGGCCAAGAACCCTAGAGTCTTGGTGACATTCTCAGACTAAGACCTGGAAGGCGTCCGAATGCCCCACTATGACGCACTCGTAATTAGTCTCCACATGGACAACCACGAGGTGTGCCGAATCCTATTTGACAATAGCAGTTCCATAAATATTCTCATCCTGGAAGCCTTCCAAGGCCTCAAACTTTCTCAAGATCGTCTCAAGCCTATCAGATACACCCTCCACAGGTTCTCTGGGGCTCCAGTCCCAATCGAAGGAATAGTCACTCTTGATGTGACCACAGGAAAAACCACGACTACCCAGACAGAGGCAACGGACTTCATGATAGTCGATGTGAAGGCAGCTTACAATGCTATCCTGCGCCAACCAGGCCTAGGAGTAGTTCATGTCTTACCTTCAGCCTTTCACATGAAAATGAAGTTTCCAACCTCTGTAGAAGTAGGTGAAGTCAAAGGAAACCAAGAGACAGCTTGGAGGTGCAACACAACCACAATGGAGGCTCGGTCCTCCCACTTGAAGCATTAGAGCTCCCCCAACGGAACAGTCAAGTCCTTCCCGAACTAGTTAATGAACTCAAGGAGATCCCTCTCTTCGGGGAAGGCAGGCTTGGGATCATTGTATTGGCCTCAAGTCTATCTCCCTGAGTCACACCTATGACTCGTTAAATTGTATGTTCGGAGTCCAGCTTGTCCCCCAGAGCTGCTCCCACAACTTGCTAGGCTCAAAAGACGAGTTTGGAGTCCAACACTTGGTTCGACGCCTGCTTTAGCCACTTGTAAACTAGCATGTGCGGAGCAACTCACCATTCGAAATTGTTCCTACAACTCGTTGAAACCCCCCAACAAAAAGTTTGGAGTCCAAAACTTGTTTTTTTTAGGGAAAAGGTAGAATCTGGCCACCCTGTTTCATAAATAAGATCTTAACGAAACAAACCGAGAGTACTGGGCCCAAGTATAAACTATAGATAGAAAATAAAATATACATGAAGCAACATGACACGTACAAACAACAAATCCCTCCAACAACCCTGGAGAGTGGGCCGACAAATAAGCTCGGTCCAGCAAAATTGTAAGTACGTCAGTTTAGCTTCGTACAATGCCTCCATGGCACATGCACACCCACTTAAACAAGTTTGGCAGGATTTTATTGCCCGCCGATCCCTGCCTTCACCTTGCTGGGGGACCCCATCTTTGGGCCCAAGCCCCGCATATCGAAAACTGACCCCACGGCACATGAACTTTTTTCGATGCCGCTTTAGCTGCTTGTAAACAAGCAAGTGAGGAGTAGCTCACCATTCGGAATTGCTCCTACAACTAGTTGATAACTCCGAAACAACTAGTTCGAAGTTCACAATCATGGTTCAAAATTGCCCTCATAGCTTGCAAGTATGCGATTTCGGGGCTCGAAATGACCATTCATACCACTCCTACTACTGGTTAAATTTTGCAACAAGCAAGTTCGAAGACCAGCTCTTTCCCAGGGCTATCTCCAAAATTTTACTCGAACATACTGAATCTAGGGCCTAGCTTGCCCCTGGAGCTGCTCCCTCGGCTTGACAACTTTCATCAATAAGTTCCGTGCTTAGCTCCTCTTCCAAGCCACACCAGCAACTACCTAACTCCATGCGATGGTGCTGGAGCCCAGCTCTTCCGAAAAGCTTCTCCTGCAACTAGTTCAGCTTCAAGCATTGGATATGGCATCAATCCCCTCCTCGGGTTTCTTCTACAAATTTGCCGGGCTCAAACGTCAAGTTCGAAGCTCAACTCTCCCCTAGAGTTACTCCTCAAGCTTGCCTCCCGCATGGCTCTCTCCTAGAGCCTGGTGATGCTCTTCGTTCCGATCGCCTCCCGAGTGGCCTTCTTCCAAACGAGTTTGGAGCTTAACACTACCTATAGAGATGCTCCTCAAACTTGCCTCTCGAAACCAATCTCTCCTAGAGTCTGGTGATGTTGTTCGTCCCACTCGCCCCCTGAGTGGACTTCTTCCAAGCGAGTTCGGAGCTCAACTCTCCCTCCTAGAGATGCTCCTCAAACATGCCTCCCTGAACGGCTCTCCCCTAGAGCGTGGTGATGTTGTTTTCTCTGCTCGCCTTCCGAGCGGCCTTTTTCCAAACAAGTTCGGAGCACAACTACCCTCTGGAGCTGCGCCTCAAAATTGCCTTCTGAACGGCTCTCTCCTAGAGCCTGGTGATGCTCTTTGCCCTACTCTCCTCCAGAGTGGCCTTCTTCCAAACGAGTTCAGAGCTCAACTCTCCCTAGAGTTGCTCCTCAAGCTCACCTCTCGAATGGCTCTCTCTTAGAGCCTGGTGATGCTCTTCGCCCTGCTCGCCTCCCGAGTGGCCTTCTTCCAAACGAGTTCGGAGCTCAACTCTCCCCTAGAGTTGCTCCTCAAACTCGCCTCCCAAATGACTCTCTCCTAGAGCCTGGCAATGCTCCTCAAGCTCGCTTCTCGAACTGCTCTCCCCTAGTAAATGATGATGTTATTCATCCTGTTCGCTTCCCGAGTGGCCTTCTTCCACAACAAGTTCGGAGCCCCACTCACCCCTAGAGTTGCTCATAAAACTCGCTTCCTGAACGACTCTCTCCAAGGGTCCTGCGAAGATCTTCTTCATATCTCCTCCATTGTGAAGTTCCTCTGCTTAGCCAACGAAAGCGAAATTCCTCTTCATAGACCCCATGCCAAAACTCTTATCAACTTTACGGAGGCAAAGACATTGTAGGCCTATTTTGAGCATAAAGACGGATGATTCTTCAACTGAATTCTAAAGGGGAATTGTAGATCTTCGAGTCACCTTCGAAACTAGGGGTCACACGCTCCAATCTGACCTCTGTAGCATGGGAATGTCTATTTTACTACAAAACTCCTCTTCTTAACTCTCCTTAGGCAGAGACATTGTGGGCTAGTTTTCACCTTAAAAATGGACGATTTTTAGAAAACATTCTGAACTGAAGTTGTAGATCTTCGAGTCCTCTTTGAAATGAGTGGTCATATGCCCCGATCGGACCTCTGTAGATCCGTGAAAGTTGGTTACAATGCAGCTGCACCAAGAAGAGGAAAAAAAGGTCACGTTGACCATGTCAACATTTACCAGGTCAATGCTGATGTGTCATCCCCAGATCATGCCACATGGCGCTGTACCCAGACCAAACTGGGTAACCACCAAACGGGGTAAGATGGGAAATAATACGCTTATGGACCATCGATCTCCTCATTTTTTGCACTCAAGGCGATCGAAGGCTGCGATCTCATCAAAAAGCGTACCCGGTCCAAAAATCGAAACCCGATGGCTGGGCTATTGGATCTCCTCAGCACACGCCCAATACCATCGACGCTCCTGATTTTTCCACATCATCAAGGTATTTATTAATTCTTTTATTTAATTATTAAATCGAATTTATTTTTTAAAAATTCAAAAAAATGATTAAAAATCTATATAATAAAACACAAATAAAGTTATCAAGTGGCTCTCCTTCAATCCCCCCCAAAAATCAAAGGCCGAGATCTAACCTCACAATACATATTTTTCCCCTAAAAAATTTCTCCCCAAAACTCAAATTCAAATCCCCCACCTAAAACAACACCTATATTTATTTTAAAAAAAATTTCTCTCTCTCTCCCTCCCTCTTCTATTAAAAAAATTAAGAAAATACAAATTAAAAAAATTTTAAAAAAAATTAAAAATTTTAAAACTTTAAAAATAATTCAAAAAAATAAAAAAAATCATATAATATATTTTTTGCTGGACCCCCAAAAGTTTCTCATATAATATGTTTGCTACTTCAATTAATTTGCTGGATCTTCAAAACTATTTTATATGATCAAACAAGGTGCACCGTTCCGAAGACGTGCCGTAGGCACGTGTCAACGGAAAAACCTAGTAAAACAATAATTAAAAAATTCTTTAAAAAAATATTATTTCAAAAATATAATTATTACATTAGAATATTTAATTAAATTTTGAAAATTGAATGAAAAATTCGAAAAATGATTTAAAAGATAGGAAAAAAAATCAAAAAAAAAATTCTGAAAAATTCACAAAAAATTAACAAAATTCAAAAAATAATTTTGAGTATTTTACAAACCCAGGAAAGCATCGTTACACTCCAAGCGAAGTCTAATCGTCCCCGAGAACGCCGATAAATTCTATGAGGCATTAAAAATGAGTAAACTACTCCTCAAAAGCTGTGAAACTTAGTCTTCGGGAGTGGGAGGCTTGTGATATGGCTGAAAATAGAACTAAATCAGGACCTTTCAAATCAGGCACGAATCTCAAAGCTCTCATGAGTAAAACGGTAATTTCCACTATAAACGGGTCTGAAAATGGGAACTAGATCTTTTCAAACCCAATAACCCAAAAATGGGTCTGTCTTACTGGGTCAGGGTGACAGCCCATCATGAACAAATCCAGAACATTTATAGAGATTCAAATTCATGATTATCTGTAAGAGGTGGTTTAAACCAAATCTCTTATCGTGAAACGATTTAAACTCTATTTCTTATAAAAAAAACACCAGGAAGTAGAGATAAATGATTATCTTTAAACGGTTTCCAAATGCGACTATAAATATCCCTCTACCCCCACCATGAAAAAGGTAATCAGTATTTCTCCACAAAAGATATTTCATAATCTTTTTGATTGCTGACTTGAGCGTCGAAGGGTTCGTCGTCGGGAACAATCCTGGTGTTTCGAACATTTTTGCGGGTCAGCGGCAGCGTCAAGAAACGGCTAACACCGGTAAGAAGTTAGAAGGTTTGTTTTTATTGTTTCTAGAATAATTCACATATTATATGTTTGCTTCCACATCAAAATTAGTAGCAACAGTATTGTAAGTTTGTAACTCGTATATCGTCTTAGTTAAACATATCTCAACGAATTAGTTTCTGGGAAATTTTACAAATTAGTAGGATATTTTTTCCCCGAGTTTAAACCCCTCGAAGAAACTAATGCAGAAAAGACTTTTTTCTGTGAAGGCCCATAATTTCTCTACAGTAACACACTGTATGCTTTTTCATCGCAGGAAATTGATCAGCTATCAATAGAAAACCTAGAAAATTCTATTCCACAGTCCATTCTCGAGTGGTTAAGAGCATCTGTAGTCGTTTTCCAAATATCGATAAAATGGATATTTGGCAAACGAACGTGCTGCACTCGTTTGCCAAATATCTATTTTATCGATAAATTGCTACAGTCGATTGCTGTAAATGAGAATCGATATAGCTTTTATCGATATTTGAGGGACGGCACTTCAAGTGCCGTCGTTTGATTTTTTATGATTTTTTTTCAGTTAAAAAATCTCCCAAATCCCTCGGACGGCACTTCATGTGCCGTCCTTTGAATTTTTTTTTTCCAATTAAAAAAATCCCAGCGCTCCCCAAATCCTCAGACGGCAAGTGCCGTCCGGAGGGTTTTGTATTTTTTAATTTTTTTTGCAATTTGTGAAAATGTTTTTGCAATTTTTAATTTTTTTTGCAATTTCTGAATTGTTTTTGTAATTTTTTGAAATTTTTTGTAATTAATGAAATATTTTTGTAATTTCGGAAAAAGTGGAAAATGTCAAAAAAAGTCCATATGGCTCTTGGACGTCCATATGGTTTGATTTTTTTTTCTTTTTTTCCTTCTCCGACGTGTGCCGTCCGTTCTTCAAAATTAATTATTTTTTATTTTCGCGCTCCGACGGCACTTCAAGTGCCGTAACAAAAAATTTTTCATTTTTTAAATTTTTTTCCTCTCCGACGGCACTTCATGTGCCGTCGCTTAATATTATAATATAGATAGCTAAAACAACCCTATAATGGTTGTTTCTCCCCCATGGCTTCCAAGAATTTCTCAAACAACCAAATAAAAGATTCTGACTTCTCATTAGCAAAAAATCCGGCACCAAAGTTCACCGATTGTCTATGATAATTAACTCCTGTAAAAGTTCAAATACAATAATTAATATTGAACTTTTATATGGATTGCAAATATAGGCATGTGTATAGATCACATTACATGAAATTTTCATGCTACACATTCACACTTGATCTATGTCATTTGATTATGTTGATATATGTGAGACAAGTGTGAGGAAGAACTCGGATCGGGAAGAGAGCTATTTGTGAGACAAGTGTGAGGAAGAACTCTAGGAGAGACTTTTGCCCCAAACTTGTCGAGGAGAGGTCCGTCTTGGAGGCGAGCAGAGTGAAGAGCTCGGTTCTGGAAGAGAGCTATTTGTGAGAGGAAAACAGGGAAAAAAAAAGTCAAAACAATAAATCAAAGGTATAAATTTTTTTGATGTATCGGATAGAGCCAAAAGGCTCCAGCCATCAAAATATATTAATCAATAAAACAATAATAATACAAACAAGCATCAATGGTTTTACAAGAGGTAAAACAGAATCAAACAATAATAACAGAAATACAATAATAATAAGCAACCCAGAGGGCAAAAGCACCGCATAAACCACCATCCAGAGCCCATCGATCGAAGCAGGTAGCCCGGCGACACGATCAGCCGACCGAGGACAACAGAGAACAAGAAACTCTCTCCACGAAGACATGTAAATCCACTAGCAGTCTAGAGCGACTCTAGCGGCGCAACGGCGGCAAAACATTGCTACCACCAGGGAAGACACCGAGCAGGCGCTGCACAACAGAACATTGACTAAAAAGCAGACACTGAACCTGCCTTTCTCGCAAGAAGGCGAGTGCTAACTCGAATCATGGAACGATCGAAAACTTTATTTTTGTAATTGCGCTTGACAGGGTGAAAGGTAGTCCTAGCAGAAGGGGTCGAGATCGCCTCAAAGTCAGAAGAAGAAGAATCTAGAGAAATGAGACGCGGGGGGGAACTAGGACTGCTGGGCGTAGCCAGAAAGACAGATGGGATGGTCTTGGTGGTGCCGGCCTCACAGGGAGACGATATGCCATCAAGTCTAATAGCAAACTTTTGGGGAAGGGAGAGCAAGAAGACATAGAAAGCCCTCAGGACTTGATAGAGCCCTGATTGGGCCCCTAACCGTTGATACCAAGAGAATAGGCATCCTGGATAATGAAACGAGATCTCAGAACATGAGGGATTAGAGAATTTCAAAGCACAAGGGTAATCATAGTATAGAGAAGGGGGCTTATGATCAAAAATAGGTATGTCAGGATGGGTAGGGGGCTCAGCAGAGCGGGAGAGAGGAACAGTACTCCTCGCGGTACTAGACAACGAGAGGTACGATGATATGGATTTAAAACAATCAGGATATTGCCCCAGCTTCCCGAACAAAGACGGAACCACTGAGGCAAGGCGGGGGCGAGCTCTGATAGAGGCCCGGCGAGGGTAGATAACAAGTTTCGAAAACACTTTATGATCCTTAAAAAGGCTATCAATATTAGGACGATAAAGAGAGACAGTAGATGCGTGGGGAGAAGGACTAGATGGGGAGGAGTTCGAATCAGAACTCTCAGCCAGGACAGAGAAGTCGAGGCCCCGGCTTTCAACCCTACTGGGTTTACTAACCAATCTATTCAGAAGCTTGAGCTTTAAGAAGGGGTAATTAAGGAAGGATAGGAGTTTGGCCGGTAAGGGGTGACCTCTGGGCCATCCCAGGAGTTTTTGAAGGGCGAAGCATCGGTTACGAGAGTGACCGAGCTTATCACAGAATAAACACTTCGTTTTATTCATACATTCACGCTTAAGATGCCCCGGAAGGAGGCATCTAAAGCAAACCCTATGATGATCGGGCCTCAACGGCGAGGAAGAAAGAACAGCCCTCTGCGAATACTGCTGCGAAGCAGAACACAGTGAGCTAGCAACAGCCTTGGTAAGAACCATGGAAGAAACCCTTCCAAGAAAGGACTAAGCCAAGGCTCCAAAACGGAAGAGAAAAATTATAGTGGAACCACTAACAGAGTGGGGAATTTATTTATTTATTTATTTTTTTATTTTTTTTTAATGAAGACGAAACCAGCGAAAAGGCAAACCAATGCCTTTCAAATCTGTGATTCTCAGAGAAGAGAAGCCGCACACTCCAAACAGGAGAGCAAGTATGGAGTAATCAGAGAGGAAGAGAGTCAAATCTGAGACTCTCAAAGAAGAGAAGCCGCACACTCCAAACAGGAGAGCAAGAATGGAGTAATCAGAGAGGAAGATAGGATAGATGGAACGGGCGAACTAGCCGACACACAGTCAGTACACCGTCAGAACACCGGCATGAACTGACTGAGTCGCTAGCAAAAAAGACCCCAGAGAATGGGAAGCACAAAGCTAGCACTGATAATCAGAGATCCCGAGAGATAAAACCACTAATGGATCACAACACAGATCAAATAATAAGTAACAATGCAGGACTGAGAGACTAGAAAAATTCTCGAAAATAGAAAGAAACACAGTAGCAACAAAGCCAGGGAAAATACGAGACACAACAAACTAAACCTCCACAAAATAGCAGCAGGGGAAGCAAACGGAACCAGGGGTCTGCCCACTAGAACCATACAAACCAGAAAAACACACCAGGACGAGACTACGAAATACTTACAGTGATCTGACAAGAAGGAGAGATGGGTCGTGGCTGGGCGAAAGAAGGGACACACCCGGAAGCAGCGCGCTCCAATAACGGGAACACGGGCTAGAAGACGGGGAGAAGCCTCCGCTGAGGGCAGGACGGAGGCGAGAAGAAGCCGAAGCTGAAAAGCACCCACGGGGCCGGCAAAGCACAGCTCAGGCTGGAAAGAGAGCACAAGAGGAGATGCGCTGCACAATAGGCGGGGAGGCCCTGGGAGCCCCGACGGAAGGCGGGGAGGCCCTGGGAGCCCCGACGGAAGGCGGGGAGGCGATGGAGACCAGGAAACCAGCGGATGGAAGGGAAGAAGAGCTACGGAACCAAAACGAAAATGGCTGAGATGGGTCGGAAGGAAAAACGGCGCTCTACAATATTGATAGAAGGAGGAAAGCGCGATAGCGAGAGGGTCGACGGAATCTGGGGAGAGAAAGAGCCGAGGAAGACGGGTATTTTTACCTCAGTCTCGTCGGTGAAAATTTAAATTGAATTAAACTAGTAACTGCACATGCCAATCAAAGGTATAAATTAAACAAAAATAGGAAAAACAATTTAATCATAAAAAAATGCATGCTTTGGCGTTTTGATATTTCAAATTGCAATATTTGGTTGAGCACAAGTAATTGTCAGAAATTGTCAGAAATTGTCTACCATAGACGGAGACATTAACGATGAAGTTAAATTATTTTGAAAATGGACTAGTTTTCTCTTTCTTCTTTTATTTTTGATGTTTTTATATATTTTTTGTTCCTTTTGTGATGGTGAACCGATTTGAGTGGCATGAGGCCTACCATGTATCCTAGAGTGATGCATTGTACTATGTTTCTAACATGACATGAACATTAAATAATGAAGAAACCCAACCAGAGAATTCAACACTTACCTTTCACAACATAATTTTTCTCATGAAAACATTAGCCTCCACAAGTTAATTTTTTTATTTCCTTACCATTAAAGGATAAGATGGACACATAATCTACAAAGTTAATGTTCTCTTTAAGGAAAGCTTCTATAATTAGAGAATTTTCTTTTTCACTAAAAAAGAACCAGTGTTGATCTTGTTTCAACATCAACTATTTTCTATTTTAACCAACAGTTATGTTTGTTCAGTCATAAGAATTTTCAACTGACAACAAGTAACCTTCTCTTGTTCCTGTCACCAAAACAAAATCCACCATCAGTGCCCACTAATATACAAGTTATATGGACCTCACTTTACTTGAATTGTGTGGTTGCGCGCCTACTGAGGATGCCCAACAACAGCCAAAAACACCCCCGAATCAATCAGTCTATCACCCTGCTCCCCCCCCCCCCCCCCCCCAAATGCACCCCCCTGCCTCCTTCACCCCCTCCCGGTCATCCCCATTACTGCTCCGGATCACACAACTCCAAACCAACCTCTGATCAACCCCCCCCCCTTCCCATTGATGAGGAGGAGCGACGGCTCAGTAAGCCCCTCCACATCGCACGTGCACACAACAGTGCGCATCAGCAACGACAACAGAGAGAGGCCCATCATCATCGCCAGTATGCATCTCTGCCTAGAGGACGGGCCCATAGAGGGGGTCCTCCTACTAGCTACTACGAGCGTAAAATGAGCCCCCCCAAGGGCCAACGTCACACCAACTATGAAGGAAAGGAGCAGCGGTACCACGACCAAGGTCGCCACCACCAACCTTCTCACCACCTCAGGAGTTTCCATACGCAAATCAAATATCAACCCAAATACCAAAACCCCACGTCCAGTACTCACCCTCACAGATCTACAGTTCAGCAACACAACCCCCCGCAACTTCCTTCACACCAACTTCCCTCGCCATCGAAAGAGGAAACCACAGCCCCGATGAAATCCGTGGTTGGATGGGCCCACGAGGGGGGTCCAAACAACGCATTATCAGGAGGAGAAGTTCCAGTCCCTGACGGGGAAACGTCGGAGTGGAAGGTAGTTAACAGAGACAAAAACAAGACAAACAAAGACACAGCAACACCCCTATTTCACATACAAACATCTCAAAGAAACAAAGGAGAGGAGAGCGCAAACCAGCTCCCTGTTTTAATTGCGGCGAATTGGGACACTTCCGACAAGATTGTACGAAGGAGGTGCGGTGTTTAAAGTGCATGAAGTGGGGGCACCTTTCATACGTCTGCACGAATGTCGCCGCATCCAACAACGACGACGACCGGCCTATGAGAAGAGGCAGGTCGCCGGATAACCCAACTTTCATCCGACTCGCCAACAGTCATGCGACCATTAAGCTTGAGGAAAAGTGGCTTCATGAGTGGTGTGCCATAGCGATGGTAAGAGCAGGATGCCCATCGGAGAACCACATTTTGCAAGCACTGAACGCCAAATGGCCAATGGCAGCACATAGGGATTGGGTGGCAAAGAAGATGTGCCATACGCAATTCTTAGTGTCGTTCCCATCTCTGCCAAAGATGAGTGAGGTGGCAGCTATGGGCGTTGTAGACGTCGGGCACTTCAAATTGGAATTCTTCCCTTGGTCGCTGAGGTTCAGAGTGGAGCTACCGCAAGAGGATCTTTTCTGGATATGGGTACATAATGTGCCATTGCATTTTTGGAAGAAAGAAGCTCTTCAAGAAATAATATCGGATTTTGGCACCATAGAAGGCATTGACGACAAGACGATTCAGAGATTGAAAATAGTCTCTGCTAGGATTCTTATCCGGAGCTCCGACATCACCTTTATGCCAAGATTTGCAAAGTTCTTCTCATTTGAAGATTCAAACCTCATTAGGTTTGTCCTGGATAAGCCAGCGGAACCGGAGACAAAGGAGCTCCAGTCCCCCCTTCCTCTGCCCTCAGAGATGGGCGCTCATACTTGCAGGTGGCTGCACCTGAGTGGGAACTCACCCTGGATGGGGCCCATGAGGTGGAGGGAGTGCACCGTCAGCTCATCCTAGCGGCAAGGGGAATGGAGACATGCATGCAGAATGCCGAGGCCCAAGCATCTCCGCCGCTCAACGGTGACAAAGAAGGAAACTTCACCAGAAAACCCAACGGACGACAACCAAAGCCAATAATGAAAAGATTCATAGACCCAGATCCTTCCGTTGGGAATCTCGTCCCCCACAAAGCGAAAAATGGAAGTCAAACCCTAGATAATAGGGTCGGAATGCTCAGAGAGGAGCAGGTAGCAGAGAAAGCAAACACCTTAGCTAAAAATAGAAAGAAACCCAAACCCATGAGTCAAACAGATTAAAGGCAGCATCTTTGGGGTCTATTGTGAGGAACAAGACGAAAGGTGATGCTTTCGAAACCAGAGAACAGGCTCCAAGTGAACAAAGAGGAAAGCTTTTGGGAAGCGAACAGATAAGGGAAGGGAAGCACGCAGAAGATGCGCTCCGTTTTGGTGCTACGGAGCTTGTATCGATTGCGTCGCCCCCCAGAAAGGCAGGTTTTGGGGAAGACGAACAGGAGAAGGAGGAAAGCGGAGTGAAAGAGGTGCACTGTTTTCGCGCCTGTGCTTCTAAGGGTTTCGAGAAGGTGAAGGGACATAGGAGCTCTTCGATCACAGTGCTCTCTTCGACCACAGCACCTTCGTATCATGCACTGACACTTGTCAAGCCCATGTGCGCCTCGTCTGAAGAGAGAGCAGATAGAGCTGTTATGAGCGTTGGGCCTAATGAGGGTCCCAAACTCGTTACAACAGTCAATAATGTAGGGGGAGTTTAAACATGGAGATTTTAAATGGGCCCAAAGAGGGGTCTAGCTCAAAAGACAGGGAACTACAATTGACTGTTTCCAAAGAGGGATCCTTATACACAAGCCCAATTAAGATTATCCCCATCTCACCCCCAGGAATAGATGAAGAAGATCGAGCGGATAGACTTAATCTCGATGAGGACTTTGATTACTCTGAGGGAGAGTCACTTGACTCTGAGGGACTGGCTGAAGATCTTGCGGGTATCTCACCGGAGTTTGTTTCCTCGACTTTTCCTCCTTCACAGCCATTGGAGCCAGCCTATACTCCGAGCGGTCCAGGATTCAGGGTTCAGAAAGTCGCTAAGAGGGCCATTAAGGTGTCCTTAGATGACTACCTAGAGATTGCTGCAGCCGCTAAGTCGGCTAAGACAAGCGTCGGAGGTACAGTCTCTTTCCTAACTTCTATTTTTAATTTTTTATCTAGCTGAAACTTGTGGTCTTGCGGTTACCAATATTGATAGGAACACCCTCCTCCTTAACCAAATTAGAGGATGGGAGACCAATAGGGTTATTCTTGATTTGAACTCGACGCCCAAAACGAGTCATGTTCCCTCCCCTAGCTGTTGTTAATGGAGACCCTATTCTGGAACGTTAGAGGCCTCGGTAGGTGGGGCAAGCGAGAAATGGTTAAGGAAGTCATAGCTAGGTCAAAGGCTAACATTGTGGGTCTCCAAGAGACCAAACTTTCACACATGTCTAGACTTAATAGAGTAGGGAAAATCGAGTCTCCGAATTGAGAATGTCCCCATCAGTTGGGGCGTTCGGGGGCATCGCTCTAGGTTTTATCCTCAACCTCTTTTGTTGTCTAGACGAGCTCCACGGAAAATTTTCTTTGTCGGTATTGCTAGAGCGAAAATCCGACCGGTGGACTCAATCGGTTACGGTGGTCTATGGACCGCATACTTCTGCCTCTAGAACAGCCTTCTGGACGGAACTAAGAGCGATCCAAGCACACTAGCCACACCCCTGGGTGGTGGGGGCGATTTTAACATCACTAGATTTTCCTCAGAACACAGAAGTAGAGGATCCAGTGACCCCGACAGGGAAGCATTTAATGAGGTCATCACGGAGACCTGGATTTGGTTGACATCCCCATCTCTAATAGGCTTTTCACCTGGTCGAACATGCATGCGGCGCCCATTCTAGCTAAGTTGGATAGGATCTTGGTCTCCACGGACTGGGAGACCAAATTTTCGTTGTCATCAGCTAAATCACTCCCTAAACCAACCTCAGATCATGTGTCTATTTTCTTATCTTTCGGGAAAGATCAACCCAGAAAACCGTCAAAGTTTCGGTTCGAGAAAGCATGGTTAGAAATCCAAGGCTTCCACCACATGGTCAACGAGAGTTGGTCTTGCTCGACCAAGGGTGGTGAGGCATCCGCTATATGCAGGGGTGGAGAGAGAAGGCGAGTAGGGGGGACATTTGGGACCCCAAAAATTTTGTAAAACCCCTTTCATATAGGCCAGAATTTTTATTTGGCCCCCCAGTTTAAATTTTTTTAGGACCCCCAAGCTCAGTCCACCTCTTAAAGGCTGAAATAGTGGTATAGATTTTGGACTAAAAAATAATTCATTCTCTCATTCTATTAATTAAGTATAGCTGCTCAAGCTTTAAAAAAAACTCAAACTCAACCCATCTATTAAGCCCAAACATCCTTGATTCTCTCATTCTCTCATCGCTCTGTATAATGTGTAGTCTGGATTTCAATTCTAAATCATTTTGTTGATTCAATTCCAAGTATGTAGTATGGATTTTATTGTATTGATACAAGTATGAGGAAATCATTTTGTTCTACCCATAGACTTTTTTTTTAATCTTAACAATAATACTTATTATTTGATCTGTATGATTCTAGATAAAATTTTGAAAAAGAAGCAAATGTGTACACAAGTTACAAGTATATCTATTCATTTGAGTTGTATCTCTTAGCCTCTAGTATTATAACAGTGTAAATAGTGTAGTATGATTATTGATTATCATTACTCTTACCAAATTTAGAGTACAACTGTACAACTGCCAAAAAATACATGATACTAAGAACACTAATTCAAATATTTACTTTGATTATAATTTTATTTTGATCCAACTACTTTGATTTTTCAAAACAAAAATAAAGTAAGGAATTTTCGACAACAATCATGTCGATGCCAGAAAAAAAATGGGACCCCTTTTTGATTAGTCTAGCTCCGCCACTGGCTATATGGTGTGAAAAAATTAGAAGACTCAGGGGCAAGCTCAGAAAATGGAACTGGACCAGATTTGTGCTGATTTGGAGAGTAAGGGAATCCCTTCTTGAAGGAATTGAGGAACTTGAGAAGACTAAAGAAACTAGGGATCTGCTACAGGAAGAGCGGAATCGATTGCTCCAACTTTGATAGAAAACTGATCAACCCTACAGGATTGAGGAAATCAAATGGCAACAATGATATAGAATTTTGTAGCTTAAAGAGGGAGACGTGAACACAGCATTCTTCCACCGAGTTGCCAGTGCCCGGCGTAGATCTAACCTCATTCACTCGATCCAATCGGATTCCGGAATGGTACAAGGCGACGTTGCTATTAAGCTGGCCTTCCAATCCCACTTCAAGCACCTCTTTGGGCAAAAAGCGGACTTGAGAGTCCCTCTCCAACACGAATTCTGGCAAGACCAAGTAGGCAATTCCAATCCTAGGCTGCAATCCCTCGAAGCACCCTTCACTGAGAAGGAGGTCTGGAAGGCAGTCCAACAACTTGGGAAAGATAAAGCTCCAGGTTCAGATAGTTTCCGGATACTATTCTATCAGATATTCTAGGAGGAAATCAAAGGTAACTTGCTGAAGGCGTTCGCAGACTTCTACGAGCATAAACTCAAATTAGGGAAATTCAACTCTGTGGAGGTTATGCTGATTACTAAGAAAGAAGACTCCCGACGAGTTGGAGACTTCCGCCCCATAAGCCTCCTTAACTTCTCTATGAAGATCATTACCAAGACTCTCGCTAACAGACTGGAAAAGGTAATGGATGGCCTCATTAGTCAAGACCAGACAGGATTCATCAAAGGACGATGTATCCAGGACAGTATAACAACGGCTGAGGAGACTATCCATCAATGCCACACTTCGAATTCTAAGAGCAACCTCCTGAAGCTGGATTTCGAGAAAGCCTATGACTCTGTTGAATGAGACTTTTTGTTAGAAGCGCTTGCTGGAAAAGGCTTCGGGGACAGATGGATCTGATGCATCCACACCTGTCTTACCACCAGCAGAACGGCTATTTTGGTAAATGGAGTATCAGGCCAACCATTCTCCTACAAACGGAGGCTCAGATAAGGAGATCCGCTATCACCCCTTCTTTTTACCATTGTGGCAGACGTTCTAAGATCCATGATGACTAAGTGCAGTATAGCAGGTTGGATTGTACCAGTGGCCAAGGAAGTCAATCGCCAAGGGTGCTCTATACTCCAATATGCAGACGATACTCTTCTATTTGGCAATGACAACCTAAGGGAAACTATCGTCTTCAAAGGAATTCTGTATTGCTTTGAAGCTTGGTCTGGCCTCAGGGTTAATTTCCACAAAAGTGCTCTCATTCCCATTGCCCTGACTCCAGAAGAGGCACTTGAACATGCCACAATCCTCAATTGCTCCATCGAGAGTTTCCCCATTCAGTACCTTAGATTGCCGCTAAGACCCGGAAAACTCAAAATGGTAGATTGGCTACCCATTATTGACCGGGTTAAGAAACGGCTAGCATGCTGGAAAGGCAAAGCCCTTTCTTTGGGAGGAAGAGTCACGCTTATTAATGCATTCCTCTCAAACCTTCCTACCTATTATTTCTCCTTTTTTGAAATGTCGGGTTGGGTAATCCAGAGAATTGACCGGATTCGGAAATGTTTCTTATGGAAAGGGGCAGACCTGGACCGAAGAGGATATCACCTCATTAGATGGGAGAAGGCGTGCATGAAAAAGATACATGGAGGCCTAGGTATAATCAGTGTTCTAAAAAGCTGCCTAGGCGGCCGCCTAGGCGGCGCCTAGGCGCTAGGCGGCCCCCCAACGCCTTGACTAGGGCCTAGGCGTTTATGAAAATCGGAAATGGGTTCTAGGCGACTAAAATCGGACCTAGGCGGCGTTTAATCGGTCTAGGCGGGTATAGGCGGACTAGACCTGCTTAGGCCTTAAGTAATTAAAAAAAAAGGTAAAAAAAACCCACCGTTCTCGCCTTAAGTAATTAAAAAATATATTAAAAAAAAATCCACCTCACTTTCTCCCCCTAATAAAATTTAAGCATATCTTTAGTCTTTTTTTATCTTGCATAATTTGACATGTATTCGCACTCTCACAGCAATCATGTTAAAACTTACAAGTATGGACTTTAATATCACTAACACAGCCAAATAAGTGAAGTTATGCACCAAAGGGGGAAGTTTATAAGAAGTGTCATGTGCCAACAACTTCAAGGCTCAATCAGTCTACCAGATTATAAGTAGTATGCTTTTCCTCATTAGTGAAGCTATTTATTCATCTTCTATTTTCAGCTCCTAAAATGTCACCCAGATCTACATATCTTTCCAAAGCAATCTGTGGATGGCCAATCCACTTAGTGTGGGACAGCATGTCATGAGATGGGAGGAAGTTATCTGATTTAAGTGTGGTTATTAGTTAAAGTTGTTCATTGTTATCAAGCATATCATGAGATCATCTATCAACTTTACATTTATTCTCTCTTTAGAACTTGTATTCTTTTATGAGTAGCCACAATGTGGTTTACATCGGAAATGGAGAAAATAGAGTCCTCATGTTCACCGATACAATAATACACCGATTCGACTATGTGAAGCCCATCCTACAATTGCAAAGAGAAAAAGTTCAATAGTAAGAATGAGTAGCAATAAAGAGTGAAAAGGGGTAACAACAAAATAAACCCAAAAGATCGATAAATAAATAAATAAAATAAAAAAACTGCCTACCGCCTAGCCGCTTAATCCCCGATTACAAGGTCTAGGCGCTAGGTCCCCATCGGCCGCCCGACTACCGCCTAGCGCTTTTTAGAACATTGGGTATAATTGATATTTGAGATATGAATCTGGCACTACTAGGTAAATGGTGGTGGAAAGTGTTCCACCCTAATGGAGAAGGGTGACAACAATTTGTTCAGAGATATATGCATGGGAATGGAACGAGAAATATGGGCTTCAGGATAGGCCCTCGGGTTTCCTGGTTCTGGAAAGGTATCACTAAGGCCTATGAACCCTTCAATAGCTATTTGAAGTCAGCTATCAGTAACGGCAGACTCACCAGATTTTGGTGGGATAAGTGGTATGCTAATCATACACTCAGAACCCTGTTCCCCAATTTATATGAGCAGGCATGTAACGCCCCTATCTCGAGCTTGGACAATTTATACAATTTAGAAAATAAATTATTTATAGTATAGTACAACTGTCCACCACAGGCTGCCTCTCAAAAGGTGGTTAACCGGATTGGTGACTCTTGATCATAGGCTATTATATTTATATATTATTATTTTATGATCAAATCCCGATATGGGACTAAATTCTTACCTTTCCCCGTTCTCTCTTTCACGTGGGCCCCAACACCTATGTCATCAGCACACTGAGAGAACAGCGGCAACAAAAACTTGTGTTGCGGGTGGGCCCCTCCAAACAACCACGTCATCAACAAATGATGTCAACAGCATTTGCAAATAGCAAGGCCAATGCTGTTTCAACAAATCGTGGGCCCCCCACTCCAAATAAATCATATACAACCCCCCATAGGAAATCCTATGGGGCCAACTCCAATTCCCTTATATATATATTATATTTTTTAACACGGGATGTTACAGACACCTCCCTTCAGAAATCAGGAGGGTCCTTGCTCCTTCTAAGGCATACCCGTACATCTATTAGCTCCATCTCAGGCATACATCTCGCCCACTCTTACCCACACTCGGTGTCAAAAGTCGGCTCTGATACCATTTGTAATGCCTCTGCCCTGAGCTCGGACAATTTATACATTTTAGAAGATAAATTATTTATAGTATAGTACAACTGCCCACCACAGGCTGCCCTCAAAAGGTGGTTAACCGAATTGGTGACTCTTGATCATAGGCTATTATATTTATATATTATTATTTTATGATCAAATCCTGATATGGGACCAAATTCTTACCTTTCCCCGTTCTATCTCACACGTGGGCCCCAACACCCACGTCATCAGCACACTGAGAGAACAGTGGCAACAGCAACTTGTGTTGTGGGTAGGCCCCTCCAAACAACCACGTCATCAACAAATAACGTCAATAGCATTTGCAAACAGCAAGGCCATTGCTATTTCAACAAATCGTGGGTCTCCCACTCCAAATAAACCATATACAACCCCGCACAGTAAATCCTATGGGACCAACTCCAATTCCCTTATATATATATTATATTTTTTAACACGGGGTGTTACAAGGCGACACAACCATACTGCACGGTTGCCGCAGCCAGGAAAAGATGCGCCTGGAAGCCACCTTTCAAATAACCGCTTGACCTAGGTTCTCAGCTTAGACTAACAAAATTTCAGGCCTACATCACCAACGCTGGAATTGGTTGCTCTCAGGGTCCCGATAAGCAATCCTGGGGATTGGAGAAGAACAGCAAGTTCACGATTCGCTCCATGTACAACCGCATCCATTTTAGGGGATGTATCCCAAAGTGGTCAGCCGTCATCTGGGGAACGAAAGTCCCGCTAAAAATCAAAGCTTTCTTATGGTTGGTACTAAATGATGTGATCCTGACTAGGAAAAACCTCGCTAAGCGCCGAGTGTGGACTCTCAATGTGGGTTTTGCAACGCTGCCCTGGAGACTAGGGACCATCTTTTTCTACGGTGTACTAGGAGCAAAGCAGTACTCATAGAGGTACTCAGCACCTTAGGGACAACTCAATACCCTAAAACATACGAGGACCTGTGAGTAGGTCCAAAGTTCACGTCAGAGAGGGGTTCTATGAGAGAAGCCTGGTATATCGCTATCGTCGCAATGACCTAGGTTCTTTGGCTAGACAGAAATAATCTTTACTTTCGTAGAACTTGCAATAGTATTTCTGGCAATTTGACTCACATTGTGCATTTTATTTTATTTTGGGCTACTGTGGCCACAGCAGGTCCCAAGAAAAGGATTGCGAGCGTATTTCAGGTTGAGAAGTTTGATGATGAGGAGATCGAGATCGGGGCGACGATCGATTGATAGCCAGCACAGCCTACTATGATCATAGATACCCACCACCCCAAGGTTTGTTGGGGAGATATGATGTATTTTATTGCGGTTACTCTATGTTTCTTTTGTCCCACCCACCATGTTCCAGGTGGAGTTTATGTACTTTTGTTTTGATTGTAGGACTTTGTAATTGGCTCAGTACTCTGAGTTTGTTTTATTAATCCCTTATTAATGAAAAAGGGTTGCCAGACTCCATATTTTCTTTAAAAAAAAAAAACTATTTTTAATTTTAAGATATTAAGAAAGTATGCAAAGATAGTTATAACTCAGCTCAATTAGTTATATATTGGAGTTGCATACCGTATTTGTGTCGATAGGTTGGGTTGACTTTAGATATGACACAAGTTTTCTTTTTCTTTAACATCTTGTGGTACATGTGAAAATAATGAAATGAGTTATATAAAAAAAATCTAAATAGAAAAAGAAAATTTTCTTACATAAACTCCACATTTGCACCACAAAAGTTTGGCAGCTAAAGTATTGGTGAAAAGACATAGGCATCACTATTGTTTGCATTTTCAAATAGTTAATGAGGTACTAATTAAAGTGTATGAGCAAATTAAACCCAGGACAATGAGCCTATTATCAATTGATCCTGAAGATCATGGGGTCCTTTATTTCGAGAGAAGAACATGGGGGCCTTGATTGCCATAATTAGGAAGTGTTGGGACTGGAAGAGCATGTGCCTTCTTATCCAGGTTGAAGTTTAATAGCTTAGCAGTACTTTATGAGTCCCCTACTTCCGAGCCACATTGTAAAATCCAAACAAATGCTCCATTCTTCCATGTGTTGTTGGGGCCCTAAAGTACAGTTAGTCAGTTTATACTTAGCTTTACTCTACGATTGATGCATGTGTTTAGTTTTGTTATTATAAGAAAATAGAAAATTGTTTTCGGAAGAAAAATTAGGAAAATTTTCACGACTACAGAATCTAAGAATGGTTGTATGTATAACATTTAAATTAAAGATACTTGTAATTTGCATGTGTGATTCATGCCTTCATTTTATTTTAGCTTTCACTCTCCACGAATTACTCACAACGATGTCAATAATTAATTTATATAAATAACACTTTTCTATTTAATTATATCGTAAATAAATTTGATGTTTGGGAATATTATGGTAACTGGCTAATCAATTATAACTGAATGGTTAATTAACCAGCACTTAAAATGTGCAAGTGAGATTAGGGATGGCAACCGGGCCGGGTTGGCCCACGACCCGTCCGGCTCGGCTCGGGTTAAGGACAAGCCCTTTACCGGCAGAGCCCGGTTTGGTCCGCCTAAAATAGGTGGGCCGGTCTGGGTCGGATATTTGGGAAAAAACAAAGGAAGGCCCGGTCCGGATAATGACTCGAGCCTACCCGGACCTCAAACCGACCCGAACCGGGCTGAACGGTAGGTCCGGGCCGACCGTTGAATATAGCTTATTTTTAATTTTTAATAGTTTAATTAAATTACAATTATACTCCCCTATGAAAATCTATAAATACCCACTCATTTCATACCATTTTCTTCACTAAAAAATCTCCAAACAAATCTCTCAACCCTCACAATTCATTCCAAATAATTCTACTAAGTTTGTAATATTTTCCAAACCAAGTTTCAACAAGAAGAAGTGAAGAAACGTTCAACAAGCTACTACTTCTCTCTCAACACACATGCTACTACTCTTCTAATTTTTGAAGATTTGTTCCACAAGAAGCAACTACTCTCTCTCAACTCTCAAGCTACTACTCTTGTAATTTTTGTAGAATTGTTCAACAAAAATCTACTACTCTCTCCCAACTATCAAGCTACTACTTTCGCAGCAAGAAGTATTATATTCTCGGATTTCTTTTGGAATTCTTCAAATATGGCATCATTTTTACAATTCAATATTTTTTAGCAGCAAAAATGTTTGTTTATTAATTTATTATATATATATCTCATATCAATTCTATTTGTTTCATACAATCAAATGATATCATCACGTCTACGTAGAAGTAGCCAAAAGAATACACAAAAATTTACATCCCGTACTACTCATATACCACAATTAGATTCTGATAGTATTAGAGAAGAAGAGAGTTATCCCAAGTTTTTCCAATCCACTAATGCACAAACAAAATTCTTTGAATCCCTGTAGAAGTTCTCAAAACACCAAAAACCAACATTCTTCTCAAAAAATAGGGAATCTACCTCTGATGTCCACTGTCATTATACACGGGAAGAAGATGCCCCCAATTTAAAATGGGGAATAAAGAGATGTAAGATTTGTTCAATAGCTTATAGATGAACAAAGATACGGGGCGGGTACACTTACACGTCATTTAACCAATAAAAACCCGGAGCTGAAAAAAGAGCTTGCCCAACAAAAGGTCAACCCTAAGACCAGTCGTGTAGATAGTTTTAGTTACGATCACGATCTCGTTCGTAGTGAAATGACAAAACTAGTTATTAAGGATGAGTTGTCATTTTCTTATCCAGAAAGTAGGAATCTAGAAGCCTTTAACCAAACCGCTCTAAACCCTCATTTTAAGAGAATTCCTAGAAATGCCATTAAATCCGATTGTTTTAAAGTTTATCAAAATCTTAAGAATTTTTTACTTGTACGTTGATTAGTTTAGCTTGTAGGATTTCGTTAACATCTGATTGTTAGAAATATAATAACGATATTCCAATGATGTGCACAAATTTCATTGAATTGATAATGACTGGATCCTCCAAAAGAGAATTATATATTTTGGATAATTATGTACCCTCATAATGCACAGGCTATCGCATCACATGTCATACAAGTATGCACTAATCTTTATATTACAGATAAACCTCTTGCAATTGGTTTTGATCATGTCTCGAATAATACGAAGGCAATTTATTTATTGATAGACGCATTACATTCTACAGTGCCTGAAATTTTTCATAGTATATGTGCATGTCATATTTTAAATTTGTGTGTGCATGATGCATTGAAGATTGCTGATACATCTTTGAGTTCACAAAGAGACTTGAGTGGGTTATAATCTTCAAGCATTTAAACAATGGTGTAAGTTAGGGAATGAATTTTAGAAAATTCCCAAAACATGTGAAACACTGTTGGAATTCTACTTTCGATATACTTTTTTTTTTACTTTAGAATACAAAGATGTTATAAATGGATTTTATATTACAAAAATATGAAAATTTTTTCAAATGAGTTATTACAATTGGGCTTATATTCAAGTTTGGGTGCATTTTTAGAACCATTTAAAATTACAACTTTTCAAATTTCAAAAACTTACGAGTTCACTTCTAGCGGTTTTTTAGTTACAGTTTTTAAGATGATGAAATCTTTTGAACGAATGTTCAATGATGCTTACATTTGCCTTACTGTTGTTCTCATAAATTTGTTAAATATTTTTGTCATCTTCCCATGTTCTATTATGTTGCTAGTGTAATGGATTCTCGTATCAAGTTATATAGTACAAAAAAATTGATCAATATGTTTTATAGTACTTTAGAAGATAATACTTTTGATTCTGATGAATTTATAGTTAACTCTGAGTTAATACTGAATAATTTATATAACAGTTATGATAGAGAATTTGGAGTTACTTCTCACACACAACACACACCTATTACTACATCTTATTCAAGAAGTAAGAGTATTGCAACTGATGATACATATATATGGAATCTAATTCACATTAAAAATTCTATGACTAATACACTTAATGAACTACACTGGTATAATGCATAACCTCCACTGTTATTTGAGCAAGAAATTGATGTGCTCCTTTGGTGAAAAAATCATGCGGAATCATATCCTATTCTTTCTCATATGACAAAAGATACTCCCCCTCCCGATGTCAACCGTCGCATCGAAAAGTGTGTTGCTCTTGGTGAAAGGTTATTGAATGAGAAAATGAATCACATGACACTGGGGACTTTGGAGATACTAGTGTGCAACAAAGATACAATGAAAGCGGAGGAGAAGAATCAAGGAATAACAAAAGGCTCCAATGGTAGCATCACTCCAGAAGACGAATCATGAAAATAAACTTCCAAAAATTAAAGAAGACTGAAAATAACCCCCGAAGATTGAAGAAGACTAAAGATTGAATATTTGTGTAGTAAAATGCTTTTTAGATTTTTTTTTTTTTTGACTGGTAAAAGGTAGGATAAGGTCCTACCTCTTTTTAGAAAATTTAGAGCGGTGAGATCCTAAGTTTAGGCTAAGTAGATGTGCACGATAGTAGTTATTTGTCATCTCTTCAACCTAACTCTAGGCTATCTCAGACTCTAAATCTACTCTTCTCATGTAATTTTCAAATTAATCTTCTGGTATGTATTATACATTTTTTTGTGACTATTGTAAATCAGTCCATAGTTGTAAATGTTGGATATATTGGTATATTCTCTCTATATAAATATTGCATGTGCATATGAGTAACACGTGTATTGAATGTACTAATTGTATGGATATCGGAATGCGGGTTGAGTGGATTGAGAACCCAGTACCCAAACCAGTATTTAGAAATAAATACAGGCTTTTGATAGCAGTTTAGGTATTCCAATCTCGATACTAGGGTGAATATCTCAAGCAACTTGATCTAGAGATAAACGCTGATTCCCAATTGTTAATTTCTCACAAATCCTAACAATCTTGAGATATTATTAATCAATTTGTGAGATTAATTAAGAGGGGAAAAAGGAGTTCTGTTGGATCCCGTCGTTCTCGTCGGATCCCGTTCAAACCCTCGAAGCCGCCGACGATCACCATCGCTGTCAGCGTCATCGCTCCCACAGACGCTCGCCGCCAGTCGTCGAAGGGGCACTATTGGCCAGTCGTCGTCACTCCCAAAGACGCTCGCCGACCTTCAATCCAGGCATCGACCAGAGAAGACGATCCCGATTTCGTGTGACGTCTACTGAGCCGCCCTCGTCGTCGTCGTGACTGGTTGCTGATCGATGGCGCTGCATCTCCTCCATTTGCCATGGTCGGTCTTCTTCTTCCTCCTGTTCGTCATGCTGTGTAGATCCGAACCCAAATACTGTGTGTAGATCCAAACCCCGAAGATTGAACCCAAATTTGTTTTGGTTTTGATCTACAGTTGAGAGTTGCAAGATTTGTTCTTGTGTTAGTCGGATCCAAACCCGATTCATTGAGAAACTGATTTCTAGCTTTCGAATTGTGAAGAAGAAGACAGTTGGTTTCTCTCTCATTTGAGTGACAGGGGTTTGAGTTCGATTTAGAACTACCCACAACCTGTTTTTTGAAAAATTCCCACCGAGTTCAATCCTTGAAATTGAGATTGGTTTGATTAGAAATGGGTGGGATTTTCTCAAAGAGAGCAGCAGTGGATTTGTCCCTTATTGGGTTTGGCACAGATTGAGCTACTCTGGAGGGTGCAATATGGGATAGATCGGATGTGTTTCGAAACAGATTTGACTCTAATCAATTGAAGGGAAATAGACAGTGAAAGATAAGTTCTTTATTTCCTCGTATTAAATTTCTATTAAATATTTTGCTATGTGCTGGAAGTTCAAAACATTCGTTTTAAGTTTATTTTGAATCATAGAATTACTATGATGCTAAGTGGTTAAGTTCAATACTGTATTAATCATTTGTTTAATTAAATACAAGTTGAACAGATCTTTTAGCTATGTGCTAAAATCAAATACCTATTATTGATAAGTTAAACTGTTTGGTTTTGACTATAAAGTTCGGATCTCCAATTAAATTGTTGTGAATTAGATAGTGCTAATAATTTGCTTAATTGGCTAATTTTAACAAATTGATGAATGTAGGAACTCCAAAGTTACTTACAAATTGTGTGTATTGGAGACGGTGGATTTGCATCATGGTATGATAAGTCTGCACTACGTAGACTTCTCCATCGAATTTGGAAAAATACTTCTAACTTGAAGTATCGGTATGATCTACTCTAATTTTCTTAGTATTTTTCATGTGATGAATGTGTTAACGTTTTGTGCGTTTGATCATATGATTGAGAGTTTTAGATCATAGTTATTTTCGCTCTGGAAAACTAGCATGTTTAGGGTTGTTAAGTGTTTTATCATACTATGTGTATAGATATTTTGACAAATCCATTGTTTGCAGTTTGTGTGAGATTAAATATTTGTTTATCTAATAATTAAAAAAATAATTGTATAAGATGTATAACAAATGTTTGTAACTTAGGAGAGAGCATCTTTTAATGTAGAATATGACTCTATTAGTTACGTTTTGTTCTTTTTCGTTCATTGTACTGTGTGTGCAAAGTTGAATTATAATATGTTAGTCATTATCTCATTTAGCGTTATGAAGATGATGAAGAACGAATAAAGGAAAGAACTCTTCGCTCAATGTGTTTGAGCAAGTGGACATTATTAGAACCATTAGAGAAAACAAATAATTTTTTAAAATGTGATAGAGTAATTTTGTATTAACTCTTATAAAGTGCATATATTGTCAATCGCATGTATAAGTTGAGTTTAACAAATGAGACAATTAATAATAATAGCTCTAATTGTGTACTTGAACATAGCATAATTGGCTAGGTTTTGAGAACTATATATTCAATTATTTGTGAGGAAATGTGATCTAATTATCAAAACTGTGGGGAAAATGGAGTTAAAAGCTATTGAGTAAAAAGCTTTAACGTCCAAGTTGTTTTGAAATTTAGAATCACTCTGAACTATATATTAAATTTTTTGTTCTTGTTAAAACTCATAACTGCTAAATGACACTCCATTAAATATGACAAATATGAAAGTTGTGCTTGGATTATGATCACTAGAAAATCATTTAGGGGGCATTTGGTACGCGGTAAGGTATAAGGAAATCTAGGATTACCCTCTTGATTACCTGGTTTGGTAAGACATAGGTATAGTTTTGTAAATAATTTTAAATTCCCAGGGTTATCAAAATAATTAGTTTGGAAGGATAAACATTCTCCTTGAAAAGTGTGGGATTTGTGGATTCCTCCACATAAAAAATCAGTGAGATTATTGCATACCCAAAACACCCTCCAAATTTCTGGCTTATCATCCCCGTTTTTGTTCCCTCCAACCAAATTCACCCACTACCACGTCCACCTCCTAAATTCTCCATCTTCTTCTTCTTCTTCTTCCTCCATTTCCAAACTCCCACTCCCCCGCCGCCGCCCCAAAAAATGGATGACGTTTCCAAAGGAAAAGATTTCTCCTTCCCAATCCAAGAAGAATCCATCCTCAAACTATGGGAATCCATCGACGCCTTCAACTACTCAATAAAAAAACTAACAAAGACATCCTCACCGGCACCATCAAGGACATCATCACCCGCTACCAGTCCATGAACGGCCTCCACGTCACCCGCCGCTTCGGCTGGGACTGCCACGGCCTCCCCATCGAGAATGAAATCGACAAGATGCTCGGCATCGAAATGCGAGCCGATGTGTTAAAGATGGGGATTGATAAGTACAACGATGCGTGTAAGGGGATTGTGACGAGGTACATAGGGGAGTGGGAGAAGGTCATTACGAGGACAGGGAGGTGGATCGATTTCAAGAACGATTATAAGACGATGGATCTGAAGTTTATGGAGAGTGTGTGGTGGGTTTTCAAGCAATTGTTTGATAAGGGGTTGGTTTATAAAGGGCTTAAGGTTATGCCTTATAGCTCTGGATGTAAGACGCTGCTATCCAATTTCGAAGCAAGACAGAATTATAAGGTCTGTAGACTGTAAATGAAAATTAATATAGTGGATGATAGATATCATGTATATTTTGAAAACTTGTTGAAATATGTGGAGTTAAAATTTGCTTCTATGAAATTTATTGTTTCATTTGTATATATTTCAGTAGCCTATGTCTCGTGTTAATAAATATATTTCATTCCTTTTTGTTATGTTCTTCATCTAACTGGTTGAAATATATTTGAATCATAGTATAATTTTTTTAGTAATCTATTTGTTAATTTAATATACGGTTTTATAAGATATATATCAGTATTGCTTTTGCACATGCATGCATATACATCAATTACTAAATTAGATAACTTTTATACTTATTTATTTTTAAATAAAGCCAAAATGGTATTTTCGGTAATGTCTACTATAGAGATGGATTGATGGGAATGAATTATTCTATACAAAACACAGTAATAAAGTATTCTCAGGCATGTAATGTCGTATACCAAACACAGTATTGCAACATTTCTGGGAATTTTCATTCCCACCCTCATATTCCTGGGAATCCACCAATTCCTGGGAATCCACCAATTCCTAGGAATTCTCCAATCCGCGTACCAAACGTCCCCTTAGTATGGTCTCTAGGAGCACACAACTTCTTGAGTCAATATATTCTGATATTTGTGATCTCAATAACTTTGTGACTAGATGAGACGATTGTTGGTCAGAAGTATTTAATCGCTTTTGTAGAAGATTAATATAAGTTTGTCATATATATGAAGAATGAAGCACTTGTTTCTTAATGAATTAAAAATTATAGTTAAATGCTAAAAATCAAGGGTTCAGATTTGATAGAGGTGGTGAATATGTATTAACAACTTTAGAGAAGTTTGCATTGGGCATAATCTCTACTGCACTCTACTTACAATAGTCAAACGGTATTGATAAAAGTTAGAATCAAACACTTAGTGAACTGTTGAATTCTATATTATTGACTGTTGTTTGTCTTGTGTAATTATGAGTGATGTTGTATTGTTAATCATATTTCTAATGTGTTACTACACTCTAAATTGAATACACCTTGTAGATCATGGTATGAAAACACAATAATTTTGTTAAAGTGAAAATTTGTGTTGTGATACATTTGTTAGAGTATATGACCCTAGAAGGCCTAAAGTGAGACCTACAACAAATATTTGTGTGTTTAGAAAGTGCAGAATATAGTTTATGTGGACAGATGTTGGATCTATCTAATTTGTGTTAGATGAATCTAGACTTGCAGCGTTCTTTGAGGATGTCTTCATCAAAGATAAATATATGAAATAATCTAGTCCTACAGACACGTTCAATGATTCATAGTTGGAATCAAGAACCAGCCTTACTGACACTTAAAAACCTGAATGACAAATGAGTTAAGAAGAGTCTTTAGTAGACAATGATATGATTTTGTGTCATACAATAATACTTTAATTTAGTTGATCTGCCGACAGGGGCTAAAACTATAGTAAGTAAGTGGGGTTTTGTAGAAAAAACTTAATTTTGATTGTTCGGTAGCAATTTTTAATGCTTTTTAGTAGCTAACAGATTGACTGAGAAAAATGTGGTAGATTTATTTGATGTTTACTCACATATTTGTCATATTGCTACAATAAGTATTCTTCTTACCCTTACATCTATTGAAAATTTTGTCATTCATAAAGGATAATTAAAAGGCTTTGTACTTAATGTTTTGTACTGAACAGTTTTGTACTGGAAAGTTTTGAACTAATATATTTAGTAAACAAGATTTATAATTTAGTAAAATCATTGTATGTTCTTAAAACATGTATAGCCAACGAATAAATAATTTGACAAATTTTTGAAAGAGCCTAGTATATGAATCAAGTAATTCAGATTAGTGCCTTCAACTTTGTGGTGTGTCAAATATAATGGTTGTTATTTACTTGTTCTGTTGACATGCATGTTCTTGGAAGTGACCTCTTATTACAAATGAAGTTAAAATTGTGCTATCCAAAGAATTCAACATGAAAACCTAGGTACTGTGGACACCATAGGTATAAGGGTGAGCTTTCATTTTGCAAGGGATAACTCTTAGTTAAACTCATCAAATCAAAATGTGTTTCAAAAGTGGGGATATAGTGATTGAAAGTGTGTTTTGAAACACCTTATGATTATGATAAAAGGTTGACACCTAATGATGGTGCAACTATGAGACAGGTAGATCATTCTAAAGGAATTGACAGTCTCATGTATACAAAGATCTACACTAGAATAGACATAGCCTTTGAGGTAGGTATGATATGCAGTTTCACTAATAATCCCATACACATTTGAGTGCACTTAAGAGGCTATTGAAATACCCGAGTGGTATTTAAGAGTTTGCTTTGTGCTACTCTAGTCATTCTTCGAATGAATGGCTGATCTGATGCATTATGATGCTCAGAATTTAGTGAAAGTCGATAACTAGTAGATATGTGTTTACACTAGGAGAAACAGAAATGTTATGAAATAAAAAGCAAACAGGCACTGTGCTATCATTCATGAAATCAGACCTCTATGTGTAATTCTCTGTAGGGGAAAAGGCTGAGGGGATTGAAGAAATTGTTGCTAGTTATCCATTAAGAAGTTTAAGTAACTTTCTAATTCTGTTATGCGACTATCAAGCTACAATGCACTGTAGCTCATAACTCACTCTATAATAGTAAGAGGAGTATATTAAGGTTGAAAGAAGCCTAGTTAAACTTTCTCATAGATAAAGTGCAATTGCGACAAATATGGCTAATGCTCTTGCTAAGAGACTTGAAAGTGATCTAATTATCAAAACTATGGGGAAAATGGAGTTGAAAGCTATTGAGTCGAAGCTTTAACATCCTAATTGTTTTGAAATTTAGAATCCAATTGGTGCCATAGAGAAATTCAAATTTAAGCATCAATTTTAGGTAGTTGACATGTTTTAGATAATTTTGATGATTCCACATAAATTCCACAAATATATAATGTCATTCCAATTTTGATGGTATTATATATTTAGTGAATTTACTTAGAATAATCATATTATTCCAATACGAAACATAAAAACTTGTCGATGTGTTTCCGATGATTAAATTGTCCTAAATATCATTCCAATTTTGATGATATGTCTTTTACGGATACATGTTTCATTCCAATATTGATGATTCAATGTTAAACCATGATTGAAACGGTAGTCTTTTCATTCCAATATGAAACATAGTATGGTTCTTGTGTAGAAACTATAAAGTTCATATACTTTATTTATTAAAAATACTTGATTGTGATGTTTGCGTTACATTTTTGCTAAGCTAATTATGAATTGTACTAAGTTCTTTTGTGAACAAGATACTTTGTGAAATTCATCGGAATTCTTAGAGACGTGTCTCTTGATATTTTTGTTTTCTATAAGCTAGCAAAGATGGAGGAATTGAATCTGTCAACATAGATTTCAAAAATAATGATTTGCTCAAATGGAGGAGTAAACATAAAGCAGTGTGTAAGGATAGAGTTTCAGTTTATTTCTTTCGAGAATAAATTAGTCACTTGCTTGGTAAAACTTCTGTTGAGTTTAAGGCTCTTGTGTTCATGAGCTTAAAACTCATATTTTGTTCTTGAAGTTTATTTGCTTTGTTTGATTTTGAAACTATGACAAATTATTTCAGTTGGTTTAGTCTATGTGAACTATCCTGAATTGGATATGGTTTGGAACTATTTAATTATATTGGTTTAGTCTTGATTGAACTATTCAGATTTATAATTGTATTGGTTCTTATAAAACTATACCTTTATGATGTTTTTCTTTTTATGGACTGCTATCGGCCAGTCAGTTTTATACTGAACTGATGAGATAATCCTGTACTTTATATATTGAGAATATAGGAGGAGATTGTTGGATATATTGGTATATTCTCTCTATTAAATATTGCATGTGCATATGAGTAACACGTGTATTGAATGTACTAATTGTATGGATATCGGAACGCTGGTTGAGTGGGTTGAGAACCCAGTACCCAAACCAGTATTTAGAAATAAATACTGGCTTGTGATAGCAGTCTAGGTATTCCAATCTTGATATTAGGGTGAATATCTCAAGCAACTTAGATCTAGAGATAAACCCTAATTGCCAATTGTCAATTTCTCACAAAACCTAACAGTAAAATGAAGAAAATTAATACATAATTGTTTTTTATATGATTGATGATTCTTATACATCTGGATTTCTTACAATATTTATATATTTATATGTTCGAAAAAACTAAAAAAATGTGTCAAAATAAACTAGAACAAGCTACAAGTATAAATAAATAACAAAAAAACATTTTTTTTCAAAAATTCCTTGGTTGGTCCGGCCCAGTCCGGCATGAGACCCGGGAGGTCGGGCTAGGGAGCTGGTCCGATCTCATCCCCCCTGTGCCCAACTTTTAACCGGCTCGGGCCCAGACCGATTCTCGAGCTAGCCCAACCCTGGCCCGGACTGCTATAGCGGTGAGCTCGCTCGGCCCGGATGCCACCCCTAGGTGAGATTATGTTAATAAGTTGGTTTGTTTACAAATTACTTAACTCGACTTGTAGCAGCACAGACTAGTTGCCTCATATATTTTTAGGGATGGGAATGGTCGAGCACGAGATGGTGGTCATGTTTTACGTCGTCGCGTTCGTCTCTTGTTCCTAATTATCCTCTCCATCATCGACTAATGGATAATAAGTAAATTTGAATTAGACTTACTAATTGATATATTCTCTGATCTTTTCTTATGAATATTTAGGGATCGGTGTTAGTATGCTTAATTTTCTCCACATATCTTGTGAGATGTTGCTACATATTCTATATCATGCTACTTTTTTCACACTATTAATTTTAAAGCTTAATTAACATTCTTTTTACATTTTAAAATCTCATAGTATGTTACATATTCAGTTACATGCACATAGTTTATAACTTAATTTTAAGGCGCAGTCGCAACATGTGTCAAATATTACTTTCTCAATAAGATTTTTCAGCCATTCTTTTATATTTAAATACAATTAATTATATATTTCTGACTTAGCATGAATTAATTAACTTTTAGTTTTTGTTTGAACTGATTTTTATATAATATATTATAATAAGACTACTTATGGTTCAATAATTTTTTTCCTTTAAAAAAAAAGTTACCCAAATGTAGGAGACAACTCCCACTTTTCTCAGCTTAATTAAATTCTAAATTGAAATCTTATCCCTTAATCAAATATTTAAAAAAAAGTGCAATATTGTATCAATATTATTCGATAAATTAAGTGCAATATTGTATCAATATTATTCGATAAATTAAGTGCAATATTGTATCAATATTATTCGATAAATTTTGAAAAAATAGCTTTGTTATTTTCTCATTTTACACTTGATTATACTAGCTAGTGAACTATTAAGATGTAAATTTCTCATGGATACGAGCGATATTTAACCCTACTCGGCCATTTGTGGGTAGAATAAAGGGCAAAAATCATATAGTTGTGCTTACTATGCACATTATATATCATATAAAAGGTCATAAAATTTACTGGGTCAACTATTTGGAATTTGTATGTCCTTATATTATCTCTTCAAAATTTGAGAAAATCAAGTTGTTTGAAAATATATTTCAAATATTCTCTTTCATGAAATATGAGGTTCCAGGAAAAGTCGTGCACAATTTAAATTAGGAGTGTCAAAAAATACCATATTACCGTACCATACCATTACCATACCATATATTACCGAAATCTTGGTAATACCATACCGAAATCTCGGTATTGTACCATACCGAAATTATATGGTATGGTACTGGTACCCAATACTGATACCATGGTATACCGTACCATACCAAGTAATTGATATTTATTTAATTTAATTTTTATATTTAAAAACAGGCCCAGACCTATGTCCATGCCCATTTTTCTTATTTTTTTTTCAAATTTTCATCCCAGTTATACTACTACTTCAATTATTCTTCCTTTTTTTTTCCTTCTTCCTTTTTTTCTTCTTTGAATCTAGGGCACATGTACTGATTGACTGACGCACTACGCTGTCGAAGCACCACACTGTCGCGACGCCACCTACCTTCTTCAGCCCCCATCGGTACAGTATTGTTAGAGGATTTTTTCGACTAATTAGGAAAACTTTAGTGTTTAGTTAGTGTATTAATATAAGATCCATCTTCTTCTTGTTCTTGTTGGGTTTTCTTGAGATATTGCATATTATTATTCACAAGTAATTAGAAATTTAGGATGTAAAAGATCTTTTGATTTGATTTATCAAATTGAATTTTGTGTTTTTTTAGGAGTTTTTTTTTTTGACTGGTTAATATAGGTGAAATCTTATTTATGTAGTATATTTGTATCATAATCCTGAAATTGATTTATATATGAATCTACTAAATGAGATACATACTACAAAAAAAAAGAGTAGAACAATACACAGAAATGAAAGAACCATCAAATATCATGAATATTATGAAAGAAAAATAACAATACTGTTGTCATTCTTTATATATGAATCTTCTTAATTTCAGATATTGTTGTCATTCTTTCTCTATATGATGAAGCTATCCAATTATATCTAATCAAGCATATTGCAGAATGTTGAATCTAATAGAGTAGCATATTGAATCAATCATATTGCAGAATGCTGAAACTAATTTTCATACATAAAGATACATTATATTGAAACTTATACATCTCTGAATTGTACAACAATAAAGTCTACAACCCTGATTTGTTGTTTGGCCTGGGTGGATTAAGGATTGGGCAGAAAAGGTCTTTAGCTAATTCTTTTATTGAGGGTTAAACTATTTAGGGGATGACAAGGTGATGTTGATTTTTTTTTTATCCATTATCTTAAATTTTGTGTCGATTCTTTATCACTATATCAGGTGATGTATATTTGTTTGTGAGGATAATTTTTTTATGTGAATCTGTTTTCCGTTAATCAGTTGAACTGTAGGTTTTTGTATACTATTCGTGCTGGTGTTTCTCTGTTCTTGTATATGTTTAATTTGTTTTGAGTGAGAATTCTAGAGCTTTTTGAAAGGAACATGCCTGAATATATTAGTTATTTCAATGGAGTTTTGTGATGATTTCTTCCTTCATTGTTAAACATAAACTTATATTATTTGGTACTGCTGGTGATTGGGCTCTGGAAACACAGATGTTAGACTAAATTATGGACAGATAGCTGAGTCTTGTTTGAGAATTGACATTGGCTGATTATTGGAACTTCTTCGTATATATATATATTTAATTATTTATGTTGAAACTTCTTCATATATATATATATATATATATATATATATATATATATATATATATATATATATATATTTATTTATTTATTTATTTATTTATGTTGAGCTTATTTATCCTTCTTTTGCCATTTATATGAAGGTTAATTTTTTAGCTAATTGATGTCCGGTAGTACCATGGTATTACCAATACCGTACCAATATTCTGGTAGTACCGAACTCGGTAGTACCAAAAACATGGCCAGGTAATGGTAGAGAAATTTGTGTACCAAGTATTCCGGTACGGAAGACGGTAGAGCAATGATGATACGGTACGGTACGGTATACCACCCCTAATTTAAATGAGCTCAAATGAAGCTGCAAAAGGTGATTTTTTTTGTTATTTTCAGTATATATATATATATATATTTGATTTATTTGAGATGATCTCTTTGATATAATTTTTAGTATATGTTGAGGACTAAATTCTGTCTTTCTACTCTAACTGATGAACTAACAAACATTTCAATTAGAGTTTGAATTTATCTTGCCTAACTTGTATATTAAGTTTCGCAATTTATAAATACATGAGAAAAGATTGTATTGTATCTAAGAGTATCAATAGAAAAAACTGAGCTACTAATCTAATTGAGATATTATTGTAATGAGAAAAAAAAGGAGTCTAACAAGCATGTTTTATAATTCTATTAGTATCTAAGAAATCTTGGCTTCGAAAATCTTGTTTTGTTTTACTTTCAGCTACTTTTTTACTTATAGTAATTCCGACTCATTTTGTCAAATTCACCGAAGAATAACGAGTTGTTGGATCTTTAGCTAATTAATTCTTTGATTTTGACCTAATACAAATAACAATTTCTTACAAAATTAAAATATTTCTTTGGAATATTTGCCATTTTTGGAAATCATTATTTTTCATGGTGGAATACACCGTCTCATATCATTTTCTTATCAAAACATCTAGCTATATATCCTAATAAAACAACTTTTAGAAAGAAACAAGTTTAATGTAACATGAACCTTTTCGACATTCTTCCCAAATCACAAAATCCTTCCGAGGTGGGGAACCTTTTGACATTCTGTACGTTGCAAAATAGGAGGGCCCTTCCAAATCTTGTTCAGACAAAAACACAGCATTGAGAAAGCTTATCTATTCCTATTTGAGTTATGAGAAAGCTTATTAAAGCTTATCAAAGAAAAGTATATTCATATTGTTTTCTCTGAAAGCTACATACACCTAATCACTAACAGGAAAGAAAGAATTCAAAAGGAATATTTCTTTCCCTGATTTGAAAGAAAAGTATTTGCATGAATAATTTATTATAACTATGTTGTGGGCCTGGTTGAAAGGAAATTATATCATAAAAATTGTTATCCAAATGGAATTTGGAAATTGTTTAGATTAGTTCATACCACCTTTGAATTCTTCTACTTTATTCCTCTTTAATCCTAGATAATTTAGCTTTGTTGACTAAATACATATGAGGAGCAAATTTTTTTTCTTTTTTAGAATAATTTAACTGAAAAAATTGTTTTAACTATGTTAATTCAAAAAACACCTTAAAAAACTCTCAAAACTTTCCAAAAAACTCTTAAAACTATCAATTAAGCACTCTTATATATTTTTTTTAAAATGTATGTTGTCATTCAAAAGACTGTACCTGGAGTCCTCTTCACTTGTTTCTTTATTTTCTCCCAGGATAACAGTGGTACAGACATGTCAGATTATACCTTACAATGTCATCAAATTTATCAATTATTTCAGGTATTCTAATTTTTTTTTTTAAAAGGAAAAGATGGAGTCTCACCACCCTGTTTCATTAATAAGTGATTAATAAAACAAACTCAGAGTACTGAGCTTACAACAAAATCCTACAAACAGAACAGAATAACATAACTCCACCCCGAACATGGAGGGTGAGACAAAAGACAAAACATAGGCTAGCTATAAAAAAATACATCATACCCCCCAACAAACCCTGGGGTGGTGGGTATCAATTACCATCATATACCGTGCTAGCTATCAATCGATCGTCGGTCCGATCTCGATCTCCTCGTCATCAAACTCCTGAACCTGAAATACACTAGCAATTCTTTCCCTGGGACCTGTTGCTGCCACATTAGCCCAAAATAAAATAAGATGCATAATATGCGTCAAATTGCTAGAAATACTATTGCAAGGTAAAGATTATTTCTATCTAGCCAGAGAACCCAGGCCATTGCGGCGATAGCGATATACCACGCTTCTCTCATAGCAGTCATTGCGATAGCAATTACTTCAGGTATTCTTAATGTCAACATAATAGAGAGAGCTAATAAATATGCTTTTTTCTGGCTGAACGTGGCATTGTCAATCTGCAAAAATTTAACCGATTGGATTTTCAGATTCAAATAATAGCAGAAATAAAATTAATAGAAAATCACTAGTTTTATGGGTACCATAAGGATATTGCATGACCATTACCAATCAAACAAGCCTGAATATATTGTTCTTACTAAACCATCACAACTGACAATGGCAGCGACAGGATCAAGAGTTCTGGTAATGACTTCTTCTGGTGTCACCATCACTCGCTTAATGAGTGCATCTTCTATACCCTGGGCATCGCACCAGTAAACATGCACATAAAAAACTGGATCAAATGTAACCAAAATTTCTATTTATAAAATTCTAGCTTAAATGAAATAAAAAAACATGCACATCTTTATGCATATCTGATCATAAATGATCACATATGCATAAAGAGCATTGCAAGCATGACTTTCTTACATCATAAGGCAAACTCTGTTACCACTATACAAAGAACAAAAAGGCAAACTCTGTTAGCACTTCCAAGCATGACTTTCTTACATCAGTTTCACATTGCAGAATGTACATATAGCATTCTTGATTGGTCATACAGAAATACAGTAATAAACATTTACAAGATTTAACCACAAAGTAGATTATAAATTCATTTAAATTAATCAATATCTATAAGATGGGAGAGCAACAATACAGCTATATGAGATAATGTATGAGATAAGCAACAATACAACTCTATATACAGATGGGAGAGGAACAATACATAATTGATGGATTCAATATAATTAATTTTACTTTTTTCCCCCCTTATTTTTTTCTTTCCAAACATTACCAGATCTTGCTAGCTAACTGCAGCTTAATCTACCACTTCAACAACATGATGTTGTATATATGGCTACAACTGAACCAGTTACACACAAATCTTAAGCGAATTAAAAAAGATGACAATAAGAAACAAAGAAAGACCCAATTAATAAGTGAAGGATATCAATACCCAAATGTTTAACAATGGCAGAAGAGAGTCAAATTGCTCCACACCATTGCTGCTGCTCCACACCACTCTAACTCCTGCTAAAAATATAAACAACAACTGTAAAAATGAAATCATGAACTCAAATACTAGTACAAAGCAATGTAACTAAAATTTTTTAAGGATTGAATTAGGCGTAGGCTCAGAACACATTTGTATAGAAGATTTGTTCAAATAAATCATCAAGATTAGTCTACGGGTGCATTATTATGCCATGCCAACTAGTTCTAACCATGTGTCCACCACCGTGCCACCCATAAATTCAGCAAGCATACACTCAGCTGATCAGAAAAACTGATCGAACCATCTTTGCCTTCACATAAAACACAACAAAGACCACAGAGGGGTGGGACACATAAAACACAACCATTTTTTTCCTTCCAAACATTACCAAATCCTTCACTACTTTTGCTCTTTATTTTCCTCTTCACCAATATACAAAAAAACTAGGCAGAGGGGTGGGACACACATTCAAAATAATTAGTGCATATCATCATTGCCTTGGCCGACACAAAAAAGGCTTGGGGGTAAATTTAAATTTAAATCAGGCACTTCCTATTAGTGAGAACTTCATGCATTCTTCTAACCATCATAGCTAACAAACATGTCACCATGTGCACTGCCTGAACATCAAGAAATGGTAAAGCAAAATCTCAGACATTAAAAAATAAACTAATTTAGTATTAATGACATGCACTTCATTGACACAAACAATAATTTAGTAATAAAGACATACCAGATCCTTCACAAAATCCTCATGAAACTTGAGTTTTCCTAGTTAAAGCGGTCAAAGACAAGAATATATGAAAGGAAAGGAACATCTAGATATAATCATACCATCAGATGGTACAATGAAGCTCCACAGCAGATTATAGTAATAGTGTTTAGGGAGTGGAAAAATAAAAATTATCACAAGATCACTCTCTCGCATTCCACATGGCCGTAGCAATTTGATCTCTTTTCTTACCCATACGGTTCAGTTGAGAAGATGACAAGTCCAACAGTTGAGCTGTGGGTGCATTCTCTTCATTTTGTAGATGATGTATTAATTCTTCATCTCCAAAATTCGCAAAATATTCGTTGTCCACTGAATGCCTGCGAACAAACCTAAAATCTGAAAATCTAAATTTCTGAGTAAATAGAGAGAGAATGAGAGAGAGAGAGAGAGAGAGAGAGAAATAATTAAATAAATAAAGGAGTTGTTTTGGGGATTTAAATTTGAGTTTTGGGGGAAAACTTTTGGGAGGGAAAATATGTTTTTGGAGCTTACATCTGGACCATTGATTTCCTTACTATTGAATGAGAGCCACTTGATAGCTTTCTTTGTGTTTTATTATATAGACTAGATTTGCCCATTGGCATGTGCCTACGGCACGTCTTCAGAACGATACAATATATGAAAAGCCTTGTAAACAGTAAATCAACAATTATATAGCTCAAGTTTGAATAGTATTACAATAATTAGTTGTAAATAAAAGTCCATGTTTTCATAGAATATATGTTGAAAAATAATTATGAATTGGGGTATAAAAGTCCATGTTTCCATATATATATATATATATATATATATATATATAGAGAGAGAGAGAGAGAGAGAGAGAGAGAGAGTAATTAAATAAATAAAGGAGTTGTTTTGGGAGGGATTTGAATTTGAATTTTGGGAGGAAACTTTTGGGAGGAAAAATGTGTTTTGTGAGATTATATCTGGGCCATTGATTTTGGGGAGATTGAATGAGAGTCACTTGATAGCTTTCTTTGTGTTTTATTATATAGATTATTAGATAAATTTTGAAAAAATGGCTTTGTTATTTTATCATTTTACACTTGATTATGCTAGTGAACTATTAAGATGTAAATTTCTCATGGATACGAGAAATATTTAACCCATACTCGGCCATTTGTGGGTAGAATAAGGGGCAAAAATCATATCGCTGTGCTTACTATGCATATTATTTATCATATAAAAAGTCATAAAATTTACTGTGTCAACTATTTGGGATTTGTATGTCCTATTATCTCTTCAAAATTTAAGAAAATCAAGTTGTTAGAAAATATGTTTTAAATATTCTCTTTCATGAACTATGAGGTTCAATGAAAAGTCGTGCAAAATTTAAATGAGCTCAAATGAAGTCGCAGAAGGGGATTATTTTTTGTTATTTTTAGTATATATCTTTATTTATTTGATTTATTTGAGATAATCTCTTTGATATAATTTTAAGTGTATGTTGAGGACTATATGTAATTTAAATATTAATTGGGGACTAAATTCTATCTTTCTACTCTAAGTGATGAACTAACAAACACTTCAATTAGAGTTTGAATTTATCTTGCCTAACTTGTATATTAAGTTTTGTAATTTATAAATACATGAGAAAAGATTGCATCTAAGAATGAAAAGATTGTATCTAAGAGTATCAATAGAAATAACTGAGCTACTAATCTAATTGAGATATTATTGTAATGAGGAAAAAAAAAGTCTAAGAAGCATGTTTTAAAATTCTCTTATTATCTAAGAAATATTGGCTTCGAAAATCATGTTTTATTTTTTTTTTCAGCTACATTTTACTTATAGCAATTCCGACTCATTTTGTGAAATTCACCAAAGAATAAGCGTTGTCAAATTCACCGAAGAATAACGAGTTGTTGGATCGTTAGCTAATTAATTCTGTGATTCAGACCTAATACAAGTAACAATTTCTTACGAGATCAAAATATTTCTTCGCAATATTTGCCATTTTTGGAAATGATTATTTTTCATGGTGGAATACACCATCTCATTTCATTTTCTTATCAAAACATCTAGCTATATATCCTAATAAAACAACTTTTAGAAAGAAATAAGTTTAATATAACATGAACCTTTTCAACATTCTTCTCAAATCACAAAACCCTTCCGAGGTGGGGAACCTTTTGTCATTCTGTACGTTGCAAAATAGGAGGGCCCTTCCAAATCCTGTTCGGACAAAAACACAGCTGTTGTTGCTGATTTTGGTGTGAGAGCAAATAGATTAATTTGTGGATTCTTGAGAAAATGAATAAGGCAAAAATGTTGACCTGTTGACCTGCACCATCATGTTGACTTGTTTCTTGCCGCTGCCGCGAACCTCCAAAAAGTGCGATATACCAGGATGGATCCCGGCGATGCACCCTCCGACGCTCTTGTTAGTAATCAGAAAGTTTATGAAAGAGCTTTATATAAAAAAATATTAATTACCTTGTTATGGTGGGGAGAGAGGGGTATTTATAGTCGCCTTAGGGATCTGTTTCGAGATAAGAACATATCTCTACTTCTCGGTGTGGATGGATAGAAGTGGTTAAAACCACCTCTTAGGGATAATTATGACTTTGAATTTTTCTTTATCCTTCTGAACTGGTTTGTAACAGGTTGGGACCCGTGCCAACTAGGATAAATCCGTTTATGAGTTATTGGGCTTTGAAGAAAGACCCAGTTCCATTTTAGACCCGCTTGTAGGTGAAATTACCGTTTTGCCCCTGAGAGCTTTAAGATTCGTGCCAGATTTAAACGGTCCCGATTTAATCCTATTTTTAGCCATATCACAAACCCTCCACTCCCGAAGATTGAATTTAACAGCCTTTGAGGAGTAGTTTTACTGTTTTAATGGCATACGGGATTTTATCGGAGTTTTCGGGGGAGTTGGATCTTGCTCGAGGTGTAACGGCATTATTCTGGCCTTGTAAAATACCCAAAATTATTCTCATATTTTTTTGGATTTTTTTTGTGATTTTTCCAGATTTTTCTGAATTTTTTCAAATTTTTTATTCAATTTCGGAATTAAATAATTAATTATTGAAAAATTTGATTAATTATTCTAATTTAATAATAATTATTTTCAGAATTTAAAATTATTTTTCCAAATTAATAATTATTTTAAGAATTTTTAAATTAATTTTTTCGACTTTTAAAGATTTTTTCGGATTTTTCAAATAATTAATTCGCAAAGCGACAATTTTTTCCCCATTTTTCGTTCGGAAACGTCTCTGTTCGACGCGTTCGACGAAAATGTTCGCAGCACTGACATGTAGCGGTCAACGCACCCGTTGACTTTTTTTTCCCCTTCCTTTCTCTCCCGACACTGCTTTCGTCTTTGTTCTTTCTCCTTTCCCGCCCTCGCCTTTCTCCCGCTCTTTTCGTCTTCGACTTCTTCGATCGAGTAGGGGCTCGACGCTCATGGCGATAAGGGATCTCGACGGCGAGGCCTGAGCTCGGGACAGTGGAGAGCTCGGTGAATGAAGAGGAGTTCGGCGATCACGGCGAACGAGAGACGAGGGTCGTTCGGCAATCTCGGCGAACGAGAGACGTGGGCATTGGGCAAGTGCGGTGAACGAGGCGAGGCCAAACGTGGCAAGCGATCAGTTGGAGCTTTGGGGCTCGACGGTTGCAGCTTGGTAGTCTCGGTGAGGAGAAGAGCTCACGAGGGGGAGCTTGACGATGGAGCTCATGGAGTAGAGCTAGAGCTTGTTGATGGAGCTCTTCGGCAAGACCCGATGTGAAGAGCTCTTTGGTGGTGAGCTTGACCTTGGAGGGGATTGGCGAACATGGAGGTCGTTGGGCTTGGAGCTTCGCTCGAGGGGAAGCTCGACACTTTAGAGGTTGAAGGAGCTCCTGCGGAGCTATTGGCGAACGTGGCGAGCTTGGAGTGCGGCGAACTCGGCGAACGAAGGTGAAGGTTGTTCGACAATCTTGGCGAATGAGAGACGAAGGTTGTTTGGCGAGAGCGGAGCTCAAGCTTGGAGAACGGGGGATTGGTGCACACTGAGGGGAAGCCTTGAGCTCTGTGACGAGCTTGGCGAGGAGTTCGGCACTGGAGGCAGGTTGGTTGGTGAGCTCGACGAGGCTGAGCTTGAAGAATTGGAGTCTAGGTCGGAGCTCGACGATGAGGCAGACGAGAGGAAGGGTCGAGCTCGGCATGGGGAGAGCTCGACGAGAGTGGCATTCGTGAGGTCGAGTCTTGGAAGTGAGGAGGGAGAGCTATAGTGGGTTTTTTTCATTGGTTTTGGCGGGAGAAACCGAAGGAGAGGAGGAAGAAGGGGAGTGTGGGTTGCTAACGGGGTTGAACACGCCCCGTTAGCCCCTTACTTGCTTTTTTGTTTTTTGTTGTGGGCGAATCTGAGCCATTGATCCAGATTTGAGCACGGATTTTGAGGTAGAGTTTTTCTCTTATTTTTCGTTCAGATCCGCATCTGTTCGGCGCATGCTGGCGATCATGGCGAACGATAGGCGAGTGAAAGGTGGCTCTTAAGCCATTGACTGGTCAACAGTGTTTTTCCCATTTTTCGTTCAGAAACACGTCTGTTCGACGCGTGCTGGCGAACGTGGTGAACGATATGCGAGCGACATGTGGCTTTTAAGTCGTTGACTGGTCAACGGTGTTTTGCCCATTTTTCGTTCGGAAACACGTCTGTTCGGCACGTGCTGGCGAACATGGCGAACGATAGGCACTATCTGGTGAACGGTTGAGTTGAGCTTTGTATGACTCTTGGGAAGATCCACTCTTGGAGGCAGGTTTGAGGAGCAACTCTAAGGGAGAGTTGAGCTCCGAACCTGTTGAGAAGAAGGCCGCTCGGGAGGCGAGCAGAGTGAAGAGCATCACTAGGCTCTAGGAGAGAATCATTTGGGAGACAAGCTTGAGGAGCAACTCTATGAGAGAGTTGTGCTCCGAACTTGTTGAGAAGAGGTCTGCTCTGGAGGCGAGCGGAGCAAAGATCTTGGCTCTAGGAGAGAGCTGTTTGGGGGACGATTTTGAGGAGCATCTCTAGGGGAGAGTTGTGCTCCGAAGTCGTTGAGAATATGTCCACTTTGGAGGCGAGCAGAGTGAAGAGCTTGGCTCTAGGAGAGAGCCGTTTGGGGGACGAGTTTGAGGAGAAACTCTAGGGGAGAGTTATGCTCCGAACTACTCATTGAGAAGAGGTCCACTCTGGAGGCGAGCAGAGCGAAGAGCTTGGCTCTAGGAGAGAGCCTTTTGGGGGACGAGTTTGAGGAGAAACTTTAGCGGAGAGTTATGCTCCGAACTACTCGTTGAGAAGAGGTCCACTCTGGAGGCGAGCAGAGCGAAGAGCTTGGCTCTAGGAGAAAGCAGTTTGAGAGACAAGTTTGAGGAGCAACTCTAGGGAGAGTTTTAGCTCTGAACTTGTTGAGAAGAGGTTCAACAGTTGTGGGAGCAATTCCGAATGGTGAGCTGCCCCGCACTTGCTTGTTTGCAAGCGGCTAAAGCAACGTCGAACCAAGTGTTGGACTCCAAACTTGTTGTTAAGAGAGTTAACGAGTTGTAGGAGCAATTCCGAATGGTGAGCTGCCACGCACTTGCTTGTTTGCAAGCGGCTAAGGCAACGTCGAATCAAGTGTTGGACTCCAAACTCGTCTTTTGAGCTTAGTAAGTTGTGGGAAAAGCTCTGTAGGACAAGCTCGACTTTGATCTTACCATTTAGCGAGTCGTAGATGTGACTCAGAGACATAGAAATGAGACGAATGCAATAGTTTTCAATAGAAAAAAGCCAAATTTTATTGAAACAAACTAAGTGGCCGCTTCAATGGGACGAGCCATTATTACATGCTTTTGACCGTGTCACAAGCATCAGCCTTATTGAAAACTGAAAATCTACTTCTACGATTAGGGTGAGGGCCTCTTAGGAGGAGTTTAGTTCTCCCCCCATTGGACCTCCATGGATAAGGTGGAGGACGGCCCTAGGTTCAGAATCTTGGAACTAGGCGGACCTCTTTGTTCGCTTGTAGGCTCCTCGGGGTGGAGGATCGGCCCCGTCTCTTCGGACGAACTTGGCCAGGTGTCCCCACTGTATGAGTTCTTCGATCTCCTCTTTAAGAGCCCGACAATCATCCGTGTCGTGGTCGTGGTCCCTGTGAAAATGGCACCACTTATCCCTATTTCTTTTCTTGCATGGGGTATTAATTCTAGGGGGAGCGCGGAGTAGCCCTTCCTTGTCCACCTCCATAAGAACTGCTGATATACTTGTATTGTGGGGGGTGAACTTCTCAAAATGAGGAGCTGGGCGGCGTTGGCCATTGCCGTCCCTCTGGAGTTTCTGGGACCCTTCTTCGCCCGTATTCTTCCGTTTGTTCCCGGAAGATGGTTCCTCGAGAGTAGGGGGTTGAGAGCCTCTTCCACTCGGATGTACTTCTCACTCCTAAGAAGGAGTTCTGAGAAGTCCCAAGGAGGTTTCTTGGCAAGGAACGCCTTGAGGTCGCCGTTAGTGACGTTGTGCCCAAATGCCGCCGAGGCTACAGATTGGTTGAGAGAGGCAATAGACCGGGATTCGGCGGTGAAGCGCCGAACGTAATCTCTTAGGCGTTCACCCTTTCTTTAGTTGAGGGTCACCAAAGATACACTTGTTTTCTCGGCCCGGTGGCTACTCACGAAATGGGTAAGGAAGAGCCGTTCGAACTGATCAAACGAGAAGATGGAGATCGGGGTGAGTCGAGAGTACCATTCTCTTGTAGGCCCCTTTCAGCATGGTAGAGAAGGTTTTGCAAAGGAGTACATCCGACGCCTGGCGGATCATCATGAGAGGTTTAAAACTCTCGATGTGGTCAGCGGGGTCCGACTCTCCGTTGTATGACTCAAAGTTAGGGGGCTTGAAGTTTTCCAGGGACCGAGGCTTCCATGACGGCCCGGGAGAATGGAGGCTTGCTCAGGGCGGAAATTCCTCGCCTGTCGTTCCTCTTCTCTGTCAAGTCGGCCAAGGCTCCTCTCCATCTCGTGGAGACGGCGGTAGATCGAGTCTTCCCTTCAGTCATATCTTTTCGAGTCCTAGACTCTTTCCCATGCAAAAGGGGACTAGGAGTGCGGTGGTGATGGCTTGGGGCAGGTTGAGGACTAGGTGCCCGTTGCTTGTGGTTGGGAGCAATATTGAGGGCCCTGCAGAACGGCTTCTTGAAAATCTTGGAACTCCGCCCTTGTGATTGGTGCTTCTCTTGCTTGGCGGTCTCTATGTGTGGCTCGGTTTACTGGAGTATGACTTCTCTGCCGATGACATTGAGGGGACTCTCTTCGCCTCCTCAGGGGAGGGGATCTTCTGGTCCTCGGTCTGCGTGGGGTCCAGACTCTAGAGGCCCCTGGGTTCTCAGGTTGATGGACTCCCCCAAGGGCTCGCCATCCATTCAGGAGAGTTCGGAGGTCGACGACGGAGATACCGCTCGGGAGGGCTTTGAGAAGCCATAGAGTCAACTGAATGATTGGGAACCGCGACATGGTCATGAGGAGGATGTTAATTTGGACGACTCCGATGGGAGCCCCCCTGGGCAGTCCCCCGAGATCCTGGAGGGGCCTGTTGAGGAGGAGGTTGTTGAAGAAGAACATCTTAAACTGGAGGAGGAGGAGGTGGAGGAGGAGGAGGAAGAGGAGTGGTTCTTCGGCTGGAGACCGCTGTCTTCCCCTTCTCTTTTGGATACATGACTTGAAACTAAACTCACTGATGATGTTAGGTTGGATTGCTTTTTCTTTTCCCACAGATGGCGCCAATATGTTGCTACTGATTTTGGTGTGAGAGTAAACAGATGAATTTGTGGATTCTTGAGAAAATGAATAAGGCAAACATGTTGGCCTGTTGACCTACACCATCGTGTTGACTTGTTTCTTGCCGCTGCCACGAACCTGCAAAAAGTGCGATACACCGGGATGGATCCCGGCGATGCACCCTCCGACGCTCTTGTTAGTAATCAGAAAGATTATGAAAGAGCTTTATATAAAAAAAATATTGATTACCTTGTTATGGTGGGGGGAGAGGGGTATTTATAGTCGCCTTAGGGATCCGTTTCGAGATAAGAACATATCTCTACTTCCCGGTGTGGATGGATAGAAGTGGTTAAAACCACCTCTTAGGGATAATTATGACTCTGAATTTTTCTTTATCCTTCTGAACTGGTTTGTAACAGGTTGGGACCCGTGCCAACTAGGATAAATCCGTTTATGGGTTATGGGCTTTGAAGAAAGACTCAGTTCCTATTTCAGACCCGCTTGTAGGTGAAATTACCGTTTTTTCCCTGAGAGTTTTAAGATTCGTACTCAATTTGAACGGTCCCGATTTAATTCTATTTTAGCTATATCAACAGCATAAGCAATATCTATTCCTATTTGAGTTATGAGAAAGCTTATTAAAGCTTATCAAAGAAAAGTATATTCATATTGTTTTTTCTGAAAGCTACATACACCTGATCACTAACAGGGAAGAAAGAATTCAAAGGGAATATTTCTTTCCCTGATTTGAAAGATAAGTATTTGCATGAATAATTTATTATAACTATGTTGTGGGCCTGGTTGAAAGGAAACTATATCATAAAAATTGTCATTCAAATGGAATTTGGAAATTGTTCAGATTAGTTCATACCACCTTTGAATTCTTCAACTTTATTTCTCTTTAATCCTAGATAATTTAGCTTTGTTGACTAAATACATATGAGGAGCAATTTTTTTCTTTTTTTTAGAATAATTTAACTGAAAAATTTGTTTTCACTATGTTAATTCAAAAAACACCTTAAAAAACTCCCAAAACTTCCCAAAAAACTCCTAAAACTATTAAATCTCTCCCATTTTCTACTCTCGAATCTCTCTCCCAAAATCACTCAAATCTCTTTCCCAACATTTGGATCTCCTTCTGCTCCGTTTGTTCCTCCCAATTTCATTCCTTGACCTTTCTCTCCTCCTATTCCTCCACCATTTTCTTCTGTCGGTGTTCCTTCGGCCTGGTCTTTCCCCTATATCTCTAGATCTACTATATTAAGAGGCTTACTTTTCCCATCCACGCCTGTTGAGTCTTGATCTGGCTCAGGATCCTCGAACTCTGTCCCCTCCTCTGTTGGGAGAGCTCCTTGTTAGGGTCATCTTTTCTTGGTGCCTGAGGGTGAGGGATTTTTGTTGGATTTGTATGTCTTGCAGTCGACCGCACTTGGGGTCGGTCAACCGCTCCGACTGTACAGGGTTCCCGAGAGGGGAACGGTCGACCGACTGTTGTGTATAGTCGACTGATCACGGCGCTGATGGGTTATTTGGGCTGGGTCTTGGAGATTCGTGAGAAGACAAACTTCATCTTCAAGTCAGATCGTACAGCTCCTAACGTAGGGTTATCTCTTCAGTAGTAAACGGATGGTTAATGTATCAAGTGTATTAAACTAGGATTTTTCTAGATCAATAAATACAATGTAAACGTCTCCTAGAACAATATGATTCTATTGAGTGCCGAATAGAATAAGAGAGTACTTCATATGAGAGGATGAGAGAGTTTCTCCATTGTAAGCAACAACCAAGTTCCAGTTAGGCTTGAGAGAGGGTCGTTGTGAGAATTGTAATATTCTTGTATCTTTTTTAGTTGAAATAACATCTCAGTTCTTCCTCCCCGGATTAAGGCGAAAGCCCCAACCGGAACAATTCTTGTGTGCTTTGTGTGATTGGTGAGATATAGTTTTGCCTGGTGGTTTGTATTGATTGTGTTGAAAACTCAACAAGATCCTTAGTTTTCCTAACAAGTGGTATCAGTGCCAGGTTTATGGGTTTGTTCGAGTTCCTTGGAGGAGATGGCAGATCAAAAGATGAAGAACAAGCAGTTTAACAGTAAGATCAACTTCAATCTATGAAAGATGGTATGATGCTTTGGTTCAGAAGGACTTGTACCTTGCCTTAGAAGAGAAGAAGCCAATCGACATGAAGCAGGAGAAGTGGGATGAGATTTTTTTGAAGGCCTTGAGTTTAATTCGGTTGCAATTGGCGGACGAAGTCAAGTGTAATTTTATTGAGGAGAAAGGTACGACGAGTCTATGATCTAGAATCAAATCTAACTACTCGGGATCGTCGTTGCTAGATCGGATGTATTGAAAGAGAAAGTTGTTTAGGTTTTCAATGAAGGAAGGTACCTATCTTCAAGATCATATTGTGGAGTTCAATAAGGTAATAAACTGAAGGCGATTAACGATGATGATCTTAGCGAAGAGGATAAAGCTTTCAACTTGATATATTCACTGCCAACTTCTTATGATAACTTGATAACTACCATGCTACACGTGAAGTCATCCAAGGAGATACTTACAGTATCCGTGGTGATTAAGGATCTGAAGGAAGATGAACTATGAAAGAAGACTCATAAAATAGGGTCTATTTGGTGATACTTCAATTAAAAGAAATGCGGCACACAAGGGTAAGATTCGTTTCCACTATTGTAGAGGAGTTAGGCATTACAAGAGAGACTATCGCAAGTGGTTGATTCAGAAGAGTGCTACTAAAGAAGGAAAACAAGCCCATTTAGTCAGCGCAACTGAGTCAGGTAATAATGATGACCTATTCTTCTTGTTTCAGGTTATTCAGATGTGGATTCAGGTTGGTATCTTGATTCGGAAAGTTATTCTCATATTTGTTTCGAGAGGGAGTTATTTTCTACTTACAACTCGTCAACAGGCCGTTGTGTGAGAACGAGGAGTTGTGAGATTTGTGAAGTAGTAAGTGAGGAAACAGTTGAATTGGAGATGTCAGATGGTAAGGGGTTCACACTAGAAAAGGTCATGCATATTCCTTCGATACAGCAGAATCTGATATCCTTGGATACACTTGATGCTCGTGACTGCTGGTACAAAGCTTGAGGTGGATTTTTGACAGTTTGAGATAGTCGTCGTAAGGTAATGAAGTATAAGAGGGGAATTAGGCAGGGTCAATACAACCTCTACCAGCTTTGTGGGAGTAGGAAAACTCGGCCGAGTGTATGGAAGCTCATTGTTCCTAAAGCATCATTTAGTAAGCCGTCACTAGAATTACCGAATCGAGATTGCAACGTTAGAATACCATTGAAAGGTGGAGAGTGCCTTGAAGTGGGTGGAGTTCGTGTGGACGGTGGCACCTCCATGATTACATCTACAGGGGTGTGCCCTTGAGAAGGGCATACAGGTGGAGAAAAATAGGTGGAGGTTTGTTCAACTAGTAGAAGAAGTCATAGAAACGTGTTGTTTACAAGCGGAGAAGAAAGATCTAGAAGTGTTTTAAATCACACAGGTATGGATTCATTTGTATACAATCTAAGGTGGAGATTGTTGGATTTGTATGTCTTGCATACACATGTCCAATGAAGAAGATGATGAAGCGTTGAGATGGATCGAAGAGAAGCATTGAAGAACAAGGAAAGCAGTCAGCAGAAGCAAACAGGTGGAGTTGCGGATCGACCGCACTTGAGTTCGGTTGACCGCTCTGACTGTACAGGGTTCTCGAGAGGGGAACGGTCGACCGACTGTTGTGTACGGTCGAATGACCGTGGTGCCGATGGGTTATTTGGGTTGGGTCTTGGATATTCGTGAGAAGGCAAACTTCATCTTCAAGTCAAATCGTACGGCTCCCAACGCAAGGTTATCTCTTCGGTAGTAATCGGATGGTTAATGTATCAAGTGTATCAAACAAGGGTTTCTCTAGATCTATAAATACAATGAAAACAGTTCCTAGAACGATATAATTCTATTGAATGCCGAATAGAAGAAGAAAGTACTTCATATGAGAGGGTGAGAGAGTTTCTCCATTATAAGCAGTATCCAAGTTCCAGATAGGCTTGAGAGAGGGTCGTCGTGAGAATTGTAATAATCTTGTATCTTCTCTAGTTGAAATAATTTCTCGGTTCTCCTCCCCCGGATTAAGGCGAAAGCCCAATCAGGACAATTCTTGTGTGCTTTGTGTGATTGGTGCGATCTAGTTTTGCTTGGTGCTTTGTGTTCATTGTGTCGAAAACTCAATAAGATCCTCAGTTTCCTAACAATTTTTCACTGTTTATCTTCCACTACCACATCCGCATGTTATTATTGTCTCTTTGCACTATAAGTTCCCTTATTTTTTGGGTTGAGCTTGTATTTCAGTTCTTGATTGATTTCGGTCCTATTTTTCAGGGTTAGAGTTGTGTGTTTTCATTTTTTTGCTAGCTCTTGTAGAGTTCTTGTTCTTATTTGTCACTGTTCAACATCTATTTTTTCTTTGTTTTCTTATCTGTTTTTGGCCTTTCATCCATTCTATCTGGTGATTTTTTAATATTCTTTTTTCATGCTATATTCTCCTTCTGAGCTCTATAGTACCGGGTTGTTGTTGACTGAGTCAACCTCCTTCCATTTCCTTATTATTTTTTATTCATTCGCTCTGTTTTCTTCCCCTTCTATGGGGCATGGGCTTCTCTATACCTACCTCGTGGGTTGAAGTTGTTAAAAAAAAAGAACAGATGGCTAACCTGGTATCCATACTCGGCCCATCTTCAAGAAGCATCTGATGATCCTTATTGGCGGCAATTCCTGCCCATTCTCTTCACTTTCCCTCACCCCTTCCTCTTCTTCTCCCAAAACCCATTCTCACCCTCACTATTTTCATTGTCTTCAACCCGACCATCTGAAATTATTCTATAAAAACAAGATGAAGTGTCAATTCTGTAATAAATTAGGCCACTCTAGGAATAAATGCTTCTCTCTTCAACATTTTCTTGTCCTTCCTAAGGGTGCCTCGATTTCGGACCAAGTTTTGGCTGCACTCGATTTTCCTTCTCTCCAGGCTAAACTCATGGATATATAGGGGTTTAATAAACCCAAAAAAGTTAGGCTATCAGAATACTCTGCTCTTCTACCTACTCCTCTGTCTTCCCAAATGTTGTCAGTTTCTTTGCCCCCATAGCTTTCAACTCCTCTACTAGTTGTTTGTTCTCACCTCTCGCAGGATCTTAATGCTAAAAAGGATAACTTGGAATGTTTCAAGGTTGTGTCACTATTTGGAGGTACTATTTCCAACAATACCTTAATCTGTTTTTTTTGCAATACTTGCAATATTTCGATTGGACTTGGGCGGTTAATGCTTGTTCTAATGGTGACATCGTCATTAGATGCCCGCCATCTAAGATATTACTTCATTTAGTGGCTAAGAAATGATTTACTATCGATTCGGTTTATCTTTTGATCTAAAAATGGCCTTCTTTGGGCTTGGCTCTTCCTGCTCTTCAATCTCATCATACTAAAGTATCAGTTATTGCCCCCCCCCCCCCAACTGTGATTCTCCGTGCCTGGTAGCGGATATGACCAAATGTACTGGTGTTGGTGATCTCACTTGCACTTCGTCTACCACTATGTTTGCCTCGGATTGCCTTCAGGTTGATGCTGAATTTTTATGCACCAACCTAGCTAATCAAGTTCCTGCTTACACTCTCAGGATTGGAGATTCGTCATTTTCGATGTCGATTTCCTCTCATTACTCTTCTTCCTCTATGCCTCCAGCCCTAGCTATTGCTGCTAATCCTTCTAGTGAGGTGGAAGCTCCCAATTTGTCTGCTTCTTTTAATGAGGTCTCCTCGTAAGAAGACCAAGGGAACTCACTACAATCATAGGGGAAGGAACAACATCAGTAATAGTAGATGTAGTAGACGACAAAGGAGAGGGTTTTAGAGGAGCCTGGGAAGCGAGGGTCGGGTTTATCCAAACCAGATTAGGCGGTTGAATCGAGATCGAGACATACTCAAAGAAAGAACACCAACTCCTTTATTAAAAGAGTAATTTAATACTCGAAGAAAGAACCCCCACACTTTTATTAAAAGAGTAATTCAAGTGGCCACAAGATCTGCCTTCAGAGCTGCTCAAGTAGCCCGGATCTGCCTCTGACCGACTCATTACCTCTTCCTCTTCCAATGTCAACTATTGGTCTGCTTGGAGTGTCAACCCTCACTACTCTTCTGAATGGGATAAATACAAATCTACTGTGAATTTGTCCTCATCTCCCAAGTCAGCTTCGGATCCCTCAAATTCCAAGTGGGTGGCTGAAACTGAGAAGTAACCTACTACTGCTTAGATTGACTCTGACAGCTTCCTTACTGATGAACAAAAAGAACTATCTAACTCGACTTCCAGGTGCAAGGTAATTCTATTTTCTATTTCATATGTCTGTTCAATTTATTCTTTCAACCTAAATGTCGTGGTCTACTCTATTGCTATTTATGGTAACCCTATTTCTATGTTACAGCATTTTAGTTCCCACTATTTTCATATTATTTCCTATAACTGATCTTCTTATCCTCTGATTCTCACTTATGCCTCCTTAAGACGTGCACCAACTTATCTCACTTCGTATCTGAGGAATTTCCCTTCCACACTATTGATTCTATTGCACCCTGTCGTCACTCTAACTATATTGATAATGCCAAGGAAATTTCCATCATCGGGGAATGTCCCCCAATTTGCCTCTCTCCTAATTCTTTGGATTCTCCTTCTTTACCTCCTTCTTCCTCTAAACGGAAGAACACTAAGAAGAATTTTAACTCTTCCATCATTCGAGTGAGTGCCTGTATTCGTGCTAAAAAAGATGTTAATTTATCATCCTCTTACAAGGCTACTTTAGCGGCACAAATCTGGAAGCTCGAAATTCCTTCGGTTCCTTTCGATGTTAACCCTAATGAACCTCTTGGGTCCTTTTATCAAATTCAATTTGATTCTCTATTGAATCAGGAATTGCAGGAAATAGCTTATCGCATGGTTTTATCTTTAACCTAACCTATCCTGAGCTCATTGACACTATTTGTACATCTAAATTTTCTAGAGATGGTGTGTGTACAACCCATTATGATTAATGTTCTTGGAATATTCTGGTTTGGGTATCTCCTACAAACAAGAAGCTATCTCTTACTCATTTACTCTATTCACTGTGTCATTATCTCCATCTAGGAATCTAAACTTGATTTGATTCCCCCTACTATTGCCCGTGCTCTTGACGGTAGGATGATTTTCCAATGGATTAGCCTCAACGCTATCCATTCCTGTGGTGGGATCCTACTTGGCTTAAAGCATCGACATTTAATTTAGTTTCGGTTCGTTGCCTTAATTTCTTTCTAGTCGTTTGTCTAGAATGGTTTGAATTTAACCGTATCTTTACCACTGTTTCAGTTAACAGTCCTTCGATCTCTGAACGCCGATTTGAATTCTGGAACGAATTCAATTCCTTTGCCGATTCTATTAATGGTTTCTGGATTAACATGGAATTAACAATGGAATAAACCAATAATATTTTTATTAACATGGAATTATAAATTGTTTTGGATTAATTAGGTGAAATCAAAAGCCCTAGAATTAATTTTTTTAATATATTTTTTTAATTTTTAATTTTTAATTAATTAATTAATTAATTAATTAATTAATTAATTTAGAAGAATAGATCAACCGTCTTTGTTTGTGTATCTTGGGTTTTGTCCCTCTGCTGCTTCTCTTTGAGATGTATTTATAAGAGCACGGAAGGGAGATTTTAGGGTTTATTTTTGTGGAAAACTCCTTCATTTATTTATTTTCCTATATGATTTGCTCTTTATTTCTTGCTTCTTTTTCTTCTTTTTCTTTTTCTTGAAGCACGTGTTGCACACACACAAAATAAATTCAGAAATTAGGATTTAAAAATAAAAATAAAATTAATTAGTTTAAATTAATTAAACTAACTAATAATCATATTAATTCAATTAATCCCTTTTAAATTTGTTTATTGCACTTTCACCTCCATTGGTAATTTAATTTTTTTATTTTGTTTTTCACATCGCCAAATTGTAAAATTTAAAATTCAAAAAAAAAATAAAAATTAATAAATCATTCTGTTTGTTTTGTTTGTTGATTTTTTACCAAAAGTATTCACCTTTTGCATCAAAAAATCTTATTCCTTCAAAAATAATTAATTAACTGAAATCTATGGAAATAAGATAACTTATTAACATAATAGACAAATACAAGCGATTTTTATGGGTAAAAGAGTACAAATATTTATATAAAAATTAGACACATCAAATACCCCCAAACTTAAGATTTTGATTGTCCTCGAGCAAAAAGTAAAACAAAAATAAAGGAATAATAATCAATAATAGCTCAACTCATCACACTAAAAGAGCTCATCATGCAAGCATCAAAATTTCAATTTAATACATAAACAATAGAAAATAAAGTAAAACTAAGCATACTCACTTTCTCCAGTGCAATTATTCATTCATAATTCCAAACCTAATCATATTTGTCATGCAATTAATGTAATTATAGTATGTAACAACTTCAACTGTGATTTTCCCTTCTCACTACTACAAACCGAGTAGTAAACTAAAGGGGGGTTTTTTTTTCTCTTTTCTCTAAGTTGTCCCTTGCCGTTTTACGCGAATGCAAACATTTGTGATGAATTCACCCGGTTACTCAACAAGTCACAAACTTAGAGTGCTTTGTATACTCATATTTCAAGTTGTCGTTGACGTAAAGATAGACATTTCTGATGAATACCCCTAGTTACTAAGAACCTCAAAACATTGGAGTAGATAGAACTTTATTCATTCAATTATTTTATCATTATCACTCTATTTACTTAAACTCTATTTAGGACTAAATCAAAGAGGATAATCACAAGAAAAAACATTACATTTTACTTTTATGTATAATCATACGACTCTTACAAATTTTTAAGTAATTTTAAAATCAATAATCCTCAAGTAAATAAGTATGCTTAATCTTGCTTTATAAGCAATTTTCTATCCTAAAAAAAATATTTCAATGTTTTAGCACAATAAAGAACTCAAAAGTGTAATGGTGAGCCCAATTGAAATCCCCTTTGTTTTGTTTTTTTCTTTTCTAATATATATAAAATAAAAAAAATAAATTTTTAACCCTTTCCCCAAACTTGAATATCACATTGTCCTCAATGGGAAAGGAAATGAAAAACAAAAAGAATGCAAACAGTTCAGAATTTCTCCCCTGATTCGTATTAAAATTCTGCACACACGACGTTCAGTGTTTCGGTGATATATGGAGCTGTAGGTGTCCAAATGAGTTGATTCTTTTTGTTATGGAAAGCTAAGACAATTGCCTACAATCGCTCTTTGAAACACCTTTCCAGATTCTGACTCCATCCTGCTAAAAAATAGCCATCAATTCAGGTGTAGAAAACAGTTATGCCTAGCAACTCCAAACTTAAGCAATCCTACAAAATAAAATCAAAAAATAAAATTATAATAAACTGAAAGAAAAATAAAATCTAAATGCAGTAAAATAAAACATGAGTTTCCTCCTAAGAAGCGCTAAGTTTTAAGTCTTCAGCCAGACTTGATAGGGAGATAGTTATGTGAAGCGAAGATCCAACAACATACGAGACTCTTTTCCAATAATTCTCTTCATATGTGGATTAGATTTTTTCTGCGCATCCTTCAAGCATGATGGTAGCGGCTCGAATTTTAGTCGTTTCTTTCTTGAAGATGGAGTCTTTGATATCCCCACCTCCTTGAATTTCAGCTGAGACTGATGGAACTGAGATGATTCCCAGGACTACGGATTGGTGTGCGTATCGATCGTTAAAAATTTAACAGATTAAAAATGTGATCTAACCCTATATAGCGGAATCTAGGGTTCACAAATTATACCTGCGGTGAGAAGAAGACGACAGCGACCCCAGTACCTTCCTAATCCCAAATTATATTTATGGGCTCCTTTTATTATATGCTCGTTCAACTCCCCATGTTAAGATATCGAATGTCCGTCGATCAAATTAAGTTACTGACAACTATATTGATCAACATCTTTTATCCTTAAGTAGTACCACTCAACTTTATTTGTCATGTCGGATGTAATCCACCTGCAGGGTTTACATGACAATCCTTATGAGCTCCTTAAGGGGACATCATCAACCCGACGTATCGGGACATGGATTCCTTTTACAATCAACAGCCCATCATACATACAATGCTATTACCCAATTCATAGAGGTTGTTGATCCATAATGAATCTCACTCTTTTATGAGTCAAAGTAATGCACACTGCATATACATGTCTGTTATTATATCTGGATTAAGAGCATAAGCATCCATAATAACAGAGGTGTTTGTTCTCTTTTGTAGTCAGTACAAAGAGAACAACCTCAAGTGGTCATGTTCAATACACACAAAGTGTACTAGTATAAACCTATAGTCAAGACAGACTAATACCAGATTACACTACAACCTTTCCAATGGATTGTCCAAGTCCGTCTAGGTTGTGAACTATTTATATATTCCATAGGAAACTGATAATATGAACTTCTATGTGTCACCTCACACCATATTATCAACCTTATAGAATATCAGACACTTGCATTAATATTATAATAAACACAATATGCAAACATATGCCTATATGATTCTCATTCAAAAAAATAAGGAAATAAAGTTAATACAAAAGTGATGCTTTCAGTATATAACCCTAACAGAGACAATGGATGAATAGATGGTGAGCATCTAAATACATAACACATTCTGAAATCTTTTCTTTCCCAGTTTCAAGAGTTGCTGAATTTGTTCGACATATTTTTACTGGTAACCTTTCCACTTCAGCACTATGTTTCTCGTCCACAATTAAATCAGTTTTACTTACTTGAAAACACGACTGCTCTTCGGTAGGAAACTTTATGGATTTAAAAATATCAAACATTACTTGCTCATCCTCAACCCTCAAAATCAATTTTCCTTGTTGGACATCAATCAAAGCACTTCCTATAGATAGAAAAGGTCTCCCCAAAATCAACATAATTTGTTCATCTATCTCCATATCAAGTACAATAAAATCAGCTGGAAATATGAATTTGTCTACTTTTACCAAAACATCTTCAATTATTCCTCTTGGGTACTTGATAGATCTATCCGCTAATTGCAATGAGATTGTGGTGGGTTTTGCTTCTCCAATACCTAATTTTCTGAAAACAGAATATGGCATAAGATTAATACTTGCTCCTAAATCCCATAGTGCTTTATCAAAAGAATAATTTCCAATAGTGCAAGAAATTGTAAAACTTCCTGGATCTTTAAGTTTAGGAGACAGCTTCTTTTGTAAAATTGCATCACTCCCTTCTGTTAGCATCACCGTCTCATGTTCCTCCAATTTTCGCTTGTTTGATAAAATATCCTTAAAAAATTTAGCATATTTAGGCATTTTTTCCAAAGCTTCAATAAGAGGATTATTAATATGAAATTTCTTAAAAATATTTAAATATTTAGAAAATTGATTTTCGAGATTATTCTTTTTATGTTTTTGCAGAAAAGAAATAGGTGGATCATAAGGTGAATTAGGATAAGTGTCAGAATTAAACTCCCCTGAAATTGTTTGGTTTGAAACTCCTTCATCCTTCTTAGATTGGTGGTTGGCCACCTGCTGCGTTTGTTCCTCCACAATTTGCTCGATCTCACTTCACTTTTCAACCACATTTTGTTTGGCAATTTCTTCTCGTGGCTGCTCAATTGTTGTCCCGCTTCTAAGGGTTATTGCTTTGACATGCTCATCGGGATTATTTATTGTGTTACTGGGTAAGGTTCCTATAGTCATCTCTTTAAGAATATTTGAAAGTTGACTAATCTGAGCATCAAGGTTGTGAATTGAAGCCATATTATTTTGTATCACCAAATCTGTCTTCTGCATGTATTGCATGAACGTCTCTTTAAGTGTCGGTTTCTTTTCTTGTTGTGAAATTTTTTTAGGTGGTCTAATTGCTCCTTGATTATTGATCCAAGAAAAGTTGGGGTGATTTCTCCATCCTGTATTGTATGTGTTTGTATAAGGATTGTTTTGCCTTTGAAAGTTCGACACAAAATTTGCTTATTCAGCATTTAATTGAGAAAAAGGGTTCCCCACTTGGCAATCTGCACTTGATTAATTTCTTGCACAATGATCACAAATAATATTGGTTTGAATAGTAACATTCATATTACCTAATTGTTTAGATAAAGTAGCAATTTGTGCAGTTAAAGTAGTAATAGGATCAAGTTCAAAAACTCCAACCGCTTTTATTGACATTGTTCTCTCTGAAGACCACTGGTAATTATTAGATAGGCTGCTTCATGAGTGTAACACCCCGAATTTCAAATAAGGACAAATTCGAGATTCCACAGGATCTTTACTTCACTTCGAACAATTTTACAAGGAAATTTTAAAACTTTTTATTCACAATACATCAGAGTTTATTTACACTTGGTTTTTACACAGCGGAAGAAACAAAGATTACAACATTTGAAAACAAAAATATAACTTTACAACTTTATAAATTGAGCCATCGATTGCATCATATTATCCTTTCTCCTTCAAGAATAGTCCATTACCTGCATGTTAATCTGTGGGCACGTCAGTTACTTACAACTGACGAAATGTTATACACGGCTATCCTCTCTATGCCGGGAATAGTATAACGATCTCATACTTTAACAAATCACAAAAAGATTGAATGAACAAGTAAACTGTCAAAAGTGATTATTCTAAACATAAGTGTATGTCATGCCTTAATGCCTAATGCACACAATCCTACACTAGGATGACACTAATGCACACTTGTTCGGATTCTATGCATCCCATACTACATAGGTCCGAGGGCAAGCGCCTACGTTCTTCACAATACAGGGCTCGATCCCTTGCCATGAAAACTACCCGGTAGAAAAACAAAGTTCAGACTATTCCACGAATTTGAATCCCAGCCTTGGAGTCCACCGCCGGCTGTTATAACAGATTCCACATCGTGCGAATCGTCCCGTATGTGACCCTCTAGCCCAGTATATATATATATATATATATATATATATATATATATATGTATATACATTGGAGACGGTAAACACAAAAGCCCATCCGTCCGACTACTCAAGATTCCGGAGTCCACCGCTGACCCGTCCTCATAGTCCCGAATTAAAATATAATAATCCGTCTCCCATAGGGCAACCTCACTCCACCAACTGGGTCTATAGTCTTGGAGTCCACCGCCGACTATATAGAGCACCCCACTTACATTTCCCTAAGTTTACTACATCTTCACTTATGTGCCTAAATTTTCTTAAGTTCAAGACATGAATAATTTCCACTCATAGAATTAGTTTTACCTCCTACCGGACTTAATCAACAAATACGAGATGGCTCCTTAGCCATATCTCCAAATCATTTCTCAAATCTTTTCTTTGAATAATGCCGGTACCGAGGTCTTACTAACTCTAAATCATAAACTTTCATGTACAAGAAACATGGGTACATATACCCTTTTATAATCATATCTTAAACCTAAATAATTTCATCCTTCAATTCATTTCACAAAAATAATCAAATCTTGCCACTATTTATGATCTAATTATTCATTCAGAATCTTTATAAGAAAAATAATTCCTTTCAGGTACACAATTTTATCACATGAAATCTTATCATAAATCCAAGCTCTTACGGTGTCTCAATTTACTTCAAACATTTCTTAAACAAAATAAAAGTACAATCTCCTCAAAAGCACTTCACAAATTAATACTTTACATTTCTTCACTACAAAGTTCAATTCACAAAAAAAAAATATACAAGAAGCTTTATATTATCTCTTATTATTCTCCAATTCATTTTATATCAAACTAAATTACTAAAGTTTACTATACTGAAATATCCAATCCATTTCATATCAAACTAAAGTTTATAACTCATTCAAACTCCTAAAAAAAATAACTAAGAGCCAGAGCAAAGTCATACCACTAGGCCACCTGCGCACAACGTCTAACATGCAACCCGAAGAGTTTTGTTCCAATTTCGTATTATTTCATTAATCTCGTAAACCCTAGTTTTCTCTTTTAATCAAATCTTTCATTCTACAATAATTTAATTAGACTGAAAATTAACAGAAACTCATGTATTAGAATTTCATATTTGATAATACATCTAAAGTTCAAATCTATTTCTTCTCTTTTATTATATGAATTGTAATTCATCATTTTAATCAAACTATGAAAAAATTATATTCTCTTACAACAAGTTAAAATAAGTTATGTATACCCATTTTACTCTACAAAAATTTCTCTTTAAACATAAGGGAAATCTCTTCAATTATTTTCACAATTACTAGTTTCTATTAACATACAAATGGCAATTACTCCTTACTTTTTGTTCTCAATTTCCAAACATCATGACAATACTTTGTTTCTTAATTAATAGTAACATTTCTACAATTTGACATACATAAAAACATGAATTTATCTTCTAATTATCACATCAAATTTTTACTACTCATTTAGCATGCAATCCCTACAATTAGAAAGTATAGGATCACCCACAAACATAATGTTAATCCATTTGTCAACATAGCATGATTCACTATTAGTCTCACCACATTCATAGTATAGTTATTCTATTTTCTCACCTCAAAACTACTCATTCATGCACATTCTAAAAATTAGAAAGTAGGAGAACACCCATCTTGAAAGCTTGAACAATTAAAAGAGTGATCACCACTTCTAGTTCCAAGACTCCTAATTCCTCTTTTCCTCCTAGCAATGGCCTCCAAGCACAAAACTCTCTTCTCTCTTTCTTTTCCTTTCCCTTATTTCTTGATTACTTTTTGGTGTGAGAAGATAGTAGAATGATGGGCTATTTATAGGTCTTTGCTAGGGTTCTAATTGCATAATTTCACACCTACTAATTACTAAAATTTAATCTCCAACCTTTCATATTTCATAACTCTCAAACTCCCACCCTTTCACATTTCCAACTCTTCATATTTGTAACTTCATAACCTTCAACCTTTCCCCTCCTCTCATTCACTCTCTCCGTCAATTCCCACGTCAAAGCCTCTTGATGAAAATCAATCAACAGAAATGTTTTTGCTGTTTGATTCCCAACGTGGGCCCCATACCAACCTTTCCTATTAATTTTTACACTACTTAACATACAACCCATCTACTTACCAAACCTCCATCTCATGAATAAGGTCCACAACAGCAATATGTTGCAGTTGCTGCATGCATACCATGGGCCCCCAACACAAATTCATTCCATAGATTCATTTCACCACATTTTCCAAACCAAGCCACATTCTGCATTTAATCTTACCAAATAGCTATACTTTAATACCAACATATATAATATATATTTGTGAAAACTACGGGTGTTATACACATTCAGAAATTTATTTTGAAATCAAATATGCTTAACTACGTTTACAGAAAATACGTGCGTCGCACGTAAAATATTAAAATGCAAAATCGATTTTATCAACAGAAAAATATTAAAGATAATAAGAATAAAAATATATTTATTAATTTTACAGCGTAATTGCTACGTACGTAGAAAACACGTGCATCGAAACACGTAAAAAGCACGTAGAATATTGAAACATTATATTTTTGTTGACTCAAAGTAAGGCAAAAATCAATATAGAAATTGTATAAATAGTCGGTGATCGAAAATATGTGGTAAAAACACGTTACAAAGTACACGTGCGTAACACACAGGGGCAAAATTGTAATTTCAATTTTGCGGGGTGTTACAATGAGTTTTGCTCATAAGTGCACCTCCAGTTGCTGCGTCAATGATAGATCGATTTGTAACTCTCAAACCATTATAGAATATTTGAATTTGCAGCCATTTCGGTAGTTCATAATGAGGACACTTTCTCAATAACTCTTTGTACCTCTCCTATGCATCATACAAAGACTCGGTCTCAAATTGAATGAAGGTGGTAATATCATTCCTTAGCTTCGCTGTCTTTGCCGGCGGAAAATACTTAGCCAGAAATTTTTGTACAAGTCCCTCCCAAGTAGTAATACTACCGGGTGGTAGAAAATTTAGCCAAGCCTTTGCCTTATTCCTTAGTAAAAAGGAAAGAGTCTCAATCTGATTGCATCATCTGATACTCCATTATGCTTAAAAGCGTCACAAATTTCTCGAAAGTTTGCAATGTGAATATAAGGATCCTCGTGCGATAGTCCCCAAAATTGAACAGTCTGTTGAATCATTTGAATAATGGCCGGTTTAATCTCAAAATTGTTATCTTGTATAACCGGTCTCTTTATGCTTGATGTTGCTCCATTAATTGAGGGCATAGCATAGTCTCTCAAAGCCTTATTCTCATCGTTTGCCATGATAATGTACTTATATGTCCTGAAATATAAGTATTAAAAAAAATAGAAAAACTAAAAATAAAAAATGAAAATAATAAATGAAAATAAAAGTAAGTCCAAAGAAAATAAAAAGGTAAAATAATAATAAAACATAAAAAATAAAAACAAATTCAAACTAGTAATGATCTAGTAATTTTCAATATCAATAGAAGAATAACTAATCCCCGGCAACAGCGCCAAAAACTTGATGTAAATTATTTGCTAGTGTACGAAATCGTAACAAGTAGTATAGTTAAGTGAAAAGAGTGTCGAACCCACAAGGACTAATTATCTTATTGAGTACCGAAATTACTATATTAGCTACTATTTGCAAAATCAAAATTCAATAAATAAAGAAACTAAATTAAATTAATATAAATGACTAACTAAATTAATTAAAAGGAGCATGGTCTGAAATTTTGTTGTTTGTTAATAGCAAAATTAATATTAGGGCTTTTGAGTTTACCAAATTAATCCCGCACAATTTATAATTCCATGTTAATAAAAATATTATTTTTCCAAGTTGAGACCAAAATCCCCTAAGTATTCAATGTTTTCTCTTGAACAATACCAAAAATATCTCCAACTAACAGTTTGTCATATCTTTATGCAAATTTAATTAATTGAAGACTCATTAAGTTCTGTGGATTTCTTTATAGTCACATCAATCGTGGTAAATCATCTCTAATTAAACTCAATCTATGGTATTTAATTCTATAATTCAAAATCACAAATTACCAGTTCGGTCTCTCATGATCTAATAGATCATACAAAAGTCAGTCAACCAATTGTAAGCATTAAGAACAAAAATCAAACATACAACCATGGAAAAATAGAAAAATAATATGGAATTAAAAATTGTGTTCTCAAAATTAGGCTACATCAAAGCCCTAGAAAAATAAATTTAGTTCATAATAAATTTGCAACTAACAAATTACTGTCTTGGATTTTATAATAAAAAATTTAGAGAAAGAAAAGAGATACAAAAAGAACTATTTTTTTAAAAGAGATTGCAAACTGAAGCCAGCAAACACAGCCTTCTTTTCCTCTCTCATTCTCTGCCTTGTTTGTCTCGAGTAGCGCGCCAGACCCAGCGCCACATTCTGCTAACGTCTCACTGACAGGAGCTGCACACAAGAGCAGCACGCCAGCAAGCCAGAGCCCTGTCTCGAAGTCTGCTTCGTGATGAACCAAATATTATTCACTTTTAAGAGCAATAATCTTAAGGCAATTAGACATTTAAAAGTTCTATATGTGGTATTTAACTCTTATTTTCTCTTTTTCCATAGGAAACAGCCTAAAACAGCAAAACGAAGCAGATTCAGGATTTTAAGGATGATACTCAGAATATTGTAGATCATCAGTCGACTAATTCCTCCACACAGGCGACTGAACAGAGAAATCAAGTTTACGCAGAAGTCTCGACACAGTCGACTTACTCCAACACCAATCGACTGGTAGGCGGCAGAGTTAACAGATAAGATATTTGAAGATTCATCCAAATCTAAATCCAAATCAGAGCAGAAAAGGAAGAAAAGAAGAAGAGAGAAAGAAATAAAACGCAGATCATATAAGAAAGGAAAGAAATTAAATAAAAAGAAGAGGACCTTTCTACAAAAGAGTGCAAACCCTAATTCTCTTCTCTTGTTCTATAAATACCAACCAAGAAAGAAGCGACTAAAAGAATCTATCTCTCGGACTATCTCAAGAGCTCTGGGAGGGAATCCATCGATCAGCAAGAATCACGATATCAGCATCAAAGGAGGAGAACAAGTCGACTGCTGATTGGGCTGAAGTGCAACATCATACAAATCAGCGTTCTTCTGTTCTTTCTCTTTAGTTTTTATTTATATTGTAGTCATGAACTCTATTATATTAATCAATAAAGGTTGTATTATGTGCAACTAACTTTCATGGTTGGGTAGATTGAAACCGTAGTCATGTAATGCTTATATTTTTCTAAATACTACTCTATTATTTATTGATTAAAACTGAGAGTATTGGTATGGATTTATAATACTCAAACTTGTTCAGATGTTTCTGAAGAGCAGTCGACTGATGTGACAGTAAGTCGACTGCATTACAGAACCTGAGTTTATCAAGTCTGTGTAGTGTAGATCTGAATCTGTTATATGAGCATATTGAGATGACCCGTATCTCGTGTTCATATCTTGTAACAAGGGAATCTTTAGGGGTTCTTGGTTTAATCAACTTGAAGGATCTAGATCTGATGCCAATTTCTAGAACTTCAAGTGTTTGTTCATTTCCATTGTTCATATGCTTTCTTCAAGTGCAACTTAGTAGATACCATGCTAAATACTTAAGGAAAGAAACGAATTAGAGTAGATACCATGCCTAATTCTTGGCCTAGGGAAACATAACTTTAAGGAGTAGATACCATGCCCTTAAAGGAACAAACATGAGTAATTGGAATAGTATACGACTTAGCATTACTGACTATAGGTAGAGATCAATACCCAACTACTTTAATAGAGAATTGTGACTCAATTTGCGATGCTATTTAATTTAGATTTTTATCCTTTCATTTCCTTAGACTTTTAGATCAACACTTTAAGATTCTGTTTTCTATTTTATTGATTAGTAAGTTAATTTCTACAATCTCTGTGGGATCGACCCTTGCTCGTCACTACGCTTCTATAAACGATTCGTACACTTGCGAGATTTTTAATTTGTGTCTAGTTTATCTATTTATTTAGATAGTCTAGATTGCACAACACTTCGCTGACGTCACGTCTCCTTCACTGACGTCACGTCTCCTTCTCCTTCTATTTCCGTGTCTCAGCGCTTGCTGACATGGCCACGTGACTGCTTTCTCTCTCTCTTCTTTCTGTGTCACCCCAGTCTTCACGCAGCCCACTTTGAAATTTTTTTAAAATTAATTAATTAATTTATTTAGAAGAATAGATCAACCGTATTTGTTTGTGTATCTTGGGTTTCGTCCCTCTGCTGCTTCTCTTTGAGATGTATTTATAAGAGCAATGAAGGGAGATTTTACGGTTTATTTTTTCAGAAAACCCCTTCTTTTTCATTTATTTATTTCCTTATATGATTTGCTCTTTATTTCTTGATTCTTTTCCTTCTTTTTCTTTTTCTTTTTCTTGAAGCACGTGCTGCATACACACAAAATAAATTCAGAAATTAGGATTTAAAAATAAAAATAAAATTAATTATTTTAAATTACTTAAACTAACTAATAATCATATTAATTCAATTAAACCCTTTTAAATTTGTTTATTCCACTTTCACCTCCATTGGTAATTTAAATTTTTTATTTTGTTTTTCATATGGCCAAATTGTAAAATTTAAAATTCAACAAATAAATAAAAATTAATAAATCATTCTGTTTGTTTTGTTTGTTGATTTTTTACCAAAAGTATTCACCTTTTGCATCAAAAAATCTTATTCCTTCAAAAATAATTATTTAACTGAAATTTATGGAAATAAGATAACTTATTAACATAATAGATGAATATAAGCGATTTTTATGTGTAAATGAGTACACATATTTATATAAAAATTAGACACATCAACTCGATATGGCCATGAAAGACTTGGCAACCCTTCCCGTTTAAGCAATTCTCAGGCCTTCAATGATTGTATCCAGGCTCTTGATCTTATTGACGTACCTATTAGTTGTAGATCGTTTACTTGGTCCAACATGCGCCTTCTACCCTCCATGGCCAAATTAGACCGGTTCTTAGTGTCTCAAGATTTGGTCTTAACTCTTTCCTCCAAGCCTATCTGAACCCGTGTTCTGATTACGTGCCGATTGGACTTCATTCTAATTTTAACTTTTCCAAACCTTTCAAATTTTGTTTAGAGAATTTCTGGTTTGAAGATCAGATCTTTGTGAATCTGATTATTAGTTGTCTCTCATCGATTGTTGTGTCCCATTGCCTTGCTCGGATTCTCCTGAAACTTCATGCGGTTAAACATGGGTGTAAATTTTGGTTTAAAGATAGATTTGGTAACTCTTAGGTGCTTAAAGATTTTCTTTCTTAGCTTCTAATCAATCTATTGATCTATTAGAAGAATTTGGCCATATTCTGATATAGATCGGAAAAGAGAATTTTGCAAATGTGAATATAATTTGATCCTTTATCTTGATCATATCAAATGGGTCAAACGTGCTAAGATCAAATGGCTCCAGTCTGGATATTGCAACACTTCATTTTTTCATAACTTTGCTTCTCATCGTCAAAGATGTAATCAGATATCTTCCATTATTGAGGATGATGTTGAATTACACTCTCGCTCCGAATTTCCTTTGGCTTTTCTTTCATTCTTTAAAAATCTCATGGGTTCCTTCGCTTCTCGTTCCATCCACCTTGACTGGGATTACCTCTACGGTGATGAAAACAATGATCTTTCTTCTATTGAAGCCCTTTTCTTTAGAAGAGATTAAATTGGCTGTTTTTTCTATGCGCAGCGATTCTGCGCCTAGTCCAATTGGCTTCCTTTCCTTCTTCTTTTAAAAATTCTGGGATTTGATAAAAGATGATCTCTCCGATATGTTCACCGAACTTTTCATTAGGCAGTTATCCTTTGATAGGATTAACTATGTGCATATTGTGCTTATTCCTAAAATGATCAGAGCTAACAAGGTCTCTGTGGTCTCTGCTTTTAGACCCATTAGCCTCCTCAATACTCTTTTCAAAATTGTTATCGCTCCTTTGGTCGACCCTGCTCAATCAAGTTTCATCAAAGATAGATTCATTTTAGATAGTGTGGTTTCCACCCGAGAAATTGTTTTGGGTTGTCATCAATCAAGATCCGAAGGTATTCTCTTGAAACTAGATTTCAAGAAAGTTTATGACAAAGCTAATTTGGATTTCCTTATTGATATTCTTTTACATCGTGGATTTGATCTTAGATGGATCTCTTGGATCAAAGCCAGTCTCTTCTCTGACACTTCATCAGTTATCATTAATGGTATTGAGGTAATAAATTTAAATGTAAAAGGGGCCTTTATCAAGGAGACCCTATTTCTTCTCTTCTATCTTCTCTTGTGGCTGATGTTTTCAGCAAGTTACTCCTGAAAGCTTGGGAAACAAACATTATTGAAGGGTTAGGGGGCTTTCGTGGTTTTAGAGGGGTGCATAATCTTTAATATGCGGATGACACTATTATCTTGGCTAAACCAGTTGGTCATGTCCTTCGCAATCTTAAGCTTCTTCTCTATATTTTCGAACAAGCTTCAGGGTTATTGATTAATTTTCATAAGACTTCGGTTTTATGGCTGAGTGGTTCTGAGAACCGCCAGATTGAGATTGTGCATTCTTTAATTGCACTTCTGCTCTCTATTTCTTATCACAGAATTCCTTTATGTTAGGGTAAAGTTCATAAGAATGACTGGCTTTCGATGATTGACAAGGTGGAATCCAAACTTAGCGCGTGGTCTAGTCGTTAGATGCATGTCTAGAGGTGCAGGTTGATTCTTATTAACTTTCTTCTTTCCTCTATCCCTCTTTACATGATGTCCTTCTTCTATGTCACGTCGTGGGTAATCAAATAGTTTGATCAGATTAAAAGAAATTTCTCTGGTAAGGTTCATCTGTATTGAGGATCGGTAAACATCTTTGGAAGTGAAAAACTTTATGTAGATCGAAATGTGAAGGTTTTTTGGGTATTCTAAATCTTAGACATCAGAATTTAGCTTTACTGGGAAATGGTTGAGGAAAGTTCTTAAGCTGGTTTGGAGGTGTCTTATTGTCCATAAATACCATAAACGTCATAGAGTTTGGGAGCTCCATCCCTCCTTTTGGACTCTCGCCTCTCCCTTTAGAAAGGGGTCTGGAAGGTGCTTCGTCCTTTCAAATGTGGCATGTTTAGAATCTGTGGTGATAGGGTCACTGTTATTTTCTAGACCGATTTATGATAGACAATATTTTGATTGCCTCTAACTGCCCTGAACTGTATCATCTTACTACCAATCCCCCCTGCTTTGGTAGCAGGATTATCTTGTTTATGATAACCATGTGCGAGATTGGAACACTATTTTTCTCAGACTCCTCCCTATTTCCATGTATCCTCATTATCTCAAGTTACTTCCGTTGTTAAGATCCTATCACTGGCATCCTAAAGATGATTTTTATGGCACTGGACTAATTCAGGTTCCTATACGGTTAAATCATGTTATAACTTCTCAATTTCGGAGGTATTATCTCTCCATTCTCCAATACTATTTGGAAGTGTATCGCCCCGCTTAAGGCGTGTATCCTTACCTGGCTGACTATTCACAATAAACTTCTCACTGTGGATATTCTCAACGAAAAAATATGGCTCTTGATCAGAAATGTGTTATTTGCCTGACCAGCCATGAGAATACTAGTCACTTATTTATTAATTGCTTTTTCATTTGTCCTTCATGGAACATTTGCAAGAAAGCTTGGCACATGCATGGTAAGCCAGGTTCCATATTTTCTTGGTGGGATACTTGGCGTAGGCATCATGTCAAACGTTCTTTTAGAACATCATAGGATTTAACCATGATGCCACTTATTTGAATCATTTGGATTGAAAGGAATAATAGAATCTTCAACAACACTTCCCGATCCATTTTTGGCTTAATTGATGATCTTCTCTTCTTCACTAACTTCTGGGCTAGGATTCTTCCGCAGCACAAATTGATTAAACTTCGGTTATCCAATTTTGACTTGGTTGTCAACACTTTTCTTTCCACTATTTGACTTTTTTTTAAAAATGTTATTGTGTATCTTTCTCTCACGTTCTCTTTTCTTTATGCTCTTATATTTTCTATTTTTTCCTTGCAGTGCTAGGCATCTTCGGTGGCCAAGATTGTCTTAGCGCTTCGGTCTCCTCCTTTTGTCTATTTTGTATGTAGGTTTTGGTTTCGATATGACCTAAGCCTGCCTCTTGTTGGGTATGTGTTTTTGCTACCTCCACTATGGTAGATTCCACTGTTATCGGGGATGTTCATGCCCTTTTCCTCTTCTTGTTATGCTATGCTATTTCCTCTAACATTACATGTTTATAGAGTTTACTGCTATTTCCTTTTCTTCGGTTTTTTTTTTTTCATTTTAGGTATCTCATATCAGATTGCGCCTTTTACCATGTTTGTTTGTGTTATTGGCTACTAGGTTTGGTATCTGCTGGCCAGTAGCTCCTTTTTCAGATGGCATCGTTGCTTGTTGTACTAGAGATTTTGCACTACCTTTTTCTTGTGTGGGAGGCTATTGGCTGCGCCCCCCCCCCCCCCCCCCCCCCTCTTTCTCTTACTGTTATGCTCTTGTATTTCCTCTTTCCATTTCTTTTGTTCTACTTTACTTGATTATAAAGTTTCCTGCTATATTCTTTTCTTCGATTATTTTTATTTTGGTGCATCTTATCAGATTGTGCCTTATTTTCATGCATGTATTGTGTTATTGTCTTCTTGATTGGTTATCTGCGAGCATGTAGCTCATCTGTGTTGGGGCCTCGCTCCTTGCTGGATTGCTTCATGTTGTACTAGTTTTATTGCGCTACATTTTCTTTGTTGGGAGGTTGTTGGTTGCTCTCTGGGCTGCACTTTGCCTCTTACTTGTTTTGCCGCAACGTAGGGTTTCTTTCTACTGGTCATGCTAGGATTGCACTTCTGGCAGATGCAATGATTTGAGTTTGTTGGCAGCATGCTTATCGGCCTTTTTTCCTTTATTTTGCTGTCATGTCCTTTATGTTCCTGTTGCTGCTAATTTCGGTGTGGGAGCAAACAGATGATATGTAGATTCTTCTAGAAACAATAAAAGCAAACTTGCCGACTTCTTGCCGGTGTTAACCGTTTCTTGACGCTGCTGCTGAGTGTCATATCTCTTAGTTTTTATTCCAGACCTGCCCGACTCCCTCAACCTATCGGTTGAGTCAAACACTAAAACTCAAGTTCTTATCCGTCCTTCGCTCTTCAGACCAGCTTATACCACTTACCCCTCCCTCATTTTTGTAGAGAAGGAGAAAGATAGATCCATCTTGATGAAGGTCTCTCGCAAGTTGGTAGCTCCGTTCGATTGCGGACTCAGATGCAAAAATGTTCAAAACACTGTGATTGTTCTCGGCAACGAACCCTTCGACGCTCAAGTCAGTAATCAAGAAAATTATGAAAAAGCTTTTATGGAGAAATTACTGATTACCCCTTTTTATGGTGGGGGTAGAGGGGGTATTTATAGTCGCCTTTGGAAATAGTTTCGGTATTTTTGGATAAGAAATATAGTTTAAATCATTTTATGATAAGAGATTTGGTTGAAACCTCTTTAAATGTCCTGGGTCTGTTCATAATGGGCTACCACACTGACCCAATAAGACAGACCCATATGTAATGGGAATTGCCGTTCTACTCCTGAGAGCTTTGAGATTTGTGCCTGATTTGAACGGTCCCGATTTACTTCTAAGCCCCCCACTCCCGAAAACTGAGTTTCTTGATTATGTAAAATACTCAAAATTATTTTAAGGACTTTCTGGATTTCTTTTTGAATTTTCCTATATTTTTTAATTTTTTTTCCCAATTTTTAATCATTTTTGAATTTTTTATTGAATTTTCAAATTTTAATAATTAATTTTCAGAATTTTTAATTAATTATTTTATATTAATAATTTTTTTTCCAGAATTTAAAAATACTTTTCCAAATTAATAATTATTTTTGGATTTTTACAATTATTTTTTTTCAAAATTTTAATTGTTTTTCTGAATTTTTAAATAATTAATTCAATTTAATAATTAAATAATGAATTAAATAAAAGAAATTACCTTGATTTAATCACGACCGTTCATAACGAGATGGCTCGTGCGCTGATGAGATTGGGCAGCCATGATAACAGGATATGATGATAAGGCGACGTGGCTCGATTCGGAGCATTGATCACGCCAAGGCTCTTGCGCTGATGAGATTGAGCGGCCATGATGAGAGGATCTGATAGTGAGGCTACGTGGCTCGATCTGGGGCTCGATCAAGATCGAGCTCGCATGCTAAAGAACTGAGGAGTGAGGGGAAAGCAGGTGATGTGGCAAAATCTGGGCTGCTGATCATGATCTACGCGCATCGAGGGGGCGGAGCTTTTATCTCATTTCTCGATCGGAGGCAGCTTTGTTCGGCGCGCGCCACCGATCGATCACGATGGTTCTGCATGCTTGGCATGTGACCATTGACTGGTCAACATTGACCATTGACCCGTCAATGTTGACCATTGATTTTTTTTCTTTAGGCAAATCTCAGCCGCCAATCAAGATCGAGCACGGATCGGGAGGAGAATTTTTTTGCAATTTCTTGTTCGGGGACACGTTTAGCTCGGCGCTGCACGTGCAGTACACGTGTTTTTTTAATGATGATGTGGCAAAATATTGGCCGTTGATCAAGATCAGGTGCGGATTGGGAGGTGATTTTTTGCCATTTTCAGTTCGGGGATACATTTGCTCGGTGCTACACGTGCAGTACACGTGTTTTTCGAAGCGCGGCGTAGCACGTGCGATGCATGTGCTTTTTCTTTTGATCTAATTTAGGGCGTTGATCAAGATCTGGCGCAAATCGGAAGGAATTTTTTTGGCCATTTTCAGTTCAGGGACACGTTTGCTGGGCGCTTGCATGTGTAGTACACGTATTTTTTCGAAGCTCGGCATAGCACGTGCGGTGCACATGCTTTTTCTTTTGATCGAATCTCAGACGTTGATCAAGATCGGGTGCGAATCGGGAGGGATTTTTTTTTGGCCATTTTCAGCTCGGAGGCATGTTTGCTCGGTATAGCATGTGAGTACACGTATTTTTTTTATCGAATCTTGGCCATTTATCACGAGATGGCACAGATCGGAAGAAGAATTTTTTTTGCCATTTTCAGATCGGAAGCATGCTTGCTCAGTGTAGTACGTGCTGTACACGTGCTTTTTTCGAAGCTTAGTGTAGCACGTGTGGTACACGTGCTTTTTTCTTTTGATCGAATCTCAGGTGTTGATCACAATCTGGCATGAACTTTGAAGAGAATTTTGCACCATTTCAGTTCGGGAGCACATTTTCTCGGTGTAGCACGCACAGTACACGTTCTTTTTCGAAGCCTGGTGTAGCATGTGCAGTGCACGTGCTTTTTCGATGCTGATGATATGGTAAAATTTGAAGCGTCGATCGTGCGAGCACGGATCATTGAGGATATCTAACCATTTTTTCTCTCTTTGGCAGCTTTTTTGTTCTTTAATAGCACGTGCATCGCGCGTGTAATTTGTAGCTCGGCTGCAAAATAAGTTGCCGAAGATAGAATTGTTCAGAATCAAACCTAGGTACTTTGAGAAAGGGGATGAGAAACCTAACCACTTGTAACACCCTAGATTTTTAAATAATCTTTCTGAGATTAATAAATGAATTAAAATGGTTTTTGGTGATTTAATAAACATTTTCTGAAATTTATCATTTTGCAAGAGCAAAACACGTGCAAATGTTTTCTTGAGAAGTTCAAAGTCAGAAATAATTTTGGGAAAACATATTATTTGTTAGTAGGTATTATTTATGAATTTTCTGGATTTTTTTAATATTTATTTGGCATATTTGCAAATATTACAAAAAGAAGGGCTTTTGTGCAAAATTACCAGATGAAGTAAAAACTCCAGATTTTCCGATTTTTAGGCTGAGCATGATGGCTAGCCAATTCAGAGGTAAAAATTTTAATTTTTTTTCTAATATATTTGGTTTATTTCGTAAATTTCTTAAAGAGGGATTTTTTTGCAAAATTGTCACTTAGAGGCAAAAATTACAATTTGTTTTTCTGAATTTAAACACAGTGCCGACCAAATTTGGGTTTTTTTTTGTTTTTAAATCTTTATTTAATTGGTTAATCTAATATCCAAGTATAAGGATTTATATATGTAAAGATATATTCAAAAGGGATATTTTGCAAAATCTATTCAAAACCCTAAATAGCCAATTTCCGGCCTATTAATAAGAGAGTGCAGCCGTCTCTTTGCTATACTACACAAAGAGTTTTCTTTATTATTATGTTCTTGGAGTTTCGGAGCGAGCATCTTGGTTTTCTTGTGAAATGAAGGACTTTTCTTATTCTCTTTATTATTTCGGTCGATTCTTCAATAAGGTGAGTGACATATGTTTATTTATTTTTTGTTCTATGCATGTTGTATGTGATGATTTGTCTATTAGAAAGCATGTTAGGGATTGTATGAAAATATATTGAATTTTGATGGATGGATGAGTTAAAAGTTGAATCTTTTCATGAAATTTATGCTATTGATGATTAAAGTTCATATAGATGACTTGAGATTATTAAAGAACCTAATAGACATCATGAGTAGGTTGTTTTCTTTCATATGCTTGCTGTTATGATTTTTTATAACTAGGTTTGTGTGATGATTATTGCAAAAGTGAACAAATTTGAATCTTTACTGCACATGCATATGTATGATCTGTTGGGGGTGTTTGGATGAGTAAAACTTGACTAAAACATGTTGTGATTGCATATATTTCAAGGGTAAACTAATGTAAGAGATTTGCGTGTGTGTTTAATAAATTTCAAGTTGGGGTTTAGATTAAAAGGAAATCAAGTTTTGAAGTATTGAGAAGGGATTAATTTCGGGCCTGACGAATGTCAGCCGAAAAGTGGATTTTGTGATATTTTTGAAGTTTTGATGTGATCTTGAATTGTACTGTTACTGAGATAAAATAAAACCTTACACCACTCCTATACACCGGTTCTTAGTGCTTAAACATACACACACACACACACACACACACACACACACACACACATAGAACTATATGTTTCTATTTTGATGAATGGCCAAAATTGATTTTTGTGTTCTTTATGAAGTTTCGACTGAGATTTGATTTGTTTTAGTGCTGAGATTGAACCTAACCATTAAACTACTCTTAATTGATGAATTTTGATGCGCACACACATATATATACTATATGTATATATACTAGATTTGCCCGTGGGCATGTGCCTACGACACTTCTTCAGAACGATACAGCATATGAAAAGCCTTGTAAATAGTAAAGCAACAATTATATAGCTCAAGTTTGAATAGTATGACAATAATTAGTAGTATATAAAAGTTCATGTTTTCATTAGTATATGTTGAAAAATAATTATAAATTGGGGTATAAAAGTCTATGTATGTATATATATATATATATATATATAGAGAGAGAGAGAGAGAGAGAGAGAGAGAGAGAGAGAGAGAGAGAGAGAGACTTAAATAAATAAAGAAGTTGATTTGGGTGGGATTTGAATTTGAGTTTTGGGAGGAAAACTTTTGAGGGGGAAATGTGTTTTGTGATGTTAGATCTGGGCCTTTGATTTTAGGGCGATTGAAGGAGAGCCACTTGATAGCTTTCTTTGTGTTTTATTATATAAATATATTCACTGTTTTGAAGATTTTGCCAAAAATTTACTCATTTATGATCTTGATGTGATTTTGATTTGTTTTATAAACTCCAGTATGTTATACAAGTTGTACTTGATCACCTCAGGAGTTTTGCTTTCCAAATTTATGATTTTAAAAAATATAATCGATGTATCAGTCGAAACATGCACAAACTTTCAAAACCGGCTGTGCAGCAACCAACGGTCGACCGACCACTTTTTGAACTAAAAGTGGCAGTCGACCGACGTTCTTTAAATTTGGGAATTTCAACATGACAGTCGACCGTCATTATTTTCAACTGTTTTGATCGTCGACTGACACCTGCTGACTGTGTTGTTTTGTTGAGTTTTTCGTCGTTTTATTTGAACGATTATTTCTTCGCACTTACGGATTATTGATCTACTATTTTAGATGATGTTTTACTACAGACTACAATATTTTACAGGAAAGTTGTATTTTGATTTTAATAGAATTTAGATTGTATTTATATAACCTTATAAAGTAATATATATATGGTTTTTGAAGAAATTTATATTTTGTGACTTTCTATGATTTCAAAATATGATTCTCAGTTATTTAATGGATTTTATACTTTTTTCAATTCTGAAAATTTGTGAGTATATTTAATGAATTTGGATTTTGTTGATTTAAGAAGTTTTATTGATATAGACTTTTTTGATGATGAAATAAAGAGTTTTAATGAAAGATTTTGTGTTGATATTCGATTTGTGAATCACTAGGAGTTGAGTGGGAGTCTTATGAACCGGTAGATGAGATTTTGTGGATTTTGACCAGTTGGATCTTGGGGTTGTTGTTGTGGAATTAAGTCTGGTAGGATACACTAACTCTAGACAGGAGGAATTTGTGTTTTAATAATATCAATCTAAGGACAGGCACTAATGGAGATGTGATAGAACTTGGGCAATGTAAGTATATGATCCAAGGGGTCGAGTACAATGGATGCGTTCCAGGACTGTGTGTTGTTCTGTCTCGAGAGGACATTTGGTATGTTTCGCTGTGTCGAGGGCTTGCAGGCCTATTCACGGAGCATACAGGTGCATTTGCATGTCGAGGGTCGGCGGGCCTATTCACGAAATGTACTAGTGTATCTTCATGTCGAGGGTCTCGCAAACCTACTCATGGGGTACACGTCAGGAAGGTGATTTCTTCCTAGGGGTCAGAGCTATTCTTACATGATGCTTGCGTGTTGAGAGTTGCGGTGCCTATTCTGGATCTTATTTCGATCACCGTAGTAGGATTAGTTGCATAACAAGGGATTAAACCTTATAAAGTGGAGAACGATAAGGGCTTGCATCGGACCTATATAGTATGGAATGCATAGAATCCGATAAGTATGCATTATAGGGTCATCATATTGCATTTGTGCTTTCTTAACTTGGTTTTATGCACGATTTTTTTCTGTTTTCCTATACTTGACACTTAGTCTAGTTTCACTTGATGTTTTTATGTTTTATTTATTGTTTTTCATCTTCCATTCGTGATTACTATTGGTACGTGTTGATCATAACTTTATTCTTTATGTTTTATTCATGTTGTATTCTTTTGATGTCACTCAGACCGTTATGGCTGACCCATGTAGTTTTGGGGGTTAGGGTTATCTCTAGCCTCATGTTTTACAGGTAGGTACCTATAGCTTGGGATTTTGATACATATGGTAGAATGATAATGTGGCTTATGTAAATTGTAAAAGAATGTATTTTAAAAGAAAGAAAGAAATGTAATTCAAGGTATTCAATTTTCTGCTGTGCTTTGTAAAGAATTGATGTAATAAAAGTTGAAAAAATTTCTGTGTTTTGGCTGATGTTTACTATTACATTGAGGTAGATGCTGGGAGTTGTGCCACGTATTTCTAAGATATTATATTGGAAATTCGGGGCGCTATACTACTTGACCAACTTGCGTTCTTGTAGACGTTAGCTATCACACTTTAATTAACTTGGTTGCGCGCTTTTGAGAGATCTACATGGTTCTGCGGTATAATGAACTTTCCCAGTGCTACAGAAGTTTGATTGGAGCGTGTGACCCCTTGTTTCGAAGCTGACTCAAAGATCAACAATTTCTCTTCAGAAGTATGCTGATGAATCATCCGTCTTTAGGGTCAAAACATGCCCACAATATCTTTGCCTCAGTGAAGTTTAGAAGAGTCTAGGTGTCGAGGATCTACGAGGAGGAGTTTCGCCATGGAGAAGTTATGAAGAAGAGCTTGGCGAGGGGAGCTCGGCAACTGTTAGAGCTCGGCAACGATTCGAGCTCGAGTGGAGATGGGTCGGAGCTCGGCAAGGAGCTTTGGCAAGTTCGACGAGAGTATAGGTGGTTTGGCAGGTTCAGCAAGTTCGGCAAAAATAGAGGTAGTTCGGTAGGTTCGGCAAGTTCCAAATGTTAGAGGTGGTTCAACTGCGCAACACGTGTGCCTTTAACCGTTGACCGTTGACTGTTGACCATGGACCTTTTTTGGCATTTTCACGATCGGGGGCCCGTTGCTCGGCACGCGACTTCAAACTGCCACAATGCTTCGGCGTGCTGACACGTGGTCGTTAACTGTTGACCGTTGACGGTTTTTTGGCATTTTCATGATCGGGGGCAGGTTTGCTTGGCACACGACTCCGAACTACCACAATGCTTCGACGAGCTGACACGTGGTCGTTGATCATTGATCGTTGACCTGGTCAACAGATTTTTGCTCTGTTTTTGATCGGGGGTGTGTTTGCTCGTGCGTGACTCTGAGCTACCTTAATACTTCTGGTGTACCGACTTGACGGAACTTTGACCATTGACAGGTGACTTGGTCAACTTTTTGTTGGCTCAGTGCAGCTATGTTGTAACCATCTTTACCAGAGCTATAGAGGTCCGATCGGGGTGTTTGACCCCTCGTTTCGAAGCTGACTCAAAGATCTACAATTTCTCTTCAGAAGTCGGTTGAAGAATCATAATTCTTCATGGTCAAAATAAGCCCGCAATATCTTTGCCTCCATGACGTTTGGTAAGAGCTTTGTATGACTAATCTTAATGGATTAATTTAAAATTTTAGTTAATTGATTAGTTTAAAATTTTAGTGGATTAATTTTAATCTATTGATTTTTAAATTAATTAATTAATTAACTAATAATATCAACTAATCCTAATTAACTGATCTTATTTTATTAATTAAAACTAACCCTAATTATACTATAACCTACCTCCTAACTATACCTATATATAAAGGATGTGGGCGTGAAGAAGCTAGAGGAGAAACGAAGGGTAGGTGGCGGCGTGACAAATACCAGGAAGGAAAAAGAAAAGAAAAAATAAAAAAATAAAAAAATAAAAAGAAAGAAAGAGATCAAGAAACAGAAGAGAGGAGAGGCGCTACTGCTCAGCGTTGCTGCCGTGGACTTCAGCTTGCAAATCAAGGCAGGGAAAACAACAAAGGAGAGAGAGGCAGACTGTGTGGCGCGTGTTTCGAGGCTTCAGTTTGCATTTTTTTTTTTTTACAAAACAGTTTTTTTCTATCTCTCTTTTCTCTTTGTTTAAATTTATTATGCAATCCAAGACAGTATTTATTAGTTGCAATTTTATTATGAACTAAATTTTATTTTTCTAGGGCTTTGATGTAGCATAGTTTTGAGAACACAATTTTTAATTCCATATTATTTTTCTTTATTTTTTATTGTTGTATGTATGATTTTTGTTCTTAATGCTTACAATTATTTGGCCAACTTTTGTATGATTTATTGGTCATGGAGAGAACGAGAGGTAATTTGTGATTTTGAATTATAGAATTAAACACCATTGATTGAGCAAAATTAGAGATAATTTACTGCGATTGATGTGACTACAAAGAAATCCATAGAACTTAATGAGTCTTCAATTAATTAAATTTGCATAGAGATATGACAAATTGTTAGTTGGAGATATTTTTGATGTTGTTCAAGAGAAAGCATTGAATAATTTGGTGATTTTGGTCTACAACATGGAAAAATAATCTTTTTGTTCACATGGAATTATGAATTGTGTGGGATAAACTAGGTGAAATCAAAAGCCCTAGAATTAATTTTGCAATTAATAAACAACAAAATTTCAAATTCCCCTCCTTTTTAATTAATTTAGTTAAGTCTTTAAATTAATTTAATTTAGTTGCTTTCTTTATTAATTACGATTTTCCAAATAGTAGTTAATTTAGAAATATCGGTACTCGATAAAACAATTAGTCCCTGTGGGTTCGACACTCTTTTCAATTAAGTATACTACTTGTTGCGATTTTGTACACTTGCAAATATTCACATCAGTGAGTTTGAGGAGAAACTCTAGGGAAGAGTTGAGCTCCGAACTCGTTGGGAAGAAGGCCACTTAGAAGGTGAGTGGGACGAAGAGCATCTCCAACCTCTAGGAGAGAGCTGTTCGGGAGGCGAGCTTGAGGAGCAACTCTAGGGGAGAGTTGAGCTCCGAACTTGATGTTTGAGCCCGATAAATTTGTAGAAGAAACTCAAGGAGGGGGTTGATGTCATATCCAATGCCTGAAGTTGAACTGGTTGCAGGAGGAGCTCTTTGGAAGAGTTGGGCTCCAGTACCATCGCATGGAGTTAGGGAGTTGCTGGTATGGCTCAGAAGAGGAGCTAAGCATGGAACTCATTGATGGGAGTTGTCGAGCCAAGGGAGCAGCTCCAGGGGCGAGCTAGGCCCTAGATTTTGGAGATAGGCCTGGGACAGAGCTGGTATACGAACTTGTTTGTTGCAAAATTTAACAAGTAGTGGGAGTAGTATGATTGGTCGTTTCGAGCCCAGAAACTGCATACTTGCAAGCTGGAGGGCAATTTCGAACCATGATTGTGAACTTCGAACTAGTTGTTTTGAAGTTATCAACGAATTTTATGAGCAATTCTGAATGGCGAGCTGCTCCGCACTTACTTATTTGCAAGTGGCTAAAGCGTCGAACCAAGTGTTGGACTCCAAACTTGTTGTATGGGGGTTTCAACGAGTTGTAGAAGCAATTCTGAATGGTGATCTTCTTCGCACTTTCTTGTTTGCAAGCAGCTAAAGCAGCGTCAAACCAAGTGTTGGACTCCAAACTCGTCTTTTGAGCCTAGCAAGTTGTGGGAGCAGGCCTGTGGGACAAGCTAGATTCCGAACTTACCGTTTAACGAGTTGTATATGTGACCTAGGGAGGTAGACACGAGGCCAACAGCAATAACTTTTAAAAGAAAAAGCCAAATTTTATTGAAACAAACTAAGTGGCCGCTTCAATGGTGCGAGCCTTTATTACATAGTTTGGCCATATTGCTAGTGGTAGCCATATTAAAAACTGAAAACCTATTTCTACGAGATGGTGTTAGGCACCCTCGTGGTACTTTATTTGTTGCTCAGTATTCCAAGTTCGCCTTCCCCGAAGAGGGGGATCTCCTTGAGTTCATTAACTTGTTCGGAAAGGACTTGACTGTTCTGTTAGGAGAGCTCTAATGCTTCAAGTGGGAGGACCGAGTCCCCCATTGTTGTTGTGTAGCACCTCTGAGCTGTCTCTTGGTTTCCTTTGACTTCTCATACCCCTGTAGAGGTTGGAAACTTCATTTTCATGTGAAAGGTTGAGGGTACGGCATGAAGTACTGCTAGGCATGGTCGGCCCAGGATAGCATTGTAAGCGGCCTTCACATCGACGACCATGGAGTCCATTGCCTCTGTCCGGGTAGTCAGGATTTTTCCTGCGGCCACATCAAGAGTGACTATTCCTTCGATTGGAAATAGAGCCCTAGAGAACCTGTGGAGTGTGTATCCGGAAGGCTTGAGATGATATCGAGAAAGTTTGATGCTTTGGAAGGCTTCCAGGAAGAGGATATTTACGGAACTGCCATTGTCGACCAGGATTCGGCGCACCTTGTGGTTGACCAAGTGGAGACTAATTACGAGCGCGTCACAGTGGGTCATTCGGACATCTTCCAGATCTTTGTCAGAGAATGTCACCGAGACCCCAGGGTTCTTGGCCAGGGGAAAGTTCTGGACAAAACTCATCTCTCGAATGAAGGCCTTTCGGGAGGAGTTTGATTCTCCCCCCATTGGACCTCCATGGATAAGTTGGGGGATGGCCCCAGGTTTGGAGTCTTGAAACTCGGCGGACCTTTCGGTTCGCTTGTTGGCTCCTCGGGGTGGAGGATCGACCCTGTCCTTTTTAATGAACTTGGCCAGGTGTCCCTACTGTATAAGTTCTTCGATCTCCACCTTGAGAGCTCAGCAATCATTTGTGTCATGACTGTGGTCCCTATGAAAGCGGCACAACTTTTCTATGTTTTTCCTCTTCGCTAGGGTATTCATTCTAGAGGGAGCACGGAGTAGCGCTTCCTTATCCACCTCCATAAGAACTGCTGATATACTGGAATTGAGGGGGTGAAATTCTCAAAATGAGGAGTTGGTGGTGCTGGCCATTGTCATGTTTCTGAAATTTCTGGGACCCTTCTTCGTTTGTATTCTTCTGTTTTCTCTCGGAAGATGTCTCCTCTCGACTGGGGGGTTGAAAGCCTCTGATGCTCGGATGTACTTCTCACTCCTAAGCAGGAGTTCCGAGAAGTCCCGAGGAGGCTTCTTGATAAGGGACGCCTTGAGGTCGGCATTATTGACGTTGCGTCTGAATGCTGCAGAGGCTACTGATTGGTCGAGAGAGGCAATAGACCGAGCTTCGGCAGTAAAGCGCCGAATAGAATCCTTAGGTGTTCACCTTTGCTTTGGCTGAGGGATAGCAAAGATGCACTTATTTTCTCGGCTCGGCGGCTGCTAACAAAGTGGGTGAGGAAGAGCTCCTCAAACTGGTCAAATGAGAATAAACGGGAGGACCATTCTTTTGCTATTTCCCTCAACGTTGCTGGGAAGGCCTTGTAATGGAGTGCATCTGAAGCTTGATGGATGATCATGGTGGTTTTAAAACTCTCAATATGATCAGCCAGTTCAGACTCCCCGTTGTAGGTTTCAAAATGAGGCAGCTTAAAGGTTTCAGGGACACGGGCTTCCATGATGGTCATGGAGACGGGGTGTCTGCTCGGGCAGAAGTTCTTGGTTTGTTGACCCTCTTCGGGATTGATCCTTCTGAGGTGCCTCCCCATATCTTGAAGGCGACAGTGAACCGAGTCGTTCCTCTGGTCGGATCTAGTAGACCCTTGGGACTCTCTTTCATGAGTGGTGGCATGGCGAGGGGTGTGTGCTTGTCGTTCGTGATTTGGGGTGATGTTAAGGGCTCGCAAGATGTCATCTTTGAAATTTTGGAAATTTGCCTGGGTGGCTAGTGCCCCTCCATCATAGTGAACCCTTGGTGGTGATCGACTCACAACGGTGTGGCTCCTTCGTTGTCGACGGGGAGGAGACCCCCTTCACCCCCTTGGAGAGGCAAACCTTCTGGATCTCGACCTTCGGAGAGAACGATACCTCTGACTTTTCTAGTGTTCTGGATGAAGGACCTTATCACAGGCTCGTCTCTCATTCAAGCGGGTTCGGAGGTCGATCCATTTTTGGCGGTTGACGATGATTTGACAGAGGTCTCTTGAACCCTGAGGACCTCGCGAGGCCATTGAGTCGGTAGAAGGATTGTGGACCGTGATATGGTCATGAAGATGTTGTTCTTGACGGCTTCGACGGGTGCCCCCCAGTGCAGCCCCTCTGGGATTGGGGCAAGCCCGTTGGGGAGGCTGTTGCTCTGGTTGAGAGTGCTGAACTTGTTGATCATGTTGAGGGGGAACATCCTCAAGTGGAGGAGGTGGAGGAAAAAGGGTGGCTCTTCTATTGGACGCCGCCGCCTTTCCTTTTCCCTTCGGAAGCATGGCTAGAAACTATTTTCACCAGTGAAATATGGTCGGATTGCTTTTTATGTTACCTACATACGACGCCAATCTGTTGCTGCTAATTTCGATGTGGGAGCAAACGGATGATATGTAGATTCTTCTGGAAACAATAAAAACAAACCTGCTGACTTCTTACCGGTGTTAACCATTTCTTGACGTTGCCGCTGACCTGCAAAAAAGTTCGAAACACCGAGATTGTTCCTAGCGACGAATCTTCCGACGCTTAAGTCAGTATTCAAGAAAATTTTGAAAGAGTTTTTGTGGAGAAAACACTGATTATCCCTTTTTATGGCGGGGGTAGAGGGATATTTATAGTCACCTTCGGACATAGTTTCGAGATAATTATTTATCTCTACTTTTCTGGTGTTTTTGGATAAGAAACAGAGTTTAAATTGTTTCATGATAATAGATTTGGTTTAAACCTCTTTAAATATCATGGGTTTGTTCATAATGGGTTGCCACCCTGACCTAATGAGACAGACCCAGTTGTAATGAGAATTACCATTTTACCCCTGAGAGCTTTGAGATTCGCGCCTGATTTGAACGGTCCCGATTTACTGCTATTTTTAGCCGTATCAGTTCCTATTTCTGGTTTTACTCCTTGTAAACATATCTATTGTATGTTACTATTTATTAGTATTTTCTTTTTTTTTGGAGGCTGGAGTCGTTTTGACTATCTTGATCTCAAAAAAAAACAAAACAAAACAAAACAAAACAAAACATTTTGACTATAAATTCTATCGATCATCAAAATATCAAATTTATGCTAAAGACGAGTAAATAGCTTTTGTATTTGTTCCCGAGGAGCATGTGATTTCTTTTTTCGGTTATCAACCCTGTATTACTAGCTAATCTCGTACCGGGAACAAAAGGTGACACTGTCTGTCTAGAGAAATGCTAGACATACATGAAATTCTACCCCAAACATACATGGGGCTTGTCTTTTAGTGGTTAGTATATCCATTAATCACTAAAAGACAAATGGATAAGACCCAACAATCACTGAAAGACAAGCCCTATGTAAATTTGGGGTAGAGTAGAATCTCATGTAAGTCTAGCATTTCTCGTCTGTCTGAAACCCAAAAGCACCACAAATCAAAGGGTTGTGGTCAGTGGAACAACCATCTGCTCATGTCTCCTCCCATTTGCTTGGGTCCTCCCAAAATATATTATATTCATGAGTCCGACTTGTGCATTGCATCTTGCATGACTATCATGCCCGACACTTAAATTGTACTTGGTTTCGTTGAGAACTCTTTAATTGAACAAGGAGGAATGAACCTCACCGTTTTATGATAATAAAAAAACAACGCATTACTAGCTAGTCAACGAGCATGTGCTTGTTTTGGAATTAATTTTGTAGACAATCCTGTACATGGAGAAAATTATGCATCCCAAAAATGTGAGTACATAGTACATTTTATTGTCCTTTTAAATTTTAAGATCATAAATGCTAGAAAATGCAGCAAATGAGCAACATATAAAGCATTATGACCCTTTGCCCAAGCTATCGCTTGAGTATGAAATCATGATGAAATATTATCTTCATGGTTACTTAGAGAAAACAGTGACTATAATAACAAGTCCATCTTCCTTGCAAGCAAGATAAACTACTAACACCTTTGACGTGTGCGATGAACATATGATAATATAGGTTGTGTTACTTGCGTATCGACTCAGAAATATATGGGTTGTGTAATATAGGTTATGCATCGACTCAGAAAAATATTAGGTTGTGTAATATTTCAAATAATATAGGTCGAGAAGTATGTGTTTTATTGCAATCTAGAAGCCAAAAGGGCTGGTAACTTCAAATGAGGTTGAAATATATGATCTACGTATTAAAGATATTAATGTATAATAATTTTAAGGTTGATTCACAAAGATGAAGAAATTAGATTAGCTTTCAAAAGTTGGATTATAGTAAAGCCAAATTCTGTTACTTTAGATTCCTGAGTAAACTATTAAACTAGTGAGATTATCTGAGAGGAATACTGCCGGTGCGCAGTATTATTAGTTTATGTGTTTCTTCCTGATTTAAAAAAAAAAAAAAAAACAAAAAAAAAATTGTAGCTTAATCTCGAATTTGGTATTTCTTTATCCATCCCACCACTCTATCATCCAAGCTCCAGATTTTTCTGATTTAAAAAATTCTGTTACTTTAGATTCCTGAGTAAACTATTAAACTAGTGAGATTAGCTGAGAGGAATACTGCCGGTGCGCAGTATTATTAGTTTATGTGTTTCTTTCTGATTTAAAAAACAAAAAAAACAAAAAAAAAATTGTAGCTTAATCTCGAATTTGGTATTTCTTTATCCATCCCACCACTCTATCATCCAAGCTCCAGATTTTTCTTGAACTTTTTCAGCAAAAAGATCGAATTTTAATATACATAATCTTCTCGAACTTTTATTCTTACAACAACGGAGATAGTTATCTGTCTCACCATTTTATCATCCGATCGAGCTATAATTTAATCATCCGAGCTACAACTGAGTGGCTGATTCTTCGCGATTACTGATTGAGAGGTTAGGTTCATCTGGGCTTTTACTTCCTCTTTTGTCATTTTACTAACAGGAGGCATTCAATTAACGATGGATCTTAGTGGATTAAATTCGCATTTAATTATGACAATGAGTAAGATTCCAAAATCACATCTATCTCCAATAATATAATGGGAGAGCTGGAATTTTCGTTTGTAAATGTACAAACTTACGTATATCATAACTAATATGAAGGAGGTCCTAAGTTTGAGGCCAGACAACGTATAGATTTTTCCTTTAATTTTTTTTATTAAGACCTGCATCGCACATGTAAGTTACTAGTAACTATTATAATGGGAGAGTTGAGGTTTGTAACTAAACAAATCCTTGCTTTATAACCGAACAAATCCGTATAATACACATCCAAACTAAATCCAACAATATAAACATGCACCGTACGTGTAGCCCAAATCAAAATATTCAAACGCCCACTCAGCGTATATTCCTCTCCCACACCGTTTCTCTCCTTCTCACTTGTACCGACGGGACCGTCGCCGTCCCCCGCCACACTGCATCACCACCCACGCCGCACTGCCCTTCCCCCCCCAAAAAAAAATTATTCATTGCTCTTTTTGGCTTATGTTAATAGAAAGTGACTATAGTCGAGAAGCTTACAGAGGAAAAAAATAACGGATTATATAATGGGGATTGTTGTGTCTTAATTGCTAATTATTTTTTTTTACTTTCAAAACAAAATTTTGAGATTCCTTGCTATTTTGAGGGTTAAATGCATTTCTCTTTTTTTATTCAATATATATTCATTTAATTTGATAATAATATTTTTTATAAACATGACATCACATGTACACTATACCCGTGACTATAATGGGTCACTATACATGTCACATGCATGATGTAGTGATAATATTGTTGGGGGCTACTAATCAGCATGCACATGGAATCAGGAAGATTTTCATTTTTTAGGGTTAATTACATAGATATACCAACCTCGCTCTTTTTTGTACGTTTGCAAAATAATGCTGAGTGACGCTAATAAGTGCTGAGTGATGTTAGTTGTAATCAAAATTTTCATTCTCACAAAATATTTAAAGAGTGGAGGGTCTACAAATAATTAATAATATGAGATTTCACATAAATTCTATATTCCTGTGTCTTAAATTACGTTGTGATTTTCATTTACCGACTTCTTCTTCTTCTTCTTATTATTATTATTTTATTTTGGATGGCTAACTCAAACAGAAGGAAAAGAGTGGTGCATAATCCAGTCATTTGATCTTAATGCTCTGTTTGGTTCAAAGAGGGGGGGTTTCTTGTTTGGTTCGAAGAGACAAAAGAAGGAGAGGGGATGGAAAATAATTATCTTCTTGTTTGGTTCACAAGGGGATGCTACTCATGAATAAGATAGTTTGAGGATATCACTCATTTCGAACTGTAGAATTACGTGATTAAGAAAAATTACGTGATTATGTGATTAAGAAAACTTTGGATGAGAAAAATTACGATGATTAAGAAAACTTCATGATTACAAGTAACCATCATGATAACAAAATCAGAGAAGGATAAGGCTTACCTGATTAAAAAAAAAACCCGAACCCTAGTTGAAACGAAGAGGGTGTCCGTTTTTAGGGGAGATAGAGGCGCGTGTTTGTAATGACATTTGATATTAGGGTTTAGTTTTAGATTAATATTTATAGATTTAAAAACGGCAATTTTGTATTTAACAGTATTATCCAGGATATTTTAGTCCAATCACTTTTAAAAAAATTATTCCCACTTTCCCTCCCCTCCAAATCCCCCAATATTGGAGGGAAGATAAAATTGGCACAGGAAGATTTTGCTCCCCTCCATTCCCCTCCTCTCCCCTCCCATCCCCTCCTAAAAAATGAACCAAAAAATAAATGTTTAAAAAAATTACTCTCCTCCCCTCCATTCCCCTCCAACTAAACATGCCGTAAAGGTTTCTTCTTTTAAAAATATTAGTTTTGTCATAGTGAAGAGGTTATTATTTTTTTTTGATGAAACGGATAGAGTCTAGAGACTCCAGCCATACGATATTATAAATAAGTAATAGAGTACAAGGGGGGTTTTACCAGAGGTAAAACGAAAAAGACAGCAAGACAACAAAATACACCAATATTACATCCCAAACTATATCTAAGCGGGAAACGGAAAGCAAATATCAGCCGGAGAGAAACAACGGGTAGACGAGTCTTCCGAGGGGAGGACCAAAAGATGGGCTCCTCAAGGGCAGCACAACTCCGATCCTGGGCCAGAACCCAGCCAGGAGCCACCCACGCACACCGCGGACAAGGTCCAAACCGACTGCAAAGAAACCGGCAAACAAACCACCTCGAAGCAATGAAGCCCCCACTGGAGGATCGCAAAGCTGCAAACAGAAGGAAACCCTAAACAGACCCACAGATGCGCCTCAGACCACACAGTCAAGAGAGATGCCTCAAAAGTTCCAGGGAAACATCCAGAGAAACAGAATAAAGAGCATATCCAAAAAGCAACAAGCAACATGCAACAAGAGCCGAGACACTCAGAAAAAAAGAACCAACTTCACCCAGCTACGCAAACAGCAAAGCAGAACACAAACCGAATAATAGCAATACACAGCCAACAAGACAATAAATAAGAGGATAAGAGAAATATTAAGCTCCAGAAAATAAGAACAAGGGGTAGAAGAACATAACCAAAATAACCCCACAAGACAATAACATCAAAGATAAACAACCAGAAAAAGGAGAGCCGCACTAAGAAATAAAACCAACCCACACCACAGAACCCAGTCCAAGCCAGCCCCAGACCCCGGAAACCACAAAAAGTCCACTGATGGACCAAGAAGACAAAGCTAGCGAGCAATCTGACACCCCAAACAGCCAGGACATGATCAAAACACAGCGGAATCAACCCTGCATTAGAATAAGCACAAGAGAGCTTAAAGTAAGAAAGAAAGACAGAAAGAAAGAAAACAGAGCCATGGAAGATAATAACAAGAAACTATAAAGCTTGAAGATTTTTAAGGCAGGTAAAAGATTGCTGTAGTTTATCAATCGCCAATTCAGCGTTCTCTTTGAAGGTTGGGCTTGATGCCCAAAGCCTAAAAAGAAAAAAGAACTCGTCAATGATAGCCGCCATCGGCTTACATAGATGACGGAAAAGCCTACTATTTCTTTCCTTCCAAGTGATCCAAATGACTATATGGATAGATAAAATCCACGCACTTCGAAACATGGAGTTCGAGGGTGAGAGGGCCCAAACAGAAGTTAAAGAGAGTGGGGTCACTCTCAGATTCCAGGCTAAAGTGACAATCTTCCAAAGAGGGAGGATGAATTGGCACCGGGTAAAAAGGTGATGGTTGTCTTCTGGGAGCAAGTTGCACATCGGGCACAGTTGCCCCCAAGCAAGGTTTCTTTTGTTGAGAATTTCGACAGTGAGGAGTTTGTTGTTAAAGGCTAACCAAGAATTAATTTTGACTTTGATGGGAATATAAGATACCCAAAAGAATTGCGAAAACGAAGAACGCGTTCCTCTGGAATTGAGGAAACGGTAAAAGGAATGAACAGTAAAGGTACCCGAAGCGGTCCATCGCCAGGAGATACCTTCGTGGGGGAACGAAACGAATCCATTCAGAAGTCTCAAAAGATCATTGAACTGATCAATGAGCTGAAAGGGGATTTCAGAAATGAAAGGGATGGACCAATGTCTCGCGTTATCAATAAGAATAAAGGAGTCGGCGACAGAGGCCGCAGGGGCCGCCGCCAATCGGAACAAAGCTGGGAAAGCTGAAGATAGTTTAATGTTACCAATCCATAGGTCAGACCAAAATAGCGCTGTAACTCCTTCAGAGCACGAGCGAGAAATGCTATAGAGGAAAGCATTAGACGCTTTCCAAACCCCTTTCCAAAAAGGAGAGGCGACACGAGAGGTCGAAAGAGGAAATTCCCACCAATTGGAAGAAGATCGGTAATTTTTGATACATTGAATCCAAGGAAGGTGATTAAGATTGTGGAGTCTCCAAATCCACTTGCCGAGAAGGGCGATATTATGATCTCTAAGGTTCAGAACTCCCAAACCTCCCTCCTCTCTAGGAGAGCAGACTAGTTTCCAATTGGCAAGGTGCGAGCCCGGATTGTAGGAGGCGGAGCCCGACCAGAGGAAATTACTCCTAATTTGGTCAATTCTATTGATCACCCAGGAAGGGAGGAAAAAGAAAGACATGAAGTATTGAGGCATCGCTGAAAGAACCGAATTGATGAGAGTCAATCTACCCCCACGAGAAAGGAATTTACCCGACCAGACAGAAAGTCTAGACTCGACTTTGTCAATAAGAGGAATCCAGTCGGCTCTTTGAAGTTTACCCCATCTAAGAGGGATGCCTAAGTAAGAGATAGGGAAGTTGGCGACGGGGCAATTAAAAACATTGGAGACTTCAGTCTGACGGTTGGGAGAACCGCTCAACCAAACCACCGAAGATTTTTGAAAATTGATAGATAAGCCCGAAGCCAATTCGAAGCAATAAAGGAGCAGTTTCAGGTTCCGCAGAGAGTGGAGGTTCGGCTTGGAAAAAATAATCGTGTCATCAGCATATTGGAGGTTAAGGACGCCCTCGAAATGAGGGGAAGAGCCCAGACCCTGAATCATGTTTGAGTTCCAAGCATTCCTGAGAAGTCTGCTAAAAACGTCCGCGACAAGAGAAAACAGAAGAGAGGATAGGGGGTCTCCTTGACGGAGACCACATTTAACTTTGAACTTGTGACCCTCTGAGCCATTAATGAAGATGGCAGATGTGCCAGCAAAAAGACTGGATTTGATCCAAGCAATCCATCTGGGGCCAAAACCCCTGAAGGATAGAATATCTAATAGGAAGTCCCAATTGACATTGTCATAAGCTTTTTGAAAATCGAGTTTCAGGAGGATACCTTCCTCCCTCGAACGATGACAATGAGAAATGATTTCCTGAGCAGAAGCCACGCTATCAAGGATGAATCTATCCTTAATGAAGCCCGATTGAGCGGGGTCAATAAGGGGAGAAATGATGGCACTTAACCTAGTCGAGAGAACTTTCATAATAATTTTAAAGGAAGTGTTAATCAGACTGATCGGTCTAAAATTGGTCATCAAATAAGCTCCCTCAATTTTAGGGATAAGAACAATGTGAGCATAGTTGATGCGGTCGAAAGAAAAATGACCCTGGTGGAGATCTTGGAATAATCTGAGGAGGTCATCCTTAAGCCAATTCCAAAATTTTTGAAAAAAGAAGGCCGGGAATCCGTCCGGACCTGGGGACGAATCGCTTTTTAAAGCGAAAACCGCCGCATGAATCTCTTCAATTGAGAAGGGAGCTTCGAGGGAGGAGAGGTCGTGAGATTGGGTTCCATAAAGCTGGAGCCAATCAAGCTCAAGAGAACGGGGTTTATTAGTACCAATGAGATTTTTATAGAAATTAAGGAATTCCTGATGGATGTCTCCATCGGACGATACCTCTCTACCTTGAACAGAGAGAGATGAGATGTGATTACTACGTTGCCTATGGGAAGCGAAATGATGGAAAAAAGCGGTATTAGCATCGCCCTCATTCAGCCAATTAATACGAGCCCTTTGGGCCCATTTGGAATGTTCTTGCTGAAGGATATTAGCGTAGTCTTGCTTGCAAGAAAGCCGCTCGGCACGAGCGCCATCCGATAAGGGAGAGGATTCTTCCATCCTGTCAAAGGATTCAATAGAATGGAGAAGGAAATTTTTTAGAAAGGTAGAGTTATGTTGCCTCTCGGCACGCCAGATTTTGCATCCGTGTTTAATAGCATGGAGTTTGAGGAGAATGTTCCCCAACCCAGAGGAGCCAGTGACAGCGGCGAGGCATTCGCCCACCAGTCTCACAAAAACCTCATCCTGCAACCAGAATTTTTCAAAACGAAATTTGTGCTGGCGCTGGAAAGGAAAATTGGAGGATAGCGAGATAGGGCAATGGTCGGAGGCAGGATTAGGAAGGGCCCTAGCAAAAGAGTGGGGGAATCGGTTAATCCAAGATAGAGATACAAGGAAACGGTCCAACTTGGCTAGGGAGGGAGGATGACGCTGGTTGGACCAAGTAAATGATCTACCAGCGATCGGGAGATCGTACAATTGAAGGAATCGGATACAATCATTGAAAAGGGCGGATTGGTGAGAAGAGAAAACCGAGGATGATCTTTCGGAGGCGAAACGGGTGACGTTAAAATCACCGCAGAAGAAACAGAGATCAGCTAAGAAGGGTTGTAAAGATTGGAATTCCTCCCAGAATAAGGGACGACTCTCCGCGGTAGACGGACCGTAAACCGAGATAACATTGATCGGGCAATCAAAACAGGTCCAATGAAGTTGAACAATAAGAAAAAAGTTAAGGCGATGAGAAGCAATAAGAGAGAAGGTCGATTCTTTGAAACCGACGAGAATGCCTCCTCTCGTCCCAATCGCATCTAGCGAAATCCATTTCGAAATAATGGATCCACCAAGATTCCGATAGATAGTGGTAGAAGGAGAGTCCAATTTAGATTCTTGGATGGCAATTAAGTCACAACGGGAGGAGGAAATGAGGTCAAAAATAGCTCGTTGTTTAGACGGGCAGTGTAAACCTCGAATATTCCAAGACAAACTAATCATTGGGCTGACCATGCTCTCTGACTCTACGACGTTCCAAGTTTCTAATGGAGCTGATATTGCTAGAGTCGGAAGGGTGAAGGATAAAACCCATATTACTGGCTAGGGAACTAATTTCACCATCAGAAAGAGAGTCGAAAATGGGTAGGTAAATAGATCCTAACTGGTTGTTGAAATCAGCGGAGACTGCTGATGAGGAACACGAGGTAGAGGAGAGATCTCCGCTAGGGAAAGACACCCTATCAAGCGGGGCACAGGGATCCGATGGCCTATTCTTTTTTAAGCCCCTCAGCCGCGCGCTGGATCTAATGAAACGAGGAGTACGAATAGAGGAGTAACAAGGTTCCGCATCAATGCTGATCGATAGAAAAGAGCCTGAAGAGAGAGGAGGAGAGGAGATAGGAGAGGAAAGTCTGGAAGTAACGGGGGTAGGCGAAAATGATAAGCTCGACTTATTGCGAACATGATGAGAAAGAGGAGCGAACAGAGTCTGAGACTCTAAGGAGCTTAGAAACTTTGTGTCGGTTGTGGGATAATACCCCACCCGATATAAAGGTCCAAGACTAGCAGGAATACAGAGGAGAAAGTTTCGATGAGACATGTTAACTAAATGAACAAGCACAGCCAGGCGAATTAATTTAAATAAGCAATAACCGTAAAAGAGAATGAAGAAATCTAAAAGAATGGAGGATGTATAAGAACATACCAGTTTGTCTTTCGACGCCCTATTAAGATCCTCTTCCTCTTCTAGCAGCAGAGGATCCTGGTCAATCCAAGAAGGAGCTTTAGCCGACTTGGAGGCCTTGAGAATGGCCTGCTCAAAGGCTGGTTCCGCTCGCTTGGGGGTGGGAAAATGAGCGACCTGGATAAATTGTTCCCAATCCGATGCAAAGTTGGGGTTAACCTCCCACGCGGGCCAAGGAGAAGGAGACAATATGCCCTTAGGAACAACAGAGGAGATAGCAGGAGCCGACGCTGCTAAGGGGGCAGAGGGCTGAACAAGCTCCAGAGGAGAAGAGGTGGTGGGCTTAACCGGAGAAACATGAGAAGCAGGAGATGAAACTTTAGCGATATCAGGATTAATCCACACTAGGTTAGGCGGTTTGGAAGGGGAGATCTTAGTAGCTGATGGGAGAGAAACCTGCCTGTGACGAGGAGGGAATTGACTCCTCGCAGCGGCTCCGCGAGGAGTTTTAGATGCAGGAGGAGAAGAAAACGCCGGAGAGGCAATCCCCGGATGAAAAGAGGCTTTCGGATCAGCTGCAAAGCTCGGAGCATGAGTCACAGATAAGGAGGCAGTGGAGACAGTAGGGGAGGAAGCAGAATCGTGGTAATGTGCGGACACAGAGAAAGATGAGCAGCCATCAGATAAAGAAAACGCCTCAATTCGAGGAAGGGATTTGCTACAGCGGAAGACAGCTTCAATTTGAACTGAGCCAGAAGCTAACCAAGCTTTGGAGGAAATGCTCACCAACTCACCAATACAAAGGGCAACCTCCCTAAGTGAGTGGGGAGAGTCGCAGAACGGTGGCAAACCCACTAAGGATACATTAGTGTTAACCAAATCCGATTCCTGAGAAGCCGGAGGAATATGCACCCATTGGCGAACAGCGAGATGGATAGATCCGATAGATAGTGCAGGCGACGCAATCAAATCTACAAGAACTTTAGGAGAGGGGCAACGGATAACCATATCGCCGTTGGAGCAATTGTAAAGCACCCATTCCCAGTCTTTGATATTACAGAAATTGCTAAGGAAGGAGTTGAGCGTAAAGAAAGGAACCGCACCTCCAGTGAAAGAAATCGCTCCATACATACTGAAGGATTTAAGGCGATCAGACAGAATGGACTTAGGGACGAAAACTTTGGTAACTTGCTGAGAGGGGAGAGGAAGAGGAGGGCTAGAGCGGGGCTGCTTCGACTCCTGAACATGGGCTGAGATGCGAAGGGAAGGAGAAGGCGTTGGGAGAAGTGGGGGTTTGGGGGAAGCAGACTTCTTTCGAGCATACGAGGGAGCCGAAGGAGGAATCTTTTTGCGAAGCTCAGGAAGGTCGACGGCATTGAGGATTTGGTCGGAGATCGGGGCTCCGATAGAAAGGCCCAAAATTTTTTGAAGAGCGAAACATCGCTGTTGCATATGGCCCTCTTTTAGGCAGAAGATACACTTCATTTTGTTGGGGCAAGATGATTTAATGTGGCCACGCTCGAGGCAGCGAAAGCAAGAAGGCCAGGAACGAAAAGAGAGGGAGGATGAATTAGGAGAAGATGAACAGGTGGGATGGGAAGAGCGGGAATTAGAGGAGTGAGAGTAAGAGGGAAGCTTCGAGAGAGGGTACTTTACTGGAAAAGCCCGGCCCAAAACCGAAGACTTAGAGGGCTGGTAACGGAGAGAAGAGAAAGAAATAGCATTTAAATGCTGAGCATTATTGAGGTCTCTTTTATTTTTTTTTTTTTTTACAACCTCGACCCACGATTGAGCCATGGGCCAAGAAAGAATGAGGCCCAAATAATAATAGGAGAGAAAAGAGGGGAAAATAATTGGAGAAGACGAGAAGCTAATGGCGTAGCTCTGGAAGAAACCAGCCACCGGAAGCGAGAAACACAGTAGTCACTATCCTCTCTAGGGAGGAGAATGAACAAAAAACGAATACAAGCACGCCCAGAACACACTCGGAGGAGTAGAGACTCCTCACGACCACCGACAACTAAACAGTCGGAACCACAACGCACAATAATAGCTAAACGAGACAACACAGCACTACAATAGAAAATAAAGACGAAGGTTAAGAGGACTCACAGTGCTGAGGAGGGAGCACCCCACAGAAAAGGGGACAAACAATTGGGAGAAGATGCGCTCCACCAAAAAGGAACACCCCGCCAAAAAGGAACCTCGCTGGCTCAAGCACCACCGCTGAACGACAATAGGAAGAGAGAGGAAGCGAACGATCTCACCAACGACCACCGCGAAGGATGAAACCAGGGAACGGATGGAGAGGCGCTCTGACTTGGAAGAGGGGCCGCGCAGGGAAGGGGAGGACGGCGGGCGTCCACAGGGGGAAAGCTCGAAAAAGGACAACAAAGCGAAGACGAGGAAAAGGGGGGATTGGAGGAAAGCCCCACCAACAGCCAGATCTGAGCTCGGATGAAAAGGGTATGGAGCAAATCGCGAGGCGAGAAACTTTGATGAAGGAAGAGGGGAGAACGGATGGACTGAGACGCCGGATCTGAGCCGAGAATGGAAGAGGGAAAAAATCGCCGAGAAAGGAATCTTTCTAAAGAGGACCGTGCTCAGATGAGTTAAAAATTGAATTATAAAAATTTAATAGTGAAGAGGTTATTATTATTATTATTATTTTAGTTAAAACAATTTTTCATCATTCATAGCTCAATAGATAAACCAATTGAAACTTTACTGTTTAGCATGGATTTGCATATTTGCAATTTTATGACAGGTGCCATTAGTGATTTTTGAACAGGTTTCGTTACTTGTCATGAAATGAACTAGCCAACCGAGGCAGAAGGACCTTAACCGGGAAGCTTTCGCAAGAGTAGTGCTATATGTCTTATCCAAATGAACGAAAGTGATGACGACCATTTGTATGGTCTGGAGATGCAGGACTGGGTTAAAATAAACTCTTTGATATAAGTAAAAATAGAACCAAATCGCGACCGCAAAATCAGGCATGAATCCTAAAGCTCTTGGGGGGTAAAACAATAAATTTCGACAATTACGGACCTTTAAAATGTAATTGGGCCTCTTTCAAGTCCAACAACTCAAACCAGGCTTGTCATACGTGGTTGTCATAGCGGCCCAACATGAAGGAGCATATAATTATCTGAAGTGTCATCTCAAACTCTCTATCTGTGAAATAGTAACTACTTCTAGCTCTCCATCCATAAGAGATGGTTTAAAACCCCTCTCTCTCTTTATCAAGAGAAGAGTCATAACTATATGTCTACAACTACCACTACAACACAGAACCTATTCGCCGGCATTTTTTTAGACCTACACCGGCGATTTTTTACGCCGGTGAAACATTCACCGGCGTTTATAAAAACGCCGATGCAAATGCCGCCGAATCGAGCGTCGCGGAAAGATAGGCGCATTCACCGGCGTTTTAACTGGACGCCGGTATACCTTTAAAATACACCGGCGGCCAGACAAACGCCGGTATATGGCGATTTCTGGGTGCCGTTCTTTCCCCCCAATATACATTCACCGGCGGTCACATACCGCCGGTATATATCTTTTCACCGGCGATTGTACAAACGCCGGGGAATGTGTAATATTTACCAGCGGTCATAGAGCGCCGGTGTATGCTTGTTTCTAAGCGCCCTTCTTTCCTACTTACAGACACCGGCGTGTCATAAAATGCCGCTATATAGATATTCACCGACGTTTTATAAAACGTCGGTGTATCTTAGGAGTGCTGCAACTTACGGGTACACCCGCCTGTGTGGAAACGCCTATCTAATGAAATTTTCAACTAAACAATTAGATACACCGGCGTTCTATGAAACGCCGGTGTATGCTCGTTGGTTTTTCCTGCTCCAATTTTTCATTCGATTTCAATTCACAATTTCATATAAAAAACCTGTAAACTAATTCACAACTGAATCAACCAATTTCAGGCATATTAATGCGCAAATCACAACCAAACACAAGAATTAATTAAGATAATAAAGTTTCACACATAGTCCATTAATCGTCCAAATTCACCGCTTAATTAACATCATAATTAACAAATACAGTAATTAACATCCCAAATATCTCAACAACTACTTAAAACAACAATACAGAACATAACAACAACAAGAACAACATAACAACAACAACTAGAGGCCGCCGACCACAGATCCATACCCCTCGAGTAGCTTCAGTGCTGATCATCAGAATTTCTTTTATCTGGGTGACCGCTCTATGAAAAAAAAACAATAATTTAGTTCAACAGAAAACCAAATATAAGAAAAATAAGTAAAATAAGAAGGGGCTCATATCAAGTGTAGTTTTAAGGAACTGTCATCGTGGAAGGAAACCAAATATAGAAGCCAAAAATGGAAACAGAGAATGGTAGAGAATGAGGATACACCAGGCTAATATAGCGGTATTTTCCTCATCTCTCTCATCCAATGGTAGAGAATGAGGATACACTAGGCTAACATAGCGGCATTTTCCTCATCTCTCTCTCATCCCTGCTTTCTCTTCAGCAAACGCACATAAAGAGACATCAGCAACAACAGCAAGAGCGACAAGAACAACAATAATAATAAATTATTATAAACGAGATGTCTCTATATGGGTTTCCAGATCTGCACTCGAGCCCTCTCTTTCTAATCACAGCCCAATTAAGAACATAGACGACAGTCACTAAACAATCCAATCACAGCCCGATCAAAATTTGCCATCCTGGATCTTAAATCTTCAGATGCATGAATTCAGCTTCTTTAACAGTAAAAGAAAATGAAAATGACAATCAAAATCATGCTAAGATGACAATCAGATGCATGAATTCAGTTTCTTTGACAGTAAAAGAAAATGAAAATTTTCAGTATCTAAGCATATATGTTTCTCCATTAATTCATCATCCCAACTAAATCATGATGTTTGTGGCTCCAAAAGAAACCTGCACAAGGTTTGTTCAGCCCAATTATTGTACAGATTTGGAGGATTTTGGTATACAGCCAGCATCCTCTAGTTGATAGTTAACCCATTTCGGTAAAAAAAACATGCTAAGAAGGCAATCAGATGCATGAACTCATATTCTTTAACAGTAAAAGAAAATGAAAATTTTCAGTATCTAAGCATATATGTTTCTCCATTAATTCTTCATCCCAACTAAATCATGATGTTTGTGGCTCCAAAATAAACCTGCACAAGGTTTGTTCAGCCCAATTTGGAGGATTTTGGTATACATACAGCATCCTTAGTTGACAGTGAACCCATTTTGGTAAAAAAAATCATGCTAAGATGACAATCAGATGCATGAATTCTGCATCTTTGACAGTAAAAGAAAATGAAAATTTCCAGTATCTAAGCATATATGTTTCTCCATTAATTCATCATCCCAACTAAATCATGATGTTTGTGGCTCCAAAAGAAATCGGCACAAGGTTTGTTTAGCCCAATTCTTGTACAGATTTGGAGGATTTTGGTATACAGCCAGCATCCTCTAGTTGACAGTTAACCCATTTTGGTAAAAAAAACATGCTAAGAAGGCAATCAGATGCATGAACTCAGATTCTTTAACAGTAAAAGAAAATGAAAATTTCCTGTATAAGCATATATGTTTCTCCATTAATTCTTCATCCCAACTAAATCATGATGTTTGTGGCTCCAAAATAAACCTGCACAAGGTTTGTTCAGCCCAATTCTTGTACAGATTTGGAGGATTTTGGTATACAGCCAGCATCCTCTAGTTGACAGTGAAACCATTTTGGTAAAAAAATCATGCTAAGATGACAATCAGATGCATGAATTCAGTTTCTTTGACAGTAAAAGAAAATGAAAATTTCCAGTATCTAAGCATATATGTTTCTCTATTAATTCATCATCCCAACTAAATCATGATGTTTGTGGCTTCAAAAGAAACATGCACAAGGTTTGTTCTCACCCAATTCTTGTACAGATTTGGAGGATTTTGGTATACAGCCAGCATCCTCTAGTTGACAGTTAACACATTTTGGTAAAAAAATCATGCTAAGAAGGCAATCAGATGCATGAATTCAGCTTTTTTCACAGTAAAAGAAAATGAAAATTTCCAGTATATAAGCATATATGTTTCTCTATTAATTCTTCATCCAGACTAAATCATGATGATTGTGGCTCCAAAAGAAACTTGCACAAGGTTTGTTCAGCCCAATTCTTGTACAGATTTGGAGGATTTTGGTATACATACAACATCCTCTAGTTGACAGTTAAGACATTTTGGTAAAAAAATCATGCTAAGAAGGCAATCAGATGCATGAATTCAGCTTCTTTCACAGTAAAAGAAAATGAAAATTTCCAGTATATAAGCATATATGTTTCTCTATTAATTCTTCATCCCAACTAAATCATGATGTTTGTGGCTACAAAAGAAACCTGCCCAAGGTTTGTTCTCACCCAATTCATGTACAGATTTGGAGGATTTTGGTATACATACAGCATCCTTAGTTGACAGTTTTGGTAAAAAATCATGCTAAGATGACAATCAGATGCATGAATTCAGCATCTTTGGCAGTAAAAGAAAATGAAAATTTCCAGTATATAAGCATATATGTTTCTCTATTAATTCTTCATCCCAACTAAATCATGATGTTTGTGGCTACAAAAGAAACCTGCACAAGGTTTGTTCTCACCCAATTCTTGTACAGATTTGGAGGGTTTTGGTATACATACAGCATCCTTAGTTGACAGTGAACCCATTTTGGTAAAAAAATCATGCTAAGAAGGCAATCAGATGCATGAATTCAGCTTCTTTCACAGTAAAAGAAAATGAAAATTTCCAGTATATAAGCATTTATGTTTCTCTATTAATTCTTCATCCCAACTAAATCATGATGTTTGTGGCTACAAAAGAAACCTGCACAAGGTTTGTTCTCACCCAATTCTTGTACAGATTTGGAGGATTTTGGTATACAGCCAGCATCCTTAGTTAACAGTCAACCCATTTTGGTAAAAAAATCATGCTAAGATGACAATCAGATGCATGAATTCAGCATCTTTGATAGTGAAAGAAAATGAAAATTTCCAGTATGTAAGCATATATGTTTCTCTATTAATTCTTCATCCCAACTAAATCATGATGTTTGTTGCTACAAAAGAAAACTGCACAAGGTTTGTTCTCACCCAATTCTTGTACAGATTTGGAGGATTTTGGTATACATACAGCATCCTTAGTTGACAGTGAACCCATTTTGGTAAAAAAATCATGCTAAGATGACAATCAGATGCATGAAGTCAGCATCTTTGACAGTAAAAGAAAATGAAAATTTCCAGTATCTAGGCATATATGTTTCTCTATTAATTCTTCATCTCAACTAACCATTGATGTTTGTGGCTCAAAGAAGATTTTAGATCCAGGATGACAAATTTTGATTGGGCTTTGAATGGAGATTCTAGTCATAGATCGATTCTTCGGAGTCCGACTTTCTAAAGGGAATGCCATTTGGAAGTATGCGGGTACATGTTTGTTGGATAACCAAAACTCCTATTTTTTTTGAAGAAAAATAAGAATAGGGCTCATATCAAGTGTAGTTTTAAGGACGTGTCATCGTGGAAGGAAACCAAATATAGAAGCCAGATTGAGGAATGGTAGAGAATGAGGATACACCAGGCTAACATAGCAGCATTTTCCTCATCTCTCTCTCATCCCTACTTTCTCTTCAGCAAACGCACATAAAGAGACATTAGAAACAACAACAAGAGCGACAAGAACAACAATAATAATAAATTATTATGAACGAGATGTCTCTATATGGGTTTCCAGATCTCCACTCGAGTCCTCTCTTTCTAATCACAGCCCAATTAAGAACACTTGTTGATAGTCACTAAAAAATCCAATCATAGCCCAATCAAAATTTGTGATCCTGGATCTACAAACATATATGCTTAGATACTGCAAATTTTCATTTTCTTTTACTGTTAAAGAAACTGAATTCATGCATCTAATTGTTATCTTGGCATGATTTTTTACCTAAATGGGTTCACTGTCAACTAAGGATGCTAGCTGTATACCAAAATCCTCCAATTCTGTACAAGAATTGGGCTGAACAAACCTTGTGCAGGTCATAGAATGTCATCTAAGCATGCTATATGCCAAAGTGGGGTTGGTCATAGAATGCATGAACGACACGTATTAGTGTTTGAAGAACAATAAGAACATGGCTCATATCAAGTGTAGTTTTACGGAACTGTCATCGTGGAAGGAAACCAATTTAATATAGAAGCCATAAATGGAGCCAGAAAGAGGAATGGTAGAGAATGCGGATACACCAGGCTAACATAGCGGCATTTTCCTCAACTCTTTCTCATCCCTTCTTTCTCTTCAACACACGCACACAGCAAGAGGGGGTTGGTCCAACAATAATAATAGATTATAATAAACGAGATGTCTCTATATGGGTTTCCAGATCTCCACTCGAGCACTTTCTTTCTAATCACAGCCCAATTAAGAAACATAGACGACAGCCACAATGCAGACTCACAAATACTAATACGTGTCTTTCATGCATTCAAAATTATAATATCTTCAAAATTACCAATTTAAAGACTTACCGGTGGAATTATCCGTGGGTTCCTTGCTATTACCACAATAAAGGATGAGAATTTGCTTGCATTATCACCAATCGGTTGCCCGACAGTGGGCGGCGTGCTACCCTCTCTCTCCTCTGTTTGACTGCCATTATTACCTAGGATTAACAAACCAACATAATTACAAAAAAATTAATAAAGTGAGATTTGTAACAAATTCAACTACAATGATAGTTTGATGCAAATGACACTAAGCATTGTTTAATGTAAATTACACCAAGCAGTAGAAAATAGAAAGATAATTAAACCAATTATTAAATTCACATACAACATGTTCGGAATTACAAGATATAATATTACAACAAGATTTAAGACACGAAAATTACAGGACATATAATATTGAGCTATGAAAATCAAGTAAACTACAATACGACATCTTCCAATACATCGCCCTCTTCTCCATCCTTGCGGAGCCAAGTCCCGCAAATTCCGCCGTCGGTTGTGTTCACATCAAACATAGGAAACTCAGAAGCAATGTAACTGTTCATGGCTTCACCGTCTTCATCGTCTGAAGTATCGCCCAGTTGGAATACATCTCTTGATTGTATCTCAAGAGCCACATACGATTTTGGAAGGGTTGGATCTTCAATGTAGAATACTTGTTGCACTTGGGATGGGAACACAAATGGTTCGTGGCTAATGTGTGTACCGATATGAATCAATTTTGAGAAGTTTACAACTGTGAAACCTAACTTATCCTTGTTATTAGCAAAATTCCTATCAAACTCAGTCCAATCCCCACGAAATAAGACAACACGAAAATGACCAAAATAGTTCAACTCAATGATATCCGTGAGCACTCTATAGTAGTCGAGATCTCCATCTATCGGCCTCGTGTCCGACTTGGAAGCATAACTTCTAGTCTTAGAAGTCACTACCATTCCACTATTTTGAGACTTCAAATTACATTCACGATCTTTAGTACGAAATCTAAAGCCATTGAATATGTATCATCCGTATCTTTTGGCCATCTTATAGGGACCCTTGGCAAGTACTTGTATTTCAGATGACACTCTTTCAGGACCCAAAGATTGTACCTATTAATTTTGCGCAAATCGTATCAGCACCATGGATAATGTAGATATAATGAAGATTAACTTGCATTTTCTTAATTCACCTACATGAGATTCAAACCACTTATGAAAATTTTCATTCATCAACTTGTTTTGTTCACGTGGTGGTAGTCTTCTTGGTCTAGCCCTTCGTTTGATGTCCCTGACAAATTCGCTAAAATACAAGCAATTGAAATAAGGAATAACAAAAGTAAGTTAATATCGAACTCTGCAGTTTTCACTATATTCGATTTAAATTCAAAAGCAATTTACTTTCGAAATGGTTCCACTGATGCATGGTGGTCTAGCACATATCAATGTGCCTGTTCCCAGGTTAAGTTATCTAGCTCAAAAGTATCAACTTTACCAACAGTAGTGCCAGCGGTATCAAAAAGATATTTAGCAACATCAAGATTGGAAATGTCTGGATTTCTTCTTGGTCTAGTCAAAGATGTCTGTACACCCTGCAGATACCTGCAACAAAAATGTGAACACTCCTCTGATAGATATCCCTGAACTATTGACCCTTCAGGATATGATCTATTTTTAACATAACCCTTGAGCTGGTATAGGTACCTGAACATGTATAATTAATGATTTAGAGTGAAGTAGAGGATTACAAAAAATGAGCTTTGGAAAATTCTGTTTGTAAGATGCATGAATTCTTTTACCTCTCAATGGGGTACATCCACCGATAGTGAACAGGACCGCCGACTCTGGCTTCACCAGCAAGGTGGATTATCAAGTGAATCATTATAGTGAAGAACGATGGCAGAAATATCATCTCCATTTTACTAAGTGTCAATGCTGCCTGCTGCTCCAATTGGTCAATATCTTTAACACGAAGCATTCTTGAGCAAATACCTTTATATATGCTACAAAGATCTTTCAGGACAGTAGTGATTTGCTCACACATTGAAGACCTTAGGGCCACAGGAAGGAGATCCTGCATTAGGACGTGGTAGTCGTGTGACTTTAGACCCTGAAGTTTCTTCTCTTTAAAGTTGACACATCTTGCTATGTTAGAAGAATAGCCATCAGGAACTTTAAGTTCCAGTAGAACTTTGCAAAACAATTCCAACTCCGATTTTGACATTGAATAGATTGCAGGAGGTAGGAGTACTTTCCCGTTCGGTAATTCCTCTGGGTGCAACTCATGTCGAATGCCCATTGACTTCAAATCAAGTCGGCTCTTGAGATTGTCCTTTATCTTCCGGTCATCTCCCATAACTGTTCCTATACAATTTTCACCAATATTTTTTCCGATATGCATCACATCTAAATTATGTTGCAATAAGTTGAAGTCCCAATACGGCAACTTGAAGAAAATACTCTTCTTCTTCCATGCACCTAAACTCGTCATGTTCTGATCCTCATCTTCGCCACATAAATCGGTCTCCTCACCTTGCTCCGGCCTTGCCCTTTTCTTGCCCTTTTTGCTGACTTGTGGTTCTTTTCCATATTTAAACTGATGACCATCTACCCGCCTCAAAATATCTGACCCAGAAGAAGCTCCAGGAGCATGTTCCCACTCGTCGGTACCATCAAATGTCGCTATCTCTGCCCGAAATATATGTGCGTCAGGTAACCATCTCCTATGACCCATATAGCAAAACTTTCTGCCATTGTACAACCACCTTGAACTAGTTTGGTCAGCACAACAAGGACATGCATAACATTCTTTAGTGCTATATCCAGATAAATTTGCATATGCTGGAAAATCATTGATTGTGCAAGACAACGCAACCCGAAGAGAAAATGTTTCTTTAGCCACAGCATCATAGGTTGGAATACCCACCCACAATTTCTAAAGTTCATCTATTAACAGCTGTAGGTACACATCTATATCATTTTCAGGACCTTTCGGTCCAGGAACTATCATGGACAAAATAAATGAGGACTGCTTCATGCATTTCCAAGACGGCAAATTGTATGGTATTAACACAACAGGCCATATGCTGTATGTACTACTCATTTGCCTAAAAGGGTTGAAACCATCACTAGCTAGTCCAAGTCTCACATTTCGAGGATCTTCCGCAAAATCGGGATATCTTTCATCAAATTTTTTCCAAGATTGAGAATCAGCAGGATGTCTAAGAATCTCATCATTAGTGCGACCTTCAGCATGCCATTTCATATCAGAAGAAGTTTTCGTAGACATAAACAATCTTTGTAGCCTAGGAATCAGAGGAAAGTAACGCAGTATTTTGGCAAGCTTCTTTTTCCTACTTCGCTTAGTAGATCCACTGGCTTGATCGTCTTGATTTGGTGTTTCTGTCAATTTCGAAGAACCACATACTTCGCAATTCTCCAGACTTTCCTTACCTCCCGTGAAAAGCATACAGTCATTTGGACATGCTGCTATCTTCTCATACCCTAGATCGAAAGAATTTAGGAATTTTTTGATTTTATAGGCTGAGTTTGGAATACAGATTTCTGGAAATGCTTCATTCAACAGTTCAAGTAGTATACTGAAGGACTTAGCAGACCACCCATTTAAATATTTAATCTGAAATAGTCTGACAATGAATGAGAATTTAGAGAATTTGGTGCAATCGCGGTACAGCGGAGTACTAGCATCTTCAAGCAACTTAGCGAAGGATTCTTGCTGTTTATTATTTTCAGGGGCGGGGTCAGGCATTTCCTCGTCCACTCCACCACCAATCTGGTTTGTTTCTGTTGACTCATTATGAACTTGGGTTGTTGGATTATTGGTGTGGAAAGAAACATTATGAATCCCCAAGGTGTCTTGCAACAAAGCATGCATCTCATCGGGAACACTTAAATCTTCGTTCACTAAGGGCTCATCTACATTTTCTAATACAACCGGACGAACAGGAGCTGACGTATGATCCTCTCCATGACAAAACCACCGTGTGTACCCTTGAAGAAAACCGTTGACAACCAAATGTGTATGTACTACATCACATGTCCTCTATAATTTGTACACCGAAGGCATGGACAAAGGATTAGGTTGGGATCACGGGAATGTCGTTTGGCAAAGATAATAAAATCTTTAATACCATCACGGTACTCCTTGGATAATCATGGTTTGCTAATCCAACTTCTATCCATTATAACAATAGCACACAATCTGAAATTAAAATTTGACATATTAAATAGTATTGACAGTAAAGGGCATTTTGTATATTTAATTTCACCTTTTTAAAACCAACCCTAGCTGCAAATAAGTAAACGATATAACAATTAACTGTAAAATAAAGAAATCGTGGTTCCAAAAATGTATGAAAAAACAATTAAATCTTAATACAATCTACTCTATTCACATAACCCTAAACTACCTTTGTGGAAATTATCACAACCACCTTAGTGGCATTTTATCGCATACCTTGTGTTCGAGTCTAATATCGATTCGACTATAGTCTCCCCTGTATTTGGCTTTCCGTTCAAGGAGATGATGATGGTAAAGGGTATTTGCTGAGGAAGAGGAATCGGACGAATAACGAGGGCGTCGTGCTGTAAATACGGTAACAAGAAGATCTGATGACTCATGAACTATTCTGTTCATGGCTACTAATAATCAGTTACTCATCCCAAAATAATAATAATAATAATAATAATAATAATAAACCTGCACAAAAGAAACTAATATGGCTACTAATATGTTGCTCTATTAATTCTTCATCCCAATTAAATCATTGATGTTTGTAGCTCCAAAAGAAACCTGCACAAGGTTTGTTCAATCCAATTCTTGTACAGATTTGGAGGATTTTGGTATACAGCTAGCATCCTTAGATGACAATCAGATGCATGAATTCAGCATCTTTGACAGTAAAGGAAAATGAAAATTTCCAGTATATAAGCATATATGTTTCTCTATTAATTCTTCATCCCAACTAAATCAAGATGTTTGTGGCTACAAAAGAAACCTGCACAAGGTTTGTTCTCACCCAATTCTTGTACAGCTTTGGAGGATTTTGGTATACATACAGCATCCTTAGTTGACAGTGAACCCATTTTGGTTAAAAAATCATGCTAAGATGGCAATCAGATGCATGAATTCAGCTACTTTAACAGTAAAATAAAATGAAAATTTCCAGTATATAAGCATATATATTTCTCTACTAATTCTTCATCCCAACTAAACCATTGATATTTGTGCCTCCAAAAGAAACCTGCACAAGGTTTGTTCCGCCCAATTCTTGTACAGATTTGGAGGATTTTGGTATACATACAGCATACTTAGTTGACAGTCAACACATTTTGGTAAAAAATCATGCTAGGATGACAATCAAATGCATGAATTCAGTTTCTTTGACAATAAAAGAAAATAAAAATTTCCAGTATCTAAGCATATATGTTTCTCCATTAATTCATCATCCCAACTAAATCATGATGTTTGTGGCTCCAAAAGAAACCTGCACAAGATTTGTTCAGCCCAATTCTTGTACAGATTTGGAGGATTTTGGTATACAGCCAGCATCCTCTAGTTGACAGTTAACCCATTTTGGTAAAAAAAAAATGCTAAGAAGGCAATCAGATGCATGAACTCAGATTCTTTAACAGTAAAAGAAAATGAAAATTTCCAGTATCTAAGCATATATGTTTCTCCATTAATTCTTCATCCCAACTAAATCATGATGTTTGTGGCTCCAAAAGAAACCTGCACAAGGTTTGTTCAGCCCAATTCTTGTACAGATTTGGAGAATTTTGGTATACAGCCAGCATCCTTGGTTGACAGTTAACCCATTTTGGTAAAAAAAACATGCTAAGAAGGCAATCAGATGCATGAACTCAGATTCTTTAACAGTAAAAGAAAATGAAAATTTTCAGTATCTAAGCATATATGTTTCTCTATTAATTCTTCATCCTAACTAAAATATTGATGTTTGTGGCTCCAAAAGAAACCTGCACAAGGTTTGTTCAGCCTAATTCTTGTACAGATTTGGAGGATTTTGGTATACATACAGCATCCATCTTTGACAGTCAACACATTTTGGTAAAAAAATCATGCTAAGATGACAATCAGATGCATGAATTCAGTTTCTTTAATAGTAAAAGGAAATGAAAATTTCCAGTATCTAAGCATATATGTTTCTCTATTAATTCTTCATCCCAACTAAATCATGATGTTTGTTGCTCCAAAATAAACCTGCACAATGTTTGTTCCGCCCAATTCTTGTACAGATTTGGAGGATTTTGGTATACATACAGCATACTTAGTTGACAGTAAACCCATTTTGTAAAAAAGTCATACTAAAATGCCAATCAGATGAATGAATTCAGCATCTTTGACAGTGAAAAGGAGAGAAATCAAGAGTAATTACCGACGAGAGAGAGGGGGCCGACCAGCGGGGCGACGAGCAGTGGCGTAGGAGATAGAGAGAGAGCGAGGCGACGAGCGGTGGTTTTCGATCGCAAATTCACCGCGAAATAGAGAGAGGGAGGAGGGAAATCGAATTGGGCTGTCGAAGATGACGAAGGGTCGGAGGCGAAGCGCGCAAAATAGAGAGAGGGAGGAGGGAAAACGAAGGCGGCAAAAATTAGGTTTGGGAATTAGCAAGCGTAATGTTAGGGTTCGCGGGAATTTATCTCAGTTAATTCACCGGCGTTTGAAGTTACGAACGCCGGTGAATGTATCTATATATTCCCCGGCGTTTGTTATTAAAACGCCGGTGAATAATACCATTCACCGACGTTTACAAATAAAACGCCGGTGAATATCATGATTTTCCGACGTTTTATAGAGGCCGTCGGTGTATAACCATCCAATCTGACGCCCTATTCCTGGTCACTCCCTACCCCGGCGCGAATGGTAAAATGCCGGGGAATATACGCCGGTAAATCGCACATGTTTTGTAGTGTACTTCTATCTCTTCATGAAAAACAAAGTCAACCAATTCAATCTATTTATCAAGAGAAGAGTAACCAACTCTATCTCTTCATAAAGAATATGATAACCAACCTTATCAAAATACTGGGAAATGGAGATAAATCAATATCTAGAAACTGACCCCCCTAGCGACTATAAATATCCTATGACCTAAAGAAGGTAATTGCAATCTTCACTCTCAAAACTCTTCATATCTTCTGAATTTTCTGACTTGGGCATCAGAGGGTCTATTGTCGGAGCCAACTTCGGTATTTCAGATTGTTTTGTTGGTCAATCAGAGCGATCACAATCGTTCAAATCAGATCTAAGCATTCACACGAGTCTACCTTCAGGATCAAGATCATTTTACGGCGATCAACGTCGATGAAAAGTAAAGGTTAGATCTTTTATTGTTTTCCTTAAAGAACCCACACTATCTGTTTGCTTCCACACAGAAAACAGCAGTAACAGATTGCGTCGTCTGTGGAAAACTAAAAAGAAAACCGATCATACTTTGCTAAAAAACTATTTTTTCAATCTTGCCTTCAAAAGGAAAAGGAAAGGCGGCAACCTCAAACGGATGAATAAACCCTCTTCCTCCACCTCCTCCTCATATGGAGGAACTCTTTCCTACTTCTCAAGAAGGATTGACCTCCTCAACCGGATCAACCTCGTCAGCCAGAACAGCCCCCTTAACAGCCGACAAACCCTCCCTCCAAAGTGGCTGCAGCGAGGGGCTCCCAAACAAGTCAGCGTCATGTCCAACGTGTGGGTGAGAACAGGGGTTCAATCAACACTTTGACACTCTCTACGGTGCCCTCTGTGGTACCCCAGGTACAACAGACCACCAGATCATACTGTTCCGATAGCAGAGGTTTAACCTTCGAGACCGCTTGAATGAAAGGCGAGTCCAGGACACGATCCCCCATGCAGCACGTCATGAAAGCAAGAGGAGCATTTCCCTTCGAAGACAGAGGTATAGAAGGACCCCCTCTCCTATGGGACATAGAAGAACCCCCTCTCCTATGGGGCAAAGAAGCTATCCCTTACTTAGGGGACAAAACAAGACTCTTCCCCCTTGTAGGAGAAGAATCTGGCTCTAAAAAGTCGATCAGCACCCAGGGGTAATAGGGAGGAAGAAGCACCCATCACCATGGAAAAATTTCGAAACTTCAAAGATGAGGTCCTTCAAGCCCTCCACATCATTCCTGGCATGACTCGCAAACCAGCATTTACCGCCCTACTCCTTCAAAACTGGAGGAGTCCCGCGGATCCACTAGGTCTGAAGAATAAGGCAACACATTCCTCCACTGCCTCTAAAAGATGGAGGCCCACCTAGCACTAATGAAAAAAGAAAAAGGAAGACTGGAGGGAGCATATCGTCCAATTCGACAACAATCCTCGAGGCTCACTGTAACGCCCCTGCCCCAAGCTCAGATAATTTATACAATTTATCTGACAAATTATTTATTTATAGTACAACTGTCCACCACAGGCTGCCTCTCAAAAGATGGTTAACCGGATTGGTGACTCTTGATCATAGGTTATATTATTTATAGTTAATTATTTCTAGTTCAATCCCGATGTGGGACAATTTTTTAGACTCTCTCTCTTAATTCCCGTGTAGGTACTGCCAAAACCCCCCAAGGGACCCCACTGTGCCACGTCACAGGCCTCATCTGCTCTTCTTTACCAAGCCGGGCCCCAGCTGGTGATGTCAGCATGACGCCATCTCCACACAACAGCAAACCTACTGTTTCTACTACCGTGGGCCCCCCTCTCTATCTCATTTCCAATTATTTGCCATTTATGCCATTACCAACTTATTATATATATATATATATATATATATATATATATATATATATATACACGCTACAGTACGTTTTCAATGGAGCATTTCCTACGCTACGTACTGTAGCGTGTATATATATATATATATATATATATATATATATATATATATATATATATATATATATATATATATATATACACGCTACAGTACGTAGCGTAGGAAATGCTCCATTGAAAACGTACTGTAGCGTGGAAAACGTGAAAACAATCCTAGGCCGTTGTTGGAAACAACGACCTAGGTTATAATGCATTATAAACTAGGTCGTTGTTTCGGCCTAGGTGGTTTTCACGTGTTTTCACAACATTTGCGTTTTCCATGGAGCATTTCCCTATATATATATATATATATATATATATATATATATATATATATATATATACACATATAGTTAATTTGAAAATTACCGGATGTTACATATACCCCCCTTCAGAAATTAGTGAACTCGCTGAGCACGGGGCATGCACAATCTAGTGCAGGTGTAGCGCCCCAAATTTCTAATATAATAACTTAGAAAATACGTGGCACAATCGCAGCATCAACTTCAATGTAACAGTACACATAGCCCAAGAACACAATAATTTTATTCCAAACTTTTGTTACAATAATCATTTTTCAAAACACAGCGGAAATACAAACACCTTGAATTACAACTTTTCTTTTACAACACAAATTTTACTAAATTTTTACATAAACTCTATTACATCAGTTTTAATCTCCAACTATCTCAGGCATCCAACCTCCAAACTTTAAGCAATAACCTGTAACACATGAGGCTAGAGATGATCCCTAACCCCCAAACTAAAGGGGTCAGCCATAAATGGTGTGAGTGATATAAAATCAAACAATATAATTTAATCATAAGACATAAGTCAATCAACATCATGTATTAACCATAATGATAAGTATTGAGGAATAACAAAGATGTAAAGCATGAAATCATCATAAAATGAAAACGACGAGTGCATCTAGTCTAAGTGTTAAGTGTATGAAAACTGGAAAACACATGCATAAAACCAAGTCAAGAAAACACAAGTTCTATATGCGGACTCTCTAATGCATACTTGTCGAAGTCTATGCATCCCATTCTACATAGATTCGGTGCAAGCCCTTAACGTCTTCACTTCATAGGGTTCAATCCCCCGTTATGCAACTAATCTTATCACGATGACTACTACGAGATAAAGATAAACTGTGAGAATTAGCCCATGCCTGATAATTCCGGAGATGGATCCCACATCTCAGGTATTTTACCTGGATAATTCCGGAGATCATCCCACATCTAGACATAGACACATCATCACTTGAATACCCCATGTGCGTCGCCTCGACTTTGATAATTCTGGAGATCAATCCCACATCGCAAGCAACCCACTTGGATAATTCCGGAGATGGATCCCACATCTCAGGTATTTTACCTGGATAATTCCGGAGATCATCCCACGTCTCAAGGAAGTTACTTGGATAATTCCGGAGATTAAATCCCACATCTAAAGCCATACTGAGGTTCATAACCCATGTTCCCGTTCATCATATCACCACTAGTGCCTGTCCTTATTATTTGTTGTTATTTAAATTTCTCAATGAATCTCCTAGAGTGATGTGCCTTACCGGCCTAAAATCAAAACTGAATAACTGAAATGCCTAAAAGGGCCTCAACAAAATAACTCAATACCGGTATACTAGGGTCACACACCTCTAGAGACTCAACTCAAATATCTAAACAAAAGTCCCACTAAACAAAGTGGCTCAACTGAATGTCTTAAATCAATTGCTTAACTGAATATCTTAGAATCAAATGTTTAACTGAAAGCAAAGTATGGACTGTATTATCTGAGAACTAAACACTCAAGTAACACTCAGAGTACAAAATTTCATCAGTACCAGTCGACTTATACTGTAGTAAGTCGACTGTCCAGAAGGACAAATATCCCAAATTTTACAAAAAATAAACTAAGTCATATAAGTCGACTTAGAAGAGTATCAGTCGACTTACCCGAGGTGAATTCCGATATTTTCACAAAAATATTCTAAGTATATAAGTCGACTTAAAGGATTATAGGTCGACTGTCCAGAAAGGACAAAAATAGTTTTTACAAAAATATTTCCCAGTGAACCAGTCGACTGCCTACGAGCTAGGTTGACTGTCCAGAACGATTTCTCAAGGATACTACAGTACATCAGCAGGCTCGTACCAGTCGACTGTGCGGTAGGCCAGTCGACTGTCGGCCTACGGTTTTCACAACTTAGGTCTGAATACAAAATTAAAACTGGAGTTTTCTAATGGTTCATCGTTTATGAAAATAGTTCGTATTCAGGAAAAATGATCTTCATTAAGGGTATATTACTCAAAACCTCAAATATGTCAAAACCCAAGTTCTCATGTTCTAGATTATTAATTCTTTCATTAGGGTTTCTCAAGATTAAATTCTTTCACAACTCTAAATCAAAATCTAATTTACAATACATATATAAGATCCAGGTGTTCCTCATCCGATCAAAATCATACTCAAATCTTAATAATACGGTGTTATGAACAAGATCTACTAATCATTCTTAAATTTCTCAACATGGTATAAACAACAATCATTTATTCATAAGAATCGTATTACAATACAAGATCTATACCATTCACAACATCAAATCTAACATCATTACCACTCGCATACATAGATCAACAACAAGATAAATTCATGTCATTCACAAATAAAACAAAACACACAAAGTCACTCACAAAATCAAAACAAAACAAAAACCAAGTCACTCACCTTAGAATTGTAGAGATCCAAATAAAAGCCTTCCTTTTTGCTAGATCCAAGTCTTCCTCTTGCTCCACCAAAACAATTCTCAAAATTTCTGTATATTTTTTAATTGACGGCTGAAAAGATCCCTTTTTATATCCGGGAATAGGTTTAGGGTTTCACCCATTTTGCAAAATAATCCTTTCCAAAATACAACTTACATATATATAGGTCTAGTCTTGTAAATTCAATAAAATTCATTTGAATTAGGATTTAAAAGAAAAATATACTTCTAAATCTTAACCAATACTTTTCAAAATGTCCAGAAAATATGTTTTGCACTTTAACTCTTAAAAATGTCAATTTTGCAAAGAGGTCCTTCTTTTCTCAAAAATTGAAAATAGACCCAATTAATTTCAAAAAAATCTGGAAAAATACTAAATAAATCCCAAATATTAAATAATGATTTTTCATAAAGAAAACTTTAACTTTCAAACTTCTCAAAAGTCATCTGAACGTGTTTTACACGTGTACAAAAGATAAATCTTTTAGAAAATATTTATTAAATCCTCAAAAAAATCGTTTAAATTCATTTTCAAATATTTAAAATAATATTTGAAAATACGGGGTTCTACAGCAGGATCTACTTTCTAGCCGTTGTGGGGCATCTGATCTTCTATTCGCCTGATTATTCATGATCGGGAATCCACCACCCGATCAACCATGATCCCGAATTTAATTGAGCTGCCCTCCTATCCGCCCGACTAATCATGATCCTGGAATCTGCCGCCCGATCAATCACAGTCCCGGATTTAATTGAAGAATCACCACAGCCCTGGAATCCACTGCCCGACTGGGTCTATAGTCCCGGAATCCACCGCCTGACTATATAGACATGCCCTACACTCAGTGTCGAAAATCGGATCTGATACCATTTATAAAGCCCCTGCCCCAAGCTCAGACAATTTATATATTTTTTTAGACAAATTATTTATAGTATAGTACAACTGCCCACCACAGGCTGCCCCTCAAAAGGTGGTTAACCGGATTGGTAACTCTTGATCATAGGCCATATTATTTATAGTTAATTATTTCTAGTTCAATCCCCATATGGTAAAAATTTTATACACTCTCTCTCTTAATTCCCGTGTATAGGTACAGCTAAAACTCCCCAAGGGGCCCCACTGTGCCACTTCACAAGCCTCATCTGCTCTTCTTTACCAAGTCGGGCCCCACAGAACAGCAAACCTGCTATTTCTACTACCGTGGGCCCCCCTCTCTATTTCATTTCCAATTATTTACCATTTATGCCATTGCCAACTTATTATATATATATATATATAGCTATTTTGATAATTACGGGATGTTACACTCACGTCCCAACAAAGTTCAAAATTCTAGCTTTTGAGTCAAACAACGGCGAGATCGGCTTGGTAGACCATCTTGAGAGATTTAAAACCTTATTTATGATTCATCAAGCATTCGACTTCCTCTTCTGCATGACATTTCCAGCAACCCTAAAGGGATCGGCATGGGAGTGGTTCTCTTATCTCTTTCCAGAGTACATCTTCTCATTTGATCGATTTGAGGAACTAACTAGCGCCTCCCTACTTGCTTTGAAGCAAAGGGAGGGGAAATCTCTCAAGAGTTATGCTCGGCTCTTCACAGCTGAGTCTTGGTCATTCGCTTCACTCGACTCAGCCATAACCATGACTGCCTTCAGGTACAATGTAAATCACATCCACCTCAAAGCTTACCTCATCAAGAAACCCCCTCGGGATTTCTCAGACCTCCTTCAAAGAGTTGAGAAGTACATTCGGCTGAAAGATGACATTCATCCACAAGAATAGAAGGGTTCATCATCTGAAAACAAACAGAAGAATACCAATGAAGAGAGACCCAATGTAATATTCCGGACGGATATTACCTCGTATAAATTACTATTTTACTATTATTTTATTATTAGTTTGTTTTAATTCCAAAATCAAATTATTTTGGTGATTTTTCGCCGGTTTGTCCACAAACTTTGTCTACGCGCATATATCGGTCGGTGTACATCCGAAGTATATCAAATTGATAGCGCGATCCTCCGAATTGATAATAAAAACTTATTTTATTATTATTTTCAAATTAAACTATTTATGGGGATTATATAAGGAATTTTGGTATACACATACATATACATATACATACAATTGTATGGTACTTAGTACATTATACAAAATATGTAGTATGTACTCTTGGACAAGGCACTAAACTTGCCATGACAACTTAATTAGATGGTTAGGGTTTTATTTAAGTGGCCAAACTAGGTTTGTATGCATGAGAAGATTAAAGTAAAAACCCCTTCTAGAAACCTTATCCCTTTACCATGCTTCCACCTCATTTCTAGGCCATACCCTACACCTCACCCCTACCCTCCTACAAGCATGGCCGGTTGCTCTTCTTGGGGGGGGGGGGGGTTGCATATTGTTGAGTGCAATTTTGCACTCTCCACCCTTCTCTACACCTATAAATACCCCCTCCTTCTCCACTTGTCTCATTTTTACAAAACAAAAGAAAGGAAAGGAAAAGAAAGAGAGGAGACTAACAGGGGAGTTTTCTTGTAGGTTCCATAGAAGTTCTAGGAGCTAGGGGAAGGAGAAGTTTTAGCTAGCTAGTCCTTCCTACAAGTAGAAGAAGGTGGGAGTTTCTCTTTTGTTTGTTTGTTTGTTTGTATTGTTGTTTTGATGTTCTTCTTCTTCTTATCCTCCTTGTTTTGTTTCTTTTGTTCTTTGAGAATGGTTTATTGTGATAGTGTTGTGGTATGTAGTTCTTATTTTGTATGGTTATGGATGGTTAAAGATAATAACTACATGAAAAGAAAAGAAATAAAGTAGTAGTAATAAACATAAAGATCAAATCTTTATAGCTGAAATTGTTGTTTTAGTGTTATGGATTGGACTAAAATGAACACATACACATGGACTTGGCATATACAACCATTTTTGGTTGTAGGGCTTGAATGAGGACTCATACATAATCATATGACATAGTGTATACACCACTTTGTGGTTGTGGAACATAAACTTGAACTTGGACTAGAAAGAATGCATATGGTTGGTTGAACCAAATGAAGGTTCTTACTTTATTTTTATTATTGTTATTTTCTTTTATAATCTTAAGTAAGAAAGAACTCATTGTAGATATGGAAAAAGAAACTAATCTAAATCACTAGTTGTAGAATGGTCAAAAAGATCTCTTTTTATATTTAACTAGTGTTAATAAGAAATAAATACTAATGAAGATTGGTAGCAATGTTAGTAGATGTTCATATTAAAATAAAGTAGTAGTAGTAGTAGATAGTTGTAGATGTTTTATGTTATTTTCATGGTTAAAATAAAGTAGTAGTAGTAGTAGATGATTAAAAGAAGTAGTTGTAGATACTTTATGTTATGATCATGGTTAAAATAAAGTAGTAGTAGTAGTAGATAGTTGTAGATGTTTTATGTTGTGTTCATGGTTAAAATAAAGTAGTAGTAGTAGTAAAATATTGTAGGATTAATGCTAAAATCATCTATCATGTTTAGGAATGATATACATGTTGTAGGATTCATGCCAAAATTATTTATCATGTTTAGGAATGACATACATGCTTAGAATATTGTAGGATAAATGCTAAAATTACTTACCATGTTTAGAAGTATGTATATATATACTTAGGAATGTTGTATGTTCATACTAGTAGTTATCCATGCTTAGTAAGATATTCATGCTTAGTAGTTATTCATGCTTAATAAGATTCATGCTTAGATGATAGTAGGAAAGTAGTATACCATGCTAGCTTAATTTGTCTATGCTTAGTTTGATTATAGAAAAGTTGTATACCATGCTAGATAAATTGTAGGAAAGTTGTATACCATGTTAGTTTAATTGCAGGAAAGTTGTATACTATGCTAGATTAATGGTAGGAAAGTTGTATACCATGTTAGTTTAATTATAGAAAAGTTGTATACCATGCTAATTTAATTGTAGGAAAGTTGTATACCATGCTAGATTAATTGTATACCATGTTAGTCAAATTATAGGAAAGTTGTATACCATGCCAGATTAATGGTAGGAAAGTTGTATACCATGTTAGTTTAATTGTAGGAAAGTTGTATACCATGTTAGTTTAATTATAGGAAAGTTGCATACCATGCTAGATAAATTGTAGGAAAGTTGTATACCATGTTAGTTTAATTGTAGGAAAGTTGTATACTATGCTAGATTAATGGTAGTAAAGTTGTATACCATATTAGTTTAATTGTAGGAAAATTGTATACCATGCTAGATTAATGGTAGGAAAGTTGTATACCATGTTAGTTTAATTGTAGAAAAGTTGTATACCATGTTAGTTTAATTATAGGAAAGTTGCATACCATGCTAGATAAATTGTAGGAAAGTTGTATACCATGTTAGTTTAATTGTAGGAAAGTTGTATACCATGCTAGATTAATGGTAGGAAAGTTGTATACCATGTTAGTTTAATTGTAGGAAAGTTGTATATCTATGCTTAGATAATTGTAGGAAAGTGGTATATCATGCTAGATTAATTTATCCATGCTTACATGCTTATAGGAAAGTTATATACCATGCTAGATCAAATAAATATTCATGCTTACATGATATCCATGCATAGATAAGTATATGTTCATGCTATGTTAGTAGATAATCATGCTTAATCATTACTCATGCTAAGTTAGTAGATGTCATGCTAATTATTGTTTATGTTAAGTAGTAGATGACCATGCTAATGATTGTTTATGCTAAGATTAGTAGATGTCATACTTAATGGTTGTTCATGCTAAGTATTGTTTATGCTAAGTTAATAGATGATCATGCCTAGTCATTAATCATGCTAAAGATGGTAGACATTCATGTTTAAATAATTGTAGGAACCATGCTTATGGCGTATGCCATGTTGTGGGTTTAATGTAGAAAGGAACCATGTTTAGGTTGTACATACATGGTAGGAGTTATCATACTATGGTTAGAATGTTGTAGGTCTCTACTTGGAATACATATCATGCTTAGTCGTAGCAATTCTATGTTATATTCTACCCATACTAAATCGTAATAGTAGATGTTCCACTAAGTTGCCTTCGTGATTAGATCATAGTAATTAATCATGCTTAAAGTAATGAAGATCCATGTGTAAGGTGGTAGTAGAGATATATACCCTAAGTGGTAAGTATTCACACTCAAATTGTAGCTTATGCTTGACTATAGTAAACTTCATGTTTAGATCATAGTGATAATTCATGCTTAAGCTTGATATAAGCACATGCTAAATCATATTCGTACTTAGGAGTATTGTGGCGAGTGGTTATGTTATGTACCATAATTAGATTTTCGTGGATAGATGCTTGCAATTGTATGACATGCTTAAAGTGCTATAGGTTGAAGTAATAAGGATTTGGGAGACCACTAGTAATAGTTAGTTTGATAAAGAATGTTATGTCACCTTCGGTTTTTCATTGGTAGAATACCGATCATAGACTATTAGTAGATTCTTCTGTTGCTTCTAATAATAGAAGATTAAGTTTGCTAGTAAGCACGTTTGGTTGCTTCTAGGATTGATTACCGGTATGGTTGTTTACATATGGTTGTGCTCGTACGTGGCTCGACTGGCCCGTTTGTAGCTGTGGGTCTCATACGTAGTTTATTTGGCTCGTATGTAGGTTGTTGTCTCGTACGCGGCTCGACCGGCCCGTGCGTAGTTGTTGGTCTCATACGCGGCTTATTTGGCTGGTATGTACGTTGTTATCTCCTACGAGGCCCGCCTGGCTCATAGGTAGCTATTGTTTCATACGTAGCTTATTAGCTCGTATGTGGTTGTTACTCGTGTATAGCTTGTTAGCTAGTACACTGTTCGTTGTGCTCGTCAAGGGTGATATTACCACCCTAGGGGCTATCGACCATCAAGACATATGTTTTCTACCCTAAGGAACTGTGGATGAGTCACTCCTTGTGTACCGTCGAATCTTAACCAGTGTAGGTTGATTAAGGACCAGAGTATAGACGGAATCCAAGTTTAGGGTAGCGGCATGCGTGTATGTTCGTACGGCCGAGGTCTTGGATCGATGGACCAGGAACCAGATCCCGAAGTGTTCTGGTAAGTCTAGGTTGAGCAGCCTAGTAGAGTTGTCTTGCGAAGTCTACTTTAAAGGCCTAGCATATTGTGTTTATAATATTGTCATCCCTAGGATTGTTTGAGTGAGGGACATCATTAGGATAGTGACTTATAAAGATCATTTTACTTAAACCCTTTTGCCGGGAGAGAGGAGTCGGTTGTAGGGGGCACCATATGACTCACTCGTCTCTGGAGGCAGACTAGGTGGTGTTATTGGGTTGCGCCTTCCTGTCAAAGGGATACGTACGGTGACGTCTCACAAGTTGGGAGCACGGGTTGCGTATCTCGCGCTGTTAATTCCTGAAGTACCGTGGCTTGGGATGCCACAAGATGTATTGGGCAGTCCTGCGCTTGCGAGACCCCAGGGGTGCCACAGGGTAGGCTTCGCGCTACCCTGCGCTTGCGAGACCCTATGATTTTGGTTTTTGAAATGACGCCCGATACACTGGGTTCGTCTGTTTTTGAGTGAGGTCCGGTTAGCCGGGTAGCAGTGGCGAACATAGACACCACTGGCGGACTGCATTAGTGGGACTTGACCACGTCTGTAACCTCATCAGTCACGTGTAGGTGTCAGGAATAGGTTGTGTACAATTAGAATTCATAATGCGGGTTCAAATCCCTATATATGGAGAAACGGCTTGAGATGGGGTCGCATGTAGTATGGGCTGCATGTTGCTTCGGAGACTCGCTGACATTAGAATAGGAGCATCCTAGTTCTATTTAAATATCGCATTTGATTCTAGTCATAGCACTCACGAACACTTAAACTACACCAACACCATTACCATATTTTGTATGTTGTTTGGGAGATTCACTGCTTTGATATCAGCCTTTAAGCGTCAGTGAATACTGACGTCCCCACTGCCATAGGTACTGGATCGCCGAAGTACAATGGCAAGATTCAGGAGGACTCAAGGTGAGGAAAGCAAGGAGTCAATGTCTTATTTAGTTCCGCTGTAATATGTGTGTTGTTATCACAAGTGAGAGTTACCAAGTGTTGGTCTTCATTCCTTGTACTCTGATGTAAGATGTTGAAGGTTGTAATACATGGAAATGTAAAGGTAATATTGTAACTCTATCGTAAGGTATTGCAGTTGTATAATATTCAGACTTGTAATACATTGGGTGTTGAATAAAAAGTTTTAAATTCTCCTGTTTTTCTGTGTATTGTGACTAATTGAAGAAAAGGTCTTGGCTCGTGTCTCGGTTTTCCCAGTATTGGAAATCGGGGCGCTACACCCAAGAAATACTAGAAGGATGCTTTCAGTCAGCGTTGCCCTCCTCTAGTGCCTCCTTTCAAGAAGTTCACTACTCTTAATGTCAACATCTCCATGATCCTCATGGAAGTTGAAAGGGACAGGAATAAGTGGTAAGCATTTCACAAGGATCACAGACACATTACAGATGATTGTCGAGCCTTCAAGAGCTTGAAGCTCTGTTCTGATGGGGCTACCTCACCAAGTTCACCCAAAAAATTAACACTGAGTCCCCTCCTTTAAGGGGAGGCAACAAACATCTAGAGAGGCCTTTCGAGTCACAAGACTTGGGACGTAAGGTTGTATTCCACTCCATCCATGGGGGACCAATGTGGGGATTGTCCAACTCCTCTAGGAATGCATTCCGTCGTGAAGTGAACTCAAAAACATTCTCGGACCAAAACTTCAAAGATTTTTGAGAACCTCACTACAATGCAATGGTAATCAGCATATGCATGGTGAATCATTAGATGCATCGCGTCCTAGTGGATAACGATAGCTCAGTAAACATTCTCTTCCTGAATGTGTTAAAGGGTCTGAAACTCTCACAGGATCGTCTCAATCCCGCCGGATACACCCATCATGGATTCTCCGGAGCCTTGGTTTAGAATGAAGGGATAGTCACACACGATGTGACCGTGGGAAAGCTCTAGCCACTTGCACATAAGCAATCGACTTCATGGTTGTCAACATGAAGTCCGCTTATAATGCTATCTTTGGTTGCCCACGTCTAGCGGCCCATCATGCGGTTGTTGTTTCAATCCTTCACATGAAAATGAAGTTCCTCATAATAGCAGGGGTAGGGGAAGCCAAGAAGCTGCTTGAGCATGTTACACCGCTACAATGGGGGGCTGAGTCATCCCCCTCGATGCCAAGGAACTCCTACAAGTAGGGGATAAGCCAGCAATGAAATTGTAAACGAACTAGAAGAAATTTCTTTCTCCAAAGAGAATCAAGCCAAGTGTTTCTGAGTAAGTAGTGCTCCCCCCATCATGTCAAAGAGCAACTCGTTGCTTACATAAAGGGAAACTAAGACCTGTTCGCCTGGACAACCTCTGACATGCCGGGTATCTCCGAAGATCTAATCATGCACCATTTGAGCATGAATCCGAATGTCAAACTCGTTCAACATAATCGTTGTAAGTTCGCCCTCAACAAACAAGAAGTCAAGGAAGAGGTCAAGAACCTCCTAGCCACCCGTTTCATTTAAGAAGTTAGCTACCCTGAGTGGCTAGCGAATGTGGTAATGGTAAAGAAAGCTAATGGCAAATAAAGAATCTATAACAAAGCTTGTCCAAAAGACCCCCTTCCCTCTACCTAGCATAGATTCATTGATCGACGCCACCTCTGGTCATGAGCTCTTAAGCTTCATGGTTTCCTTCTTTGAATACACCCATACCTGAATGTTTCCACCAGACATCATGAACATGAAAGTCTATGTGGATACATGCTCGTCAAGAGCCTCAAGAAAGAGGACCATGTGTCCAATCTCCAAGAAACCTTTGATGTACTACGTAGACATAACATGAGACTGAATCCCTCAAAATGATCCTTCGGGGTCTCATCGCGAATATTTTAGGATTCATGGTGAGCCAGAGAGGAATCAAAGCCAACCCTGAAAAGATAAGAGCCATACTCGATATGTCTCCCCCTTCTACCATCAAAGAAGTCCAAAAGCTTATGGGACGCATAGCTGCTATTGAGCACTTCCTCTCCAAGTTTGGGGAGAAGTGCCTTCCATTCTTCAAAGTTCTTCGAGGAGCAAAGAATTTTGAGTGGAGAGAAGAATAGCAAGCATCCTTCGAACATCTCAAAGCACACATTGTCAATCCCCTACTCCTTAACAATCCCAAGTCGAGATAGGTCATCTACCTCTACTTGGCTACCTCGGATAAGGCCCTTAGTGTCGTCTTGGTAAAAGAAGATAGAATACAGAAGTTGAACTATTATATGAGCAAAGTACTTCACGACATCGAGCTTCGTTCCTCAAAATGGAGAGGATGGCCTTTGCACTTGTCACAACCACCCGATAGCCACACCCATACTTTCAAGCACACTTCATCTGGGTCCTCACCGACCAGCAGCTTAAACAAGTAATCCATAAGCCGGAAAGCTTCAGAAGACTTATGAAGTGGTTTATTGAGTTGAGCCAACACGATATCACCTATCAACTGAGAGCAGCAATCAAGGCCCAAGCCCTAGCCGTGGCCGAGTTCATCGTTCATAGCACTATCACTAATTACACAAATGAAGGACAAGCATCCCCCCTCTCCCCAAGTGTTTATGTTGATGGATCCTCCTGCATGGAAGGAAGCGTAGCCAAAGTCATCCTACTCGGTCCCGACGATTTTACTCTCCAGTATTGGCTACACCTCAACTTCTCAGCATCCAACAACGAAGTCAAGTATGAAGCCCTCATCATCGGACTCCTCCTAGCATGAAAAGTAGGGGCACAAAGAATCGGGGTGTTCAGCGACTCCCAACTAGTAGTGAATCAAATTTGAGGCAACTATGAAGCCACAGATGACCGCATGATTAAATACTTGACCTATAAGCTACTGTCTACAATCAATGAAGCTGAAGTCACTCGCATCTCATGCGAGAAAAATGGGCAAGTAGATGCCCTATCTAAGTTAGCCTTCTCATTGTTCGATGGACTCGACTATACTATGCTTATTGAGGTCCTACTCAAATCAAGCATCAAAGAAGAGACACTTGAGCTTATGTTCGTCATCCCATAAACACTCAGAGATTGCTGGATGAAACCCTTCATCGATTTCCTCGACAAGGGGGTCCTCCCATCGGACCCAAAGAAGTAAGAGATTCGGGTGAGGGTTGAAAGATATACACTCGTTGAATGATTCCTCTATAAGCGTTCCTACACCCAGGTAGATGGCCGATCTTACTTATGATGCCTCTACCCCGAAGAGGATATTCACGTACTCAAAGAGGTACATGAAGGAATAGGTGGCAGCTACCTAGGTGCAAGGTCTCTCGCACGAAATTTTTTCAATCATGAATACTATTGACCCACTTTACTCACCGATGCTAAAGCATATGTCCGCCAATGCATTCCTTGCAAGAAGTACTCCTCAATCAAGCAGATGCCCCAATCCAATCTCAGCCTTATGTCAAGTCCCAATACCCTTCGCCATATGGGAATGGACTTACTCGGACCATCTCCCATCTCTACTGGACAATGGAACTTACAAGTGGTAGCCATCTACTACTTCACAATTTGAAGCAGAACCACTAGCTTCTACTACAGAGCATAATGTTTAACAGTTCTTCTAGAAGAACGTAGTCTGTCGTACTAGTCACCGACAATGAAACACAATTTGCCGGTAAGGGATTCTGCAAGATTTGCATGATCTGGGGGTTGAACAGCGCTTCTCCTACAATCACACCCCCAGACCAATGGCCAAGCCGAGAATGCCAATCAACAAATATTGGATGACCTCAAGGAGAGGCTAGGTGAATCTCCGAACAGATATAGGTCGAAGAACTGCCAAGCGTGCTCTGGTCCTACAGAATCACAAAGAGAATCCCAATGGGAGAACCTCCATTCAACCTCACCTTCAGCACGGAAGCACTCAACCCTCTGGAATTCGGATTGCCTTCACCTTGCCTTCTCGCCATCAATGAATAACAGAACTAAAATGACCACCAGGCCAATCTATATCTTCTTGAAGAAGTACGAGAGAAGTCTACTCTGTGAAGCACTCATCCCTCTGGAATTTGGATTGCCTTCACCTCGCCTTCTCTCCTTCAGTGAAGAGAAGAACTGAAATGACCTCCAAGCCAATCTAGATCTCCTTGAAGAAGTACGAGATAAGTTCGCTCTGTGAAGACATATCTACCAGAAAAGGGTAGAGAAGTTTTAAAACAAGATGATCCATCTGGCCAACCTCAAAGAGGGGAACCTCTTCCTTCGAAAGCTCGAGATATCTAACCCGCGCAAGAAGGGAAAGCTTGCACCTAACTGGGAGGGGCCATGCAAGGTCTCACAAGGAGTCAGCCCATCAGCTTACTGACTTGAAGACCTGGGGGAAAGAAGATATCATGGACTTAGAATGCCAAGCACCTAATGAAGTACAACCAGGTCTCTTAGCACCCTCTTCTTGTAGTTAGCTTCAAACATATAAAAAAGATCGACACTTATAACAGTCACAACATGTAATAATGGCTAGCAATCAAAACAACAACGTATTTTGATTTTTCAATAAAAATTTAGAATTTTCTTTTGCAAAATTTTTATACAACTCTCTAGATACAAACAATGAGTCAGACTCCTAGTCTTCCCCCCATTCCACATCAACTACACATTAGGCTCTCCGAACGATGATTTCTGAGTCCATACCCATGGCATAGAGTTGCTCTAGCAATTTGCCGCCAAGAAAGTTCGGAGCTTAACTCGCCATTCGGTCTACTCATGAAATTCGTTACCAACCTATTCGAAGTCTACACTTGTGGTTCAAGAGTTCCTCTGGAAACTTGCAACCAAGCAAGCTCAGATACTTAACTCGCCACTTGATCTACTCCTAAACACCTAAAGGACAAGATCGGAGCCCATATCCATGGCTCGGAGTTACTCTAGCAACTTGTCACCAAGCAATTTTGGGGCTCAACTTGCCATTTGATCTGCTCTTTAAACTCATTATCAACTCATTTGGGGTCTGCACTCGTCATTTAAGAGTTTCTCTAGAAACTTGCAACCAAGCAAGCTCAGAGACTTAACTCGCCACTCGATCTGCACCTAAAACACCTAAAGGACAAGTTCAGAGTCCATACCCATGACTCGGAGTTACTCTAGCAATTTTCCATCAAGCAAGTTCAAGGTTCAACTCACCATTCAATATGCTCCTAAAACTCATTATCAACCCGTTTGGAGACCACACCAGTGGTTCAAGAATTTCTCTAGCAATTTGCAAACAAGTAAGCTCAGAGACGCAAATCGCTATTCAATCTACTCCTGAAACACCTAAAGGAAAAGTTCAGAGTCCATTCCCATGGCTTGGAGTTGCTTTAGCAACTTGCCACCAAACAAGTTCGGGTCTCAACTTGCCATTTGATATGCTCCAGAAACTCATTATCAATATGTTTGGAGCACACACTAATGGTTCAAGAGTTCCTCTAGCAACTTGCAACCAAGAAAGATCAAAGACTCAACTCACCACTCGATCTGCTCCAGAAACACCTAAAGAACATGGTTGGAGTCGATCCCAAATGCTACTCCCACAACTTACCAGAACAAGAGGTCCAACTTTTAATAGCTACTCTAAGACGAAGACCTACGACTCAAGAGGGACAAGGGACAATACTTGAATACTTAGAAAATTTTTTATTTGGTAACATCTCATTACAAGTCCAACAAGGTTCATTGAATGAAAAAATCAAAAAAAAAGTTTACAAGTCCCCCTCAGAGTCACTTTACTCCTTCGAGGCACGAGGATGCTCCGCCTAAGTTACACTCGTAGCTTATGAATCCCACTCGCCACAGAAGAGCCGCCTTGATATCTTGAACGATCTGAGGGAAGCAGCAAACTCGCAGATTGAGTTTGAGTCGTGAGTTTTTGAACACGTGTCGGCCCCTCAACTGAAGAAATAGTTGACGAACCGGTCACCCCACTCTAGAAATCTCCCAGATATCTTGAACACCCTTGTGGATGCATGGCTAGTTTATGGAATGACCTTCCCTGAGTTATCTCATTACAAGAACAAAAGGTGATCCTAGTCCGAGTGCCTTCAAGAAGTTGTTTCAGTCGATGGATCTCCACCTCATGCTCAAAAGTCTCTCCTTGGACTGAGCATCCTTGAGCCTAATTTTCCAACAATAGTACAAGTGCGAGCCGAATAGTTCCGATGGTCGTTCGGATGGTTGACAACGATCTCCTTCAGATGAACAACCTCCAAGCTCTTCTCAAGAACTACATTCCTTAACTCATTTATCCTTCATATTCCTCGGCAAGACAGACACCTCCATCATTCAAACCTGCCTCCATCCCAAGAGGAGGCATCTCACGCTGTCCATTACCAAGATGCTTAACCCCTATGTTCCTCTTAGCCAAAGCCTTCGTCAAATAAGCATGCTCTACTTCTATTTGGTATAGTTCTCTCATAAACGAGTAAGTCCAAGATCTACCACTCACACCCTTGTCCGGAGATGGGTAATCTCGGTATCTCGAGGGTCTCCCCTATGGTATACAATGAACTACTAACAAATAAAGCAAATAGTTACAACAACACATGCAACAATCACTAAAAGAGTGAGGAGACTCAACAGGCTCCACACCAACACACTACAAAGCGACTCTCCCAAGAAAAATTAAGAAAAAGAACACAAGATTCAAACATCAATAGTTCTTCTTTCATTCAAAGCAAAGGGAAGATACATCAAGCAGTGACCCGTCGGTTATTAGGCATGAATACAAATATAAAACAAGTACTACAGGATGAGAAGGAGGATTAAGGGATCCACCTTGGTCGATGGAACCACGGGAGAAGGAGTCTCATCTTTTTCTTCTGCTCCTTCTGCAACTCCCGAACACTTCACAACGACAGTAGAAGGCTCTGTTACCACCTCGTCTCATATTCCTCTGCATCAACACCTCCAAACAGTTGATACCCGTCGCCGTCGAAGCTAGGGACTCGCTCGCTGACGTCTCGAATGGCTTTAGCATAAGCCTTCTCTATGTTGGAAACAAGGTACCCCTCTGCCTCAGACTTCACGCGCGTTGCCTGCGTCCTCCATCTCCTTCACCACACTCTCCCTCTTCATCGCCGCCAACTCCTTCTCCTTCTTCAAAGCCTTCTCCAGATGAGAAATCTAAGCTACATGAGCCTCCGCCCGAAGCTTCGCTGCATCCAACTCTCTAATGGCCTTCACCTTGTTGATCGCCGCTCTACATTACCTCTCTTCATCTGCCCAGTGTTTCCACAAATGGCCAAAGTGGTAAGTAATCTGTAAAAAGAGAAGAAGACTTCAACACTTATAAAAACTACGGGAGTGAAGGAAAGCTAAAAACAACACGAAACATAGCGACATAACAGCTCAGGAGATCGCCAAAGCGGAATCCCCGACACTCCTCGCAGTCATTGCATTCCTATCTTTCAGGGTCAGGAGATGCTGAACTTCCTGCAAACAACTTGCCAAATCCCCTAGAAAGCCATCATTCCTCCTAACCTTCCAGTCCGGAACATAAATCTTCTAGTGAATCTCGGTAAGAACCACCTCAGCCTCAACAGTAAGCTGAGAAGGCTCGAGCGCGAACGTTGAAGCCAAAGAGAACCCCTTGGCCACGAGAGTGGTTGAAGAAGCAGGAGGAGATCCCAAAACTGTTCTTGGAGTAGTGTCCGCAGAACTCTTTGCGGCTTTAGCAGGCACCAGTCTAGTGACGACCATCTTCCTCTTCTTCTCATTAGGGATCTTGTCGCTCAGCCCTGACCGCTTCGCAATGATGGCATCAACGGAAAACACAAGATATTTGAACACCAAGAAATAATAAACTAAGTGTTCAAATAAGAAGAGTAACTAAAAGAGAGAGCGCACTAGGGTCTATCGGGCTGAGACCCCCCCTAAGAGGACCTCCTCTGTAACCTCTTTCCACTTCAAGGTCGGGCGCTTTAGTAAAGCGTCACACATACTCTCCTCCTCGGGAATAAACCCAGGATCCATCCTAACCCTGTTCGGGAGACTCTCCCGTCAAGTAGTAGCAATCCACCATGAATCAGAACTGCGGATGATGAAGTATTTCTCCTTCCAAAACTTGATCAAGTCGGCATTATCAGTCAACTTCATGCCCATCCGAGGAGTATGATAATACATAAACTCCATCTTGTTCCTCTGATGGAGGTTATAGAGGCACCCTCAACAAATTCAACCTCTGCTCAAGTCCAGCCACTTGACAATTCAACACAAAGCTATTCACATGCCTCCACATGTACTGAATGGGGCTCAAAGTGTATCGCCTAAAGAACTCTTTAACAAAAAGGTGAAGGGGTAGACGGAGTCCCGTGTGGAAGGCATCAAATGAGAAGACGCACAACTCGAAAGAGATCTGGTGAGGAAGCTCTCACACTGGGACCAGGGCAATGTCAAATCAAACTCTTGCGAATCATGTACCAACTCTGATACGACTAAGATCCTCCTCAGTAAGGATCGAAGAGATATTTTCCACCTCGCAGGGACTCACGATACTCGGGCTCCTCATAACGAATACCATGCTCTATCAAATCTGCCACATCGAGAGAGTACTGACGAACTCCTGGGTGATCAGAAAATGTGGACTAGTACATCCAGAACTCATCTGCCTCCTATCCTCCTCTGCTATTATCTTCACTACGACCGAAGACGACCCAGCCAATCTCTTACCCTTATCTTCACTAGTAAGGCAACGAACAGACTGTTGCTCCTCACCGCGACCAGAGGGGAAAATCTCATCACCCAAAGAAGCCCTAAACAACTCTCGCAAACAAATAAAAAATTACCTGAAATAACCAGTACGGTCGATCGACGAAAATCTCGTTGTAAAACATGCTGGAGTTTTGCTGCAAAGGTCACCATAATGGACTGAGAATGTGTTTAAAGAGAGAGAAGCTCTGATTTGAGGAGAGAGATCGTGAATGAGAAGAATGAGGCGAAAGGGAGGGGGAGTTTATAGAAGAGGGTAGGCGGTTGGGCTTACCCCAAACAAAAGCGGGGGTGGGGTGGCAGCCACTGAGCAGGAGTGACCCCGAGCAGTTCGAGAGAAGAAACATGCTACGTCAGTGCCAAGCCAGTGCCACTAGGCACCACGCGTTGCCACGATGGCTCGGTAGTAGCTCTAGAGTTGCTATGACCCCGAGTAACTCGAGAGAAAAATGCATCATGTGGCTCCACACCAACACCACGAGGCGCCATGTCGGTGCCACATCTTCTCGGTGACAGCCATCAAAAAAACATGATACCGACAAAAACAACAAAAATTGCACTTTCTGAGCCATTGGATCTCCCAAAAATTTGCGCATCGATGATTAGCGGTATAGATCTCACTCATGTATGATTTAACTATTTTTATTTTTTATTTAATTATTAATTTAGATCAATTAATTAAAATTATAAATTAATAATTAATTTTGAATTAATTATTTAAAAGTTCTAAAAATAAGTATTAATTGGAAAAATGTTAAAATATTCTAAAAAATAATTATAAATTTAGAGTAATAAATAAAATATTTGAAAATTAGTTATAAAAATTTGGAAATTGATTAAAATATCCAAAGAAAATAATTAAAAATTGGAAAGGTAAAAAAAATCCAGAAAATTTTAGAAAAATCTGGAAAAGTCAAAAAAATTCCAGAAAAAGTTAAAAATAATTTTGGGCATTTTCCAATGTCATAACAACCCCATTAAATGCCAAGCAAGATTTATTCGTCCCCGAAAGCTCCGATGAGTTTTGTAAACCCTTCTAAATTGGTGAACAACTCCTCGAAAGCTATGACACTCGGTCTTCAAGAGTAGGGGACTTGTGATATGGATAAGAATAGAACCAAATCGGGCACAAATCTTAAAGTTATACAGGGTAAAACGGTAAATTTCGATAGATACGTGCCCGTAAAAAAGAGATGGACCTCTTTCAAGCCCAATAACTCAAAACATGCTTGCCATACTAGGTTGCCATAGTGACCCAATGTGAAGAAGTTCGTAATTATCTGAAGTGACATCTCAAACTCTATTTCTCTAAGGGGACGTTTGGTACACGGTAATGTATAAGGGAATCTAGGATTACCCTCTTGATTACCTGGTTTGGTAAGACATAGGTATAGTTTTGTAAATAATCTTAAATTCCCAGGGTTATCAAAATAATTAGTTTGAAAGGATAAATAATTCCCTTGAAAAGGGTGGGATTTGTGGATTCCTCCACATAAAAAATGAGTGAGATTATTGCATACCCAGAACACCCTCTTTCTCTCTCCTCCCCCATTTCTCTTTCCCCGTCACTGAATTCTGCCCAAATCCTAAGACCCAGTGTTCATCTGTCTTCCCCACCTTCTTCCGGCCGTTTCCGGCAACCTCCCTGTTCGTCGATCTCCCGTCGTCAACCCCCCTTCGCTGTCTTGTTTGCTGTCCTGTCTTGGCTCAATGGGTAAATTTTCTACATGCTCGCAACTTTCAATATCTACTGAGGTAATAGAATCTGAAGTAACGGAATCCTCTCTGTCCTCATCCGAATTAAAGGGTGATGAACTCATGTTTTGAAGCCTCGATAGTCCTTTCATATCACTAAACAACAGTCCTTCAAAATTTTCTGGTAGTGCATTGGATGAAATTTGTTTGAGCAACCAATAGGCAGCAACGTCATTATTCTCCACCCATTCAGCTCCATCAAACAGTTCTTGAACCATAGAAAATGCTTCAATAGGCAACCCATCCTTTACCTCGCCATTTAGTATTGCAGTTGGTGTTCTATGAAGGGACATGCCATCATCTTCACCAAAGAGAACCTGGACCAACCAAATTTTGGGGAAGATACATATCAAGCACATTCTTTCCATAATAAAACATCACTCTTCAAGGTCAAGTGTATAAATCTTACCTCAACTCGGAAACTTTTTGGGTATCTTTCCTTTGAATCCCAGAGCATATCCACCTCATCACAACCCAGCATCAAAATGTTTGACCAGATGAAGGCAGTGTTGAACATTATACGAAATATCATAACTTCCGAGTTCAATTCTTTTATGTTATTTTTTATTTAAAACTTGTTGAACTATGTGGAGTTGAAATTTGCTTCTATGAACTTTATTGTTTCATTTGTATATATTTAAGTACCTGTGTCTCGTGTTAATAAATACATTTCATTTTTCCCTCTTTGTTATGTTCTTCATCTAACTGGTTGAAATATATTTGAATCATAGTGTAATTTTTTTTAGTAATCTATTTGTTAATTTACTAAAGTTTTATAAGATATATATCAGTATTGCTTTTGCACATGCATGCATATACATCAATTACTAAATTAGATAACTTTTATATTTATTTAATTTTAAATAAAGCCAAAAGGGTATTTTCGGTAACGTCTACTATAGAGATGGATTGATGGGAATGAATTGTTCTATACCAAACACGGTAATAAAGTATTCCCAGGCATGTAATGTCGTATACCAAATACAGTATTGCAACATTCCGGAAATCTTCATTCCCACCCTCATATTCCTGGGAATCCACTAATTTCTGGAAATTCTCCAATCCACGTACCAAACGCCTCCTAGGAGAGCAACTACTTCTGTCTCTCATCCATAAGAAATGATTTAAAAACTCTATCTCTTTATCAAAAGAAGATTCCTAACTTTATCTCTACAACTACTTGTATCTATTCATGAAGAACAAAGTCAACCAACTATATCTCTTTATCAAGAGAAGAATAGCCGACTTTATATTTTTATGAAGAAAAAGATAACCAACCTTATTAAGACATCTGGAAATAGAGATAATTCAATATCTTGAAACTGCCAACGACTATAAATACCCCATGACCTTTTCAAAAAGAAGGTAATTGCAATTTTTGCTCTCAAAACTCTTCACAACTTCTGAGTTTTCTGACTTAGGCGTCCGAGGGTCTGTCGTCAGGGTCAACCCTGGTGTTTCAGACTGTTTTATAGGTCAATCAGAGTGATCACAACCGTTCAGATCAGATCTAAGCATTCGCACGAGTCAGACTTCAGAATCAAGATCAGTTTATGGCGATCAACGTCGGCAAAAAAGTAAATGTCATATCTTTAATTGTTTTACATAAAGAATTCACACTATCTGTTTGCTCCTACATAGAAAATAGTAGCTACACTCTTTTTGAACAAAACTTAAATGTGGCCATGAATGATCTTCAGGTAAAAGCTAACTTATAAATGATAGGGTTCTGTTAAGAGAATTTCTTAAAGTTCTAAATAAGAAATCTATGAGATAACATATAATATCAACTAATATTTTTCTCCAAAAATTACTTTCACAATAATTCAAACAAATTACATGTGAACTGCACGTACTAAAAGCAAGGTAAATTTATTTAGGTAAGTATAAGATATTCCCCCCTTGGATCCACGTCGTCAGCTAGTCTGCACGTACGTATTTACCGAGGAGTAATGCTACACGCACTCCATATTCCACTTTTGATTTTACACTACCTTATATATGGCAATCTTAATCACCATGCCACATCAGTATTTTAACTTTATTCATAACTCATCTTCGTTTTCTAACTCATCTTCTACCTCTCATCTAAGCAAAATTATTCTGACTATCCTTTGTCCTCCACAAAGTGGTGGCATTAGGGCTAATTTAACTCGGCCGGCCTAGCCCGGCCAGCCACCAAACCGGTCCAAATCAGATCCGAACCACTCAGGGACATGAGCTTGGCTGGGCTGCGACATCTGCTTCAAAAACCAGTGCCGAACCGGCCTGGATTCAACCCAGCCCTGCCCGGGTTGAACCGGTCCAGTCCTAGTCAGCTCGACCGGGCCAAGGTTTTTTGGTTTTTTTTGTTGTTTTTTTAATCTTTTTTTGTTGTTGCAATATATGTGTGTGTACTACAATATATATATATATATATATATATATATATATATATATATATATATATATATATACACACACTCTAAAATATTTCAAAATTTTATTAAAATGAGTGTGAACATTAAAATTAATTGATTACTACACATTACTCAAATTGTCAACCCCCATCCTTGATATTTATAGCCAAACCCACCTCCTCTCTTCTCACCAATGTGGGACTAAAAATTTTCAAAATTTAAAATTCAAACACATTTAGTCCCACATTAGTTAGATGAGAGAAGTAAGGAGGTAGAGTTGACTATAAATAGTTATGGTGGGAAGAGCTAGTTGAGTAGTTGATAATTTTGTTGTTCACACACATTTAACATAAATTTTGAAATATTAGCCAACTTACTATAAAAAACTAAAAGAACAAAACCTGTATAGGCCCGGCCCCAGACTAGGGGCCTAGGGTCATGTCTCGGCCTCACCTTCCCCCAGTCCACCCTGCCCGGGCCGGGAGCCTGGCCCGGGTCTGGCCTTGTGGTTTTTGGCCCAACTCGGCCTGACTAGCCTGCCGGCCACCCCTACCTCCACACCAACCTCAATCCTCCGTCATCCTCATCATAGTAAATCCTTCGCCATAAATCCACCGTTCCCACCACCTTCCATCAATGAAGCAGTGCATGAATCTCAACTCGGCCAATCTCGCCCCTCTCACCTGTCGAATTCTCCTCAAATTCATTGTCCTCAATTTCGTCTAAAAATCTTTTTTTTTTCTCAAAATAAATTAATTAAATTTCTCAATTTGTGGTTTCTGATGTTGTTTGTTTTTGGGGTTTGGGGGCAACAGGTGTGATTTCTTATAATTTGTGAAGAGGAAGTTGTGGTACTGGCGCCGACCTGATTCCAGGGTACAGGACCAGCTCGGGAGTAGCAGCAGAGAGGTAGAAGTCGGGTGCTCAGCTCGGATCGAGTAGCTCTGCTTAGATGAAGTGGCTCAGCTCGGCCTTCTGTACCTGCACACTGCCTAGAAACACCGAGAGAAGTCCCGACGACAGGTCCCTCCGACGATCTAGTCAGTCATAGAGAAAGCAACAGTAGCTAGGGTTCCGGTGGAGAAAGATTGATTACCTTTGAAAGTGAGGAGGGGGGCTGATATTTATCGGCAGAGGTAAACAGGTCTATGACCATAGCAGACCGGGTCGTACCCGTTTGCCTGTGGGCCTGAATGGGCTGAAGCCCGTTAGACCTATTTGACCTGATGACCACAAGGGAACGAGATTTGTGGAGATCTGAGGGTCCTGATTGCGCTACTCTCTTTATTCTATATCGCAAGCCCCCCACTCCTGCAGGGCGGTGTGTGAAAAAAAACAGTGGTGGAGTAGTCTGGATCTACGGAGAAGAGTGGCAAAGAGAGTTTTTTGGGTATTTGTTATTTTTATTTTTTATATTTTGGGTCGGCGCCGAACCGAGGCGAGTACGGTGGGCCAAGCAGCTGGCGCTTCCGCATGGGTGGATGGCCAAGCCCAGGTGACCCCCCAGACATCTAGGCAAGGGGGGTCGGCTCAGAGTGCCGAGGTGGGTGGAGACCGCCGAGGTCGGTTTTTTGGGTTATCGAGCCCAAGGCGGTCTTGGTTTGAGGCAGCTACCCCTATGCTCGACGTCACCATTGAGGGCCAAGGCTTAGGGGGTCAGTTCTGAGTGTTGAGCCCATAGCAAATCAGCTTTGTGGAAGCTTCCCCTGTGCCCGAGATCACAGTCGAGCATCTAGGCTTATGGGGTCGGTTCGGAGCGACGAGCCCATAACGACTCAGCTTTGTGGAAGCTACCCATGTGCTCGAGATCACGGTCGAGCATCGAGGCTTAGGGGGGTCGGCGCGAAGCGACGAGCCCAAAAGACTTAGCTTGTGAAATCTACCCCTGTGCTCAAGATCATAGTCGAGCGTCGAGGCTTAGGGGGTCGGCACGGAGCGACGCGCCCAAGGGACTTAGCTTGTGAAAGTTACCCTTGTGATCGAGATCACGGTCGAGCGTCAAGGTTTAAAAGGTCGGCACGGGGCGACAAGCCCAAATGACTTAGCTTGTGAAAGCTACCCCTATGTTCGAGATCACAGTCGAGCATCGAGGCTTAGGGGGTCGGCACGGAGCGACGGGCCCAAGCGACTTAGCTTGTGAAAGCTACCCCTATGCTTGAAATCACAATCGAACATCGAGGCTTAGGGGGTCGGCACGGGGCGATAAGCCCAAGCGACTTAGCTTTTGAAATCTACCCATGTGCTCGAGATCACAGTCGAGCGTCGAAGCTTAGGGGGTCGGCATGGGGCGACGAGCCCAAGCGACTTAGCTTGTGAAATCTACCCCCGTGTTCGAGATCACAGTCGAGCGACGAGGCTTAGGGGTCGGCACGGAGCGACGGGCCCAAGCGACTTAGCCTGTGAAAGCTACCCATGTGCTCGAGATCACAGTCGAGCATCGAGGCTTAGGGGGTCAGCACGGGGCGACGAGCCCAAGCGACTTAGCTTGTGAAGGCTATCCCTGTGCTCGAGATCACAGTCGAGCGTCGAGGCTTAGAGGGTCAGCACGGGGCGACGAGCCCAAGCGACTTGGCTTTGTGGAAGCTACCCTTGTGCTCGAGATTATAGTCGAGCATCGAGGCTTAGGGGGTCAGTGCGGAGCGACTAGCCCACGCGACTTAGCTTGTGAAAGCTACCCCCGTACTCGAGATCATAGTCGAGCGTCTAGGCTTAAGGGGTCGATACGGAGTGACGAGCCCAAGTGACTTAGCTTGTGAAAGCTACCCCCGTGCTCGAGATCACAGTCGAGCATTGAGGCTTAGGGGGTCGGTACGGGACGACGAACCCAAGCGACTTAGCTTGTGAAAGCTATCCCTGTGCCTGAGATCACAGTCGAGCGTCGAGGCTTAGGGGGTCGGCACGGAGCGACGGGCCCAAATGACTTAGCCTGTGAAAGGTACCCCTGTGTTTGAGATCACAATCGACCATCGAGGCTTAGGGGGTCAGCACGGGGGGACGAGCCCAAGCGACTTAGCTTGTGAAATCTATCCTTGTGCTTGAGATCACAGTCGAGCATCAAGGCTTAGGGGGTCGGCACGGGGTGATGAGCCCAAGCGCCTTGACTTTGTGGAACCTACTCTTGTGCTCAAGATCACAGTCGAGCATCGAGGCTTAAGGGGTCGGCACGGAGCGACGAGCCCAAGCGACTTAGCTCGTGAAAGCTACCTCTGTGCTCGAGATCATAGTCGAGTGTCGAGTCTTAGGGGGTCGACATGGACCCAAGTGACTTAGCTTGTGAAAGCTACCCCTGTGCTCGATATCACAGTCGAGCGTCGAGGCTTACGTGGTCGGCGGAGAGCATCGAGCTCCTTTGACTTAGCGTTGAGAATGCTACCCCTGTGCTCGAGATGACTTCCAAGCATCGAGGCTTTGGAGGTCGGCAGAGAGCATCGAGCTCCTTTGCCTTAGCTTGAGATAGCTACCCCTGTGCTCGAGATTACTTCCAAGCATCGAGGTTTTGTGGTTGGCGGAGAGTGTCGAGCTCCATTGCCCTATCGTTGAGAAAGCTACCCCTGTGCTCGAAATCACTGTCGAGCGTCGAGGCTGTAACATCCTGTATTTTTAAATAATTAAAATTGGTTTTCACGTGTTTTGCACGTGCAAAATAATATGTGTTTTTGACTTTTAAATTATTCTTATGTCATGAATAGATATTTTTCTTCTCTTTTAAAAGCCTATTATTGACTCCTAAGCCTAATAGTCTAATTCTAGCCCATCTAAAATAAATTAATTAATTAATAAAAGAGCTCATGGATTTTTAGCCCGCCTAATTATCCCACTGGTTAATTCTAATAATAATTAATACAACTTGTAGTGTAGACTTGATCAAGTAGAAAATAAAATAACAATTAAATGAACAAACTAATTTGTAGTATGCATGAAGAGGCACGTGCATTGCACATGCACGTGCAAATTGAATGAGAAGGGGTGGCTGGCCTTGGCTTGGAGAGATGGGGAGAGTGGAGGAGTGGTTACTTGATAATGGGTAGGTCTTCTAACTCCCAAATGTATCCTAGCCCTTCATCCAAACTCATCTCAACCCTCCATTTGGTCTTGAGTTATGTATAAATAGCTCCCTTGGTCATTCATTCTCTTCACACTTAGAATTTCAAAAGAGGAAAGATAGAAATTTTGTAAGAGAAAATAAAGAGTTGTGGGAGAAAAAGATTGAGTGTTTGTGTGTTTGTGTGCTCTTGTACTTGGGTGGCCGGCTAGCACATCAAGGAGGAGGTCTCGGGTTCAAGCTTTGCTAGGAGGAGAAGGCTCGAGTTTGCGTGGCACAAGCTAGGAGAAGAAGGGAGACGATCGTGCTTTCAAAGAGTTCTTAGGAGTTTTTCTTTTGTTCTTCAAAAGGTGGGTGATTTCTCAAACTTCTAATATAGATTCCATGCTAGAATTTTAATTTGTGAACATGTTAGAAACAAATAGAAAATTTGTTATATACTTGCTTGAAAAGACTAGTAAGAAAAGTAGAAAACTCTTGTTTGGCTATATGAGAAACTTAGCAAAATGCATTGAAATTTGTTAATTAAGACTTGTCATGATGCTTTATTAATATATTTGCATGCTAGAATACATATGAATTGATGAATCATGATTATATGAAAATTGTGCTTATGAATGAATTGTAGAATGCAAAATAATATCCATGGATTGTGAAATAAATTGATTAGTTGCAATAAGTGTGCTTTTAATTGCATTGTATGAGTAATATTATATTCACTAGATTATCATTTATGTTGTCTCTTTGAAACATAAGAAAATAAGTTAGTTTTGTAAAGATAAGATTAACTTAAGGGCTTTGATTATGTTAAAGAATGAAAAATTGTATAAAGACATTGTGAATAAATGGGGAATAAGTTGATAAAAAGGTTCATCTAGAAAAAGGAATTTTTTAATGTCAAAAAATGTATTAATGTTCCACTTTTCAAAAGAAAAAGGAGAAATAATCTACTATGTGGTAAAAAATGAAAATTTTGGAAATCTATGAAAATATAATTTATTGTTTTTCAAATAAATACATTCTAGAAAAAGATTTAGATTTTTTATAAGTACAAATTGATTAAAAAATCGAATTTATTAAAGAAAGAACTAGATACAGTGCAATCCATACAAAAAGTAATTAACCAGACCTTATGTTGGTTAGTCACTCAAGACCTACTGGTCTTCGGGTGCATTTTGGGTATGTTACTGTAGCTAGGCGAAGGCTTTAGTCTCAGGTTCGAGTCTTGAAGAGACTCTGTGTTTTATGAAATTTCAATTTTTAATCAAATCACTAAACCACACTTTAAGTATAAACTAAGCCCTATTCATATCGGTTAGTCACTCTGGACTTAATGGTTCTTGGGTGCGCTTTGGGTCGGTTACTGTTCATAGGCGCAGGCGTTTGGTCTGGGTTCGAATCCGGCCTTTGGCCTTTTGTTTGTAATTTTTTATTTTTTTCCTATCTTGATTTTTTTTTGAGTATTTTTAAGAGTATAAAAAATTGAGAAAAAAATTTTAGAATTCGTCTAAAATTACCTAGACTTTATGAAAATTATTTCTACAATACTTGACTTAATACAATGAGAATTAGAAGTAATTTTGGGAAGAAAAACTTGAAAATTTTTCTTGGAATATTATTTTGATTAATTAAAGAAAGGGAATATTTTGAATGGAAAGAATTTTTGTGTAGAGATTAAAAATGAGATTTTGATATGAAAATTTTGAGTAGTTAAATATGAAATTGTTGTTTAAATTATGTAAATGTGCATGGAAAATAAAATACAAAGATCATGATGAAATGTGAAAATTTGTGAGTATGAACACTCATTTTGATGAACATGAAAAGAGATTGAAATTATTGTTTTAGCTAAGTCCTTACATCGGCATGAATGAAATTTTGAAAGAGAAATGTGATAATAAAGACCAAGATTGGGTCGTGGTTAACAAATGATGTTTAAGACCGGTGTAGAGGTAACACTAACTCTAGGCTATTAATTTTATTCATGATTCAAATATCTAACGATTAGACACATAGTGGAGATGTGATGAAAGTAAGAGGAAAACACAAGTATGATGGCCTCGGATCTACGATGTGAGAGTATTCACAGGCTGTCTGCATGATGCATCATGTCATAACGTAGATACATCTCCAGAATTATCGGGACTGTGGCGACGCTTGTGGGGTATTTAGTGACTACGTAGTTTCAACGTTCCATGACGGAGGCGAATTGTCCATAGGTTGTCTGCATGATGCGTTATGTTATGACGTGGAATTTCCCTCCAGGCTGTCTGGGCATGGGCTCGTAACTCATAGAACATCTAGGGTACTTGTCGTAGTTACCATAGTAGTTTAACTCATAGCGAGGGATTCAACCCTACAAGATGAAGAACGATTAAGGGCTTGCCCTTTGACCTATGTAGTATGGGAAGCAAAGAATCCGAACAAGTGCGCATTAGTGTCATTAAATATAAATAACTGCATTAAGGACTAAGTGCAGATTCACACCCGACATCAATAAGACAGTCCCCCTTAGTTTTTGTTTGTGAACAAGTGTGTGCTTTCCAAATAAGAGAAACTGATGTATTATATCCTAGCATCAGTTGTATGTAACTGACGTGCCCACAGTTTATATGCAGGAAAAATTGAATGAATGGACTAAAGAGGAACGCTGCTTAAAGAATTGTTTCAAGTGTTACTTTATTCATGTAATATGTTGTAATTTGCTTCCGCTGTGTTGATGTAAACATTATTGTATAAAAAGTTTTAAATTTCCTTGTAAAATTGTATGAAGTGAAGTGTAAAGATCATGTGGAACTTCGAATTCAGACTTATTTGAAATTCGGAGTGTTACAAAGGCTTAGGGGGTCGGCACGGGGCAACGAGACTAAGCGACTTAGCTTGTGAAAGATACGCCTGTGCTCGAGATCACAGTCAAGCGTCGAGGCTTAGGGGGTCGGCGGAGAGCGTCGAGCTCCATTGCGTTAGCGTTGAGAAAGCTACCCCTATGCTCGAGATGACTTCCGAGCGTCGAGGCTTTGGAGGTCGGCGGAGAGAGTCGAGCTCCTTTGCCTTAGCTTGAGAAAGCTACCCCTGTGCTCGAGATTACTTCCAAGCATCCAGGCTTTGTGGTCAGCGGAGAGCGTCGAGCTCCATTGCCTTAGCATTGAGAAAGCTACCTCTGTGCTCGAAATCACTATCAAGCGTCGAGGCTGGAACCGTTATGGCGGGAATTCAAGGAGCCGTTATAGGAACCTTTTTTGCGAGAATCGAGGAGGCGTTACAGTAACCGTTTTTGTGAGAATCGTGGAGGCGTTACAGTAACCGTTTTTTTTAGAATCGAGGAGTCGCAAATCCCCTATATAGATGCATCCCACACCCCCTTTCTCATTTCTCACTTTCACTCTCTCTCTCTCTAGATCCCAGAGCTTCTCTCTCTAGAAGCTTTTCGTCACTTTCGACAAGTTTTCCAGTGATCTTCCGTGTGACTTCAATCAGGTTTGTACTTTTAATATGTCTAGGACTCAGTCTGGCTTTTTAGCCTCTACCCCCGACAGTGGTACTCGCACGGGTCTGTCAGATTCCTCTTCTTGGGAAACATACGAGAACGTGTACGCCGTGCAGCCGCTTCGTACTCGCAAGCCGTTTGTGGTGGAAAGCAGCAATTCGGATAAGGAGGAGCATCCTGTAAAGGACATCGATGACGAGGACAAGGAGGTGAAATCTCCCGAAGGATCCCTTGCCGAGGGGGTGCACTCTGCCGAAGGTGCTAGAGCTAAGGGTGAACAGGCCGAGGGGATGGGCTCCTCCTCGAGAGCCTCCGTCCTCGAGCCGCTGGCGACTCCGTCGCCTGAGAAGGCTCCTAAGACTTGGTAGAAGAAGATGAAGTGGACCATGTCCAGCAGTGTAACCCCTGTTTCCCTAAATACGTATTTTTTGAATATTTTTCGTATTTTGATTTATTATAAATTCGGTATTATTTTAAACTCGAATCGAGCCTTCCATTTAAAATCTTTTCGAACCGGAAATTGCATTTTCCTTGGATAGCAGTATATTCTAACTGTAATGTTTATTTTCTAAGTGATCAGCCATTTGTATCTTATTTTATTGCTATTGGGATTTTATTAAACTTGTTTATCTCAAATCTCATTTTGATAGATATATCAAAATTGTTATTGTTGCTATTAATATTGTTATTATATTGATTGTTGAATTGGAAATCTATTATTTTACTTAGCAGTATTTGAGTATTAATTTGATGCACACAAATTATTTTATTTTGCTACTATATCGTTATTGATCTATTATTCATTTGTCTCTAATTGTATATTTTCTTATTGGATTTTAATACCCATTTTAATCCCCTAAACCCATTATCCATTAGTACTCTCCCCAAACCCTGTTTACCCTATAACCCTAAAACCCTACCCAATCTCCTATTGGATCTATTCTAATACCCAATAACCCATCCTATATAAACCCAATTAAACCCCTAAAGCCTACCCCCCTACTGATAACCCTAGCCGCCAACCTTTTCCATACCCTCTTCATCTTCCCTGCATGGTTTTCGAACTCCAAAACCCATCCTCAACTCCCATCGACGACCTTCCACAGTGCCGATCTCCTGTGCCGCTCCGCCCTGCGACTCCCTCCGCGCCAGCGATGTCCCGCCTAGCGCTTCCCGCATCATCGCACCACCCTGCCTCCACAACGCCATCGACAATCGATGCCCAGTGCCGCTGTCCCGTACCCCGCGACGTACTGCAGCGCTCACCTACCGTTCACATCCCCTGGCCTCCGACCTCCCGCCATCGCTCTATCTCTCCCCTTTTTGCCTGCTCGCGACCCCGATGCCTCCAGCCAGCACGCCTTCCCGCACACCCCTGCGCTGCTCCCCGTCGCAAACAACCAGTGTCAGTCTTGGTCGCAGCAGCGACGGCAACCACCGTCGCCTTATCTCGCGTCGCTGCCAGGCCGCAGCCACCTGCGGCAGTGCCTCCCGCCGTCGTTCCACTGTTCACAGTCACTGGCCGTCGTCTCGCCAACCGATGGGTGTGTTGGTTGATTGGTTTGATCACTTTGGATGTGAACCGTCCGTTCGACCGCGATCGCGATCATGATCTTGATCTTGATCTTCGATCTCGGCCGTTGATTGGTTGATTAACTTGATCTCGGCCCTTGATCACCTCGTTCGTCCTTTGCTTGGTGAGTAAACATATGATCTACTTTTGTATTCATTCATCAATTATCAATCATCGTAAATTTAATCTTTTGGTACTATTCTAATTCTTATATGTTTATGTATGTTCGATCCCGGCCATTGGATTCGCTTGATCTTCAACTTGGTCATCATCTTGGTCATTATCGAGATCCGTGCCCGAGCGTGATTACGGTGATCGTTTGCTCGTCGCCGAGATTTCGATCCCGTTATTCTCAATATATCGGATCTAACGTCGTCCTAAAGGCAAGTCATTTCTATCGAATATTTATTGTATCATATTCGATATTTTTATTGAATTCCGCAAGTGGATCCTATTGAATATCGTAAAATGTTATTGTATCTATCGTTGAGATGCCACGGATTTACACGAGCGAATCCAAGTGGTAGTCTCGACTTCGTGCCTTCTTTTTGCCTCTAATGTATAGGGATTTTACATACACCCATATAGTTATAGTTAATGAATATAAGAATGGAGAATTATTGACACATTTCATATCATGATATTAATGACAACTAGCTATAGTAGATTGCATAAATTAGTTGATTGTTAATGTGATTGCTATTGATAAATTAGTTGAATTGTAATTATTTGAATTATGGAAATCATCTACCTTAATACCATGTTCACATAAGATTGCTTCGCTGTGATTATGATTATTAAACTCTAATTTATCATTTTTAACTTTTAATCGTTTTATCCAAAATTAACATGTTGACTATTCTGGAAATTACGCCAACCTGAATCTTAATGTGCTGTTTCGACTTAGATAACTTCATTAAAATCAGAAACTCCCTGAAAGTGAATCGTAGCCCTATCTGTCTGGATGTCAATAGATACCCGAACTTTCGAATTCTGACTTATACTGCCCGAGTTATGACCCTTTTGCTACAGCTGCGCTGTAAATTCAGATTCATGTACATACCATGTTAGGCTAATAAATTAAGTGGACTAATGATTACATATGACCAAGATAAATTCCATATTTGTAGATAACATGTTTAGGGTGTTAAAAATTATTTTTACTGATTTTTGTAATGATTATTTACTGTCTTTATAATTAAAATTAGTCAACATCTACACCTAGCCAGAAACTAAAATCTATAAAGATTATTGTATTCCGTCTAGCTATCGTTGTCGGAATGTAACTTTTAAGTATGCATTGGAACCGGGCTGGAGTCTAGTTTCTAGACCACCTGACGGATCCACTTTTGCTGTCCTGTAGCAACGGGAATTCTGATTTTGGTACAGCAACCTACTGCTGTTCAGAATTGGGATTCTATGTTTTATAATGTACAATTGTGTTTATAATGTTATATTTAGTGTATTTAATTGTATAGAGTATATTGCATGATCCTAGGGTTGTTTTGTCACCTTTTCTAACGTTCCTTATTATTTGCATTATCGTGTGTTAATTGAATAAAGGAAATAAATCAAAGCCGGGGTTAAGGGTCGATTAGGGTAGTTGACAATATAGTAAGTGTACTCGGATGATGGCTAGTATTTTATCGTTATCGGCATCGTGTAAGAAATTACACATGTTCCGTGTTTTATCGTTATCGGCATCGTGTAAAAAATTACACATGTCCCGTGTTTTATCGTTATCGTCATCATACCCAGTACATGAACTATAGAATCTACCACCTTAATCTAAACAAAATTGATTGTATGCATCGAACCTATGGTACGGCACACATGGGACACAGTAGTACGTGCATTAGCTAGGATTTAAAGTGAATAATAGACCTAAGGCTCTCATCACAGTATCATTGCATATTGTTATCTTTATCGAACAGTGTTATCGTTATTATTGCCATTATTGATATTGTTCATCGTTATCGTGATAGATCATAGTTATTGCATATTATACTGTTATTGTTTTGTCAATGTTCAACACTATTGACTTCATCGTTTATTGAATTCATTGCTATACCACCATTGTTATTGTTTCTCTGTTTCTCCACTTGCATTTCCACGACTTGCTCTAAGGACAAATTATTCTTTCTTTTTAGATAAACAAGTACAGGTGATCAAGGAGAATTTTCAGAAGGCATTGGTGAGCAGTTATTCTACGATTGGAGCAGGAGTTCCTTGAGCTATTTAGTAAGTTCTTATATTCTAGATTTGGTTATTGAATTTCATTCTCATTTATGTGATCATGTTCCTGCGTGGTTGTGATTAATTTGTCTTATATTGTTGAGTTAAGACTGGTATAGCTTATGGATGATATGAGTTAGCATACTTATATCATTCGCTGGGCCTCAGTTTCGTGCCTGTGTTCCCGTATTCCGGGAAGTGGGGCGTGACAAGCAGTCCGGATAAGACGATAGCTCCCCGAAAGCTAGAGGTCCCTTTCTTACCGCAGCCGTTATAGATCAGGAAGTACCCAGATGATGTTGGGGACTTGGCCACTACAGGGTACAGCCCTCCTCACCGAGCCGTGTGAAGACCAAGATGGACGGTACCCCCACCATTTTGAAAGAGGAGTGCCTTTGAGTGATTCACACGAGCTACTTCATTGGGGGGGAGTTTGAGTTGATGGTCCCCAGTGCCGGTCGTAGGCCTACCGACCCTCTGGCACCCTGGTACTGCATCTCTCCAGTGGACGCGTTCTCCTGGAGGCTGAGACTGCCCGTCCATCCCTTCATTTGTGAAGTCCTAAATTGGGCCTTGTTATGCCCGATGCAGTATGGGCCGAACTCGTGGAAGCAGATGGTGAGCTTCGTCTTGTTGTGCGAGGAGAGGAGGGTATCGCTAAGCTTGAACATCTTCCGAGCCATGTTGGGCGTTAGCTCGTCAGGCGAATTTGAGGGGATCTATTATGTATCGCCTCAGATTAGGGGTAAGGTCATGCATGGCCACCCCGACTCGATAAAGGAATGGAAGAAGAAGTACTTCGTCGTCAGGAGCGAGGAGCCATGGGAAATTCCCACACAGTGAAACTTCTATAAGCCTAACTTCAAGGGCCCCAAGAAGGGTGAACTTTCGGCCGAGGAGTGGGCCTTTGAAGAGCATCTCCGCAAGAGTCACATCATAAGTTGGCCAAAGGTGACAGAGAGTCACATGGCCCGCGTCGGACTGAGCCCCGCCCCGTCTCGTATGTCGTTCGTTCATTTTTTTTTTTAGTAATTTTCTTTTGTGCTCATCGTTTTTAATGGATTTTCGTGCAGAGATGGACCCCGAAGCGATCAATGAGAGGAGGCTCGTCATGAAGAGGCAAAAGGCGGAGCAGTCCGAGAAGGGGAAGCATGTGGGGGCCTCTTCCAGAGTAGCTCCTGAGGGTCAGCTGGAACGGTGGGCTAAGAGGGTGCAGTCCATCCAGACGTGAGAGACCGTGGTCGTTTCGAGCTCCAACGCCTTGAAGGTGACGGAGGTCGTGCAGGGGGGTGTCCCTCCTCTCCGTGCTGATGTCTAGACCATGGTCAGGGAAGAGGGGCTTCAGCCTTGGGCCCCTGAATGGGCCATCCGAAAGGGGGATACCCTGACCGAGGGTCCCATCTCCGTTGAGTTCGTGGACAAGATGGCCACGCCTATGGATCGGCAGAGCATGAGTGCCGACACCTTTGAGTCGGCCTATATAAGGTGGGCTCAGGCGAGCGTGTAGGTATGTTCCGAGGCCAGGTATTTCTGTTTTCATGCATCTTTTTCCACTTTGGAGCCCAAGTGTTTCACCTCGGCTGCAAGCTTGCCTATCCGGGGCTCAGGTGATGAGGCTCCACAACCAGGGGCTGAACTACGAGAGGAACCAGGCCAACCACTTCAAGCGCGAGATGATGCACCTGAAGATCGCCTTGGATGCTTCGCAGAAGCGAGAGCAGTCCCTGAAGGCCAACCTGGCCTCGATGGCCGACGAGGGGCTGTGGAAGGAGGCCACACTGAAGAGAGCGTTCGATGTGGAGAAGGGGATGCTCACTTTGAAAGCCCAGGACATGGTCATCTAGGCCTAGAACGAGGTGTATGACCAGGCACTGGGCCACGTCAAACACTTCTATCCGACCTTAGACCTGACGAGCTTTGATTATGACATGAAGACCAACGAGCCGCCGAGGAACCCCAGGGGCGACGCTCAAGTGGAAGGGGGGACCGGGGGCGGAGCTGCCGGAGCCGAGCTGATTGCCGACCCTGTCGTCGATGCCGACGCCAAGGGAGAGGTTGGCAATAAGCAGTAGATATTTTTCCTTTTCCTTTAACTCTTATTCTTTTTTTTTTTGAAATTGTATTTGCCGAAGGCGGACTGGCCACCGCAGTATTTTGTAAAGTCTTCTAATTTATGACGAGGGGTATTTGTTTGGCCAAGTATTTTGACTTTGACTTTTGCTTTGATTTTGGGATGACCTTCTTTGCATGTCCGACCCTTTTGAATTGTATTATTTTTTTAGATTAGAAGTTGTGAACTATTGGCCTCAGAATGATCTTTTGTTTCGCTTCTATCAGCTGTCGGTTTTCCTCCTTGAGTCGAATCCTCGACGATCCGAGGTGACATGGCTTCGAAGTAAGATCAGGGTATTGGAGTCCAACCTTGACCGATATCGAAAGGAGGCTCGCGATCACGATGCAGCTTTCCACTACTTCCGAAACAAGTCGAAGGAGCAGAGTGCAGAGGCGGCTCAGTTGAAAAAGGCGATGGTTAACCGCGACCTGGGAGGTGTTGGCCTTGGGTTTTCCATGCCAAGTGCCTCGGTACAATGACCAACCTCAGAGTCGTTCCTTCGCGATGTTATTGTGGAGAAAGAGATCGAAATTCAATTTTACAAGATGATGCTGGGGCTGTCGGGAGGCAGGTCGGTCTCTTCGGGGAGTGGGCGTCCCTCGGACCATGCGACATCGCTGGTTCGACAGTTGGAATACGTCAGGCCAGGCGATGCCCAAAGTTCTGTGGCCGGTGTGTCTACCTTGGCTGCTCCTATGGATTCTGGTGGGCAAGTCGTGGAGCCAAGCCGCTCAGTGGGGTTTGAGTTAGCCCGTGTTAGCCCGGAGAGGCTCTAAGGATAGCATAGGCCAAGGTGATAGTCGTTTGTAATAACTTGATTGTACCGTGGCCTCCTGAGGCGTTTCTCAATAAAAACAACTTTCGATTTTATCCATTCATTTATTTTAGTCATATATATATATATATATATATATATATATATATAGGGAGCCCTTCGGTTGAGAACTAATTTTGGTGAGAACTCCATGAGAACTCACGAAGTAGACCCCCTATGAAAAATCCGAACCGACCATCTCGTTCTACATGCCTTAGATAGCATAACATAAAGAATTCAAATAATTTGAAGTTCGTTTGCTCATCCATCAAATGGAGTAGAATTTTCAGCCATACAATTTTGCGATGATGTAAATCATGGAAAAATGAACTTCAAATTACGTGATTTCTTTACGTTATGCTATCTAAGACATGTAAAACGAGATGGCCGGTTCGGATTTTTCATGGGGGGTATACTCCTTGAGTTCTCACGGAGTTCTCACCAAATTAGTTCTCAACCGAAGGGCCACCTATATATATATATATATATATATATATATATATATATATATATATATATATATATATATATATATTCCTTTTTTGTGGTTGGCAACAATAGGTGGAGAGCTTTTGAATGCCTGATGCTCGAGATCACCTTCAGGGTCGGCATAGAGCGTCGAGCTCAGTTGCCTTAGTTTGAGAAAGCTACCCTGATGCTCGAGATCACTGCAGGGTGTCGAGGCTTTGAGGGTCGGCACAGAGAGTCGAGCTCAGTTGCCTTAGCTTGAGAAAGCTACCTTGATGCTCGAGATCACCGCAGGGTGTCGAGGCTTTGAGGGTCAGCACAGAGCATCGAGGCTTTGAGGGTCGGCACAGAGCGTCGAGCTGAGTTGTCTTAGCTTGAGAAAGCTACCCTGATGCTCGAGATCACCGTAGGGTCTCGAGGCTTTGAAGGTCGGCACAGAGAATCGAGCTCAGTTGCCGTAGCTTCAGAAAGCTACCTTGATGCTCGAGATCACCGCAGGGTGTCAAGGCTTTGAGGGTCAGCACAGAGCATCGAGCTCAATTACTTTAGCTTGAGAAAGCTACCCTAATGCTCGAGATCACCACAGGGTGTCGAGGCTTTGAGGGTCGGCATAGAGCGTCGAGGCTTTGAGGGTCGGCACAGAGCATCGAGCTCAGTTGCCTTAGCTTGAGAAAGCTACCCTGATGCCCGAGATCACCGTAGGGTGTCAAGGCTTTGAGGGTCGGCACAGAGCGTCGAGCTCAGTTGCCTTAGCTTGAGAAAGCTACCATGATGCTCGAGATCACCGCAGGGTGTCGAGGCTTTGAGGTTCGGCACAGAGCGTCGAGGCTTTAATGGTCGGCACAGAGCATCGAGCTCAGTTGGTTAGCTTGAGAAAGCTACCGTGATGCTCGAGATCACCGCAGGGTGTCGAGGCTTTGAATGTCGGCACAGAGCATCGTGCTCAGTTGCCTTAGCTTGAGAAAGCTACCCTTATGCTCGAGATCACCACAGGGTGTCGAGGCTTTGAGGGTCGACACAGAGCGTCGAGCTCAGTTGCCTTAGCTTGAGAAAGCTACCCTTATGCTCGAAATCACCCCAGGTTGTCGAGGCTTTTGGTGGAAAGTGCGGGATTTACATACAGAGTTTGAGATGAAAACTGGATAGAAATAAGACAATTTTCTTTAATCTTTTTCATACAAAAAGTAGTGGCACGTAATGCCGATTACAAGGGGTTGGTTACATAAGAAATTTAGTCCTCCTCTTCGAGGTACTTGATGAGGTGCTCCGTATTTTAGGGCCTCTTGACTATCTTGCCCCCTAGGTCTGTGGTTCGGTATGTACCGGGACATACCACTTCGGAGATCTTATACGGGCCCTCCCAATTAGGGGCCAACTTCCTCTTTTTGCTGGGGTCGGATACCGCCAATTTTCTAAGGATGAGGTTGCCGTACTTGGTGTCGGTGGGACGGACCATCTTGTTGTAAAACCTCTCGACCCGTTGTTGGTATATTCTTCTTTTGACCGTGGATTTTTTCCTGACTTCGTCGATCAGATCCAAGTTGGCTTTGAGGTCTGTTGAGTTGTTTTCTTCATCGAAGGCCATGTTACTAGGCGACGGAAGTCCGATCTCTAAGGGAATAACCGCCTCGGTGTCGTAGGTTAGGTTGAAGGGTGACTCGCCCGTGGGGATTCTCTGGGTAGTCCGGTGCGCCCAGAGTATGCTTGGCAACTCGTCAACCCACAACCCCTTGGGTGAATTATCCAATCTCTTCTTGAGGCCATCTAGGATTTGACGATTCACATTTTTGGCTTGTCTGTTCGATTGAGGATGGCATATCGATGAGAAGTGCTGCTGGGTGTCGATGTCTTTGTAGAATTTTGGAAAGTTCTTGCCCGCAAACTGGGTCTCGTTATCGGTGATGAGTACCTGTAGGATCCCGAATAAGCAAATAATGTGCTTCCAGAAGAATTGTTGGGTTTGGTGTTTTGTGATCGTGGCTAGGGGCTCTGCCTCGATCCACTTGGTGAAATAGTCGATGGCCACCACCAACTTCCTTTGGCCCGTCACTTTTGGAAAAGGACTGACCAAGTCCATTCCCCACATAGCAAAGGGGGTCGGACTAGCCAGGGAGCGGAGGTTGGCTTGCAGAAATCTTTTCATTGAGGAGAATCTTTAGCAAGGGACACACTTTTTACGAGATCTTGAATGTCTTGTAACATAGTCGGCCAATAGTACCCATGATTTAGTGCTTTTCGGGCCAGCGACCTGCTCCCCATGTGACATACGCCGATTCCCTCATGTAGTTCCTTGAGGGTGTACTTGGCATCATCGGGGGCTAAGCGGCGAAGGTAGGGTCTTCCGTCAGTTATTGTGTATGAGCGCTTGAAGAGTGTCTCATTGATTATGGTGAACCTTTCGGAATGGACTCTGGTCTTTCTTGCCTCAGCTCGGTCTTGAGGAAGCTCGCCCTCTGAAAGGAACATTTAGATGGGCGTCGTCTAGTTGTCCGGTTGATGGTCGGTGGCGAGGCAGAGTGCCTCAAGTAGGTCGATGCTGGGTTTGAGGAGGACTTCGATCTGGACGGTGTTGTCGAGGCCCTCGAAGGATGAAGATGCGAGTTTTGACAAGGAGTCAGCATGGGCATTTTGCTCCCTAGGGATCCGTTCTACTGAGGAGAAATCGAAGGATGTCAAGAGCTGCTGGACTATTGCCAAGTATCGAATCATCTGAGCATCATGAGCCTCAAATTCCCCAGTGATTTGGTTAACCACAAGCTGGGAGTCGCTAAAGGCTCTGAGTTGTCTGGCCCCCACCTTGTGTGCCAGGGTGAGCCTCGCGATCATAGCCTCGTATTCCACCTTGTTGTTGGAGGCTCGGAAATTCAGGCGAAGAGAATACTGGAGGATGAAGTTGTCGGGTCCTTTGAGGATGACGCCCGCACTGCTTCCCACCTCGCAAGAGGAGCTATCGACATAAACCTCCGAGATCGGATCTCCCTCTTAAGCATCGGATGGCCCAGAGATAGTGCACTCCATGATGAATTCGGCGAGGGTCTTCCCCTTAATGGCTGTCTTGGTTGGTAATTGATGTCGTAGTGGCTCAGTTCGATCGATCACTTGACTAAGTGGCCGGAATTTTTCGGCTTATGGAGGACGGCCTTGAGAGGTTGGTCCATGAGAACCTGAATAGAGTGGGCCTAGAACTAAGGATGGAGTTTTTGCACGGCCATCACCAGCGCGTATGCCACCTTTTCCATCTTCGTGTATCTAGTCTCGGCCGAGAGCAAGACTTTGCTCACAGAGTAGAGAGGCTTCTGAATGTCATCTTCTTCTCGGACGAGCACGGTACTGAGCACATTTTTCGAGGCTGATAAGTATAGCTGAAGGGGTTTGCTTGGTTCAGGTTTGCTCAGAAGTGGGGGGGTTGGCGAGGTAGAGCTTCAACTGTTCAAAGGCTTGTTGCTGGGGGTCGCCCCACTCGAAGCCTTTTGGGCAGGGCCTTAAAGAATGGGAGGGACTTCTCTCCAGACTTGGAGAGGAAGCGGCCAATGGCCGCCAGTCTTTCCATGAGCCGCTGAACCTCCTTAATATTTTTGGAAGGGGCCATGTTGATTATGGCCTGGATCTTCTCGGGATTGGCCTCTATGCCGCGCTGGCTAACGACGAACTCGAGGAATTTTCCCGAAGAGACGCCGAAGGCACATTTGGTGGGATTAAGCCTCATGTTGTGGGACCAAAGGACACCAAAAGTTTCCTCAAGGTCGGCGACATGATCCTGCCCTCGTCGGCTCTTGACGAGTATGTCATCGATGTATACCTCCATGTTTTGACCAATCTGATCTTTAAAGACTTGGTTGACAAGCCTCTGGTAGGTGGCCCTGGCATTTTTGAGTTCGAAGGGCATGACCGGGTAACAGTAGAGGCCCTGGTCAGTAATGAAGGACGTTTTGGTGATGTTTGGTGGGAACATCCAGATCTGATTATAGCCTGAAAAGGCGACCATGAAGGTCAGGATCTCATAACCCGACATTGCATCGATCAGAGCGTCGATGCTTGGGAGCGGGAAAGGATCCTTGGGGCACGCCCTGTTGAGGTCCATAAAGTCTATGCATATCTTCCAGCTCCCGCTGGCCTTCTTCACCATTACGATGTTAGCTAGCCACTCGGAATAGCCGACTTCTTGAATGAACCGGGCGGACAGCAGTTTGCCCACCTCCACTTTCACTGTTGTTACCTCTCTGGGACAAACTTGCGGCGTTTCTGTTGGATCGGTTTGGAGGCCGGGGCAATGATTAGCCTGTGCATGATTTAATCTTCGGAAATCCCAGGCATGTCGGATGGTGTCCAAGCGAAGAGGTCGATATTGTGGCGGACAAAATCAATTAGACTTGGCTTCAGGTCGGCGGAAAGGGTGCGGCTCGCACGGAACCACTTGGACTTGTCTTCCGCTTCGAATGAGACCTCCTCCAATTCGTCTGCAGGCTCTGACTCGGGCTGGCTTCTTTCAGGTGAATGTTCGACTGCATCGAGGGGGAACACCCCGCCACCGACCGCGGTCATGTCGCACGATCGTGCAGACTCCTGATTTCCTTTAGCGATGCCGACCCCGAGGTCAGTGGAGAATTTTAGCTTCAAGTGGTCGGTGGAGGGGATTGCCTGGAGCAAGCAGAGGCCAGGCCGACCGAGGATGGCGTTGTATGTTGCCTTGACATTGACCACCATAAAATCTATTAATTCGGTTCGTGTGATGGAGATCGTGCCAGCTGTTACATCCAACATCACGATCCCTTCAATTGTTACTGGGATGCCCGAGAACCCATGCAAGGTGTAGCTGGCCGACTTCAGTTTATCTTGGGGGAGCTTGAGGTTCTCAAATGCTTCCAAGAAGAGGATGTTGACCGAGCTCCCGTTGTTCACTAGAATTCGGCGGACTTCAAAATTTTCCATGATGAGGCTGATGACGAGGGCATCGCAGTGTGGGAGCCGGACTCCCTCTAGGTCTTCTCCGGAAAAGGATACCAGTCGCTGCTGAATCTGGGGGGAGGGATGGTCCTGGACGGAGTTAACCTCTCGGACGAAGTCCTTTCAGGAGGTGTTGGATCCCTCTCCCATGGGTCTCTAATGGACGCAGTGTAGTATGGCCTGCCCCCCGGTCTCCCCGGGCTCGGGGTCCTGCTCGGGCCGCCGGTTGATCATTCGAGGAGGAGGCAAAGGCCTCAGATTCCTCGGATCCCTCCGGTCTCTTGGATTATCCCGAGTGAACTCTCTCAAGTACCCTCGCTGGATGAGGGCCTCGATCTCGTCCTTAAGGGCCCGGCAGTTGTCTGTCACGTGTCCGTTGTCGGTAGAAGCAGCAGTAGAATCTCTGGTCCCGCTTCTTGTTGTTGTCCGGTCGGGGAGGGATTCGAACTAACCCTTTATCCTCGATCTCCATCATGATTGCCGAGACGTTTTGGGTCAAAGGCATATACCTCTCGAATCGGGGGACCATAGGAACCCTCTTGAGACTGGCTGTCTCTTTCACAGTTTTCTTGATGGGCTCAATGTCGTCGGCCTTTCGCTTCTCCTTGGCAGTGGCTTCTTTGGTGCCCTCCGAATTTGGGGCCTCTTCTGCTCGAATGTACTTCTCGACCCTATATTGGCCAATGAAGCCTTCAGCTGACCGTGCCTAACATTGTGCTGAAAAACTGCTGAAGCGACACCCGCGTTAAGAGAGGACACGGACCTCGCCTCGGTGGTAAACCTCCAAACGAAATCGCGGAGTGGCTCATCTTCCTTCTGCCTGAGGTCCAGAAGGGACGTGCTCGTCTTCTCGACCTTTCAGCTAGTCATGAAGTGGGCTAGGAAGTTCGCCTTCAACTGGTCGAATGAGAAGACTGAGCTGAGAGTGAGCTTTGAGAACCATTCCCGAGCCGAACCACGAAAGTTATCAGGGAAGGCATCATGAGGGTCTTAAACCCCTCCATGTGATTAGCGGGATAACCCTCGCCGTTGTAGGTCTCGAATTGGGGAGGCCTAAAATTTCGGGGTATCTCGGCTTCGAAGATTTGTGGGGAGGATGGGGGTCCGTTCGGCCGATGACCATGACCTGGTATTGGTCCTCCTTCACCGAGATGGGAGAGGCAGTTCTCCATCTCCTGTAAACGCCAGAGGACGGTGCCTACTTGTTCCTAGGGACGGGCCGATCCGTAGGATTCGCTGCCCCTTGCTCCTGATCGAAGATCAGAGCTGTTACGGACCTCGAATCCCTGGGCACCTAGGATTGCTTGGAGGACCTCGTCCCGGAAATTTTGAAACTCGACCCTCGTGACGGGGGCTTGCCCCATCGGGTCCTGCGGGGGCAGAGGTCCACGGGGCGAGCGACTATTTTCTGGATCGCACTCTGGGGATGGCCGTCTACGATGGTTCGAGACCGAGTTAAAAGTGGCATCTCCCTTTATGCGAATGGTCTGTCGATTCGAAATGATGCATCTCAAATTGGTCACATTCGAGGGAGAAGCACCTGACCCGCATCCGGCCGCACCGTGGACCCATGGTCGGTTGGAACCCTAGGCGTCCGTGCGGCTATGAGAGCCCGGATATCGTGCCAATGTGAAGGCCCTTCTGGCTTTGGGAGCCATGGGAGAGTTCGGATCTGGGATGACGTCCCTAGCTGGGCTCGGACGGGCGACAGTACCTTTGTTTCCCACAGACAGTGCCAACCTGATGCTGTTTGTTTTTGGGGTGTGGGGGCAACAGGTGTGAGTTCTTGTAATTTGTGAAGATGAATCTGTGGTACTGGCGCCAACCCGATCCTAGGGTACAGGACCAGCTTAGGAGTAGCAGTAGAGATGTAGAGGCCGGGTGCTCGGCTCGGAATGAGTAGCTCGGCTCGGATGAAGTGGCTCGGTTCGACCTTCTTTGCCTGCACACTGCCTAGCAACAGTAGCTAGGGTTCAAGTTGAGAAAGATTGATTACCTTTGAAAGTGAGGATGGGGGCTGGTATTTATAGGCAGAGGTAAACGGGTCTGGGACCCTAGCGGACCGGGTCGTACCCGTTTGCCTGTGGGCCTAAATGGACTGAAGCCCATTTGACCTGTTTGACCTGATGATCACAGCGGAACGAGATTTGAGGAGATCTGAATGTCCTGATTGCGCCACTCTCTTTATTCCATATCAGTTTCTAAATTCTGGGGTTAGAAATAGCAGATTATGATTGATCAGGAAGATCACATATCAGTTTACTTATAATTTTGGGGTTGGTGACTTATACTGTTACAAGTTTTGTAATTGATACAAGTTTATAGTTTGATCATTATTTCTACTAAAATTTCAGTGAATTCAGTTAATCAATAATGGAGAACAAACTTCAAGAAACTCGAAATGCACCGCCATTTTGATTATTCGGGAACAACGACAAAGATATGATGTCACCACTATTGCTACCGTTGCCTTAAAATTCGTAAGTCAATTGGGTCCGAGACACCAACGAGGTAATTCCCATCATCATTGTGTTGCTTACCTACTCTGACTCCTTTGAAGGAACATCTTCTCAGCATTAGAAGATTTCGAAGGGGAATCTCGGCCACTACAAATCTCATGGTTCTTAATAGATTGGTGAATCCACATGATGATGCGGAGCAGAGGCTGACAACGATGCTGGTCATCCCTCTCGTTTCGCAAGTAAATCTGTTGTTGGCGGTGATCGAAAATATAGCCTCTTTAGCTGACGGTGGTGCTGGTGGACAGGTTTGGATGGACGGGAACCGTCTTTTTAGATGAGAGGCACAAGATGTGGGGTGGCCTGGTGATTAGGATTGCCACATAAGGTAGTGTAAAGTTAGTAGTGGAATAAGGTGTTGTTATAGCATTACTCTTTACTTGTAGTTAGCACTTGCGATGCAAGTTCTACTGATTTTTTTTAGGGCAAAAGACAAAGTACCCCCCAACGTTTGGCCCGAGTACAAAATGCCCATACAGCGTTTGAAAAAGTACAATAAACTTATTTCTCCGTTAACTTAACCACATCCGTTAAGTTATAATTATTAAATTACTTTTTTACCCTTACACTTTCATAATCAAATCTCCTTCTTTTTTCTTTTTCTCCGTTAACTCAATCAGTTGGCTTTGATAATTATGGGGTTCCTCATCATTTTCTTCTGGTGATGTTCTCCTCTTCTTGTGTCCTTGTGACGGCGGTGGTGATGGTGACGGAGGTGCCCCATCAGGGGTCTCCACTGGCTGCTTACCTTTCTGCATTCCTGCAGGGTTAGGCTCTGTTTGCTTAGGCTCTGTTTTGAATTGAGCTGAGCAAAAATGCTCCTAGCAAAGGCCACTTTGAATGTGAAGTGTTTGCAAACAGATTCGGGATTGATTTGAACAAAAAGTGCTCGTCTCAAAGTGATTTGAACAAAAAGTGCTACTTGCAAAAATTACTGTGAATGTAAAACCAACAAAAGTTACTAAAACAGCTTGAAGTATGAAAGAATATGAGAAAAAGACTCCAAGTCTGATAAACTTACTAAATAACTACTAACCACCCAGAGAACACAAAATTAGTGGAAATAAAGTCAAAATCGAAAGAAAAAAAAACTCTAATTTTACCTGAATTTGAACACTGCTGTAGAGGTGCTTCTAATTTATTTTCTGCAACGAAACCAATTTAAAGATATAAGTTACAATTTAACTATACAACCTTCAAACTCGGAAAAATATTAGTAACTAAACCTTAGTATTAAGTATTAACTCATTGGCCAACCTTAGTATTAAGTATTAACCCCATAATTATCAAAGCCAACTGATTGAGTTAACGGAGAAAAAGAAAAAAGGAGATTTGATTATGAAAGTGTAAGGGTAAAAAAGTAATTAATAATTATAACTTAACGGATGAGGTTAAGTTAACGGAGAAATGGGTTTATTGTACTTTTCAAACGCTGTATGGGCATTTTGTACTCGGGCCAAACGTTGGGGGAGTACTTTGTCTTTTGCCCTTTTTTTATTTTTATAGTAAATGCTAAGATGTAAACTGACCTCGAATTTGACCTCATTTAATTCATCACATATTCTTTACAAATTACTCATAGCGACACCAACTTTTATTTTATATGAGTAACACTTTTGTAAATAATTATGTCGTAAATGAAATTAAATATTGAGGATATTATGGTAACTAACAATAGTCGAGTAAATAAATGGTTGATATAACTTCCACTTAAAATTGAATGGTTGAAATTATGTGGTTGATTGTCCACAAATTATACAATTCCAGTTCTCACATTATAGTATTACTAGTATAATGTATGTGTGATGCACGCCTACAAAAAATATAGATAGATAGGAGGCGCGATCGATCTGAATATATTTTTAGAGAGAGGGGGAATTTTTGGGAGAGATGGAGAGGAGGGTGGATTTTTTATTTATTTAAATAATTAACTGGAGTTTAATTAGGTTAGTGAGATTAGGATGTGTGGTTTAGAATTAGTTATGTTAGGCACTGTTTGGTTGGAGGGGAATGGAGGGGAGGGAAGGGGAGGGGAGGGTTTTTTAAAACTTTTCTTGTTTGGTTCATTTCTTAGGAGGGGAGGGAGGGAAATGAAGGGGTGCAAAATCCCTCATGAGCCAATTTTGGCTCTCCTCCAATATTGGGGTATTTGAAAGGAAGAGAAAATAGGTCTAATTTTTTAATGTGATTGGACTAAATTTTCCTTTTAAATCTACATCCTAATAATAAAAAACCTAAAATCGTTGTCCCGACTGTCTCTCTCCCACTCGTGCTCTCTCTTTCTCCCTCTACTCGTCGCCGTCTCGTCTTCGTCCATAATTAATTTGATTCCTACTCTCATCAAAGTTTTTCTTCAAGAATGTAAGGGTGATTCTCCCAAAACATAGGGCCAATGATGTCAAATTGCCCCAGGGTAACCTTCATCCGAGTTCTCTTGATAGGATTTCCACTCGAATCCAACTTCACCGTCTCTTCCACGTACAGTTTGGAAGAACCCAACACAATATTTCAGACATTGAATCGTGTTGGTGGATTTGATAACTTAAGAGTTTTGCAAAAAAAAAGGCTAAGTTTCTCAGAGTTTTGTTTTGTTCGGTTACCTTATCCCGGTACACATTGGATCCTTTCCTGAACATCGCAGGCAGTTCATTGTAATTTATTCCAAACTGCTGGAAAAGCAACTCATTCTTTTCTTTTGACTCAGTACCCTGCAGACTGGTGTTACATTAGAATCGCAAATGCCTTCAGATATTGCAGTCATCAAGATAGTATTTAGAGTTCACAAGCATTAAAAGTAATTAATGTCATCGAGCAATATGCTATTATCAGATGTATGCATATTTCATATCAAGCTGCAATTTCTTATTGTATGTAAAAGGGTATAAAAGTAATTTTATTATAAAATTCATTCCCTCCCCTTGGGAACCAAACAAGAAGATAATTATTTTTCCTCCCCTCCCCTCCTTTGAACCAAACAGAGTGTTCATTAAATTCCTCACCTCCCGTTCCCTCCCCTCCCCTCCTTTGAACCAAACAGAGTCTTATGGTTAGATCTAATTGTGTGGTGTAGATTTAATTGAGAGGTTTAGTTAGATTAGAGTTAGATGTAACCAAATTGTGTGGTGTAGATTTAATTGAGGTTGAATGCATATAAATCACAGGTTTCCAATTGTGTGCTGTAGATTTAATTGAGGTTAAATACGTACAAATCACAGGTTGTCAACAAATGACAACTCTCCTATTATAGTATATCTAATATAATCTAATATTATAATGGGAGAGTTGGAGTTGTCATTTGTCAACATACAAACTCGTGTGTTGCACGTGCAACTCAACTCTCCCATTAATTATAACACAAAAACAAACAAATAAAAAAATTTCACATATTTAAAACGTGCAATGCACGTACAAAACAATTTTATAATATTTTTTTAACACTATAATAATAATAATAATAATAATATCTCTGCTATTTTAATGGGAGAGTTGAGGTTTGTAACAAACAAACCTACCTTTATAATTATATAAACACGTATAATATACGTCCAAACTATATTCAACAAATATAAATGTGCATCGCATGTATAATCCAAATCAAAACATTCAAAAATAAGCTATTTTTTTCTTATTTGATATATATTCATTTAATTTAATGATTTTTTTTTTTTTTAATGACCCACCTACATTGAGCATAGGATCGAATCCTCTGATGGACACCTGGGATGGACACCTGTGGGTCCCACACCAAAATCAACATGACCCCACACCAACAAATCAACCGGTAATTTCCTTGCAACCATCTCGTGGGACCCATCATGGTAATATCCAAGCTGGTAGGTGCACACCCGCTGGGTCCCTATGGGTTCACCAGCAGTACGTGGGTCCCAATCAGCAGTTGGTCGCTCTGACCATGATCAAAGTTGTTTCGTGTAGGCCCCAGTGGTTAAGACAGGATCTCCGGGCCCCCACGCACGTGGCTGGTACGTAACATTAGGTGAATCAAATGGCCAAGCAAAATGGATGGTTAGAGCATCCACAGTCGTTTGCTTATTTATCATTTTTTCAATTTTTTCTTATTGCAGTTCACACAGTCGTCTGCTATTTTGCTATTTTTTAGCAAAATTGCTACAGTAGAAAGGGACGAATAGCATTCCATATAACAAAATGCATATTATAGCAGACGAAACATCATTCCACAGTCGTCTGCTATTTTGTTCATGTTTCGTCTGGATTATTTAATTATTATTTTAATTGATCGGACGAAACATCACATGATGTTTCGTCCGAAGTAAAAAAATAAATAAAAACCAAATAAAAATAAATTTAAGCGTGGGAATGAACATGATGTTTCGTCCCAAGTGAGACGAAACATCATGTTTCGTCCCAATCGAATATTTTTTTTAAAAATTTATTTAAAAATTTAATTTTGTAAATTTTAAATTTTTTTTCGCAATTATCTAAATTGATTTTGCAAATAATTTTTACGAAATATTTTTTAAAATTGTTTTTGCAAATTTTGTTTTGCAAAAAAAACTTCCACAAATTCCGGACGAACCATCATGTATCGTCCGGGTTTGTGATTTTTTGTGCACATTTTGTAAAATTTTATATTGTTTTTGCAAATTTTTAAGTTTATTTTGCAATTTTTTAAATTGTTTTTGCAAATATTATTTACAAACTAGTTTTAAAAATTATTTTTGCAATTTTTTTTTGCAGAAAAAACTTCTTCCTTTTTGAGACGAAACATCATGTTTCGTCCCATATGTTTTATTAACATTTTATCAGTATAAATTATTTTTTAAATTACTCGTTTGTTTCTTTTTTAACGACTTTATGCATTTTTTTTGCCATTCGACGACTGTGAATGCTCATCGAATTGGATGGGCAAAATATGCATTTTGCCATTTTTTACATCGAACGACTGTGGATGCTCTTAGAACGGATCTTTGGATCCGTAACACGAAGCTAGCCTCTTCCTTCCCTCTCATCTACCAAAATGCTTTAAGTCCGATGGCTTCCGTTGAAGACTCTTTCTCTTTCCAGAACTCCATTAGACACTGGGTCATTCCGCTTTCGGGCGATCTTTCGCCGAATTGTGGAGCCCAGTTTAATAACCTTCTTTCCTCCCTCAACGATTTTGTTGGGTCCGCAGCAGATGGCTACTCTTGGCGGTGGAATTCAGCGGGAGTATTCTCGGTTAAATCCTTTTATCAATTCCTGAACTTTAGAGGAATCAACTCTCCTTTTGCCAAATTCATTTGGTGCTCCTGTGCCCCGTTAAAAGCCAAAATTACTTCCTAGCTCGCGTTTAACAATAAATTGCTGATCGTGGAGATCCTCAACAAAAGAAATCTGGCATGGGGACAAATGTGCCCTCTCTGCTCCAATTCCTTCGAGGACGTGGACCACTTGTTCGTGAGCTGTGGTTCATTCATCCCCTTTGGAAAATTTGTTCGCTTGCTTGGGAAATCAATCCTTTGCCTGCCAATCTCAGATCGGTGTATTCGTCTATCCCCCTCAATTTTAGGTATCACAAATCTTGGTTTCTCTCAGTCCATATCATTATTTGGATCACGTGGAAGGAGAGGAACAACAGGATTTTCAGACAGCGCGAGTTCCCTATCTCCTCTCTTATAGAGGTATCTTCTGGTCTTCGGCTATGCCCCCCGTAGCGAGGGAGGCCCTTCATGGCCATAGAATTTCTACTGCTCTCATTTGTCTCACCAACCTAAATGCTTTTTAAATGGGGGTTTTTCTTATAGCTCTAATTCGTGTTTGCTCTGCTAGTCAGTAGGCCGTCAGTCTATTTTTCTTATACTATTGTTCTGTTCACCATATCGTTTATTGTCGCTTCAGGTATGATGCTGATGGGTTCTTTTGGTGGACTTGGAGACTTTTGACTAAGCTTCGCTATCGGGCTTTATTTTGATTTTCTCCCAGATCCTTCTTGTTCGGGCTCCTGACTATGCAGGCCTCGCCCCTGCCTTACTCCAATGTTTATTTTCTCTTGTGCTCTTTATTGTCTGTATGTTTCTCTCTGTAATTATTTGGAAGTGGTTTAGTCTGGTTGGGAATCCTTATTATCTTGTTCCTATTGTGTTTAGTTCTTGTCTGTGTTCTTCTGGGCTGTTTCACACCGTAGCTTTCTTTTTGCGATGGTGTGTTTTTGTCTTGGATTCGCTAGATCTGGCGTTGTTCTGTGTGGCTGCATTTCAGGTTCGTTTTATGTTGCTTTTTCACGGTCCGACCTCTTGTGAGTATGGCTCGGTGACGGGTGGTAGCGTGTCTCCCCGCTTCACCGGTCGTTTTGGATCTATGGTGCTTGATCCTTCTCTGATTCTGAACTGGGACGTTGCCTGGATATTGTGAGAGCCGTGTAGCCAGTGCGTTTCTAGCCTGTGCAGGCTTTTAGTCGGCTCAGCAGCTCGATGTTTTGCGCCGTCTATCTTGTTGTTGTTATTCGAGTGGCTGTTCGGTTTTGCCGCTAGGATGGGGCTGCCTTTGCGATGGCTACGCTTTCCCCCTTGGTTCTCGCTGCTTCTTGTCAGCGGTTCAGTCCAGCTCTGGGAGCTATATTGTTTCCTGTTACTTCTGTGATTGTAGTTGTTTTTAATTCCCGCTTATTGTTTTTTTAGTGCGTTTTTACTCCTTGTAAAGCGACTCTTTGTAACTTTCTGCTTTATTAATATATATTTTGATATGGCTGGATCCGCAAGGCTATATCCGATTCATCAGCATTGGTATAAATACCCAAAATCTGGATCCGATCTGGACCCAACCCGAACCCGGCATTAGACCGGAACCGACCCAGCCTATCCGGGTCCGGGTCCGGGTCCGGGTCCGGATTCTAAAATGGAACCCGTTGTATTTTTGGGTTCGGGTTCGGATCCGGGTCCGCTCAAAAGCGACCCGACCCGGACCCGGATCCGGACCCGTTACAAAAAACCTAAAAAATCAACATAAAAATAAATATTCAATCCTCATCCTTCTCCTCCATCCTCCTCAATTCTAAATCTTCCTCTTCCAAATACAAAACTCATTTCTTATTCTTCTGTCATCTAATCTAAACCTCCACTCGTTGCCTCCGCTTGCTGCTCACACTCCCGCTCCTACCCGAACGGGTAGGAATATTTTAGTAGGACCCGGACCCGGTCCTCACGAGTTCGGGTCCTCTTTTTTTGACCCGTAGGGGACTGGGTCCGGGTAGTGAAGGACCCGACCCGACCCGATACTAATGCTACTGATGGAGAGAGGAGTTTAATGGTCGTCACATGAGATTAGAGCTGGAATCGGGTCTTTACGATTTGGATCCTACACTATTCAGATCTGGACCCGGTTCTCAAAGATTGGGTTTGGGTCCGATTTCTACTTTAAAAAATCTCTGATTCTGAAAAATAAATATTTGCACTTAAATATTTTGCACCTGATCCCCTACAATTCTAACATTTTTTACTCTTAAATACATGAATAAATATTATATTTACACATCTATCTTCAATAATTACTATTTACATGTATATCTCTATAACTCTATTATTCAAATTCCATAATATTGGGGTATTTTTTAACTGGTCCGGGTCTAGGTCTGGGTCGGCTCTATTTTGAGCGGACCAAGACCATGACCCGAAATTGCACTGGGTCTTTTTTTAGGACCCTGACCTGAACCCCGTACAGATTGGGTCGGTTATGGTCCAATGTCCGGTCCAGGTATCAGGTATTTATACCAATGCTACATGAGACCCAATCTCCTCCCTTGTCATGCATGGATAGGACCAAATGGATGGATACTTAACACATTTCAGATGGATGAGTATTGCTTTAATCCACTCAGCCATCTCTCCCAAACTAGGAGATAGAGATTTGAGCAATTCTTAACTAGACTATTCCCATTGTCCAGAGATGTTGCAGGGATCTATACCGTTGTACTCTTTATGTTTCTTTTTAGTGTGTAGTTCTCACCCTCCTAGATGTTGGAGGTCTATTGTTTTATTTTATTTGCTTGTATATAATATTTTGTAATTTTCACAGTTTTGCTGAATTTGTGTTGTTATCGTCTTATTAATGAAACATGATAACTACACTTCACCTCTTTTATAATATATATATATATATATATATATATATATATATATATATATATATATATATATATATAACAAAAAAACATATGTGATTTAGTTAGCTCTTATATCGTAGGAGATTAGGTTTGTTCACAGATAAATACTCCCTCCATTTCCAAATATAAGGATTCTACACGACTATTTAAACAACCGTTGATTGAGTAAAAGTAATACTATATATTTTTGGTTTTTGAAGCTCATAAATGAATCATCAATTATACAATATCTTATTTGCCCTCTTATATAATTTTTTATTACTTTCTTACAAAAAAGGACAAGGGTACATTGTAAATCTTATATAAAGATTAATTCATAGGTTGACAAAATATATCTTTAAAAATCTATAGTAATAAATGTTATGAAACAGAACAAAAATTACTAAAATGACTTGTATTTTAAAACAGAGGGAGTATAATTATTAGATTCGATTAGATCATAGTTCACTGATAGTTCAAATAAATGTCACATGAGCTTTACTGATCCTAAAACAAGTTCGTTCGTTTTGTTTTGTAATTTTCTTTCCCTTTTGTTCTGTCTGTAATTTTGACAACTTTCCAAGTAGAGAGAGATATCTTGTTGGTTTATTTCTATTTCTAGTTATATAATACTATTAATTTACACGTGAATAATTTCAAAAAATAAAAATAAAAACTCTGACGTAAGGAGGATTTGAATCGGAAACCTCGTTTATATTAGCAATGTACGTGCGTTGTACGGGTTGGTGGATTGACAAAACATTTACAAATGACACTAAGCCCTTCTCCCATTATAGTATTAGAGATATAAGGTTTGGGAGGTAAGGATGGACAACAAAAGACTGCTACAGTAATTTCGGTTCCTACAATCACTTTTACTGTATGAGGAGCCATTTGAAACTAGTTGTTTAATATGTATAGTATCCACTAGGGTTGGCAAATGGGTCTGGCAGGCCGGGCCAGGTTGAACCTGCCAGGGTTTGCACCCAACTTGGGCGGGTTCGGGTCGGGTCGTTGAGTTAAACGGGTCGGGCCGGGCCGGGTCGAATGTGTCGATTCGCGACCCGCCTAACCCGTGAACCCTTTCGAGTCCAACCCGGGTCGGGTTAGGTCGGGTCGCGGGTTGGCCCGGGTAGAGTTAACTTTTAAATGTAATTTTAATAATAAACATAAAAAAATGTAATAATAATAATAAGATTGAAAGAGTGAAATTGCCACACAAAAAAATGATATATTATTCATATGATTTCAACTTATACAAGTTTCACAATTTGTAATAAGAAATAAAGATTTTCTACAAATTTGTTTTATACAAAAACAAATTTCTTATATACAATTTCAATTTACTTCAATTTTCCTAATTTTAAATAACAAGCAAAGATTTAATACAATTTTTTATCCATTTACAATTGTCTTCAATTTGATGGCCTTCAACTTGTTGTTGTTGACTAGTTGTTGTTTGTCTTGAATTCTTCATTTTGGTTGATATTGTTGTTGTTGTTGTTTTTGTTCTTTCGGCGAGTTGCTCTCACTTGTGAACGTCGATAATGCTTTTCCTTGTGTCCTATCTTCAGCCTTCAGCTAGTCTTCTGTGCAGACGAACATCTCTAATAATTGGGGCTTCAAGCGATTTCTGTAATCAGTTAGAACCCTACCATTTGTAGAAAATGCACTTTCAGAAAGAACTGTAGAGACAGAAGGAGTTAGTAGACCTTTAGCCATATATTTAAGAATACTATAAGTGTTCATGGTTTTTCCACTATTGTAAAATATCTAGTGAAGAACCAAAAGACTCAGAATCTTGTTGGTTATACCAATGTAATTTATTTGGTTGATTAGTCCTAGGTTTTTTTTATTGAATTTGTGTAAGTAAATTAAATGTTCTATCATCAAATTTACTCTTACCCTTACCTTTAGAAGTAGCAGGAGAAGAGCTAACTAAAGAAGTTGTACTACTAGAAACAAAATATCTATCATAATAATCATACAAGTTATTTAATGTCGATTCAAATTTAACTAAAAAAGAAGCGCAATCAATTTCATTATCATCATCCCCAAGTAAATTAAAAAATATTTCAATTAAACTCTTTGTACCTTCTAATTTGATACGAGAATTCATCACAGTAGCAACACTTCACAACATAGGAGGAGGTTTAAAATACTTCAAAAATTTTGTGTATGCAGGTTTTACAATATCACCAATAAAAGCATCATCGATCATTTTTTTAAAAGTTTGCATCATAGTAACTATTGAAATAAAAATGCTACTAGAAGTAGATTCATAAGATTTTGAAAACTTGAAAGTTGTGGTTTTAAAAAGTTCTAAAAATTTCAACAAAGATTTGGCATAATACCAATCGATGGGAGTCGTTTCAAAATTTGGCGTATTTTTTGCAATACAAAAATTATTTACACATTCTTTATATTCTGTAATAACATGTAGCAAATCAAAAGTAAAGTTCCATCGGTGTTTAACATTCTTTGAAAGTTTTCTAAAAGGTACATTTTTAAGCCTACACCAAGCTTTTCATTCTTGAAATATGGTGGCACTTAATACAATGAAATGTACACAATTTCTAATTTTAACTATAAATGGTTCTGCTATTCTTAATGCATCTTGAACACATAAATTTAAAATATGACATGCACATCTAACATGAAAAATATTGTCAGATAGAGGGTTTAATGCAGTTTTTAAAATACTAATTGATGCATTGTTGTTAGATGCATTATCAAAACTTATATAGATAATTTTATCGCGAATATGAAAAACATCACAAATTTCTATAATACGGTTTGCAATTTCAATGCCACTATGAGGATAGGGCAACGCGGTAAGTGATATAATTCTTTTTTAAAGAATTCAATCACTTTTGATCGAATAACAGGTTATTCCCATCATTGGGATATTGCTGCAACCCGTCCAACAATCGGAAGTTAAACTAACTCTACAAGTTAAACTCTATAAAATTATAATCAAAGCTTCCCTCATTTCATTGTATATTTTAAAACAACCGATTATTCCTAAGGATTCTTCTAAAATGAAGGTTTAATGCGGTTTGATTAAAATTTTCCAAGTTCCTACTCTCGGGATAGGAAAATGGTAACTCTTCCTTGATTACTAATCGGTCTATTTCCAGACGAAAAAGTTCGGGATCATAAGGGTGGCTATCAACTAGAACGGTCCTAGGGTGGATTTTTTGTTGGCCGGGTAGGTCAACAAGAAGTTCTTTATGCACATTTTGGATGTGTCACCTAATTGTACCCGTGCCCTCACCCCACTTCCATTTGTATGGCTTTGAACATGTTTTACACACTTTTAAACCTACACCCGGTACATTTCGTTCGAAATATAATCATAAAATTTGTGCCAATCACTAATCTTCCCTCTAGTTTTCCTACTAGTAGCCGGTTGTGTTGTTTCGGTGGCTTGTTGTTGTGGTTCTTCTTCTAATTCTATGTCTCCTACAAACTCATCGTGTACATCCCATTGTTGGGGAGGAGGATTAGGGTAGTCTTCGGCAGGGTCATTTTGTGGGACAATTGGAGGCTTACGGGAAGTGCCGGTAGAATCTTGTCCACTTTGGATACGGCCGTTACCGCGTGATCTAGACATGTCGATATGTAGTAGTGCATGTAACAAAATTAAACACAATGTAGGCGCGATAAGTTACAAAAAAAAATTTAGAAAACAAGAGGGTTGTGAGAGAGAATATCAAAAAACCAACAAACAAATATGTTAAAAAAATATAACTACAAAAAAAATATAAAAAAAGAAGAGGGATATGAAATTTTGATACCGTTCACCGTGAATACTCGTATATAAAAATACCCGTAAAAATAAGAATAGAAGTAGAAGTAGAAGTCCGGAATTAAAGACTTGAAGAGAGCTTGGAGGAGAGTTGAAGACTTGATCACTTGGAGGAGAGTTGAAGACTTGAAGACGTAGTTGAATTTTGAGTTCGATACGATCTGAATTTGTCGTTTGATCGTGTATATGTCTTGCTACCTTGTTTGTTCAATTGTTTACAAAAATTGAAATGAATTGAGTAATAATAGTAGAGAGAGTAAGAGAGTAAGGTTTGAATTTTTAGTGTGGGCTTTAGGGGTATTTATAGGGAAAAAATATTTAAAAAAAACAAAACCAAACCAAAAAAAAAATAACGGCTAAAAGAGCCGTTGAGCTCTCGGTTAGGGGGTTGCGGCCTGTTGGACCCGTGGGTCGAATGGGTCGCAACCCGCTGGTCGACCCGCGGGTTCGTGGGCGGGTCGAGTACTGTTCATACGGGTTATCTGGTCGGGTTCAACGGGTTGAATTCGCAATTTTGAAGACCCGGGTCGACCCGTTTACATTAACAGGTTCGACCCGAACCCGAACCGGTCACTCACGGGCCGGGTTAGGCGGGCGGGTCGCGGGCGGTTCGCGGGTCGACCCAGCCCGTTTGTCATCCCTAGTATCCACTAAGATACAACTTAGTCCTTTTTCATCTTAAAACTTAGGGATGGCATCTGGGTCGGGTCAGCCCGCGACCCACCCAATTCGACCCGACCTGCCTCGGCCCGGTTCGGGTTCGGGTCAGACCCGTTATCCCAAATGGGTCAACCCGGGTCGGAAAAATCACAATATCAACCCGCTCAACTCGGCCCGTCAACCCGCAAACCCGTTCAAACCTGCCCGAACCCGACCCATGACCCGTGGGTTTGTGGATTCGACCCATTTGAATTTTTTTTAAAAAAATTTAATATTTTTTTTGTGCCAAATATATGTATATATATGTATACATATATTGAAAAATATATGTATATATATATATATATATATATATATATATATATATATATATATATATATATATATATATATATATATATATATATATAGGTATATATGCATATAGATATACTCTAAAATTTATCAAAAATTTAGAAAAATGAGTGTGGACATCAAAATTAATTGATTACTATCCACTACTCAATTAGACACCCCCACGCTGGCTATTTATAGCCAACTCTACATCCTCACATCTCTCATCTCACCAATGTGGGACAAAAAAATTTCAAAGTTTAAAATCCAAATATATTTTGTCCCATATTGGTGAGATGAGAGAAGTGAGAAGATAGAGTTGGTTATAAATAGTTAGGGTGAGGTGGGCTAATTGAGTGGTGGAATATAAATAACTAGTGAACAATTAATTTTGTTTTTCACAACCATTTAATAGAAAATGTACAAATTTTTATTTTTTGAAGTTGAAAAAAAAATTTAAATAGCTGGGCCAACCCGCGACCCGACCCGACCCGGGTTGAGCGGGCCGACATTTTGCAAATTCAACTTGGTCCAGCCTGGTTAACATTCAAACCCGACCCGAACCCGTCCTACTCGGGTTCCAACCCGGACGGATTCGATCCTACCTGGTCCGGTCGATCCGTTTGCCAACCCTATTAAAACTTGATCCAAACAAATTAGAAGTTTTGCTATTTTTATATATATAAAAAATCATTATTTTTAGCTTTTGTGTGTGTGTGTGGGAGGGGGGGGGGGGGGTGGTGGTGGTGGTGGTGGTGGTGGTGGTGGTTTGGGGGTGTTGGAGCTCTATATGGTGTATACGAGGTGATAAATAGTTGGCTGCCTACATAAATTCTGAAATAGGAGTATAATAATTTTCATGCACTTTTCGATAGAAAAAGTAGATTTTGGTATGGCTAAATTTGAAAAAAAGAAAAAAAATCCCTTGAACTATCCTCGTTATGCAAAAAATCTTACTAAACTTTTTTTACGCAGAAAATCACACTCATGTGTGGTTCCAAAAAAACCTTCTTGAAATATATTTTCAAAAAATCATATCTAACTTTTCTGCTTGTATTAGATAACCACATTCATTATTGCAAGTCGGTTCAGAAAACATCAGAGCATCCACAGTCGTAGGTTTGCTAAAAAATGGCTAAATGCATGTTATACCTATAGGAAAGTGAGTTTGCTGCAGTGGTAAAATGGTATAATATAGCAAAAAAAAAAAATTGGACGGATCATCGAGATCCTTCTCACGATTTCTAAATAATTTTTTCGAATTTTTTATAATTAAAACAAATTTTTGAGTGAAAAAAAAGAAATGGGCCCCCCTTCAGTGTTTTTGCTTTTTTGGCAATTTTTGTTGCGGAAAAATTTAAAAATTCGTGCGACTTTCTAGTTTCGTCTGACAAAATAAAAAATATTTTTTTTTTAGTGGGACGGATCTTCAAGATCCGTTTTGTATAATATACATTTTCTTATATCCGCTCTCATATATTGCCATCTACTGTTGCAAAATCGTTAAAATATGCATAAATAGCAAACGACTGCAGCGATTCGTTTGCTAAAAAATACATAAAGTGGATAAATAGCAAACGACTGTGGATGCTCTCATGCATCTTTCTTATCATTGTCAACTGTGGATGCTCTCACTCAATTTTAGCAGAAGGCTCACACAGTCGGAATGAGTTTTTTGCAACTATACTTGAGTGTGGTTTTTTGTACATAAAAAAGTTCAGTGAAGTTTTCTGCCTAAAGGATATAGTTCAAGAGTTTTTTTTTTTTTTTAAAATTATCCTTTTGGTATTTATATATTATTCATTATTCAGTGTACTTTTTATTAATTAGATTAAGTATATAAAATGTCTTCAATTGATTTAGAATTTAATGTTAAATAAATATCCGTAATAATTCAAGGATTTTAATATTGTGCTAATTTGCATAGTTAATAAGTAATTCGACGAGATTTTGACTCTTGAATTTCACATCTATTATTAGAGCTGGTATCATAAGGTCTTATCGGGTCTGGTCCTCCACTATTCGGATCCGGTATCTCACGGTCCAAAAATTGGATCCGGACCCGGACTTGCAAAAACTGGGTCCGGGTCCTAGTTAAAAAAAATTACCTGTCGGATCCGATAGTAATTAAGAATAAACATTTGCACTTAAGTATTTTTGCACCCGATACCCTATGATTATAACAATTTTTGTACTTAAGTACATGAATTAATATTATATTTGCATATCTATCTTCAACAATTATTTTATATGTATATTCCTATAATCCTATTATTCAAATTCTATATGTTTGAGGGGTATTTTTTAACGGATCCGGGTCGGTTCTATTTTGAGCGGACCCAGATCCGCATCGGGTCTTATTTTAGGACCCGGACTCGGATCCGTATAGGTCGGGTTGGTTCCGGTCCAATGTCGGGTCCGAGTCGGATCCAGATATCGGGTAAATGTGACAGTGCTAAGCCTCGACATAAATCTGTTTGGTTTTGTTATTTTCATTTTCCTTTTAATTTTATTGGTTTTCTTCTTTCCTCCTTCTCTGGTTTTTGTGCCTATCAATCATACTTGGTTTTATTACAAACATTTTGTAACCAAAATTGTAACAAGGAGAATAAATTTCTAGAAGTTTGATTTATTTTAAACAAAATTTGTAACAATTTTATCTTTTCGGAGATATTATTGTCAACAAAGTGTTTCCACAGATTAATTAGCCAACTTTGATTAAGTCCTTGAGGACTTGGAATTAGCATTAGCTATAGTAAATTACTGGAACTGCCGTGACAGCAAAATAATTTTAGTATTATCGTTAGAGAGTTTGACCACAGTTGTGTATTTTCTAGAAAAATCTACTTAAAACTAAATTTAACAACGTATTTTTAAGTTGCAGTTACCCGAACCATTCCCAACGTAATTTAATTTCAACTATACCTTCTAAAGGTTAAGTTACTAGTAATTTACACTTACAAGTATGGTGCACATCTTAATAAAATAATTTTTTTTAAAGTAAAAATTTCGACGTAATCTGGTCTCGAACTTGAGACCTCTTTTATATTAGCTATGCACGAACAATACACGTAAGTTGATAGATTTACAAACGACAAGTTCAACTCTCCTATTATAATAGTTATGCATGTCTTAATAATTTTTAAAAATAAAAAATAAAAACTCTGACGTAGTGAGGACACGAAACTGAAACCTCATTCATATTAGTTATGTACTTGCGTCACATGCGTTTATAGATTTACAAATAACACTAAGGCCTTCTCTCATTATAATATGGGTTTTTAAAATGTATACCCCTAACAAATATAATAATATCATATATATCCCTCACAAATGTGTATTTTCGTATATACCCCTAACAATTTGGACTTTATTTCATATTACCCCTATATTAGATATCACTAAGTTAACCATTACGAGACAAATAGAAATCTAATTAAAAGATCAAATTAAATAATCAAATGAGAAACAATTTAACAGTTTTAAGAAAAATAATTGAGGTAACTTATAATTTATCATTAAAAAACAAGATTGATAACAAATTTGGAGAAGTAACGTGAGGAAGAATATATAGTTCTCAAAGATGCATTATTAGTTTATCCATTTTTAAAAGAAAAATAAAGAAATTTTTAGAAGAGTTAATGAGTCTCGGTTGGATTAATAATTGCCGAAATTTACAAGAATGAAGAAAATAAAGTTTGGATAGTAGATAATATAATATTTCAGATATTTTTCATCAAGTCCATTAAAAAAAACTGAAAATTTTCTATCGTTATGAGTTTTTTTAACTAGATGGGTAATTAAGAGAAGTGACACATATTTTTGGAGACAAATATGAAAATACATATTTGTTATTTGTAAGGAGCATATATAAAATTCAAGTATTTGTTAGGGACATACATGTTAAATACCCTTATAATATTAGAGACTAGTAATTTACACATGTCTTAATCAATTTATTTTTAAATAAATAAAAACTCTGACATAGTTTGGCTTCGAACTTGAGACCTCCTTTATATTAAATATGCACGGATGATGCACGTGTTGGTAGATTTACAAATGACAAGTCCAATTCTCCCATTATAATTGTTACTAGTATTTTTCACGTGCGATGCACGTTTTGATAAAGAGATGAAGTTAAACGTGCGATACACGTATGATAACAGTAATTAGTACGTACCATGAATGCCTTAATTTTTTTAAAAAAGAGATGAATGAGTGATACACGTATTTTTTTTACAATAAGAATGACAAACTCTGATGTGTATGTGCGATGCACGTGTTGAAAAATAGATTTGAAGTTGCACGTGCAATTCACATGTTTGTTTGTTGACAAAAGTGGTGTTTCTTTTGTGACAAAAAAATATTAAAATTTGTTTGTTTGTGACAAAGTCTTCTATTAAATAGTAAGTAAATATATTATATTATAGATAGATTGATGGATAGTAATTTACACATGTGATGCATGTTTAATATATAAAAAAATTAAAGTAAGAAATCTGACATGGTGAGGATTCGAACCCGATACCTCCTTCATATTAGTTATGCACGTGTGATGCACGTGTTGGTAGATTGAAAAATGACACTAAGCCATTCTCCATTATAATATTAGAGATCACTATCTATTATCCATTATAATATTAGAGATCAGAGATAGTGACGAAAACCAATATAGTAAAATGTTAAATCTAAGTTACAAATCATATATCTGCATCAAATCGTAACAGAAACACTATTTTATAAGTGACAAACCACTAGTTTAAGAAACAAAAATCTGTGTTAGATTTTGTGTGTGATTTAATAGGGATTACACAAGGACGACTGATAGAAACCTTTAGCAAAATACTCATAGACATATACATATGAGACCGATTTAAAATTTCAATTTACGCTCGTTTATGATGATGATGATGATGATCATGATTGTTGTGGGTAAAAAATCTAGTCCATCTGAACCGTCTGATCCCAACAAATCCTTTGATATCTAAAGACAGGCCCATACTCCCTATGGGCTGTTGGCAGGCCCGCTACCTCAGTTAAGTCCACAGAAGAAGGTCAACTCGGTCCATCAGGGGTCCATCTCCCTACCTATAAATATTAATCCCTCTCATCAGTTGCAACGTAATCAACCTTTTGCCTTTAAAACCTAAACTTCTTCCCTAGTCACTGACTTTATCGTCGGAGGGCCTGTCGCCAGGAAAACTCCGGGCATTTCAAGGCTTTTTACAGATATCTGCCGGTCAACGATCAACACAATCATCACCAGATCAACATATCCCAAATACACATCAGCCTTTCATCAGGATCAGATCTACGATTGAGATCTATTTTTCTCATCCAACCAAAGAACTCATTATCTATTGCCCCCACACCAGAAAATAACAGCATCAGATTTGCGCCGTCTGTGGGAACTGACAGATCCATCATCCGACTCAGATTCTGCTTAGTAGCCCTCTTCTTCCATGGCTCCTAAAGCCAAGAGGATGGCTACGACATGGCATCATGCCACCCCCCTCCCCCCCTCCTCCTCCTCGTCCACCTTGTAGTCGTGGGGCCATTTAGGGGTCACAACAGTAGTGGCTCGAGCGCCCACTTAGTCCGGCTCCGACTGCCTCCCGCTCAGTCGCACGAAGGACCAAATGCCCAGCGGTTTTGGATCTCCGAAGCGTCATCAATAATCGATAGGATGAAGAGGACCTTCTCCATCGCCTCAATAAATCTAGAAACGAGGTACCCTCGGACCATTCTCTAAGCTGAAGCTGGCATTCCTTTCAGGATCGGGAGAAGGAGCACAGTCGCTCCCCAAGGGATCACCGACCCCCAAATGGCCACGGAGAAGGAAGGCACGTGACGAGGGTTGAGTTCCAACAGTTTCGGAACGTGGTCATCCAAGCCCTCCGAGACGGACATAGGAGCGAAAATTGCACGGATAATCCCCATATCGAGGGAACTGCGGATTCCGTCTTTAAGCATCATTGGCTGAAAAAAACCCATGGATTTCCTCGACCTCCTTCTCCGGAGTGAGAAATATATCCGAGCTGAAGATGCCTTGCATCTAGTGGGCCGAAAAGAATCCTCAGCCAAGGGGGAAAGGAAGATTGCCAACTCTATGGCACCGAAGAAAGCTCAGAAGGATACCTCCGTGCAGAGGTGCTCTCCTTTAATGCCCCAGTTTGAGAAGTTCACTCTGCTTAATGCGAGTGTCTCCGTCATCCTCATGGAGGTGGAGGAAGATGGGTTTATTTCCCCCTCGGTCTAATAACAGTAATAAGAAGAGGGACAAGAGGTTCTACTGCCAGTTCCATCGAGACCATGGCCACGAGATCAACAACTGTTGGGTGCTTAAAGACGAAATCGCTGCCCTCATCCGCAGAGGCTACATCTCCAAGTTTACTCGGAATGACCCGAGAACTTCTCCTCCTCCTTGCAGGCCTAAAAAGCGCTGGGAAAAGACTCTGAGCCCAAGCCTTTGAGAGAATGGTCATTCTCCACTCCATACACGGAGGGCCAATGGGGGGGGGGAACTCAAATTCCTCATGTAAGGAATTCATCTGAGAAGTAAATTTAGTCCATAACTGCCCTCCTCCCCGACATCATGGACTCACCATTTTGTTCTCGGACGAAGACCTAGAGGGCTTCAGGATTCCCCACTGCGATGCTTTAGTCATCAGCCTCGGCTTGGCGAATCACGAAGTTCGGCGCATCCTTGTTGATAATGGAAGTTCAGTTAACATTATGTTCCTCGCTGCCTTTGACGGATTGAAACTCTCCCAAAGTCCAGATCGAATGAATCATCACCCTGGACATTACCGGGGGAAAATCCCCGACCACCCAAACCAAGCCTATGGACATCATGGTGGTCGACATCATGGCATCTTATAACGCCATCCTAGGGAGTCCCAGCCTCGCCTCTCTTTAAGAAGTACCCTTGGCCTACCATTTGAGGATGAAATTCCTTATTAAAGATGGGGTTGTGGTCGTCAAGGGTACTCAAGAGGCCGCCTGAGCTTGCTATACAACCATAGTGGGCGACTCGGTCCTCCCTCTTGATGCAGTCAAACTCCCCTATGATAAGAGTTCAATTGGCTCTGAGCCAGTCGACGAGTTGGAGGAAGTCCCTTTCTCTAAAGCCGATAAGACTAAATGGTTACAAGTGAGTAAGACTCTCTCTCCTAACCTCAAAGAATATGTCATCAACTTTGTCTGACAGAACAAGGACATATTTTCCTGGACCCCCTCAGGCATGTCTGGCATCTCGGAAGACCTGATAATGCATAAGTTGAGCATCCATCTAGATTCCAAGCCGATACAGCAGAGGTGTCGAAAATTCGCCCCAGAAAGGCATCAAACAGTGAAAGAAGAAGTTGAGAAGCTCCTTTCTGCTCGTTTCATCCAAGAAGTTAACTACCCGGAGTTTTTGGTGAATGACTTGATGGTGAAAAAGTCCAACGGGAAATGAAGAATATGCATCGACTTCACAGATCTCAACAGAGCATGTCTAAAAGATCTTTTCCCTCTTCTGAGCATTGATGCCCTAATCGATGCGACGTCCGGCCATGAGCTCCTAAGCTTCATAGACGCCTTCTTGCGGTACAATTAGATTCGGATGTTCCCTCAGGATAGTCCGAAGACAGCGTTTGTGATAGATCAGGGGATGTACTGCTATCGGGTGATGTCCTTTGGCCTGAAAAATGTAGGATCCACCTATCAGATGCTTGTTAACTGAGTTTTCAAGGAACAGATAGGCCAAAATATGGAAGTATACATGGATGCATGCTCGTCAAGAGCCTGAGAAGGGCCGACCAAGTGAAGGACCTGAAAGAGACCTTCGGGGTCTTCAAAAAGCACAATATGAGACTCAATCCATCAAAATGCGCCTTTGGCATAACTTCAGGAAAATTCCTCAGCTTCATGGTCAGCCAATGGGAGATAGAAGCGAATCCCAAGAAGATTTGAACCATCCTGAACATGGCCCTTCCAATGAATGTTAAAGAATTCCAAAGACTCACTGGCCGGCTTGCGCCCATCGGGTGATTCCTTTCAAAGTCATTGTAAAAGTCCCTCCCATTCTTTAAGACCCTCCGGGGAAAAAGAACTTTGAGTGGAGAAAAGCTCAACAGCAAGCCTTCGACCAACTGAAAGGATATCTCATCAATCCCCATCTCCTTAGCAAACCTGAACCGGGTGAGGTCCTCAACCTGTACCTGGTAGCATCATAGCACACCCTCAGTGTCGTCCTGTTCAGAGAAGACGACGGGGCGCAGAGGTCCATCTACTATGTCAATAAAGTCCTCCGCGAAGCTGAACTTCGTTATGCCAAAATGGAGAAGGTAGCTTATGCCCTTCGCCCTTACTTCCAGGCCCATTCTATCTAGGTCCTTACGGACCAACCTCTCAAGCAAGTCCTCAACAAACTGGAAAATTCCAGTCGATTAATCAAGTGGTCCATCGAGCTTAGCCAGAATGACATTAACTATAAGCCGAGGATTGCCATCAAGGGCAAGCATTGGCCGAGTTTATCACCGAATGTACTATCTCAGATTCGTCCAAAGTCCAAGAAGATGAGCTAATATGGGAACTCTATGTCAACGGCTCATCCTACGAAGAAGGAAGTTGGGCAGGCGTAATACTTAACTGCCCAGATGGCTTTGTTCTCCAATACTCATTGTGCCTAAACTTTCGTGCTTCCAAAAACAAAGCTGAATATGTGGCTTTAATCGCCAAACTCATCCTGGCCCGCAAAGTAGGGGCCAAACAGGTTAAAGCCATCAGCGATTCCCAACTTGTGGTTAATCAAGTCTGTGGGGAATACGAGGCTCACGACACCTGAATGGTCCAATACTTGGTACACATTCAGCTCCTTACGATAGACTTCGAGGAGACTTCAGTCGTCCAGATCCCACGCGAACTATAACACCCCGAGATCGTCTAAGCTGTGCACTCGTCTACGCATGCGAAAAATAAATCCTAACAACGGTCCACCACAGCACTGCCTCACAAATGGTGTCATGGCTAATTTGTACCCTTTGATCCTTAGCTTCTATTATATAATCACTCATTCTCATATTTCCTAGGCAATGTGGGACAATATCAACACACACACACTTTTTCCATTGCACGTGCACGTGTAGTACCACACAAATGCACAATCGGCCACAAATGCACACAACCACTTCTTAAACTCTTCATCGCCCAATTAATATTCCCATATATATATATATATATATATATATAAAAGGGATATGAGCAACTTGCTCATTTAATAAATAACCAATTGATGAGGTGGTATGCATGTCATAGATTGAGTATCTAACCACTTTTAGGATTTCCCAATCACATGCATGCCACCTCATCACTTGCTCATTTACTAAATGAGCAAGTTGCTCATACCCCTTTTTTCCATACACACACACACACACACACACACACACACACACACACATTTTAAATACAGGGTATTACATGAAAAGAACAGCCAAGCTGATGTGTTATCTTAGTTAGTGTTACCGCTGATTCTGGTGTGGGGGCAAACAGATAGTATTTGTGGATTCTTAGAAAAACTGAATAGCGAACCTTGACTTCTTACGCCGGAGTTTGATCGTTGACTCCTGTCGTTCACCTGCAAAAAGTGCAATACACTGGGGTTGATCCCGGCGACACACCCACCGACGCTCAAGCCAGTAATCAGGAAAGATTATGAGAGAGCGTAAATTGGCAAAAGATTGATTATCTATTAATGGTGGTGGATGGGGGGTATTTATAGCCGCCTTTGGGATCAGATTAAGAATGAAATCCCTAATTCCCAGTGAAAGGATACAGCAAATCAGGGACGTTGATTGAATACAATCAGAAACCCTAATTCTATCCTGCTGGACCGGGTTTGCTGCGGGTTGGAACCTGCACCCAGTTGAGGTGGATCCGTTCGCGGGTTATTGGGTCTTAGGAGAGAAGACCCAGTACCCGTTTTAGACCCATTTGTAAGTAAAATTACCATTTTACCCCCAAGCTTTGAGATTCATGCCTGATTTGGATGGTTCTGATTTAACCCCATTTTTAGCCATACCACGAGCCCCCCACTCCCGAAGATTGAGTTTGATCAGCCTTTGTGGAGTAGTTTTACTTTTTTAATAGCTTGCAGGGTGGTATCGGAGTCCAAACGAGGGATGTTGAATCTTTGTATGAGGTATTATGGTGATTTTCGAAGCTATTTGCGCGCTCGAGGTTACTCTTGAGCTCTCTTCGACTTCTGGTGATTTTTTCTAACTTTGCGAAGTGGTGATTTTTCATTCGGGGGTCTCAATTAACCTTTCTAAGCAATAATTATCTACCCAGGGTTTCAAAAATATTTTCCCAGATTTATAATTATTTTTTAGGATTTTAAATTAATTTTCCTGAATTTTAAATCATTTTTTTTGCAGTATTTAGGTAGATGATTTGGTGTTATTTACGTCGTTTCATGGCCTGGATGCTTCGGCTTCGTCGCCGACCCCCTCCGAACACTCGCTACGAAGGAGGCCGAGGTCACTGGGGGTTCGGCACCTTCTGCCAAAGCGCACAGATACTTCGGCCAGGCTATAGGCGCGTTCGGCGGATCTTTGGCGGAGTTCGGAGTGGTTTCCTCCCTGTAAGAGGGTCAGTTCCGAGAGCGCTCGGCAGCATGTGCCAAGGTCCACTTTTCCATGTAACATGGTCGGTGGCGAGAGCGCACGGCGACATGTGCCGAGGTCCACTTTTTCCATGTAACATGGTCGGTGGCAAGAGCGCTCGGCAGCGTGTGCCGAGGTCCAATTTTTTCCATGTGACAATTTTTTCAATGTAACATGGTCGGTGGCAAGAGCGCTCGGCAGCATGTGCCGAGGACCAATTTCCTTTCATGTGACAATTTTTTCCATGTAACATGGTCGGTGGCAAGAGTGCTCGGCAGCATGTGCCGAGGTCCAATTTTTTCCATGTGATAATTTTTTCCTTGTAACATGGTTGGTAACAAGGGTGCTCGGCAGCATGTGCCGAGGACCAATTTCTTTTCATGTGGCAATTTTTTCCATGTAACATGGTCGGTGATAAGAGCACTCGGCAGCATGTGCCGAGGTCCAATTATTTTTTCAGGTGACAATTTTTTCCATGTAACATGGTCGGTGGCAAGAGCGCTCGGCAGCATGTGCCGAGGCCTTGGATTGCGATTTTTGGCAACATACGAAACATCAGGCTGAGTTGGCGACTACTGAACTTCTGACAGATGTGACAGTAATTAATGCAATGGCTGCTGATCTTCTGACTACTCTGGCAGATGTGTCAGCTATTAATGCGATAGTACGGCTAGTCCGGTGAATAATGTGACGGTTCAGGTCATTTTGTCACCTGTGTAAATGGGCTGGCTCTGTGGGCCCATTATCCTCGTTTCGCGTGCCAAGCACTATAAAACTTCACCCCCCTCTCATTTCTCACTTCTCCGAATTTTTACTCAGGAACTAATTTCTACTAGTGAGAGCTCACAGTGATCGTCGATTGCTTTTCCGGTGAAAATTCCGTCCGTTCACATCAACTCAAAGGTATATACTTAGTCATTTTTTAAGTATAAATATGTCTCTTTCTCTTATCTCCGAGCCCTCCCCTTCTGCCACTGAAGTCCCTTCTTCGAGTCAGATAAGTTGCGAAGACAAGGGCAGGAGGGTCTCAGGCCGGGACACTATAGTGGAGGACCCAAAGCGTATGGGGGAGTTCGGCAGGTTGCCAGGGCCGTTGACAGGACTTCAAAGAGTTCGAGAACTCATGGGGGAGGAGGCTGAGCGCATTATTCACGGGAGGGAGAGAGCCTTCGAGGAAAATGAGGCAAGGGAGACCTCCGAGGCCGATGAAACGGTATCGATCCTTAGCCTGGAGGATTTGGTAGTGATCCAGAGCTGCTTCCAAATTCCGGAGGAGTATGAGCGCATGTTGTCGGGGCCCGGGGTTAGGAAAAATTTGCCGATGCCAGTAAACATGTGTTTCTGGGCGGTCCATGCCTTCATCGCCGGGGCTCGGCTACCTCTCCACCCGTTCGCGATCCAAGTGCTGAGGTGGTTTGGGGTCAGCCCCGTCCAACTGATGCCGAACGCGTAGAGAGTTATCAATGGGTTCGTACTCCACTGCCAAGCGGCTGGGATCGAGCCGGAGCTGAGGGTACTCCGAACTATCTACCGGCTTCATCAGCAGAACCAGTTGGAGTTCCGGTATTACCTAGCTCCGAGGCACGGAGGTCGGCTCGTCATCTGCCCCGACTCCATCAAGCACTGGCGAGATAAGTACTTGATAGTGCGGAGCATGGAGGCGTGGCCCATACCTACTAGTTTCGTGGAGGAGGTGTCGAGGCGAGTGAGGGAGTCGCCGGTGCTTCACCCTCAAAAAGAGGAGGCAGTGCTGAATCTTCTTGACAGGCCGAAATACGATTGGAGGGAGCTGACCGAGGACATTCTCTTCAGGAGAGTACTCAGCCGCGTAGATCCCAGTATGCGGCTCTTTCTATGCTCTCATTTTTTTTTACTTGCCTGTTCCAACTTGTGTCTTTAACCGGCTTCTTATTTGATGCAGAGGCAATGAATTTCGATGCGGTGATGGCGCAGAGGGCCGCCCTCAGAAGTAAGGCACCGAAGAAGCGCAAGAGGGTTTCTACCAAGCTGCCGCCCGCGAAGGCTCTGAGGGGCGCGAGCGTAGCCGAGGGGGTGGAGCCTCCAGCTGCGGTGACCCCTACCCCTACCGGAGGAGTAGCTTCGGCGTCGACTGCGGCAGGGGACTTCCCGATCTCCGCAGCTCTCGGGATGGGGACCCCCCCACTGACGGTGATGGCCAAGGAGCTCCTGACTGAGGAGCACAAGAGGATCCATATTCCGGACTGGCAGGTTCGGAAGCATGATGGGATCCTCGGCGACTCGTTGGCGAGCATGCAGGTGGTCAAACACCTGGCGATGCCAAAGGACCGAGCCACCATGGAGGCTGGTCTGGCGGGTGACGACGCTATCGAGATCGCACGCTCGGCGGTTTCGGTAAGTATCGAATTTATGCCTTTGTTGGTTACTTTCCCTTGGATTTTTCTAACTCTTTGTACTTTTTATTGTTTTTGTTGTAGATCATCGTCCACTTTGGTCATCTTTCAGAAAAGATGACGGAGTTGGAGAAGAAGCTGAAACAAGAGACCGACCGTGCTTGGGCTGAAAAAAGCTCGAATGGGCACTGAGCTCGACAAGCTGAGGGTCGAGTCCGAGGATAGTTCGACGAGACTTGAGTATCTCGAAGGCTTGGTCGCGAAGCTCGAGGCCGACCTTCTGCGGCAGAAGGAGGAGTCGGCCAAACAGCTGGCCGAGGCAGCGAAGACCAAGGACGCCGCGGTGAAGGGGGCCGAAGAGGCCACCATGGCGAAGGCGTAGGGTTTCCTTACCCAAAACATGGCCAAGGCCTATGCCCAAGTCATCTATCAGGCATCGGAGCGATACCCTGAGGTGGATTGCTCCAGGTGGAGGCTGTTCCTGGACCATGTCGAGGGCTTCGACCCTGAGTCGGAGGGAGAAGAAGAAGAAGGCGACGATGAGGATGACCGCGAGGTTGAGGTTGTTGGCGAGGTGCAGATCACCGAAGTAACCCCGCTGGCAATTCAGCCCCCATCGGGGGGGGGGGGGTCCGTCCCCATCCAGTCTCGATGCCCCGGGAAAGAGGTCGACCCTTGATTTCACCTCCTCTTGTTTTCTTTCCTTTTTTTTGTCTTATCCTGTATTGCCTAATTGCGGACTGGCCACCGCATTTTTTGTGGTAAATGAAAGAAACTTTTGAGCTCGACCCCATGTCGCCTTTGACTAACCCCCATAACCCCCCTCCCCCCCCTCCCCCTTTTTTTTGGCTTGAAATTCGACCAAGTGTTTAGACAAAGAACTTTCGCTTTAGTGCATGTAGCTTTTATTCAGGGGTCGGATGAGGAGTGAACTTGTGACTATTTACTGAGCCTCGTTATTTGCTTTGATCTTTTCAGCTTTCCGAGATGACCCACTCAGCCGAACCCACTCGCTCTGGGGAGGAGTTTGGTTCCGAGGATAGCTTGGGATCGATGAGGCTGAGTTTGGCCAGGTGCCGAGAGCGCCTTTATGAGGTCGAGTTGGGGTTGCGTAGGGCTGAGAGTGAGCGGAACCATCTGCAGGTGGTCTTGAGCCAACGGGACATCGAGATTCGGCGATTAGAGGGTCAACTCGCCGATATCCCTCCTGTGGACGAGGAGGATGGCTCATCGACAGCCTTCACAAACGGGCTAAGGTTGAAGTGTCTCCAGCTATCTCTTTCGAAGATGACAGTGAAGAGGGACGATATGCTCACCGAGGTGCACCACTTGCAGATAGTGGAGACCGAACTTCTAGCAGAGGAAGAGGAGCTGACCAAGGCGGTGGGCAAGTTAATGACCGAACGTGATGTTGTGAAATCCAGCTATCTAAATAAATAGATAAACTAGACACAAATCAAAAACCTCGCAAGTGTACGAATCGTTTATAGAAGCGTAGTGACAAGCAAGGGTCGATCCCACAGAGATTGTAGAAATTAACTTACTAATCAATAAAACAGAAATAAAAATCTTAAAGTGTTGTTCTAAAAGAAATGACAAGATTAAAACTAGATCAAGTAGTTCTGAATCACAAATATCTATTATGTAGTTGGGCTTTGATTTCCACCTTTAGTCAATAATGCTAAGTCACCTTCTACACTACTCTAATCACTCATGTTTGTTCCTTTAAGGGCATGGTATCTACTCCTTAAAGTTGATGTTTCCCTAGGCCAAGAATTAGGCATGGTATCTACTCTAATTCGTTTCTTTCCTTAAGTATTTAGCATGATATCTACTAAGTTGCACTTGAAGAAAACATAGGAACAATGGAAACGAACAAACACTCAAAGTTCTAGAAATTGGTATCAGATCTAGATCCTTCAAGTTGATTAAACCAAGAACCCCTAAAGATTCCTGTGTTACAAGTTATGGGCACGAGATACGGGTCGTCTCTATGCTCATATAACAGATTCAGTTTTATAATACGCAAACTTGATAATCTTAGGTTCTGCATGGTAGTCGACTTGCTGTCACTCTCAGTCGACTGCTCTTAGAACTTCTGAACAAGTTTGGTTCATATTATAAATCTATACCAATACAATCAGGTTTAATCAATAAGTAATAGAGTAGCGTTGAGAAGAATATAAGCATTACATGACTACGGTTTCAATCTACCCAACTATGAAATTAGTTCCACATAATAAGACTTTTATTGACTAACAGTTTCGAATACATGATTAAAATAAAAACTAGAAAGAGAAGAAATAAACTGATGATGTTCGGCCCGAGAAGTCGACTTGCTGTCACTCAGTCGACTGGATCGTTCCCTTCAGTGTACTTGATCTCCTTCTTTCTTCGATGCTGATAGAATAATGCCTGCTGGTTGACGATTGATGATTCAGAGATTAAGTGATACTCTCAACTCCTTATTCGCCCTTTTATAACTTCTTTTGCCCACATCTGCAGATTTCAATTCTATCTCTTTACACATCGAATATAGATCTGAGTCAATCTTCTCACTTGCCAATCCTGGTTCTCTAACTTGATTAATGAAGAGTTGTTATTCGCAGACGACCTGGGTTTGGATAACTTAATCTTGCTTCGGATTTGGATGAGGATGAATCTTCAACTGTTCTTATCTTCTAACTCTGCTGAATGCCAGTCGACTGGTTTTGGAGTAAGTCGACTGTGCCGAGACATCTGTAGATTCATAATTAATCAGTCAAGTCAACTGTCTTTGTAGTAAGTCAACTGTACTGAGCAGCTTCAACCTCTCTGTCCAGTCGCCTGTTTGAAGAACCAGTCGACTTATGCTCTGCAGTGTCTGTGTATCATCCTCAAAATCTTGAATCTGCTTCGTTTTGCTATTTTTAGGCTGTTTCCTATGAAAAAGAGAAAATAAGAGTAAAATACCACATATAAAGCATTTAAATGTCCAATTGCAGTAAGATTATTGCTCCTAAATGTGAATATTATTGGGTTCATCACGTGACGAGCTGATGGCAGAGGTCGATGTGTTGAAAAGAGCCACAGTGGATAGGGGCATCGAAGTCACTCACCTTCGCAGGATTATCGCCCGTCGCCCCAGCATTCCGAGCTCCGCCGTGCCTCCTTGCTTCGAGGTAGAGGCAGGAGATGAGTCTCTGAAATAGAGGATCGCTGAGTTGGAGGTTGAAGTGGCACGCCTAAAGCCGCACTCGGGACCAATTAACGTCAGGAGCACTTCATGCACTCGTGAGGAGGGCGAGCGAGGCATTTCGTTTTATGAGCTTGCGACACGTTCTCACGTAGGGCAACCAAGTCTGGGTGTGCCCAAAGTGGTGTGGCAATTTCATCGAGTGGAGCATCCGTCGGCGCAACTATCAAGAGCAGCACCGAGGACACGTCTCAATTCGCCGGTTTAGGGACGAGTACCGGGATCAAGTGTAATATCTCGGACAGATATTACCTTGTATAAATTAATATTTTATTATTATTTTATTATTATTATTTTTTAATTCCAAAATTGAAATATTTTGGTGATTTTCACCTGGGTTGTTCATAAACATTGTCGGTGCGCATATATCGGTCTGTGCACATCCGTAGTGCATCAAATTGGTAGCGCGATCCTCCGAATTGATAATAAAACTTATTTTATTATTATTTTCAAAATTAAACTATTTTATGAGGATTATATATGGATTTCTTGGTATACACATACATATACATATACATACATTTGTATTGTACCAAATTAGTACATTATACAAAATGTGTAGTATGTACTCTTGGACATGGTACTTATCTTGTTATGACAAACCTAATTAGATGTTTAGGGTTTTATTAAGTGGCTAAGCTAGGGTTTTGTATGCATAAGGGATTAAGGAATGATCTTCTAGAAGCCTTATCTCTTCCACCATGCTTCCACCTCACCCTACACCATACCTCCACCTCATCCCTGCCCTCCTACAAGCATGGCCGGCCTCCCCCAAACCTTAAGGGGTTTTGTGCAATTGTTGAGTGCAATTTTGCACTCTCCACCCTCTCCTCCACCTATAAATACCCCCCCCTCCTTCTCCACTTGTCTCACTTTTTACAAAAAAGACAAAAGAAAGGAAAGGAAAAGAAAGAGAGAATCCATTCTAACTTGAGAGTTTTTCTCTTGTAGGTTTTCATAGAAGTCCTAGAAGCTTAGGGGAAGGAGAAGTATAGCTAGCAAGTCCTTCCATCAAAGAAATTTTAGGTGGGAATTTCTCCACTTTCTTTGGTTTATTGAGTTTGATTGTTTTGGTTTCTTCTTCTTCTTACCTTCCTTATTTTGTTTTCTTTTATTCTTTTGGGGTGTTTTATTGTGATGTGGTTGTGTGTTGTTTTGTTGTATATGTTGTAGCTTAAAAAGAAATGGAATAAATAGTAGTAAAGAACAAAAAGATTGAATCTTTATGGTTGTAGTTGTTGTTCTTGTGTTATAGATTGGACTAAAATGAACATATGCATATGGACTTTGTGTATACAACCATTTTGGGTTGTAGAACTTGACATGGACTCATACACATAAACATATGGATCTTGTATACAACCATTTTGGGTTGTAGGACATACACTTGAACTTTGGACTAAAAAGAATGCATATGTTTGGTTGAACCCAAATGGAGGACTCTTTACTTTATTTTATTGTTGTTATTTCCTTTTGTAAATCTTAAGTAAAAAGGACCTATTTTAGATGCTAATTCTAGTATGAAAAAGAAAAGAGACTAATCTAAGTTAGAATGATTAAAAAGATCTCTTTTATGTTTAACTAGTAATAATAAAGGTTATGTTTTAAATAAAGTAGTATAGTAGATGTTATGTTAAATAAAGAAGTTTTAGCAGACATTTATATGATGTTATAGTAGATGTTATGTTTAAAATAAAGTAGTTGTAGTAGATGTTTGTGATTAAATAAAGTCGTAATAGATGTTTATGTTTGAATGAGATTGTAGTAGATGTTGTGTTTAACTAAAATTATAGTGGATGTGTATGTTTATGTTGAAGTAGTAAAGGACATTTGGTTAGGAGTATGGTGGTAACCCATGCTCCCATTGTATAGATATCCATGGTTAGATAGTTTATGTTGTATTTATATTTTTGTAGAAAGATTGTACCACCATGCTTAAGTATTGATAAAAGATCCATGCTTGAAGTAAGTATCATGCTTAGGGGTTGTAGGAGAATTGTGCACCATGTTAGATTGATATTCATGCTTAAGTTAGTAGATATCCATGCTTATATTGTTGTAGGATTAATGTTAAATTAATCTACCATGCCTAGGATTGTTGTAGGTTAATGCTAAGTAATTATACATGCTTATATTATTGTAGGATTAATGTTAAATTAATCTACCATGCCTAGGATTGTTGTAGGTTAATGCTAAGTAATTATACATGCTTATATTGTTGTAGGATTAATGTTAAATTAATCTACCATGCCTAGGATTGTTGTAGGTTAATGCTAAGTAATTATACATGCTTATATTGTTGTAGGATTAATGTTAAATTAATCTACCATGCCTAGGATTATTGTAGGTTAATGCTAAGTAATATACATGCTTATATTGTTGTAGGATTAATGTTAAATTAATCTACCATGCCTAGGATTGTTGTAGGTTAATGCTAAGTAATTATACATGCTTATATTGTTGTAGGATTAATGTTAAATTAATCTACCATGCCTAGGATTGTTGTAGGTTAATGCTAAGTAATTATACATGCTTATATTGTTGTAGGATTAATGTTAAATTAATCTACCATGCCTAGGATTGTTATAGGCTAATGCTAAGTAAATATCCATGCTTATATGGTGGTAGGATTAATGTTGAATTGATCTACCATGCTTAAGAATGTTGTAGATCATGCTCACCTTGTTGTAGAACAAATTGTAACATTCATGTGTAGGTGTACTAATTATCCATGCATAATGGTAGCAATTTCTATGCTTAAGTTAAAGTAATTATCCATGCTTAGTTATAGAAATTCTATGTTTAGGTTTTATCCTTGCTAGATTGTATAGTAGATGTTTTACTAAGTTGTCTTCATGCTTGGATCATTATAAATCAACCTACCATGCTAAGGTTGTGTAAGATTAATGTTTAATCAACTACCATGCTTAGATTAATGTTAAGTAGCCTTACCATGCTTATAATGTTGTAGGCTTATGTTTAAAACGTACACCATTCTTAGGTTGAATACTTAAGTAGCATACCATGTTGGATTGTTGTAGAGAAATTATATGCCATGCTTAGATTTTGCAGGATTAATGCGTATCTACCATGCTTAGGAATGTAGCAAGATTTATGCTAATTATATATCCTTGCTTGGGTTGTGGTGATTAATTATGTTAAGTAATGGAGGTAGTAGAGATACATGCTCTAAGTAGTAAATATTCATGCTTAGTTAATGAATAGTGATATTCATGCTTAAGTAGTTAGTAGATATTCATGCTCAATGACTTTCATGCTTAGTTGATGGATAAGGATATTCATGCTTAAGTAGTTAGTAGATATTCATGCTAGATGATACCCATGTTTAAGGTAACAAATCTATGCTAATTTGTTGTAGTTAAGGTAAGAAAGTATCATACCATGATTGATTCATTGTAGGAAAAATATATACCATGCTAGACTATGGTAGGAAACTCCTAAACCATGTATGACGTGTACCATGTTGTAGGTTAATAGAACCATGCTCATGATGTGTGCCATGTTGTAGGAACCATGCTTATGTTGTGTACATGTTGTAAGGAGTTCATGCTAAATTGTAGTAAAGCTTTATGTTTAGATCGTAGTAACTATTCATGCTTAAGATGGTTATAAGTGCATGCTTAAATCGTATTCATACTTAAGAGTGTTGTGAGTTGATGGCTATGTTATATACCATGATTGGATTGTCGTGAGATGGTGGTTATGTTATATACCATGACTAGTTGTTGTAGGTTGATGCTTACAATTGTATACCATGCTATAGGTTAAGTAATAGGAAAGAATCATGTGGTAATTGTAGTGATAACTACCTTGTTGTAGTTAATGTTAGTGGGGAGCCCATACATGCTTGAAGGGTATAGTGTAGCCTCCTAGTTGAATATTGAAGCGAACGTACGTTCTATGTCGTTATAGTTCGTTTTTGAAAGGAAACCGGGGATTCTAGTGTGTGAGGTTCAAATTGGAATTAGACCCTATCATGGGGGCATTCCTCATCCTTATGGGTAACAAGGGTTGGGAGGGTCACTAGTAATAGTTTGTTCGATAAAAGTTGTTATGTCGCCTTCGGGCTTTTTGTTGGTAGAATGCCTACCATAGACTATTAGTAGATTCTTCTGTTGCTTCTAATAATAGAAGATCAAGTTTGCTAGTAAGCACGTTTGGTTGCTTCTAGGTTTGATTACCTGTATGGTTGTTTGCATATGATTGTACTCGTACGTGGCTCGACTGGCCCGTATGTAGCTGTGGGTCTCATACATAGTTATTTGGCTCGTATGTAGGTTGTTGTCTCATACACGGCTCGACCGGCCCGTGCATAGCAGTTGGTCTCATACGCGGCATATTTGGAAGGTATGTACATTGTTATCTCATACGAGGCCCGCCTGGCTCGTAGGGAGTGGTTGCTTCATACGTAGCTTGTTGGCTCGTATGTGGTTAGTTCATCCGTATATAGCTTATTAGCTAGTACTCAGTTTATTGTGCTCGTCTAGGGTGACATTATTATCCTAGGGGCTATCGACCATCAAGAAACATGTTTCTTTCCCTTAAGGAACTAGGGAGGAGTCACTCCTTGTGTACCGTCGGATCTTAACCGGTGTAGGTTGATCGAGGATCGGAGTATAGACGGAATCCAAGTTTAGGGTAGTGGCATGCATGTATGTTTGTATGGCCGGGGTCTTGGATCGATAGGCCATGAACCGGATCCTCAGGGATTCTGGTAAGTCTAGGTTGAGCAGCCTAGTAGAGTTATCTTGTGAAGTCTAGTTTAAGAGATAGCAAGTTGTGTTTATAATATTGTCATCCCTAGGAGTGTTCAGGATTAGGGACATCATTAGGGTAGTGACTTATAAAGATCATTACTTAACCCTTTTGCCGGAACGAGAGGAGTCGGTTGTAGGGGGCCCCTTACGACTAACTCGTCCCTTGGGGCAGACCTTAGGTGGTGTTATTGGGTTGTACCTTCCTGTCAAAGGGATACGTACGGTGGCTTCTCACAAGTTGGGAGCACGAGTTGCGTATCTCACACTGTTGATTCCTGAAGTGCCATGATAAGGTGGGCGGAGCTAGGGATGGATCCCGAAACTCCGTCGGGTCCTATGCTGGGGATACGAACAGGCCATGGACTATGGTCTGGCTAGGGGGCAGCAGGGGGCTCTCCTGTTGGCCGAAACCCCAAGGGTTCGTCTGGTTTTTTAGTGAGGTCCGGTTAGCCGGGTAGTAGTGGCAAACATAGACACCACGAGCGGACTGCATTAGTGGGACATAGAGACCATGAGCATACTACCTTGGTAGGATTTGACCACGTCTGCAACCTCATCAGTCACGTTGTATCTGTCAGGAATAGGTTGTGTACAATTAGAATTCATAACGCGGGTTCAAATCCCTATATATGGAGAAACGGCTTGAGAAGGGGCGCATGTAGTATGGGCTGCATGTTGCTTCGGAGACTTGCTGGCATTAGAATAGGAGCATCCTAGTTTAGTTGACATTGCACTAGAATGGGAGCATCCTAGGTTAGTTAACATCTTATTAGATTTTAGTCACTGCACTCACGAACACTTAAACTACACCGACACATTTGCCATGTTTCTGTATGTTGTTTTGGAGATTTGCTACTATGTTATCAGCCTTTAAGCATCAGTGAATACTGACACCCCCACTTCCATAGGTACTGGATCGCCGAAGTACAGGGACGAGATTCAGGAGGACTCAAGGCGAGGAAAGCGAGGAGTCAGTGTCATGTTTAGTTTCGCTGTAACATGTATATGGATTATCTATTAGTTGAGAGGTACTCATGTGAGAGTTACCAAGTGTTATTCTTCATTCCTTGTACTCTGAAGTAAGATGTTGAAGGTTGTAATACTTAGGAATGTAAAGGCATCATTGTAACACTAGTGTAATGTATTGTAGTTGTACAACATCCAGACGTGAAATACATTGGGTGATGAATAAAAAGATTTTAATTCTCCTGTTTTTTTGTGTATTGTGACTAATTGAAGAAAAGGTCCTGGATCGTGTCTCGGTTTTTCCAGTATATGGAAATCGGGGCGTTACATCAAGCGTCACCGCCCTCAGGTGTCTTTGAAGCGAAATATCCCTGTGCCAAGGAAGCGCTGAAGATTTTTTGTTTTCCAAGTTTTGTATTTCGTCTAAGTGTAATGAGTCGGCATTGTAGTTTTTGCTTTTGGAAGTCTTGTAGCTCGGTTGTACAGAAGATGCCGCTTTGTAATTGTCTCCCCGCACTTAATCAAAATGATGATTTTTCTTTGTGGAACTTGTGTGTTTTCGAACCCTTTCTGTTGTTGTGTTACTCATGACTAAAGCGTGCCAAGATCCGGAGACTTTCGCTCGTTTGGGCCTCGGTGCCGAGACTGCTCGGTAATGTGTGCCAAAGTCTAGAGCAAGGTTTTTACTTGTTTGGGCGTTGGTGCCAGGAGCGCTCGACTTGGCATGCTGAGGTCCAGAGCAAGGTTTTTGCTTGTTCGGGCATCGGTGCCAGGAGCGCTCGGCAATGTGTGCCGAAGTCTAGAGTAAGACTAGGCGGGCTGAGCACTGCTTCGTACCTCTTGGCTCGTGAATCCGTGAGGACGAGTTCCTTGTAGTGGAGAGCCGCCTATCGGAGGATTACTTCAACTTTTAAACCAGAGGTTAGCTCCTCAGGGTCCTGGGCATGGGTCGACAATATACGAGGTTCTAGAGGTGATTTCATAGTCCAGTATTTGATCACGGACTAGGGAGGTCGTGGACCTTCGACTTCGCCTTGTGAAAAAGTTGAGGACTGTCCAGGCTGGGAATTCACCGAAGCCTCTAACAAGTTCATGTTTGAAGCTGATACCTCCTCTCGAGGAAACACGAAGAATATAGCAAATTCATATCAATGACCTTCCAACCGCAAGGATCAAGAGATGCAGTGTACCAAGACTAGCATACGAATGGTAGACCTAGCATCAGCTTCTCCCATGTTTAGTTTAGTTGTAAGGATTTCGCACGTGGTGTCGAAACGAGAGTATATTTCAACGGTTGTGGGAGCAATTCCGAATGGCGAACCACTCCTAGCTCGCTTAAGAGCGAGCTTGCGAAGCGGAGTCGAGCCAAGTCTTGGATGCCGAACTCGTCGTTTGAGTATGTTACAACGGTTGTGGGAGCAATTCTGAATGGCGAACCACTCCTAGCTCGCTTAAGAGCGAGCTTGCGAAGCGGAGTCGAGCCAAGTGTTGGACTCCGAACTCGTCGTTTGAGTATGTTACAACGGTCGTGGGAGCAATTCCGAATGGCGAACCACTCCTAGCTCGCTTAAGAGCGAGCTTGCGAAGCGGAGTCGAGCCAAGTGTTGGACTTCGAACTCGTCATTTGAGTATGTTTCAACGGTCGTGGGAGCAATTCCGAATGGTAAACCAATTCTAGCTCGCTTAAGAGCGAGCTTGTGAAGCGGAGTCGAGCCAAGTGTTGGACTCCGATCTCGTTGTTTGAGTATGTTACAACGGTCGTGTGAGCAATTCCGAATGATAAACCACTTCTAGCTCACTTAAGAGCGAGCTTGCGAAGCGGAGTCGAGCCAAGTGTTGGACTTCGAACTCGTCGTTTGAGTATGTTACAACGGTCGTGGGAGCAATTCCGAATGGCGAACCACTTCTAGCTCGCTTAAGAGCGAGCTTACGAAGCAGAGTCGAGCCAAGTGTTGGACTCCGAACTCATCGTTTGAGTATGTTACAACGGTTGTGGGAGCAATTCCGAATGGCGAACCACTTCTAGCTCACTTAAGAGCGAGCTTGCGAAGCGGAGTTGAGCCAAGTGTTGGACTCCGAACTCATCGTTTGAGTATGTTACAACGGTTGTGGGAGCAATTCCGAATGGCGAACCACTCCTAGCTCGCTTAAGAGCGAGCTTGTGAAGCGGAGTCGAGCCAAGTGTTGGACTCCGAACTCGCCGTTAGAGTATAAAGAAGGTTAAAACAGAGAGATACAAGCAATTCACAAGTAAGATATAAAGAAAAATGTTCTTTATTGAAAACTTATAGTCGGCTGCTTTTAAGTTGCGAGCCGTTATTATATTGGAGAAATAAAGAAGCAAAAGTAAAATACAAGTGAAGGGAAAGGAATGGTTCGACATCTGAAGGTACTCAGAGAGGCATTCATGCGCTCTCTTGGTACTTCAAGAGATGGTCGGCATTCCAAGTCCTGGGAATCTCTCTTCCCTCAAGGTCTTCTAGTCGGTATGTCCTGGGACGAACCACTTCGGTGATCTTGTAGGGTCCTTCCCAATTTGGAGCTAGCTTGTTCTTCTGACTGGGGAATGAGATAGCTAACTTTCTGAGGACCAAGTCCCCTTCTTTGAGGTCGGTGGAACGGACCCTCTTGTTGTAGGCCAGCTCGATCCTCCTTCGGTAGCTTTGTTGGTGAATCGAGGCTCTTTCACGGAGCTCATCAATCAAATCCAAATTCGCCCGAAGCTCCCTGGTGTTCTGCACTTCTGCTCTTCTTCATAGGCAATTAGGCAGGGAGAGGGTACGCCAACTTCTAGGGGGATCACAGCTTCGGACCCATAGGTGAGATTGAATGGCGACTCTCCTGTAGGGATCTGTTTCGTGGTGCGGTAATTCCACAGTACGTTAGGGAGCTGATCTACCCATAAGCCTTTAGCGGACCTGTCCAGCCTCTTCTTAATACCGGAGAGGATTTGTCGGTTGGCATTTTCTACTTGACCATTTGACTGTGGGTGGGAGACGGAGGAGAAACGTTGTTGGATGGCGAGGTCTTCACATAGAGTTCTGAATGCGGCCCTTGTAAATTGTGTTCCATTGTCTGTTATAAGGACTCGAGGGACGCCGAACCTGCAGATGATGCTCTTCCAGAAGAATTGAAGTACTTTGTTCTCGGTGATTGTGGCCAAGGGCTCGGCCTCTATCCACTTTGAAAAGTAGTCGATTGCCACGACTAAGAATTTGAGCTGGCCAGGAGCTGGGGGAAACGGCCCTAGTAAATCCATTCTCCACATTGCAAAGGGGATCGGACTCGATAGGGAGGTGAGCTGAGCTTGGGGTAGGCAACGAATGTTGGAATGCTTTTGACAAGAGCTGCATTGCCGAACGTGTCGCTCGGCATCTTGTAGGAGGGTAGGCCAGAAATATCCATAATTCAACACCTTCCGGGCAAGGGACCTGGACCCTGAATGTGCTCCGCCTATGCCTTCGTGAAGCTCTTGCAAGGCGTATGTGGCTTGTTCGGGGGAGAGGCACCTCAGATAAGGTCTACCATCAACTTGTGTGAAGGAGCATTTATACAAGATCCCCTCAACAAGGGTGTACCGCTCCGCTCTGGTACTGACTCGATGAGCTTCCTTAGGGTCTTCGGGGAGGAGCCCATCCCTTAGAAATTCTACCAGGGGTTTCATCCAATTATCTTGAAGTTGAACCGGCAGTGACTCCATTGAGTCGGAAGTTTCTTCTTCTATGCTCGGCCTCAGGAGCACTTCAATCAAGACGGTCTGCTCGAGGCCTTGGAGGGAGGAAGAGGCTAACTTGGAGAGGGCATCTGCTTGGGCATTTTCCTCCCTGTGGATTCGCCGAATAAGTGCCTCTTCGAATAGAGCCATGAGATTTTGGACCTTGGCTAGATACTTAGCCATTAGATCATCTCGCGCTTCATACTCGCCCAAGACTTGATTCACAACCAGCTGAGAGTCACTAAATATGCGGAGGCGTTGCTCCCCTGCTTTGCGGGCCATTTCGAGACCGGCTATAAGGACTTCATACTCTGCTTCATTGTTGGAGGCCTTGAAGTTGATGCGGAGGGAGTATTGAAGAACGAAATCATCTGGGCCTGCCAGAATGACCCCGGCTCCGCTCCCTTTGGTGCAAGAGGATCCATCTACATATACCGTCCAAATAGGAGGTCCGTTTGCAGCTTGACTGACCTTGGAAACGGTGCTCTCAACTATGAATTCAGCTAAGGCCTGAGCTTTGATTGCGGTACGGGGCTGGTATGATATATCATGCTAGCTCAGCTTGATCGACCACTTCATGAGACGGCCAGAGGTCTCCAGTTTGTGCAGAACTTGCTTCAGTGGTTGGTCGGTAAGAACGACAACCGAGTGAGACTGGAAATATGGGCGAAGCTTCCTAGCTGCCATAACCAAGGCGTATGCCATCTTCTCTAGCCTTGGATAACGAAGCTCGGCATCCCGAAGTACCTTGCTTACGTAATAGATGGGCTTCTGAGCCTTGTCTTCTTCCCTTACCAAGACAGCACTAAGGGTTTGTTCGGAGGCAGCTAAGTAGAGGTAGAGTGTTTCCCCGGGAATAGGCTTGCTGAGGAGAGGGGGGTTGACTAGATAGGCTTTAAGCTGATCGAACGAATCCTGCTGTTGTTGACCCCATTCGAAGCCCTTAGCCCCCCTGAGAGCCTTGAAGAAGGGAAGACACTTCTCCCCTGACTTGGAAAGGAAGCGCCCTATAGCTGCAAGGCGCCCGGTTAGCTTCTGAACTTCTTTCACATTTTTAGGAGGAGCCATAGTTTGGCTTTGATCTTCTCGGGGTTGGCTTCGATCCCTCTTTGGCTGACCATGAAGCCTAGGAATTTCCCCGACGAGACTCCGAACGCACACTTGTTCGGATTGAGCCTCATATCATGTTTCCTTAATACATCGAATGCCTCCTGCAGATCGGTGACATGGTCGGCCCCACGGATGCTCTTCACAAGCATATCATCAACATACACTTCCATGTTGCGGCTGATCTGATTTTGGAAGACTTTGTTAACGAGGCATTGATAGGTGGCACCTGCATTCTTCAACCCGAAAGGCATCACCATGTAGCAGTAGAGGCCCTGATCGGTAACAAAGGAGGTCTTCGAGATATCTGGGGGGAACATGCGGATTTGATTGTATCCGGAGAAAGCGTCCATGAAGCTGAGAAGCTTATGGCCCAAAGTGGCGTCAATCAGGGTGTCGATGCTCGGAAGAGGGAATGGGTCTTTGGGGCATGCTTTATTCAGGTCGGTAAAATCGATGCAGATTCTCCAGCTCCCATTGGCTTTTTTTACCATCACAATATTTGAGAGCCATTTGGGATAATTGACCTCCTGTATGAACCGAGCCATAAGGAACTTGTCCACCTCTTCTTTTATAGCTTGTTGGCGCTCGGGAGCAATTTTGTGCCTCTTCTGTTGAACCGGTTTGGACCTCGGTGCAACACTCAGGTGGTGGACGAGGAGCTCTTCGGAGATTCCTGGCATGTCGGCAGTCGACCATGCGAAGAGGTCATGGTTCTTTCTAATACATTGGACTATGTCTGAGCTTAGGGCAGATGGGAGGGTCTTGCTGATAAAGAACTTGCGGTTCGGATCTTGCTCAGAGAAGAGCACTTTCTTCAATTCATCCACTGGTTCGGACGTTGGTCGAACACCGTCTTGGGGGATTTCAAGAGTTTCGAGGGAGAGGACTGGACCCCCAGTAGAAGTCATGTAGCATTTGCGGGTCATTTCCTGATTGCCTCTTACTTCCCCTACTCCTGCCCGGGTGGGGAACTTCATCTTTAGGTGATAAGCGGAAGGGACGGCTTCGAGAGCAGCTAGACCGGGTCGGCCTAGGATCACATTATAAACAGCGGGGACATCGACGACCATGAAGTCCATCGGCACCGTTCGGGTAGTAGGAGTTTTGCCAGCGGTTACGTCGAGGGTGATCACCCCTTCAATAGTCACTGGCACTCCCGTGAACCCGTGGAGTGTGTAGCCGGCGGGCTTAAGTCTGTTTCGGGATAGTTTGAGCCCCTTGAAAGCAGCGAGGAAGAGGATGTTAACGGAGCTACCATTGTCCAGGATTCTCTCCACTTTAAAATTCGCCATATGGAGATTGATGACTAGTGCATCACAATGGGGGGTTCGGACACCCTCAAGTTCTTCATCTGAAAAAGAGACCGGTACTCCGAGGCCTTTGGTGGAAGGCATGCCATGTACTGAGTTGACTTCCCTTATGAAAGCCTTTCGAAAGGAGTTGGAGGTGCCTCCCATGGGGCCTCCGTGGATGAGATGTAGGATGCGTTCCTCTTCGAACTCTGGACTTTCATCACATTTAGGATGCATGTTAGCCCCCCGAGGGGGAGGAGCGGGATCGGTTTGGTCCTTTCTCACAAATTTGGCCAGCTGCCCCCTTTGGATGAGGGCCTCAATCTCGTTCTTCTAGGCCCGGCAATCATTGGTGTCGTGGCCATGGTCTCGGTGATAGCAGCACCACTTCTATTTGTCCCTCTTTTTACCAGGGGTGTTCATCTTCGGGGCGGGAGGTATCACCCCTTCCTTCTCAACTTCCATGAGAATAGTGGAAATGTTGGCGTTAAGAGGAGTAAATTTTTCGAATCTGGGGGGAGGGCGCCTCTGTCCGCCACTGTCCTTCTGGAGCTTCTTGGCTCCCTCTTCTTCACCTGCCTTTCTTTTGGTTCCGGAGGAAGGCCCCTCAAAGGTGGGGCGATGCTCAGCTTCCTCAGCCCGGATATACTTCTTGCTTCGGAGAAGGAGGTCGGAGAAGTTCTGCGGGGGTTTCTTGGTGAGGGAGGACCGAAGGCTGGAGTTAAGGACATTTGACTGGAATGCTGCAGCTGCGACCGACTGGTCGAGGGAAGCGATGGACCTGGCTTCCGCAGTGAACCTTTTCACATAGTCTCTTAGCTTCTCGCCCTTCTTCTGGTTGAGATAGAGTAGCGAAATGCTGGTCTTCTCAGTTCGGCGGCTACTCACGAAGTGGGTGACGAAGAGGGTCTCGAATTGCTCGAAGGAGAATATTGAGGATGGAGCGAGGCGAGAGTACCATTCTCGGGCCAGACCCTTGAGGGTAGCGGGGAAGGTCTTGCACAGCAGAGCATCGGAAGCTTGGTGGATTAGCATGAGGGTCTTAAAGCTTTTGATGTGATCAACGGGGTCGGACTCCCCGAAATAAGTCTCGAATTGGGGAGGCTTGAAGCCCATTGGAACGGGCGCCTCCATGATGGTTCGAGAGAAAGGAGGTCGGCTTGGGCGGAGTGTCCTTTCTCTAAGCTCTTCTTCTCTGTCTAGCTGACCCAAGCGCCTCTCCATTTCGTGGAGACGACGGTAGACAGTGTCGTCCCTTTGATGGTAATCAAACAAGCCTTTAGACTCGTCTTCGTACGAGGGGGAGCGGGGGCTACGACGACGGTAGCTCCGGGAGTGACGAGGACTAGGAATTTGCTGGGGGTTGCTAGGAGCTGGGGGAGGAGTTAGGGACCGTCGGCGAGAACTTTGGACTGGAGGAGGAGTGGGGACCCTCCGAGCATTGTTATTGTTGGGTCGGAGATTGAGGGCATGTAAGATGGTTGCTTGGAATTGCTGGAACTCGGCACGAGTGATGGGTGCTTCATCGTTCCTCGGAGTTCGCCGATCGTCAGGAGAGTGAGCTCTTCTCCTATGGTAGCCGGGGGACTCTTTCCGCCCTCGGTGAGGAGGGATCCTTCTGTAGTCTCGGGGATGAGGAGATCGCTCATTTGGACGTTGTTGGCGGAAGGCTCCCTCTCGGGCCCGCCTTTCATCCAAACGGCGGCAAAGATCCTCTTCTTTTTGCCGATTGAGGATGGTATTGCGAAGGTCATCAGAAGCTCGAGGGTTGTGGGATGCCATGGAATCGGTAGAGGGATTATGCACGGATACGTGATCATGTTGGAGAGGTTGTTTCTGAGGATTGGGGCGGGAGCCCCCCGTACCGGCATCCTGAGGCCCGATCTGACCCCGAGGGGGTTGGAGGTTCGGATGAGGAGGTTGGTCCTACTGCGGGGCCTGATCAGATTGAGGAGGAAGTCTTGCCGGCTGGACGGTTTGGAGGGGGATCTCCTGTTGTGGTTGAGGAGGAGTGGGTCCACGGTTGGACCCTCTGGATCTTAGCTTTCGAGGAGGCTTGGCTGGGTAGATCTTACCAATGGGAAGCGGAAGGTTTGCTATTTGTTAGTTCCCACAGACGGCGCCAATCTGTTACCACTGATTCTGGTGTGGGTGAAAACAGATAGTATTTGTGGATTCTTAGGAAAACTGAATAGAGAACCTTGACTTCTTACGCCAAAGTTTGATCGTTGACTCCCGCCGTTCACCTGCAAAAAGTGCAATACATCGGGGTTAATCCCGGCGACGCACCCTCCGATGCTCAAGTCAGTAATCAGGAAAGATTATGAGAGAGCGTAAATTGGCAAAAAATTGATTACCTCTTAATGGTGGTGGATGGGGGGTATTTATAGCTGCCTTTGGGATCAGATTAGGAATGAAATCCCTAATTCCCAATGAAAGGATAGAGCGAATCAGGGCCGTTGATTGAATACAATCAGAAACCCTAATTCTATCCTGCTGGATCGGGTTTGCTACGGGTTGGAACGCGCACCCAGTTGAGGTGGATCCGTTCACGGGTTATTGGGTCTTAGGAAAGAAGACCCAATACCCATTTTAGACCCATTTGTAAGTAAAATTACCATTTTACCCCCAAGCTTTGAGCTTCGCGCCTGATTTAGACGGTTCCGATTTAACCCCATTTTTAGCCATATCAGTTAGCATCCTCTTGTTTCGAAGGACTTGATCGCACGGTGTTGGTGGAAGTCCTAGTTCGGCCAAGCATCAACAAAGAATACCCCAAGTCCTTTGCCTTAAACTGCCGACACAATCGGCCACATGGATGAATCCGATCATGAACTTCTTGAAAAATGGAAAAGTCTGTGTCAGGGCCGAGAGGTTCGTACTCGTCGATGATGTGCTCTTCAAGTGATCATACACGAAGGTCAACGGAATTTCGTACCTCCGATGCCTGGCCTCAGAAGAATCCAGATATACGCTCAAAGAAATGCATGAGGGGGTCAAAACTTGCCACATGGGCAGCATGTCACTCGCGAGGAAGGTTCTCAGCCATGGGTACTAATGGCCAACCCTACTGCAGGATGCTCAAGATATCGTCAGAAGATGTGGTCCATGCCAAAGGTTTTCCTCAGTCAAGCACGTCCCATAAGCCGAGCACAAATCGATGGTGAGTCCAACCCCTTTTTTCATGTAGGGGATGGATCTGATCGGTCTGTTTCCTAAAGTGACGGGACACAGCGCTTCCTAATTATCGCAAACGATTACTTTACAAAGTTGATTGAAGCAGAACCTTTAGCGACCATCACCGAGCATCGGGCCCAGTAGTTCTTCTGGAAGAACATAGTTTACCTATTTGGGATCCCTTGGATCCTCATCACCGATAATGGAATTCAGTTCGCGGGCAAAGGTTTTACACAAGTTCTGCGAGGACCTTGGGATTCAACATAGGTTTTCTTTAATTTGCACCCCCAGTCTAATGTCCAAGTCAAGAACTTCAACCTTCAAATCCTCGAGGGCCATAAGAAGCGATTGGACAAACCCCCCAAGGGGTTATGGGTCAATGAACTACCAAGTGTGCTATGGTCGTACCGAACAACCATGAGGATTCTGACGAGCGAATCACTCTTCAATCTAACCTTCGGAACCGAAGATGTCATTCCTCCAGAAGTCGAACTGCCTTCACCACGGGTTATGAGCTTCAACATGGATTTGAATTCAGACGACCTCAGGGCCAACCTGGACCTCTTTGAAGAAGTCCGCAAAAGGTCAATAATCTAAAGAAATGTCTACCTGCAGTAGGTAGAACGATTCTATAATAAGAAAGTTCTTACAGCCAATATTAAAAAGGGTGACCTAGTGCTAGGGAGACTCGACATCTCCAAACCAAGAAAAATAGGGAAAACTAGCTCCCAACTGGGAGGGCCCATACAGTATCTCCAAAGTGGTGCGCTCTGGTACTTACCGACTTGAAGACCCAAAGGCAAGATGGTCAAGAGGACTTGGAATGCAGAATACTTGATGAAGTTCCATGAAGGCCCTTAGCGGTTTGCACTTGTAATGAGGCCCTAAAAGCCAGCAAAAGTGAAAAGCTCTTGCCTTTCGGTAGCAAAGTAATAAAATTTCATTTCAAATGAACATGTTTTAAAACCAAATGTTTCAACTTCGACCAAATCTTGGCCCTGTTGCTCGGTGGTGACTTATTGCCACAAGCGAAGATTTCTCATAATCTTGCTTAGCCTCGTCACTCAGAGTGGAGTTCAAGTCACATGCAAAAATTTCTTACAATTTGGCTTGACCTCGTTGCTTGGGGTGGACTTCGAGTCACAAGTGAAGATTTCTAAAAATCTCGCTAGGCCTCGTCACCCGGCGTGGACTTCGAGTCATACGCAAAGATTTCTCACAATCTCGCTTGGCCCTGCTGCTCAACGTGGACTTCGAGCCACACTAGAACATTCCACACAATCTCTCTAAGCCTCAGCACTCAGGGTGGACTTTGAGCCACACGTGAAGACACCTCTCAGTATTTCTTAGCCTCATCACTCGACGTAGGCTTCGAGCCATAGTAAGAAAGCCTCGGCACCTCGCCCCTCAAAAAGGATGCCCAAAGCTATCATTGATGAAGAATAAACTGAGCCGACCAGAAGCGATCATTCTATCACCCACTGATAGTCAGGGATAGAGCAACGATACTTCGCCGCAACCCCTAACTGTTAGTGGGTAGTAAGAGAACCACATGAACTGTAACGCCCCGAATCCCAAATACACTGAATTCGAGATGTTCTACAAGATCTTTCCGCTTCTTTTAGTACAATTTTACAAGAAAATTTAAACTTTTCACTTTACATCAGAGTTTACATCAATATTACACTTTACATTTGCACAGCGGAAGTAAAATTTACAACAATGAAATAAATATACAACAATCATGAAGTAATCTTTAAGCATTGATTCCTCTTTAATCTTTATCAAGCCATTTACCTGCATATAAGACTGTGGGTACGTCAATTTATTCAACCGACGATCATTATACACGGCCATCCTCTCTATGCCGGAAATAGTATAACTTAATTTTCCATATTTAGCAAACACAACCTTGTCACAAATCAAACTAAAGGGACTACCCTATTGATGTCGTGTTGTGATTGTTCACTTAGTCCTTAATGCATTTATTTATAATACATGACACTAATGCGCACTTGTTTGGATTCTATGCATCTCATACTACATAGGTCCGAGGGCAAGCCCTTAATCAATCTTCATCTTTGTAGGGTTCAATCCCTCGTTATGACTTAATCTACTACTGTAATTACGGTAGGTATCTTAGATGATCTATGAGTACAAGCTCGTGTACAGAAAATTCTGAAGGAAAATCCCACGCACTGACACGACGCATCGAGCAGGCAACCTATGGACAATTCAGCCTCACTTCATGGCACACGATCCTCTTGCAGTCACCAAATATCCCACAAGCGTCGCCACCGGGACGATAATTCTGGAGTAGTGCCCACGCCATGTCTTGACGCATCAAGCAGGCAGCCTGTGGATCACTCTCACACCGCCACTCCGATGGCCCTCATACTCGTGTTTTTCTCCTACTTTCATCACATCTCCACTATGTACTAATCCTTAGTTTCTTTTATCAAAATCATGAACAAAAATCGAAGCTCTAGAGTTAGCCTCTCCACTAAACCGGACTTATTCATTCATTTCAACATGACCAACCTTGGTCATTCTTTTCAAATTTCATTTCGTTTCATTTCATTTCCAAATGCCGGGGGAGACTTAGCTACTCTTTTATTTCAATTTTCAAATTACAATTCCAAAATGAGCATTTCCAACTCATAAATTCTCATGTTGAGTTATCATACTCACATGTATTTTCTCTTTTCAATTATGACTTCTAATTTGTTCAAATAGGCCATGACTATACATGAATTCCATATGCTTTATCAATTATCGCTTCATATCAAAATTTCACATCACTAACAAACATTCACACTTCATATTTCCACATTATTGTCAAGTGAAAATAAATTGCATTATGTCACACAACAAAGTTTCTTTTTGCCAAATCATCTTCTAACACTTCATTTCACTTATTCTTATAAGTTATAATTTCCACAAAGTATATAATCTAGAACCATAGTTCTATTTATGCCTTTTATTCACAAATCATGGTTTATTTCATTCAAATAATCTCCAAATTATTTTTATAAAGTCCCTTATATTTTTATGAGAATAACCATATTTTTTTCACAATTTTTGGACACCTAAAAACCCCAAAAAAATATTTTTTTTCATACTTGCCGATTGCAAGAATCGAACCCAGGCACACAGAGAACACAGCCGACAGCACTGGCCGCTAGGCCACATGCGCTAAGCGCTATAAAGAGGGGCAAATAGGTATTTGTTACTATCTGTCGGTGATCTATATGTTTACAAAAATGTGGAAAATTATATACGGTTACAGGGATTCGAACCGATCAGCCCAGAGAACCCAACTGCACCGCAAGACCACTTGAGCTACGCGCTCAGTTGTCATAAGTATATTTTCAATTCCCTTTAACTTATGCTCTCTGTTATTTAGGACATTTCGATGTTCAACTGGATTTTGTTTCATTTTGCTCTCATCCAAATATACTGTATAATTCCAGATTAATTCTCCCTCACATGATTCATATGTCAGTGTGAGCAAAATAATTTTTTGTAATAATAAAAACATATTTTCAAACAATTAATTCAAATTATACATTCTAACTCTACTATTTTTCTCTTTTTGATGTTTTTTTGCCTCATAGTGTTCTAATCTTTTTGACAATATATTTCACATTAATCTACTGATTTTAAGCATTTATCTACATACAACTCATATTTGAATTTATTCACCCCATATCAACACAAAGGGTCCATTTAACATATGAAATGGTAAAACTCAAACTACTAACTTTGTGTGTAGTTCTTTGATAGTAACAAATGTGTTTTCATTAATTAATCTATGCTTCTAGTCAAATCATGTACATCACAATTTATAGAACCACTTATCAATTTGCATGTTCACACTCAAATCATTCAAGAAAGTCACAATTAAGATGTGCTCTTTCTTAATCAATTTCATGCGTCAAATTTCCAATTAAACTAGCATGCAATTCTACTTTAAGAATCGAGAAATTTTTACCCACAACTCAATTTTAATAAATAAAGCCACATACAAGTTATTCATAATCATTCCAATCAATTTATAAACTAACTTTCCAATTAAACATGCATTCTTATTAGTATTTTCCATGCATCATGTCTCAATATCATACTAGCGTTATTCTTAAGGAAATTAAACCACTATCATTCATTCATTCTAACAAGCATTTCTACTTTAGAAATATGGAGAATTTTACCCACTTTATAACCACATTCTTATTGCACACAATCACACATAATTCGCATATCAATAATTCAATCAATTAGAGATCATCTTTTCAATTAAATGCGCATTCTTGTTAATCATTTCCATGCAACCTTTTGCTAATTAAATCTAGCATATATTCCTATGTTAGAAATAAGGAAAATTCTACCCACCTTGTATGGAGAGAAAACAACACAATAGCAACAAAGTCCTTGTAACGAGATGCACCTCCTCCTAGACGATGCGCGCACAAGCTCCACAAACACCAAACCCGAGCTCCTTTCCTTGGACTAACCGGCCTTTCCTCCTTGGAAAAATGCAAGCACCACCCACTCACAACTCAATCTTTTTAACTCACAACTACTACTAGATAATACTACTAGACTATAGATTTGGAAGGGAAGATTAATGCACAAAATAACTAGCCGTGGGAGGGGGTATTTATACTAAAAATCAACTAGAATGGAGGGCTAGGATTAGTTGGTTGGTTGTAGGATGGAAGGCTAGGATAAGAGTAGGAGTTTACATAACTACCCACATCTAAATAACCACCACCATGATCACCATTTAAACTTTTCATTTCCCTCCAAAAGACAAGCACAATCGGCCATAAGAAGAGCATGCATTTTGCACGTGTACGTGTAGTGCACGTGCATGCAACTAGGCCTAAAATTGTACATTAAATTTTGTATAAAAATAAAATAATCCTTTAAATTGTATTCTACATGACAAGTTGTGTAAAAATATAGTCCATGGGCTTTAGTTTATGGGCCAAAATGGTTATTTTAAAATAAAATCAATAATTTACATTTTGGGCTTTTAGGAAAAGGCTTTAAAATAATGCTTTCTATTTATTTAACGAGAAAGGCTTTTGTATATAAAATAATTTGAAAATACATATTTAAATATTTATACACATCATAATAAAAATAATTATAAGAATTAATTCAACCAAAATATTGTACGTGCACACTACGTGCAAAATAAATAATTTTTCATTAATTGAAAAATCAGGGTATTACAACACTCCCTCCTTAGAATAGTTCCGTCCCCGGAACTATAGTCAAGAGTGAGAGAAACAGAAAATACAACACAATAACGAGAACAAAAAGATACAAAGATACAATCAAGCAAAAAGCTCAGGATAGTCCTTCAACATCCTCTTCTCGGATTCCCAGTAGCCTCTTCAACCAAGTGGTTTCTCCAGACTACCTTGACCATTGGTTTCGTCTTATTTCTCAAGACTTTCTCCCGACGATCAACAATCTCCACAGGAGACTCGATGTAATTCAGATCCAACTGCAAACCTTCCGGCACTTCAGGCAAATGATGACTCGGATCTGGAATATAACCTCTCAGCATAAACACATGAAAGACATTGTGCACTTCAGACAACTCTTCCGGTAATTCAAGCCGGTAAGCAGTTTTCCCGATCCTTTTCAATATCTTATACGGGCCTATAAACCTCGGGGCTAATTTTCCACCTTTGCCAAATCGAACCACACCTTTACTGGGTGATACCTTCAGAAAGACGAAGTCACCAACCTCAAACTCAAGGTCCCTTCTCCGGTTGTCTGCATAGCTTTTCTGCCTGCTCTGAGCTTCCACCAACCTTTTCCTGATCAGATCAATCTTCTCAGAGGTTTACTGTACAAGCTCAGGACCAAACAACTGACGCTCCCTAACTTCATACCAACAAACAGGTGTTCTGCACTTCCTGCCGTACAAAGCTTCGTACGGCGCCAACCCGATGCTAGCCTGAAAAATGTTGTTGTAGGAAAACTCTACCAAAGGTAAATGCCTTTCCCAACTGCCTCCAAAGTCTAGTATACAACACCGAAGCATATCCTCAAGAATGCGATTGACTCTCTCGGTCTGCCCATCGGTTTGCGGATGAAAAGCAGTGCTGAAATCCGTCTTGGGACCCAAAGCTGTCTGAAGACTCCTCCAGAAATGCGAAGTAAACCGCGCATCTCGATCAGACACAATAGTTGACGGAACACCATGAAGCCTGACGATCTCGCCAACATACATCTCAGCTAACTTGTCCATCAAAGCAGTGAGTTTCATCGCCAAAAAGTGAGCAGACTTGGTTAGTCGATCGACTATTACCCAAATCGCATCATTGCCTTTAAGACTCTTAGGCAATCCCGTGATGAAATCCATAATGATGTTATCCCACTTCCATTCCGGAATAGGTAACGGCTGTAATAGACCTCCGGGTCTCTGATTTTTGGCTTTGACTTACTGACAAACCTCACACTTCGCCACAAATTCAGCCACATCCCGCTTCAAACCTGACCACCAGAAATGCTGTTTGATGTCTTTGTACATCTTAGTACTTTCAGGATGTACCGACAAAAGAGTAGCATGCGCCTCCTGAAGAATACTCTCTTTCAGGTCCGCCTGATTTGGAACACATAGCCTCTCTCCAAACCACAGCATTCCATCCTTGATTTGAAATCCGGGCAACCTGCCGGCACTAACCTGCTCCTTCATCTCCAAGATATCAGCGTCAACCTCCTGACTTGCAATGATCCTCCCATTCAGAGTAGGCTGAAGCCTCAACTGAGCCAAAGATGCTCCCAATCCTTGCAAAACAACTTCAATACCTGCTCGGTCCAATTCCTCAATCAGATGCTTCTGAGTTGTAATCAAACTGGATAGACTGCTCTTGCGACTAAGTGCATCAGTAACAACATTAGCCTTCCCAGGATGATACTTGATCTCAGGTCGCATGTCCTCGAGCACTTCCAACCATCTTCTCTGCCTCAGATTCAGATCCCTCTGCTGATATATGTACTTCAAACTCTTGTGGTCCGTGTACATGTTCAACTTCTCACCGTACACGTAGTGCCTCCATTGCTTCAGGGCAAAGATAATCGCAGCCAACTCTAGATCATGAGTCGGGTAATTCTTCTCATGTGGTCGTAGTTGCCTAGACCCATAAGCGATTACTCTTCCTTCTTGCATTAAGACACTACCAAGCCCACGATGTGAAGCATCGCTATAAACATCATACTCAACACCTGCTCTAGGCAGAGCCAAAATAGGTGCAGTAGTCAGCTTCTCTTTCGACTCCTGAAAGCTCGCCTCACATTGCTCAGTCCACTTGAAGCTCACATTCTTCTTGGTCAGACCAGTAAGCGGTACGGCTATCTGAGCATAACCTTGAATGAATCTCCTGTAATATCCAGTCATCCCAAGAAAACTTTTGACTTCCTTCACTGTAGTAGGCCTTGCCCAATCTTTCACTGCCTCTATCTTCTGAGGGTCAGTTGCCACTCCCTCCTTAGAAAGGATGTGACCTAGGAATGCCACTTCAGATTTCCAGAAATCACACTTGGATAACTTGGCATACAGCTTCTGCTCTTCCAACTTCTGCAATACTGCTGCCAGATGCTCGGTGTGCTCCTCCTCTGACTTGGAGTACACAAGAATATCGTCGATAAACACCACGACGAAAGAATCAATGAACGGCCTCAGAACTCTGTTCATCAAATCCATAAAAATTGCGGGTGCATTTGTCACTGCGAATGGCATAACTAAGAATTCGTAATGCCCATGTCGAGTTCTAAATGCAGTTTTATGCACATCTTCAGCTTTCACTCGAACTTGGTGGTAACCCGATCGAAGATCTATTTTGGAGAAAACAGCTGCTCCTTGTAGACGATCGAACAAGTCATCAATTCGAGGAATCGGATACTTATTCTGAACAGTAACCTTATTCAGCTCCCGGTAATCGATGCACATTCTCATCGATCCATCCTTCTTCTTTACCAAAAGCACTGGTGCTCCCCAAGGTGACGCACTAGGTTGAATAAAGCCTTTCTCCAACAGTTCCTCAATCTGCCGTTTCACCTCATCCTGTTCCACTGGAGCCATCCTATATGGTGCCTTAGAAATGGGTGCACTTCCCGGTTGAACAGTGATGCTGAACTCTACATCGCGATGCGGGGGTAACCCAGGAAAATCATCCAAGAACACAGTCGGATAGTCCCGAACCACAGGAATCCCTTGCACTTCCACAGGAGTCTCTTCCTTGCGGATAGTTGCCACCAGCCTAGAACATTTCTGCTTCCCTTAGAAAGTGACTTCAGGTCCACCTGGAGCCTTCACTATTACCGTCTTGGTTTTACACTTGATGTTTGCACTGTACACCGACATCCAATCAATGTCCATGATAACATCGACTCCCAAGATAGTCAGTTCGATCAGATCAATCCCAAAGATTCTATTCCTGATCACAATCTCGCAATCAGCGTAATACCGATCAGTGGTTAAAGTTTCTCCTGATGGAGTAGCTACTGCTAAGATCTTGCCTGGAAAAATCTTCGGTTCAACTCTCAACACTTTAGCAAATTTAGGAGACACAAAAGTATGAGAGGATCCAGTATCGAACAACACAACAGCTTTCATTCCATATTCTGATGTAAAAGGTCCATCAAATTTGAAGTATAAGACATGAATTTTAAATCAACTTGCATTTCATTAAATTCCAAACTTTATACATTCGAATTGAAAAACATTTCTTAACATCAGAATGAAAGATAGTAGAAGCTACAACAGTCTAACTCCTACGGTTCCTCTTCGCTTCTCGAAGTTCTCCCCGTAGTTCATCAACTTCATCCTTCAGCACATCAGTCAGGTTCTTCCTCTTCTCGAGTTCCCAAACCCGATGACTGAGAACAGAATAGTCATCCTTTCGCTTTGCCAGCTGAGCCTCCAATAATCCGACTCTCTCTCGCAGGGTTTCTACCTGCCTCTGAAGAGAAGTCACCAGACTATTTGGAACTGGTTCTTCTTCTTCGTCAGAAGAAGAGTCATCAGATGAATTCGGAGGTGGGGTAATCTCCCGGGATTCAGGCCATTCTTCTCCGTCAGAATCCGCTTGCCCTGGATAGTACTCATCCTCGGAATCTGCCTGTCCAGGATGGTACTCTTCCTCAATGATATGCCAGTCGTCGTCTCCAGCAGGGTCGAAGTGATCAGCCATCTTAGAAATAGAGAGGAAGAAGCATGAGTCATAGAGCAACACAAATGTAAGTCACTTACATTTAAATCTCTAGACTCAAACACACACTTTAATGTCCACTTCTAGGGTGTCGTTCCTTATAAATTGTACAAGTGTGGTAAGCGTAGAAAACATGGCTCTGATACCACTCTGTAACGCCCCGAATCCCAAATATACTGAATTCGAGATGTTCTACAGGATCTTTCCGCTTCTTTTAGTATAATTTTACAAGGAAATTTAAACTTTTCACTTTACATCAAAGTTTACATCAATATTACACTTTACATTTGCACAGCGGAAGTAAAATTTACAACAATGAAATAAATATACAACAATCATGAAGTAATCTTTAAGCATTGATTCCTCTTTAATCATTATTAAGCCATTTACCTGCATATAAGACTGTGGGTACGTCAGTTTATTCAACCGACGATCATTATACACGGCCATCCTCTCTATGCCGGAAATAGTATAACTTAATTTTCCATATTTAGCAAACACAACCTTGTCACAAATCAAACTAAAGAGACCCTATTGATGTCGTGTTGTGATTGTGCACTTAGTCCTTAATGCATTTATTTATAATACATGACACTAATGCGCACTTGTTCGGATTCTATGCATCCCATACTACATAGGTCCGAGGGCAAGCCCTTAATCGTTCTTCATCTTTGTAGGGTTCAATCCCTCGTTATGACTTAATCTACTACTGTAATTACGGTAGGTATCTTAGATGATCTATGAGTACAAGCTCGTGTACAGAAAATTCTGGAGGGAAATCCCACACACTGACACGACGCATCGAGCAGGCAACCTATGGACAATTCAGCCTCACTTCATAGCACACGATCCTCTTGCAGTCACCAAATATCCCACAAGCGTCGCCACCGGGACGATAATTCTGGAGTAGTGCCCACGCCATGTCTTGACGCATCAAGCAGGCAGCCTGTGGATCACTCTCACACCGCCACTCCGATGGCCCTCATACTCGTGTTTTTCTCCTACTTTCATCACATCTCCACTATGTACTAATCCTTAGTTTCTTTTATCAAAATCATGAACAAAAATCGAAGCTCTAGAGTTAGCATTTCCACTAAACCGGACTTATTCATTCATTTCAACATGACCAACTTTGGTCTTTCTTTTCAAATTTCATTTCGTTTCATTTCATTTCCAAATGCCGGGGGAGACTTAGCTACTCTTTTATTTCAATTTTCAAATCACAATTCCAAAATGAGCATTTCCAACTCATAAATTCTCATGTTGAGTTATCATACTCACATGTATTTTCTCTTTTCAATTATGACTTCTAATTTGTTTAAATAGGCCATGACTATACATGAATTCCATATGCTTTATCAATTATCGCTTCATATCAAAATTTCACATCACTAACAAACATTCACACTTCATATTTCCACATTATTGTCAAGTGAAAATAAATTGCATTATGTCACACAACAAAGTTTCTTTTTGCCAAATCATCTTCTAACACTTCATTTCACTTATTCTTATAAGTTATAATTTCCACAAAGTATATAATCTAGAACCATAGTTCTATTTATGCCTTTTATTCACAAATCATGGTTTATTTCATTCAAATAATCTCCAAATTATTTTTATAAAGTCCCTTATATTTTTATGAGAATAACCATATTTTTTTCACAATTTTTGGACACCTAAAAACCCCAAAAAAATATTTTTTTCATACTTGCCGATTGCAAGAATCGAACCCAGGCACACAGAGAACACAGCCGACAGCACTGGCCGTTAGGCCACATGCGCTAAGCGCTATAAAGAGGGGCAAATAGGTATTTGTTACTCTCTGTCGGTGATCTATATGTTTACAAAAATGTGGAAAATTATATACGGTTACAGGGATTCGAACCGATCAGCCCAGAGAACCCAACTGCACCGCAAGACCACTTGAGCTACGCGCTCAGTTGTCATAAGTATATTTTCAATTCCCTTTAACTTATGCTCTCTGTTATTTAGGACATTTCGATGTTCAACTGGATTTTGTTTCATTTTGCTCTCATCCAAATATACTGTATAATTCCAGATTAATTCTCCCTCACATGATTCATATGTCAGTGTGAGCAAAATAATTTTTTGTAATAATAAAAACATATTTTCAAACAATTAATTCAAATTATACATTCTAACACTACTATTTTTCTCTTTTTGATGTTTTTTTGCCTCATAGTGTTCTAATCTTTTTGACAATATATTTCACATTAATCTACTGATTTTAAGAATTTATCTACATACAACTCATATTTGAATTTATTCACCCCATATCAACACAAAGGGTCCATTTAACATATGAAATGGTAAAACTCAAACTACTAACTTTGTGTGTAGCTCTTTGATAGTAACAAATGTGTTTTCATTAATCAATCTATGCTTCTAGTCAAATCATGTACATCACAATTTATAGAACCACTTATCAATTTGCATGTTCACACTCAATCATTCAAGAAAGTCACAATTAAGATGTGCTCTTTCTTAATCAATTTCATGCGTCAAATTTCCAATTAAACTAGCATGCAATTCTACTTTAAGAATCGAGAAATTTTTACCCACAACTCAATTTTAATAAATAAAGCCACATACAAGTTATTCATAATCATTCCAATCAATTTATAAACTAACTTTCCAATTAAACATGCATTCTTATTAGTATTTTCCATGCATCATGTCTCAATATCATACTAGCATTATTCTTAAGGAAATTAAACCACTATCATTCATTCATTCTAACAAGCATTTCTACTTTAGAAATATGGAGAATTTTACCTACTTTATAACCACATTCTTATTGCACACAATCACACATAATTCGCATATCAATAATTCAATCAATTAGAGATCATCTTTTCAATTAAATGCGCATTCTTGTTAATCATTTCCATGCAACCTTTTGCTAATTAAATCTAGCATATATTCCTATGTTAGAAATAAGGAAAATTCTACCCACCTTGTATGGAGAGAAAACAACACAATAGCAACAAAGTCCTTGCAACGAGATGCACCTCCTCCTAGACGATGCGCGCACAAGCTCCACAAACACCAAACCCGAGCTCCTTTCCTTGGACTAACCGGCCTCTCCTCCTTGGAAAAATGCAAGCACCACCCACTCACAACTTAATCTTTTTAACTCACAACTACTACTAGATAATACTACTAGACTATAGATTTGGAAGGGAAGATTAATGCACAAAATAACTAGCCATGGGAGGGGGTATTTATACTAAAAATCAACTAGAATGGAGGGCTAGGATTAGTTGGTTGGTTGTAGGATGGAAGGCTAGGATGAGAGTAGGAGTTACCATAACTACCCACATCTAAATAACCACCACCATGATCACCATTTAAACTTTTCATTTCCCTCCAAAAGACAAGCACAATCGGCCATAAGAAGAGCATGCATTTTGCACGTGTACGTGTAGTGCACGTGCATGCAACTAGGCCTAAAATTGTACATTAAATTTTGTATAAAAATAAAATAATCCTTTAAATTGTATTCTACATGACAAGTTGTGTAAAAATATAGTCCATGGGCTTTAGTTTATGGGCCAAAATGGTTATTTTAAAATAAAATCAATAATTTACATTTTGGGCTTTTAGGAAAAGACTTTAAAATAATGCTTTCTATTTATTTAAAGAGAAAGGCTTTTGTATATAAAATAATTTGAAAATACATATTTAAATATTTATACACATCATAATAAAAATAATTATAAGATTTAATTCAACCAAAATATTGCACGTGCACACTACGTGCAAAATAAATAATTTTTCATTAATTGAAAAATCAGGGTATTACATGAACAAAAGCAAAGACATCCTCTAAGAAACTAAAAGAGAATGGAAGATTATATAGGCTATGAGATAAAGACGTCCTCAATCCCCATAGTGCTGACATGGGTGGATTTGAACCATCCACTCTCATCCAACGATTGTTAGGAGTTGTTTCTACGTATCCCAGGGCCAACTTTTCAACTTCCAACACATTGCATTTAAACGGATGTCTCAATTCCTAAGGTCAAATGCTTCAACTTCCAAAATTGAAGTGTCTCGACTCCCAAGGTTAAACACTTTGAATTTACCTGGTCTACTTCGTCAAGGCAGAAGCTTGAGATGAATCTGAATCAAAGTTCTTCATTAATAAAGTTATTACACATTCGATTGACCGAGGGCTAAGTACATACTAGTACAATTGGCAAGGCCGAGGAATTACAACAAGATACAATAAAATTATAACAAGTCATGAGGGTCGCTCGCTTAGCCTGGGGGAGCTTAAGGACTAGCGCAAACCAGTTCGAGTCCAATTAATTGAGCTGCTCCTCAACAGATCTATCAACTTCCTCCCTAGGGGTGGCCAAGCTAGACATCCCCACCACCAAACTCTTAGCATCCCTGGGGTTGATTGGCTCTAACCAAAGAGTCGAAGAAGGATCTTTGCCCGAAGTCCAACTACTGTGTAGAGAGGTAGCTCAGGATCCCGCTACTCCGAACACAACCTTTAGCCCGTATATCTCCAGTTCCTTCTACACCGATATCTCCCGAAGAAAAGAGTAATCCGAACGCAAGTGCATTCTCTAAGGCCGGGTTTCGGGACGAGCCACTGGGGACAGATAACTAGGGTCTCGGCACTTCCCTGATCCCTATCGACCATTGCCTTTTTCGGATGAGCCACCGACTCCCTATCCAGTGCTTCCTTACGATAGCATGCCAAGCTCGACTCCCTAGTGTGCACTCTATTTCTAAGGTATTAGAGCTCGACATCACGGGGGTTGGCTGAAACAGGCTTGACCATCTAACAAGAAAAGAATATTCCACATTATGTCGAGAGCCATAAACTTGGCTAAATTCAAGATACTATAACACCCCGTAAATTAAAATGAACTATTTTGAATTATTAAATGATATTAAATTGAAGGGTTTGATTAATTTTATTATTTTCCTTAATTACTATTTTTGCACATGCAAAACATGTGCAATGTTATGAAAATTTAAACTCTTAAAATTTTGTTGTCAATAATTATTTTCTCTCGTTAATTTCTAATGTTTTCATTTTTCAATTTTATTTGAATGAAGGAACTTATTTTTGCACATTTTGTTAATATAAATTGAATGTATGATAGAATTTGATTTTTGGCCATAATAATGCCTGAAATTAGGATTTAAAAATATTTTTTATCCTGATTTGAGATCGGCCGGAGAGGAGAGAGAGTCAAGTAGTGATGAGAATGAATGTTTTTATTTGGTTAGTTTGGATAAGAAGAAATCAAGTGGTTGTATGTATAATTAAATTATTAAATCTTGGAGGGCTTATATGCAAAACTCCCTAAAACCATATGGAATATGTGAGCCGGCCTATTTAAATGAACAGTAGGTTTCTTTCTTTTACTGTTTGCTTTTGGTGACTCTTGGAATTGGATTTTCTTTTTCTTTTGGAGGAGAAGAGCTTGAAATTTTTGTGTTAGATTTCAACTAGAAGTGGGTGTTCCTTCAAATATCTTGTTGTGATTTTTATTCATGTTTGTGATGCAAATGAGTATATAGCATGCTAGTATTTTGTGCTGGATCTATGATTGTTTATAGCATGTATTTAGGATTTTACCATGAGATAATTATTGTGATGAATAACTCTATCGACTGGTTTTTCTCCCACGGGAGTGGACTACTCCTCGACGGCTGATACCTTCCAACCTCCAGGAGTGGGGGGCCTATAATGTAGGTAAAAACCAGTCCATCTGAACTGGCTGATCCAAACAAATCCTGTGATATCCAATGATAGGCCCATACTTTCTGTGGGCCGTGGCAGGCCCACTACCTCGGTTCAGTCCACAACAGAGGGTCAACCAGGTCCATCAGGGGTTCCGCTCCTTACTTATAAATACTAACCCCCCTCAGTTGCAAGGTAATCAACCTTTTGCTTTTAAACCATAATTTCCTTCTCTAGTCACTGACTTGATCGTTGTAAGGCCTATCGCCGGAAAAACCCCCGATGTTTCAAGGTTTTTTGCAGGTATTTGGCTGCCAATCATGGGCGGATCTAGGGGGGCTGGGGTATCCCCTACAGCCCCCCCCCCCAACACACACACACAAATATATATATATAATATATATATATATATATGGGAAAAAGGGGTATGAGCAATTGATGATGTGGCATACATGTGATTGGAAATCTTTAAAAGGGTTATTTGTCCAATGTATCACATGCATGCCACATAATCAATTGCTCATTTACTGAATGAGCAAGTTGCTCATATCCCTTTTACCCTATATATATATATATATATATATATATATATATATATATATATATATATTAAAGCCCACCTCATATATATTTGAGCCTTTTATTTATTTATTTTGGCTTAAACCCAACTCTATTCTATCTAGTATCTATAACAACTTTTATATTTTGCATCTTACTTTGTGCGAATTTTTTTCCAGCCCCCCTCACTTTCCAATCCTGAATCCGCCCTGCTGCCAACGGTCAACACAACCACCACCATATCCTCATATCCCAAGTACACATCAACCTTTCATCAGGAGCATATCTACGACTGAGATCTACTTTTCTCATCCAACTAAAGAACTCATTATCTATTGCTCTCACATCAGAAAACAACAACATCAATGATGATGATGATGATGTCTCTAGTCTAGCTACTTGAACTTACGAAGTGTGCATCGACTTTTTATTAGCTTAAGAGATAATTAAGTATGATTGTGATTAGTTAAGAGAGATATTTTAATCTTTGAAAAAGACTCAGTTAATGAAACGTTGAACATATAAAGTATTTTTGGTAAGAATAGGCATTTCTTTTGGTGGGTAACGAGTGGATTAGGTATCAATTTCAGTGGATAATGAAAGGGATTATATCTTTCAGAGATATTTTGATCAACAATATATAATACTACAAACTGCAATATCTATTCCGACATTTCTATCCAAGCATTTGGATATGAACACCAGGATAAATAAATTATTTAAAATTAAAAAAAAAAAGTCTATCTATCCCGGCATCTAGGATCTATTCCGACCTTTTTAGCATAAACGCTAGTATACATCTTATCTATCCCCACGTTTGTAAAAAAAATGTAGGGATAGATCATATTTTTTATCCCCCCCCTCTTTTATTTTCCTCCCAAAATACAAATTTCCCAAATCCCTTAATTTTTACAAAATCATCTCTCTCTCCCCCTATTTATTTGTAAATTCAAAATTTTTGTTCTGCATCAATTAATATGTTGCCATGCCCTCTGTGAGATTTTTTTTCATGTTGTTAGCTATTATATAATAATTTATAAAAATAGGGAGAACTAATTGTGTGCTAATGTACGTCTATGGTTGGTAGATTATAAGGGAGTGGAACTCTGAGCTTCAAGAACATACTACCAAATTCCGGAAATATGCCATTGCAATTTCCGAATGGGATAAAAGTGTTTTACACAACCGAGATGTTCTTATTAGGCTTGAGATATGCCTATTACATATGGTGTACAGTGATATTGCATAGAGAAGAAATCCATGTTGGTTGTCTTCATGTCTTAATGTGCCATTTCCCCCTTTATTTGACACAAGCTCTCATATTTATGTGCAACCTTTCGTTTGTTGACTTCTAGTTTGGTGTGTACAAAACATACTTACAAATCCTAATAAGTTTCAATTGAGATTTTCTGATTTTCAGGAATAAATAAAATCAATAAGGGATTCAAAGAGATTCAAATATAAGCAAAAAAGGAAAGCAATAAAGAAGGATTGCAAAATCACGCAAAAGAAGAAGTCATTCAAAAAGTGCACATGTTGATTAGTGCCTAAAAAAGCCAACAAGATCAGTTTGTGTTATTCCATATATGTGAGATTTTATATGTAATTAATTGATTAGTATATGGTAAGAATATAAAGTGGTTTCGTCAGAATCAGTACGATTGCGGTCGACCGTACTATAGTGTCGGTCGACTGCACCACAGTCGACCGCCCATTATAATTAATATGATGAAGCAGTCGACCATTCATCTTTTGACATTTCGATTAAAAGATGAACGGTCGATCGTACTTCGTGCAGATTTTTTTTGGAATGTATCATTTCTATTTTTGAGAGATACACTTCTTAAGTCTATATATTTGGACGAACCCCTTTGTATATTCTTCACCTATTACTCCGAAAAAAATATTCTGAACTAATCAATTCAACAATCAATCCGAGTGTGTGATACTTATTTGTTTTCTTCAATTAGGATCATTAAAGATCTTGAGTTTTTATTTTCTTCCACTTTTGTGAGATTGACGGGGCTTATCTTAGAAGTCCTGTGGGTATAATAGGTCTCTCGGCCTGAATCCGAGAATCACTGTACAAGGGTTTGAGTATAGTGTAATGTAACATATGTTTTTTTTAATTCCTCAATTATTTAATTTAAAATTATTTTTAAATATGTTTCTCAGTATATTTGCCCCTATTAATTGATTTTATTAGTATTAGAATAATTAAATTGATATTTTGGGGTAAACGGGAAAAATTAAAAATGTAGGAGTTTTGATATGAGTTTTCTCGGAGAAGACGAATCCGATTTGACCCAAAATTTTTCTGGGGCATTTGTTCATTATAGGGGGTTTAAATTTTCGAGTTATTAAATTATAGTTTGAAGTTGAAAGTATTTTTATGAAATATTGCGATATTCGTATATTTACATATTTATATGTATTGCTATCGTTCATAACTATTGATTTTGATTATAATTATGCATAAAAATACATTTCTAATTTTATTTTATGTTTGGGATGAATTTAACTACATTATGGAGTGATTTTTACAAGAAAAACCCTAGAAAAGTTGACTAGAAAGGTATATATATAATGCTATGGTCAAATAGGGACTTATAACTGATTTTGCCTCTTTATTTACATCTTCCTACCCTTCTCCCCCCCCCCCCCCCCCCCCCCCTTCCCTCTTTCTGATTTCGGCCAGAAGTAAACCCCTCTCCACCGACCAACACCATGGCTTTCCAAACCCTAGCTTTTCAACCCATTTCTTCAAGAAAAATTGAGGGTTTAGGCTATTTTTGAGGTGCTCAACTCATTTCTGGATTCCGTTTGTGAGAATACTGAATGTAAGGTGAGAAATTGTGAAACACTATTTTATGTGAATATATGATTTTGAGTTTTAGTGCTAGAAAATGATATAGTAGGGTAATTAGGTGATGCTGGTAATTATTGAGAAGGAAGATTGGTAAGAAATTGAGTGGGTTGTGAATTATAAATTAATTAGTGTGTTGGCTTTAGAATTTGGATAATAAATAGAATAATTGATAAGCATGAGTTATAGAAATTGTTTTGAATTAAGGGGAAAAATTTAGAATGAGTTGAGTGAAAATTTTATGGAGTTAGAAACCCGTCGAAATCTCAAAAATACGGGTATACCATGTATGCACGCCGGGTGTTCGGTGAAATGCCCAAACGAGATTTAGGTGAGAATTTGATGGGTTCGGATGTGTAATTGAGTCTTATTATTATTATTAACCCTAATTTGAGAGATTAGGAAAAAGGGGATTAAAGAAATTAGAAAATAGGAAATTTTCCTATTAGAAAGCCTCCGATCAATATTTGAGTTCTTGTATTGGGGTTCAAATTTGAAATCCGTCGATGTAGCTCGCCTACTTATGTCATTTGTGACGTGTGGATGAAGACGGATTCAAATTTGGAGGTCCATAGTCGAGTTTTGAGTTTTAAGCTAATCGGTTCTATAGTTTTCCAATTAGGTGGAAAAAGTTGAACATCGACTGGCTACCGGGCGGACGTGGGACATCGTTTACTCGATCCGGGTGAGTATGATGTATCTACCTATATTTTATGTTGTGGCCAAATTTCATGCCTTTTTGATATATTTCGTAGAAGTTATTTTAAAAATTGATTTTGAGGGAAAATACGGATTTTTATGGGCCCGAAAATGGGTTTTTGTGATATTTGGTGAAATTAACTATTTTGAATATATAAAACCTATATTGTGAATTAGTGTGACATGTTAAAGTATAAAAATTAAATATATTAAATGGTTTATGCATATTTTTATCCCGTGCAGGTTTTGTGCATGTTTTTGGGTATATGTGGAGCCTTGTGTATGGGCTAATATATAATGGATGGATGTCATGAGATGTAATTAGATGAAATAAGAGATTTTGGTCCTGTTTTGGAAACCCGTGTATGTGTAGTGCACGTTTTGTACATGTTTTGGGGCATATAGGCCCTTATAGGTGATTTTACTTACATGGAGCATTGTGTATGAGCTAGCATGCTATAATTGGTTGTTATGAGGTTTAATTAGACGAAATAAAGGATTGTGGCTCTTTCTTGAAAACCCGGATATGTGGTGTATGTTTGTGATATATATATATATATATATATATATATATATATATATATATATATATATATATATATATATATATATATATCATGGTAATGGGTTGTGATGTGATAATTGATGAAATGTCAGTGGGTATATGTTTATATTATAATTACATTCGGAATGACTTAATGGGCAATAATATGATACATTCGGAATGACTTAATGGACAATAATATGATATTATGTTATGTATTTGATGCGTAAGACCTATGTGGCAGCGATATGTGTATTTGATGCGTAAGACCCTGTGTGGAAGCGATATGTGTATTTGATACGTAAGACCCTGTGTGGCAGTGATATGTGTATTTAATGCGTAAAACCCTGTGTGACAGCGATATGTATATTTGATGCGTAAGACCTATGTGACAGCAATATATGTATTTGATGCGTAAGACCTATGTGGCAGCGATATGTATATTTAATGTGTAAGACCCTGTATGACAGTGATGTGGTGCGTAAGACCTGTATGGAAGCGATATTTATGTGAAATGAGAATGAGAAAGTAAAGAAAGAGTATAAAGAGAATGCAAAAGTAAATTATTACCCAAGCTATCGACTTTGGGGTGTGGTATATAATACCCAAACTATGTTTGGGGTGCAGTATATTATCTGAAAAGAATGAAGGATAAAGTGAATTGTATTATGAGATGGAAAATGAAAAGTAGAATGCACAGTATTATGAAATAAAAATGAGAAAGTAAAGATGGTGTATGATATGAAATAAATATGAGAAAGTGAAGAAATTGTGTCATGAGAATGAATACGGGAAGTAAAGAGAGTGCACTAGGTATCTTATAAATGATAGTGAAGATGTAATACGAGAGAGGTTATGAAAATGGTTATTAAAGAAGAATATCTTGTGTTATGAGTTGATGCACCTTGGAATTGTGTCGAGGAACTACAAGCCTGCTATTTCTATGGAAATGGTGGGAACTACCTGCCTTGGCACAATTTGCAGGGTGAGCTGGTGGGTTGTTAATTTGATATCGGTAAGGTGTAATGGAAATGAGGAGTAAAGTAAAATAGTTGATAAAAGGAGAATAATTATTAAAATAATCGGTATGATGAAGTTAGAATGAAAAGAAGATTAATTGTAAGTTATACGTGAATTTAAGTTAGTGTTTTGTATTTGAATATAAAGTGAAAGAGTTGTATACATATTATAGTATGATGCGGGGTTTATGAGATTAAATATTAAGAATGGCGTGTATAATAATTTATGTGGTTAACTCACAAATTGGGACATGGAAAGGAGAACAAGAAATAAAGAAAGTGTGTATGTGTGATATAGTATTATGCAAATGTAAAATAAGGTTATATGTGATTAGTGTGATGTATATAGTGAATTGTGTGGAGTTATGGATATGTATACAGTTGGATGCAGATGTGAAGAGCACTTTGATATAAAATCGTCTTGGTGATATTTTTATGTTCAAACTCCTGGTTAAATCTTCTTATCTTTATGTTGTAAGTTCAATTCATTTCCTTTATACAATTTAATTATTTATTAGAATAATAATTATACTCACACCAGAAATGGCTAACCCCTGTTGTTTTCTAGGGGTTAGGGGGGTCCCTCTCTGACAATGGACAACCTTAACTCTCATGCAGGTTTGCTAGCAGCCCGGTGAGGTAGTTATAGAGTTAGAAATTATATTTTGTTGAGATGATAGATTATTTATGTATTTAGTATATAAAGAAACATGGACAGTTGATGTATTATTTTGTATTAAAGTGAACATATATAGATATAGTGCTGTGATGAGGTAAGAAAGCCCGTACCCACATCATTGTGTAGTATTGGGTTCTGTGTTTGGTTTTTGGAAAGTTTTTCTTTAGTTTTTCTATTACTTATATAAGTTTTCAAAGGAAATTTAAGATTTTTAAATTATAATTGATATTCTGTTGTGAGTTTGGCCCCCAGTGCATATTATTTATATTGCCTGTGTGATTCTGCTCATTTTGGCCTGGGGAGCCCATGATTATAATGCCTGTGTTGTGAGCTACGGAATTTAGAGCAGAATTCCGTAAGTTTTTTGTGTTTCGGGGCAGAAATTTCAAGGGAGACTCTGCCAAAAATTTATTTGAAATATACCTATCTTAGTTTATGTTTAAAGTGATGTAGAAATTGAAAGAATTGAATTTAGAGGTTTAGTTTGTCAAAAAAATAAATAAATAAAATAAAATTGGGGTGCTACATGTAACGCTTGTGGCGGAGAATTGCTACAAGTAGGTGGTGTGGACATAGACATGGGGGTCGAACCACGTTATACAGCTGCGTCACTTGTGCATGTTGTGTTTGCTTTTTCTCTCTCTTCTCATTTACTTTGCAACTTAATTTTAAATTTTTTTTAATTCCGCACAATCACCCTATTCACCCCCCAGGGTGATTTACAGTGGTATCGGAGCAAGGTGCTTACTAAGAGCTTAAAAGCTTAAGCAAATGGTCCAATGGCCGAAATTCCTCATGCCAAAAACTTGTACTCATCGGAGCCATTCATCTCCAATGGGACAAGTCTAACATACTCATCATATTTTGATGGAAAATGCTATGATGTTTGGAAAGTTCGTATCTCATTTCTTACAGATGCTTGGAGAATAAGTATGGAATGTGTGCATAAACAAAATAGATACTCCGGTCAGCGATAGAAAGAAGTCTTTCTCAAAAGCAGAGCTAGCACTAAAAACCGCAAATTCCAAAACTATGACAGCTTTTTATGCAGGATTGAATAATGAAGAATTAATGCAATGCAGGCGAAATTGCAAGACGGCATACGAAATTTGGAACAACATGCTGAAACGGCATGAGGGAACCGCCTCTGAGGTAAAGGCTAAAGTTAATCTATGTTTTTATAAGTTTGATGTTTTTCGAATGTTGCCAGAAGAGAACGTAGATCAAATGCTTGCCCGTTTCGATATTATTTCACATGAGCTTGAGAGCTTAGGTAAGGGGTTGGATGATGACCGAAATGTCAGAAAACTCATAAGCTGTCTCACGGCGGAATGAGATGTAAAAGCTGCCGCAATGAGGGAAACCCTTGAGGAAAAGGGATTCGATTACTACACCTTCCAAGGAAAACTGAAGACATACGAGATGGAGATGACCGAAACCAAAAGATACAAGCAGAACATCCGGATTGAACCAAAAACCGAAAAGATGACCATTGCCCTGAAAGCAGAAAAATCTCAATCATCAAAAGCAGAGTCAGATCGTGAGGAGTCAGACAAAGACATCGCCTTGCTGACTAAGCAATTTCGTAAGTATCTTAAACATAAAAAATATGGCAGGTACCAAGAAGAAAGAGAAAAGGACAAAAATGATATATGCTACAGATGTAAGAAGCCTGGACACATTCGTGCAAACTGTCCCATCTCACAGAACAGGAACAAGGAATACTACCACTCCAATCTAGGATTGAGAAGGAAGGCATTGAAGGCAACATGGCTAGACTCGGATTCAAGTGAGGATGAGCAAGATCACAAAAATGTTGGTTTCATGGTTCTTGGGAATGGTGAGGTGCAATCATCATCTCGAGAAGATGTAATCGAAGAACCCACTTACGATGATTTAGTAGACATGTGTAATGGACTAAAAGATTATGCTAAGAAATTGAGTCGTGAATTAAGACAATATAAATAAATTCCAAATGAATCACATGACTCTTGCATCGCTAAAAATCAAAAACTGAAAAACAAAAATTCTATGATTATGGAAAAATTCGAGTCATTTAGAAAAGATCATGATGTGTTGCTAGAGGAAAATGAGTATTTAAAACAACAAATTCAAGAATCCTTAGCAACACATGATGAAAACTTAAGAGAAATTCATTAAAAATTTGTTTATATTGCTAAACTCACTGATGATTTAAAAAAATGCAAAGGAAAATTTGATGAGGTAGTGGAAGTTGTAAGGAAGCTCTTGAACAAAATAGAATACTTGATGCTACACTAGACACTCTTCGTTGGAACACAAAAGACAATGAGATGACTAGGAAAAGACTTTGTAAAAGAATAACTGAGCTCGAGAAAATTGTTGAAAAATATGAAGGGCCCAGTTACCTTATTACAAAGAATTCAAGATCTTATCATGATAATCGAGGACTTGGTTACGAAAAGCCAATACACCATCAAAAATCTAAATTATCATGCCATACACACATGCACAGTCACCAACATGATCACAAATCAACACAAAACTATGCAAGTGTGCATGACCCAAGGCATAGTCGTATCACATATCACTACTGCTGTAGACTAGGACATATTTCTTATAATTTCTCGTTAAAAAGGAATACTAATTTTGTTTGGGTAAGAAAGAATGTAAATGCAGGTTCAGAACAAACTTGGGCACCCAAAATTATACCTACTAATCTTAATGTAGGTACCTTAACGTATCAAGACTAAAGATCGGTGGTACCTTGATAGTGAATGCTCAAACCATATGACAGGTGATAATAGATACTTTGCATCACTATCAAGGGAAAGAGGGAAGGAAATTATCTTTGGAGATAATAGCACTAGTCAAACCATCGGTAAAGGTAAAATAAATTTTGGTTCTTCATGCTCCATTGGGGATGTTTTATTGGTAAGAGGTTTGAAACACAATTTACCTAGCGTCAGTCAATTACGTGACAAAGGTTATACTGTTATTTTTGATAAAAATGTATGCATTGTGCTAGATAGCAATAAATCATGTTTACTTCTCGCTAACGGATATAACAATGTATATGTTATAAACTCTAATGAATTAGCACAGGAGAATATGAGGTGTTTTGTTGCTAGAAATGAGGATGGTTGGTTATGGCATCGGCGACTTGGACACACAGCTTGTAACGTCCCGAATCCAAAACACGGTAATTCGTAGCTCAACAGGATCTTTACACTTCACTTCGTACAATTTTACAAGGAATTTTGAACTTTTATTACAACAAAGTCTTTTTACATCATAATGCAGCGGAAAGTAAATGAAATACAACAATGATAAATGTACAATTGTAACAACTTTAGCATTTAAGTAATCATCAGCATCAAATTCATCTTTATATCTTCTTGTAAATTCCAAGTTCTGCATATGAAACTGTGGGCACGTTAGTTGCTTACAATCGATGCAATATTATAAACGGCCATCCTCACTATGCCGTAATATAACGATTCTTTATACTTGCAACCACAAACACAATTTGAATGCAAAACAAAGTGTGAAGAGTGACTACCCTAAACATGTCACTGTATGATATGCCTTAGATGGCTAATGCAAGTCTACACTACGATGCACTAATGCGTACTTGTTTAGATTCGATGCATCCCATACTACATAGGTCCGAGGGCAAGCCCTTATCGTACTCCTCAATATAGGGTTTAATCCCTTGCTATGAGTTTAACTACTACGGTAATTACGGTAAGTTCTTAGATGTTTTATGAGTTACGAGCCCATATCCAGACAGCCCTGGAGAAGAATCCCACGTCATGACATGACGCATCATGTAGACAGTCTATGGACAATTCACCTCTGTCATGGGACGATGGCACTACGTAGTCACCAAGCATCTCACAAGCGTCGCCATGATCGCGATAATTCCGGAGATGAATTCACGTCATGACATAACACATCATGTAGACAGCCGGTGAAAACTCTCACACCGTGAATCCGAGACTCTCATACTTGTGTTTTTCTCTTACTTTCATCACATCTCCCCTTAGTGCTTGTCCTTAAGTTTTTAGTTTATTTTTAGAAGAAATCATCACAACCTAGAGCTAGCTTATCCTACCGGACTTAAACCAACCCAAGAGAAAGTCAGCCCACACTGGCTACTTCTCAAAGAGAGAGTCAACCCACACTGGTTACTCCTCAAAATCTCATTAATAATATTACCGATTATCAGGGTCTCGCCTAGCCTCTAGATTCCAACAACAATCTCATTCTAGATATCAACAATTGGTTATATTTACCCTCAACATTAATATTTAAATTTTCAAAACAACAATTTTCTTCAACCCTGAAGTATTCAACTTTCATAATTTGTTCATTTATAATTCTCAAATCAAAATCGTCATAATTAACTTTAAAATAGCCAATCAAGACAATCACTTCCAAAGTCTTCTAAAACTCATTTTTCTTCAAATTATTTATCTTTCGAACATTTATACTCCTTTACATTAATCTATATTTCAAACCAAACTCATTTAAAAATTTTCGAACTCCTTTAAAAAATCATCCCCCAAAATTATCTAATTCTATTTCCACTTGATCTCACTTTTAAAGAACATTAGTTATTATAATCTTAAATCATATGCATTTTCAAATTTGAAATCCACCTCACACATAAACAAAATATACCCTTTTTATTCTAAAATTTTCTTTTAGAATACTATATGAAAATCTCCAATTATTTTTACTAATGTCTCATAATTTTCCTACATTCTCCCATAAAAGAAACTACTCAAAAGTCCAAAGAATCCTATAAAAGAACTACTCAAAGTCCCAAAAATATTTAAAAGGGGAAGAAAAATATTGGCCATCCTCTGGATCAAACCAGGGTCAGCACAAAGAAAGCCCAGCGCCCAGCAACCAGGCCACTCGCGCCCACGGTATTAAAGTGCTCGGTGATTATTAATATACAAGCCCTCTCCTCTAATCTTTTTAAAAAGTTTTTGGAATAATAATAGAATATACCCCCACTCGAACCCTGGAGATAGTGAGGCAATAGACAGCCCACCCACTGAGCCGAAACCCAGATCACACCCGCTATGGGATTTAAATCCTCACATAGTTGGTCTCGGCTAATACCTCTTTTCAAAATACACGCATTCACTCTACTGTCTGCCTAATTAATTTAATAAAATCAAGCTACACATTCAAGAGTAATCAGAGGGGAAACATACTGAATTCTATGGCATTAATAATTCTACACAGTTCAAAAACTTCTAATACATGAAGGATATCTCAAACACCACATGAAAAATATTAATCTACATCACATTTATATATTTCCTTTCTCTTTTCCATGAGAATTAATATTATGAGAAAATTTTCCTCAAATCAATTAAATTTATATTCAATCAATTTTTCTCACGAATTATTCATAGGAATTTACTCACTCTAAAAATAATCACATTATAATATTTCATATGTTAATCTACACAACTTTTTATTTCGTAAATCTACTTCAATTAACATGGTCTTCACTCAAAATTATTGAATTTCTCTACCACATGCATCATAATAAAGTAGAATAAATTAATCGATTTACATCTACAAATTTAACTTTCTAGACAACTACACATGCATCTACTAAATAGAATTTAGAGTATAAAGGAACTTCCAACTTAATGGAAGAATACTAGAAGCAAAGGCCTCTTCAAAACTCCAAGAAACGTCACAAAAGCCAAGCCAAAATAACCGCCTAAATTCCAAACAGTAACCATCCTGAAAGCCTCTGTTCTCACCTTCTCTTTTTTGATTTAGTTTTTTTTATTTATTAGAAAGATGAGGTTAAGCTTTACTTATAGGTTTAATTAAGTAGTTAATAAAAACTAACCCTCCCACTAACCTATACTTTCTCCACTAACCCCACTCACATTTTTACCAAGTCAAAGCCTCTAACCGTTGCATACTTTGGGGTGTGCACATTGCACGTGTGCACGTGCACGTGCTTTGTGTACACTTCACAAAAATTAATTATTTATTTAAATTAACATATATGTATATAATATGTATTTAAATAAAATTTGTTTAATTTAATTAAAAATTTTGGGTTTTCATGCATGAATAAAAATAGAAACACACGCTTCGAAAATTTTATTTTGAAAGAGAATACAACCGACATGTGCATTGCAAATACGTGCGTCACACGTAAAACAAATATTCAAATATGAAATCGATTTTATCAACAAAAAAATATTTATAAATAATCAGAATGTACATACAAAAATATATTTCATTATACATATACCGTAGTGTAATCAATACGTACATACGTATAAAAATATTTTAATTAAAATAAGAGAAAAATGAATTTCTATTTATAAAATAAATTTGCACATCATTAAATAAACACTTGAAACACATAGAAAATATTACGCGTAGCGGCGAAAAAAATATGCAATCGATACGTGCATCGATCATATGTATAAAGCACGTAAAAATCATAGATATTATAATTTTATATTTGAGTTGATAAAAAGAATTTTGAGAAGACCAGAAATTCATAAATATTCGGAATCCAAAAATACATAGTGAAATACGTTACAGATATTACCCGTAGCAGTACAAAATATACATGCGTAATACGCGAGGGCAAATTTGTCATTTCTAATTTTACTGGGTGTTACACAGCCATGGATAATCTCACCAAACTTGTGACCAAGGAGCTTGTGAGGGGGATCCCCAAAATCAAATTTGAGAAAGATAAACCTTGTGAGTCGTGTCAGTTTGGTAAGCAAACTAAAAGTTATTACAAGCCAAAGAAAATGGTATCAACTTCTAGACCCCTTAAACTCTTGCACATGGATCTATTTGGACCATCACGAACACGTAGTAATGGAGGTGCACGATATGCTTTTGTAATTATTGATGATTATAGTAGATTCACTTGGGTTGTCTTTTTGTCACAAAAAGATGACACATTGTATGTTTTTTAAAAATTCTTTCGTAGAGTGGAAAATGAGAAAAGCCTCACCGTTGTTACTATTCATAGTGATCATGGGGGAGAATTTCAAAACGAACTATTCACATCATTTTTTGACAAAAAGGGAATAAAACATGAGTTCACTTGTCCTCGCACTCCCCAACAAAATGGGGTTGTTGAAAGAAAAAATCGATCTCTTTAAGAAAAAATGGTCCGAATCATACTTAGTGAAAAAGATTTACATAAGTCATTTTGGGCAGAGGCTGTCAATACAACAAGTTATACATTTAATCAAGTAATCATTAGGAAATATCTTGATAAAATGCCTTTTGAATTATATTGTGGCAAAATTCCTAACCTAAGTTACTTTCGCGTCTTTGGTTGTAAAGTGTTTATTTTAAATACTCTTGAGAACTTGAAAAATTTAATCGTAAAAGTGATGAAGGCGTATTCTTAGGATATTCCTTAAGTAGCAAGTCATATCGTATATTTAATAAAAGAAGTTGCACCATTCAAGAATCCATCGATGTTATATTTGATGAAACTAATCCGTACACCAAAGAAATATTGCATGTTATTGATGATGATGAGACAGGTGTTCGTGTTGAAAAGAAACAGGTATTCATTGACCAAGAACCAAATGTGGATTCTTAAAATCATAAGTCTCCTCAAGATGAAGATGCATCCAAATCCCAAATAGAAGAGATGCCTTCACAACAAATTGATGTCATAGAAGATGATCATATACAACATCAACTTTCCACCAACGAAAGGCACCTCGCATGGAAAATCATGTCTAGCCATCCACCAAACCTTATACGAAGAGATATGTCGAAATGGGTAACTACTCGAACACAAGCTCAAAATTTCATGTGTTTTTTCCGCTTTCGTCTCTATACTTGAACTAAAGAATATTAAAGAGACCTTGCAAGATAATGACTGGATCATTGCAAAGCAAGAAGAACTTAATCAATTCGAAAGGAATCAAGTATGGAGACTTTTTCCTAGACCTCACAATAGGAGCATACTTGGAACTAAGTGGGTGTTTAGGAACAAGTTAAATGAATCTGGCACTATTACTAGAAATAAGGCTCATCTTATTGCACAAGGTTATAACCAACAAGAAGGTATCGATTTTGATGAAACTTTTGTACCTGTTGCATGGCTTGAAGCCATTCGCATTTTACTTACTTTTGCTTCTTATATGGACTTTACTTTTTTTCAAATGGATGTCAAAAGTGCTTTCTTAAATGGTTTTACTTCGGAAGAATTTTATGTTACACAACCACAAGGATTCACTGATCCCACACACTCAAACCATGTATTTCGTTTTGATAAAGCTTTGTATGGTTTGAAGCAAGTCCCTCATGCTTGGTATGAATGACTAAGTTCGTTTCTAATTCACATAGACTTCTCTAAAGGAAAAGCAGACACTACACTATTTACAAAACAAGTTTCTAAAGATATTTTAATTGTACAAATTTCTGTTGATGATATTATATTTGGCTGTACTAATGAAAATCTTTGTAAGGAATTCTCTAAGCAAATGCAGGATGAGTTAGAAATGAGTATGATGGGTGAACTAACTTATTTTCTTCGACTCTAAATACAACAAAGAAAGGATAACATCTTTATAAATCAATCCAAATATGCAAAGGAACTAGTCAAAAAGTTCGGCCTTGAGAATGCAAATGCTTACAAAAAACCTATGGCAATTACCACTAAGCTTTCCAAGGATGAATCTGCTAACAATATCGATATTTCTACCTATCGTGGTATGATTGGTAATTTGCTTTATATTACTGCATATCGTCCAAATATCATGTTTAGTGTTTGTTTATGTGTGCGTTTTCAATCGTGTCCCAAAGAATCGCATTTGGTTGATGTTAAGCGTATCATTCGATATCTTAAAGACACCAAATACTGGACTTTGGTACCCGAAAAATAAAATTTTTTCTATTGTAGGGTACTTTGATGCAGATTATGCCGACAGCTTAACAAATAGAAAAAGTACTAGCGGCACATGTCACTTCTTGGGCGATTGCCTTATCTCATGAGCATCTAAGAAGCAGAATTCTGTAACTCTCTCCATTGCCGAAGCTGAATATATTGCCACATGATCCTGCTATATGCAGGTATTGTGGATGAAAAATACTTTAGAGGATTACAAGGTATTCTTTGATCACATTCCGATTAAATGCGATAATACTAGTACTATTCATATGACTAAAAATTCTGATCAACATAGTCGCAGAAAACATATAGATATTCGGTATCACTTTATTAAAGATCATTTTCAAAATAGAGATATTATTCTTGACTATGTTTCCACTGATTCTCAACTTACTGATATCTTTACTAAGCCGATGAAAAACAATTTTATTTTTTAAAGGAGAATTGAACGTTATTAATCTTTCTGCTTAAAATTGCTTTTTCGGTCGACTGGATGGTTGACTGGTCGCCTGTGAAGGTGTACAGTCGACCGATTTGCTCTCGGATTTTTCATTTTCCATCAAAAATTGCGTTTACAGGATTTGCGGTAGACCGGTTTGCTTTCGGGTTTTTCGTTTGCCATCAAATTGCGTTTACACGATTTGCGGTCGACCGGTTCGCTCTCGGGTTGTTTGTTTTTTATTGTGAATTCAATTGGTTTTCGGTCGACCGTTTCTTTCACTATATATTCGTTTTTTTATTTGTTTGTCTTAAGCGAAATCTATTTACAGTTCCTCCATAGTTTCTAATTTCTTGAAATTCATCCTTCTTCATCTTTTGCTCTATGTCACGCGTTTGTATTGGGAAAAACTCAAATCTATAATACCATGAAAAGCTCTCACTGTATATCAAAGAGTCTCGCGATCAACGGTATCATGTAAGTAGATTTTCCTTAATGTTTTCAAAAATATAATATTTCCCGAAATATTCTCCTGTTTTGCTTAATGTATGTTCATTTATAATTTTCCATGCATGAATTTAGGGGGAGTATATTGTACACTTTGTTTCTGCTATTATTTCGTTCCCTCTTGGTATGTTCCAAAAGGGGGAGACACTACTAATCGGAATGGATATAACGGCGTATCTATCCCGGCGTCTATGCCCAAATGCCGCGATAGATCGCCATTATAATATTTTTTTAAATAGCTTTGATCTATGACGGCGGTGCTATATTACGCCGTTAGATATATAATATATAACAGCAGTTTTATAGACACTGCCGTTATAGACCAAACAGCTATTCGCCTATTCCGTTTTCGCTCAGCTGTCGCCTGCCGAATATTTCCTCCCGCTCCACTCTTCATTCCCCCCCCCCCCCCCCCCCAAAAAAAAAATGTATACTTCTAACCCTAACTAATCCAGCGCCGCTTACAGATCCGTCTCCAAAATCTCTCTCTCTCTCTCTCTCTCTCTCTCTCTCTCTCTCTCTCTCTCTCCCCCTAACCAGTCGACCTCTTCGGCGCCATCTTCCCCTCTCCCCACACGGCTTTGTCTCCCCACACGGCTTCGTCCCCGCCGTCCCCCATCGCTAACACCCCTATATCCGCTATCCTCGATGCCATCGTCGTCTCCAGCACCCGTCGCCCCCGTCGCTGTCGTCGCCCCCATCTACAAAACCCTAACTCCACCTTGTTGTCGCTGTCGTCGTCTCATGCCCGAAGCCCTCGTCTCCTCTCCTTTCCTCTTCGTTTCCCAATCCTGATGCAGGAGCCTGACCTCTCCTTTCCCTCCTCGATTTGTAAGCTCGTGGCTTAAGGTAATCTCCCCTTCCAATTATGTTGTATTTTTTTTATTAAGTTAACTTAGCACTAGATTTTGATATTGGTGGTATATTTTGGATGTTGGATTACAAGTCGTTCTTGATATTGTTGAGCAGTTTTATTTCGGGTATAACTTTGTGCATAATTATTTGTAATTTTTCAATCTCAGGTGCTTATTTAGATAGCTAGTGAAGTGCTTAATTCAAAATTAAGTTTGGACTTCAACCAAACTTGCAATTTTTAATTTCTTGAATGACTAGTAAAGGAAAGAATTAGGAGGTAGAGTAACTAAAGGGTACTTAGTCAGATTGGGAACGTGATATGGAAGGAGACTAATTCAATCATGGGATTGCTGTGTTTTGGTATGGATGTCCTTCATACTATCTGCAGAAGTATCGTAACTGTCTGTGGTCCATGCATTTTATTGAGTTTTCCTTTGATTTATCTTATCGAAATTGTTGGATTTTTTCTTTTGCTTTGCAGAGCATCTTATTTGAAACTAATGTACACCAAACTGGCTGGCATATGGCCAGGTTAAGCTACAGTTTGTAAGTGAGAAGCTGGGGGTAAGTGATTATGTTCAATACTTTTCTGTAATTTGGGTTACTTCATTCTCGTTTCTCAGCAGTATCTGAGAACTGAATGCTGTTACTGGTGTTCTTAACTTCATGTTGTTTTTATTTATTTTGAAGTTTCTTCATAATAAATTTGTTTTTATTTATTTTGAATCCAATGTACGTAGTTATATAATAAATTTGTAAGAACTCCATCTTTTAGAACTAGTTTAGCAGAATTGAGGTTTGTAACATGGTTGATAAAACTTTAAATAATCTTGTATCATGTAATGTGGTCTGTGCAATTAACCCAAATGCCAACTCAGTTCTTCAGTATATTTGTTTACACCACTTGTTCTTCTTGTTTACTTTGTTGAAATTTCAGGAAGCTTCAACAAATATTAGGAAAATATGCAACCACTCGTTGAAGGAATGAGAATTTTCTCATATTGAGGTTTGTGTCTCCACTCTCATATTGTTCTATGTTTTCTATTCCCTCTTTATTAATATAGTGCTTATCTTATATAGTTTAACATTCTCTAGTGCTTATCAAACATAGTAATGCAAACATGACAAAATAGCAATGCACACTAAGCTGATGTTATAGGTACTCATGTTTCGTACATAAAGTGGACTGATCAACAATAATTAATTTTATGACTACGAGGTAGGATGCAGTAGCTTATAGCATTATAAATCCATTGAGGACTACTCAAATTTTGATAGAAGCTTTCTATATATGTCAGCTTGAAATTATATATGGATTAGTATTCAATTCTTTAGCCTGGAATCACAAAGAAAAGTGTGTGAACTATTTGGTATAGTCATTGATCTTGGAGGAGTGGGTAGTAAAGCTGCTTCTATGCTTTTAAGAACAGGGGTTGGAAGGCTCCTCCTTGTGGATTTTGATCAGGTTCTTTCTTTTAACCCTGTACTGAGCATCTTAGATGAATTTAGATTTGCAAATCCTTCATTTGTAACGAGTAAACATCCAACCTACAAGTTTTTAATGATATTTACCATGTTTATCCATTCTACAAGAGTCCTTCCATTTCCAATAAATCTTCTTTTATTAGAGTGACTAATTAAGAAATATGTGAAATTGTTTTTGTTCCCGTGAATGCTTAGTCTGCAATTCATATAATTTTTTTTCCTACTTGATAGTACATTCATGTGTAATCATGATGCTCTTCTTCCTATACATGCAACAAGTGTTACTTTGATCCAAGAAACATGTAAGATCTGAATGCACAATCACTAATTTCGTTGTGATTTTCTAAATGACCGATGCACTTCTACAAGAAATGAGGAAAGTGTATTCCACTTTTTCATGAAGTTATTTGTATCATTACAGGGAGAAGATAGTGAATGGGTGACAGTAGAATATAGCCACCCCAATCCATCACCTGATGACTGGATAGGCATTTTCTCTCCTGCAAACTTCAAGTAAGAGTAGTTTGTTTACAAGGAACTGGAAAATTTCTTGAGCTCATTCTCTTAAGATAAAGAAAGGACAAGTTATTTTTTGTGAAACTGTTAACTGAATCCTATAAATTAAAGGGGTTTCATATAATTTTATTTCTTGAAATCTCCGGTGCTTCTATCTGTGAAGAAACTATGCTAGCTGAGATAAGTTGATGCCAACAATATGGTTATGCTAGTAAATGTGTTTTGCAGCATGCTGATATGACTGTTACATCAGAAGAAAAGGTACTCGATGCAATTTTAATGTGGTGCATGCAAGCCTCTGAATTCTGTAATTGGGTTACAATTGATGGTCTCTTAACTACTTCAACAACTGAGCAAATATTCTGAGAGAGGTTTCCATCCCTTGATAATTTCCTACCTTTAGTGCGGTTCCCACTGATGCCACCTCTCTTGCTTCAAAAGGTAGCCTTTGTATGATATGCATCTAATAGTGGATGCTTCACTTGTGATATATTTCAATAATATGCATCTCCCCCAATCCCTTTTAATTAAAAAAAAATATAATCAGTTATTTGCATCTAATACTTGTCAATGTGGCACTGTGCAGTTGGAGTACAGCAAGTTAAAGCATCAGATGCCTATCTTTGGTCAGCTTGTGAGTTGGCAAATTGAACATAGTCATTTTCAATTTCAATAATTTCATTATTGTTGATTGTTAACGTCTTCATGATGGTGTGAACAGGTCGCAGAAGCAATTCAGTTTTCTGTTACACGGTTGACGATACCTGGAATCAATCAGAAGTAAGATCCTATGGTCCTTTTATATAATTATTTGTTACCCTTCTGCAGTTACGGATTCATATATAAGAGTTAACTTATAATGAATCCACACTTTCAGTTTAAGATTTCAGCATAGACGTTCAAGCTTTAAAGAGCTCCAATACATAAGTGATGGGGATAAAAATGGAGTTATTTATTATGCTGGGACATCCTATGGAGACCATCAGTGGGTTAATCCTGTTTTAGCTAAGGTGAGAATACTTTGTTGGCATGGTAACATACATGCATTAGTTTAAGATTTTCTTTGATTAATGTATTGAAGTATTGCTCAAAAGAAAGTAGTAGTTTATGATTTATACTAAGTTTCTTTTTCATTTTTTTCTAAAATTGTGTTGCAGAAAATCCATGTGACTGCAAGTAGTCCTGCGTCCAGATATACGGACCCTAAGGCATTGGTGTCAAGAACATATCAGGTTTGGACAGTGAATATCATTTGAATAATTCCTGGAACACTTTTATATTTTGGTAGCATGTTCTCTTATAACAATTTGGTCGCAGGGTACCTCTTTTGCCGGTCCACGAATAGAAAATGGGAAAAACTGCACGTGGTGGATGGTTGATATTGGGCAAGATCACCAGGTTTGTATTTCTTCTCCAATTATTATCAGTTACCGAAATTGTTGTGGACTGAGTTCAAACTTTTTCCTTGATTGCCAAAAAATATTTCTGATATTGTTTTATGTATGAAATTTAGGGAAATGTATATATATCTAACCCTATTATTGACATCATCACATCTGCATGGGTTCTAGGGGTAGTTCATGTAGATATAGGTACTTATATACAGTTGCAGTTACTTTCTCTATATAAACAAGCTGTAGTTTCTTTCTTTGAGTAAATAAGTAGCAAGACAAGATAAGAAAATACATTTAATATATCAAATTTTAAGTGAACATTTTGTTCCACTGCAGTCATTGTCAACGTTTCGCTGATATAGCCATTGAAGTGTCTCTATAGGTGCTCCAATGTTTATAAGATCTAAATTTTGGTAGATCAATTTTTGAGAATTTATACAGAACTGCTAGACTCATTTGAGGGAATGCATATTGAAATTTTTAGTATGTGTCAGGTAACATAGAGAATGTGAGCAACGGGATGGGTCCTTCTGACCCAGAATTGAATGTCTGGCTTCAGTAACACTTTGCTTTTATTATACCAGTTGGTTAGTTGCTACGTCAGCATAGTTTCTTCACTTTATATGCTGTATCAAAAACCACTAATACATGATTAAGATAACACTTCTATCTGTATAATACTGAGATATATGATTAAGATAACATGAGCTAGATCATCATCATATTAACTGTGTATCAACACTAATTATCTCCATGTACATAATTTGTATATCTTAGGTTATGCATTCAGTGCTATATATATGTGTACTTCTGTCAGAATGTACTTATAAACATGTCTTGTTTCCTTTATTATCAATGAACTCTAGAGTTGCTAGTAAAATTAATTTGCATTGCTTTTATTTGGTTGTCTTTTAAACTTCTATATATGTCTCATAGTAGTTCATATTGGTTATATAGTTATGACCCTGTGAAAATTGGACTGACATGGTTTCAATCACAGGTATTTGGTTCTTGTGCATCTACCTCTAGTCGTACATCCTATCCGGATGTGTTCAAGATGCAAGCCAAGATGCAGGAAGAGATTGACGGCTTGAAAGATATGATTGTTTCTTTAATCTCCTAACAAAACCAGAACTCTAACAATCCAGTACATGGAACTGTAAGTATTCAGCAATATTTTATGATATTAGTATGAAATTTAACTATTGCATTTTACTTGTGTGGTGCCTAGTGTAGTGAATAATCTAATAAATGACACTATTGTGAATTATACAGAGCTAGCGAATTCCATCGACTTCTAGTCACGCACATACATCTGGGCAAAATATCAGTGGGAATCAAAGCAATGCCGAGCCGCTTCAGAGACTTTGCCATTGTTGAGTTAAATTTGGACTTTAGTCTTTTTATGTTTTGTTGAAACTGAATTTATGCTTTGTTAAAGAAATTGATGTATAACAAGTATATTTTTAACTCTTCGTATGGCCATTTTTAGACAAGTAATTATTGTTTATTGTAGTCCATGATTATATAGTTGTTTATTATGCTGCTATTAGTGTTTTTAAGATTTGAACGTTCAAATTTGATATGACTACAGATATTTTGAATATGTGACATTTTTTAAATAGTGGGAAAAACCCAGAAACCCCCTATCAATCCGTTTTGAGATAAATATGCCGGGAGGATCCACCAATCGTGGTGAATTATAAAAAAAAAAAAAGAACCAATCTCGGCGTTTAGGACCACCGGCATAGCATATCGAAATGATTTAGAAAATATATGCGCATGTGTCTATCACGGCATTTATGAAGCGCCGTAATAGATCTACGACTTGTAAAGACGTTTTAAACAAGCGCCTTAATAGACCTATGGACTGTAACGGCGGTCTTTAAAAGTGCCGTAATAGACCTACGAATTGTAACGACGCTTTTTAAAAATGTCGCCATAGGGCTACGGGTTGTAACGGCGGTTTAAAAATGCGTCGTTACAAGTTGTACACATATAGCGGCATTTTTTAGAAGCGCCGGTATAGGCATCCAACCTACAATGGCGCTTTTCTAGAGCGCCGTTACAGATCTTAGGCTTATAGCGGCGCCTTTTAAGATGCGCCGTTGTAGACCTATGGTCTGTAACGGCGCTCTAGAAAAGCGCCGCGATAGGCCTATGATCTGTAACGACGGTCGATGCAACGGCGCTGCCCGCGGCAATAATTAAAATGCCGCTACCATCTATGGCGGCGTTTATAAGCACCGCCATAGACAGAAAAAAACGCCGCTATAGACGTTCCGTTTAGTAGTGAGAATCTTTTGAATGTTTTTACTAAAAATAAATGTCTTTATGAATGTTTTACTAAAAATACATGAAAATCTCTTAAATGTTGTTCATTTATGAAAATCTTTGATACATGAAGTATTAGATTAAGGAGGAGCATTTATATGCCTTATTCTTTATTTTCAACATTCAAAGTCATGTTTTGTTCACACCAAAAGGAGGAGATTGTTGACTTTAAGTTTGGTGTGCACAAAACGTCCTTACAAATACTAATAAGCTTCAATTGAAATATTCAGATTTTCAAGAATAAATAAAATCAATAAGAGATTTAAAGAGATTCAAATATAAGCAAAGAAGGAAAGCAATAAAGAAGGATTGCAAAATCAAACAAAAGAAGAAGTCATTCAAAAAGAGCACATGTTGATTAGTGCCCAAGAAAGCCAACAAGATTAGTTTGTGTTGTTCCATATATGTGAGATTTTATATGTAATTGATTGATTATTAATTGATTAGTATATTGTAAGAATATAAAGTGGTTTCGTCAGAATTAGCACGATTGCGGTCGACCGTACTATAGTGTCGGTCGACCGTACCACAGTCGACCGACCATTATAATTAATATGATGAAGCAGTTGACCATTCATCTTTTGACTTTTCGATTAAAAGATGAACGGTCGACTGTCACCTTTTGCGGTCAACCGTACTTCGTGCATATTTTTTTTGTAATGTATCGTTAGATACACTTCCTAAGTCTATATATTTGGACGAACCCACTGTGTATCTTTACCTATTGCTCTGAGAAAAATCTTCTGAACTAATCAATTAACAATCAATCCGAGTGTGTGATACTTATTTATTTTCTTCAGTCAGAATCATTAAATATCTTGAGTTTTTCTTTTCTTCCACTTCGGTGAGATTGACGGGCCTTATCTTAGAAGTCTTGTGGGTGTAATATGTCTCTCGGCCTGAATCCGAGAATCACCGTACAAGGGTTTGAGTATAGTGGAACGTTTGTGGCGAAGAATTGCTACAAGTAGGAGGTGTGGACGTAGATCTGGAGGTCGAAGCACGTTATATCGCTGCGTCACTTGTGCTTGCTGTGTTTGCTTTTTCTATCTCTTTTCATTTCCTTTGTAACTTAATTTAATTTTTTTTAAATTCCGCACAATCACCCTATTCACCCCCTAAAAGTGATTTACATTGTTTTCTCATGACTATAGATGTTCCTCAATAACCAGAATCTTCATCTGCGATATGCTTATCAATTACTTAAATTCATATTTTCTTTTGTCTCGTGTGTTTTATTTGCTTCAATAAATAACTGGACCTGTTACTTCTTTTTTACTTTGGTTAATCACATAATTCTTAGATTGCCAACTGCTTCTGCAGTTTAAGAGGATGATAAGAGGATGATAAGACTCTAGTGTGAAGGTTGTAAGCATCATAAGAAATTTAAGAAACTGTTGATATGTATATATAGTGCTCTATTTCTGATACATCGTAGATCAGCTGGGCTCTTGAATGCTTCTACATTGCAACCAGAATGTTGTTTGCTGACAATAAAGAGTAGAGTACAAGATAATTCAAACTTCTATGCTTGACCTTTTCAATTCAACCCATATGCTTTTGGAAAATAGGGTAGAAATATTTTCACTGGTAGGGAAATAACCCCTCTCTTTATTTTATCTTTTTTGCGTATATTGGTTGTTGCATACAAAACTACATCAATCATTTGTTTGATTAAATGATTGATTTCCAGGTATGAACAGGTTGAATACATTGAGAGGGAAATGCTAAAAATTGGTGAACAAATCAAATCAATTATTGAGACAATAAATGCCAAACAGGTACAATTTTGCAATCTTTATACTCATACAACCATATTTGGGATGCCAATCTGACGAACTGCTCGTTTAGGGAGGTGATCTTAGTGCATCTGATGGAATGACTTCCACTGATGTCGTTGTCCGTATACTAAATAATCAGCTGAGTTCATTATTGTCTATTGATGAGAAGGTGAGCTCGTCAGTTTTCTTAAACCTCAGTTTATCTGTTTGCAATGTATGTCTCTACTGATCATTTGGACCATGATAATTGTTAGAATACAAGTACAATTTTCCTTAACCCTTCTACAACTTCGAAGTTTTAGCATAGTGGCAGGAACTTTCACATGGTATCAGAGCAACCCAGGTTCGAATCCCATTGGCTACGCAATTTAAATGCGGATTAAAAAAAATACCGCTGCGTATTGTTCAGATCTCGGGGCGTGTTAGAATACAAGTGCAATTTTTCTTAACCTTTCTACAACTTCGAAGTTTTAGCATAGTGTCAGGGACTTTCACAATAATAAGATATTCGTGTTCACAACTGTTTGATTACTGCAAAAAAAAAAATTATTGGGATAACAATAGCATTTTTTTGGTTGGTCAGTGTACCAATGCAGCCCATACTAGATTTGCAAATTTGATTTTTTTTTTCTTAGTATACTAGGCAATTTATTAGAATTTTGTGCTTTCCTAGGTTTTAGATGTATTGAGATCTTGTATATGGGAACTTATTTAATTAATATCTCATGAATGAAACTATGATGGTACCTTTGCACAATCGAATGATTCAGAGAAACTTAGTATACAAGGCTGAATACATCTCTCATTAACTGTCAATAACAATGTTGGAACTTGGAAGTGCATACAGGTTGAATACAAGTTAACATTGTTCTGTCCTGTTAGTAGATTTGTAGTTAATAATCGTAAATATTTTACTGCTGGCTACTTATTAACGTTCGATTATACTTCACCTGTGAATTTGTGGTGCTTCACCTGAGGATGCCAGGGACCAACGAAGGGAGAACTCAAATCAGGACCAGCACGATTCCACTATCATTACAACGATATATTGTTGTGTATAGAACATTTGCAATAATATTTCTCTGTGTATGTAAATTCCAGCTATGTGATATATCTCTCCATCTAAGCTTAGCTTGTTGGTAGATTCATTGTTTTCATTTTCGTTTTCGTTTTTGTTTTTGTTTTCGGTTTAATTTATTCTTTAGTTATATTACCTCTTATTGTTGTTGTTGTTATTGTTGTTTTATTGTTTTCTATGTAGGGGGAAAAAATAAATAAAAATATCCTGGTGTTTTTGGAAAACATCAAGATAGATAATTAATTAAAAATATCAAAAAAGAGCTATCTCAATGTTTGAAAACCCCGGGATAGCTAATAATTAAAAGAAAATCAAAATCAAAATCAAAATCAGAAAAATAGCTACCTCGGCATTTTTGAAATGTCGGAGTAGCTAGAGGGCTATAGCGGTGGTTTCAAAAAACGCCGGGAAAGACCCCAATCTGTCCCGATGCTCGCTATAACAGTGTTTCCATAAACGCCGCTAAGGGTTATATTGATGTTTAAAAACGCTGAGATAGCTAAAAAAAAGCTGCTATAGGCTATATGTTTTGTAGTTAATTCAAAACAAGTGTTTCAACAGGTTAATTAGCGGACTTTGATTAAGTCCTTGAGGACTCTGGAATTGACGTTGGCTATAGTAGAATTACTAGAACTGCTGGGAAAACAAAATGATTTTAGTAATATAGTTAGAGATTTGGAGTTTTGTATTTTGTAGAAAAATCTACTTCAAACTAAATTTAACAATGCATTTTTAAGTTGCAGTTACACGAACCATTCCACACTTAATTTAATTTCAACTATACCTTCTAAAGTTCTAGTTATATATGAACCAATATAGTAAAATGTCAAAATCTCAGTTGCAGATTATTTATCTACATCAAATCCGACACTGTATTAAGTAACAGAAACACTATTTTATAGGTGACAAACTACTAGTTTAATACCTTTAAATTATATGCGTTGCGGTATGGAAAATGGTGCAGATCTTGCTCAGTTAATTTATTAAATCATTTAGTCTAAAATTACTGTTGCCGCTGAAATCGGTGTGGAAACAAACAGATAGATTTATGGATTCGAGAAAAGTTTAATAGTCAAACCTGAACGACTTCACCGAAGTTTGACCGAGATCCTTTCGCCGTTGACCTGCAAAAAGTGCGAGACACTGGGGTTGATCCCGGCGACACACCCTCCGACGCTCTTGTCAGTAATCTGGATGATTAAGAAAGAGGGGTATTTATAGCCGCCTTAGAAATCAGTTTCAGGATAAGATCAAATCCCTACTTCCCGATGTAAATGGATAGAAGTGGTTAAGACCGCTGTTTAAGGATAATCATAAATCTGAATCCTCTCTTATCCAGTCAGGCTGGGTTTCTTACGGGTTGGAACCCGTACCCAGTAAGACAGGTCCGTTTATGGGTTATTGGGCTTCTGAGGAAATGCCCAGTTCCCATTTCGGACCCGTTTACAGGTGAAATTACCATTTTAGCCCTGAACTTTAAGATTCGTGTCCAATTTGAACGGTTCCGATCTAACCCTATTTTTTAGCCATATCACGAGCCCCCCACTCCCGAAGACTGAGTTTGATCAGTCTTTGAGGAGTAGTTTTACTGATTTAATGGCTTGCATGGTTGTATCGGAGTCCAAATGAGGGGTTCGGATCTTATATGAGGCATGATGATATTTTTCTGAGTTGGTAGCACACTCAAGATTGTTCTTGAGCTCTTCTAGATTTTTGGTGATTTTTCTTGATTTTTTAATTATTTTTCGGATCATTTATTTAATTTTGCGAAGTGGTGATTTAATTTTCGAGAGCATTAATTAATTATTCTAGGCAATAATTATTTACCCAGGGGCTCAAAAATATTTTCCCGAATTTATAATTATTTTTTAGAACTTTTAATCATTTTTTCACAATTTTTAAATAAATAATTCGAATTTAATAAATAAAAAATAGATTTTTAATAACATTTATGACGTGGCAACATTCGGACCATCCATCAGCTATGGGCACGGATATCTGAGTGATCTGACGGATCGAGTAGCTCGGCGGCACTTTTTTCCGTTCGTGGAGGTCGATGCCCCGGTAGCTCGGCAGAGTGCCTCGATAGCTCGATAGCTCGATAGCTCGGTGCTTCGTGAACTGCCGGGCTACGTGGCTAAATCTAGAGCATCCATCACGGTGCAAATCATGATGCGTGAGGCTCGGATCCGAGCCGTTCATCAGCTTTTGGCACGAATCTTGGGACAATCTGACGGCTCATGGAGCTCGGCAGTATTTTTCTCCAAATGTGGAGGTCGGTGCCCCGGTAGCTCGACAGAGTGCCTCGGTGGCTCGGCGCTCTGTGAGTGGCCGAGCTACGTGGCTGAATTTGGGGCGTCCATCACGGCACGAATCTCGATGCACGAGGCTCAGATCACGAGAAAACGTGTTTTTGTCGTTTTGTGGGCGTGGCAAAATCTGAGCCGCTCATCAGCTTTTGACGCGAATCTTGGGACAATCTGACGGCCCAAGGAGTTCGGCAGCATTTTTCTCCAAATGTGGAGGTCGGTGCCCCGGTAGCTTGGCAGAGTGCCTCGGTTGCTCGGCGCTCTGTGTGTTGCCGAGCTATGGGGCTAGGTCTATGCCATTCCCGCCCTTCCACCGTTTGTCGTTTAGCCTTCTCTAATGGGCTTGGGTGGGGCCCAATGCGTTAGAAGCCCAAGAGTCGCCTCTTTTTACTATAAGTCTTCACCCCCTCACCATTTCTCTCATTCTTTCACTTTTCACTCTCAAAAATCTCTTTTGCTCTCGAATCGTTCTGCTAGCAGAGATTTTCGTTCGAGGGTGGTTGTGCTAGCTGTCGCGGTGTGGCAAGGTGATTTCCGGCAAAGTTATTCCGACCGAGTATGTCACATCAAGGTTAGTATATATATTTTCAATCCCATATATATATTTTTCGAGATGTCTACAGCGTCCTCGGGTAGCGAGGCTTCTTCCTCGGGAGGGCAGAGTGAGCAGCGGTTAGTATGTCCGGCCGTTCACGAGGAAGGAGGAGAAGTGTTGAGCCGAGAGAGGGGGCAGGAGATAATAGGGTCGTCCACGACCGAGCCGGTCTCTTCGCTTGTCAAGGAGAAGGGGAAGGAGGTGGCTCGGTCTGTGGTCGTCGAAACGGTGGTAGAGCCCGTAAGACGAGGAGGAGAGATGGGTCGGTTGCCGATGGAGATATCCGACCACTGGGGGATCCGTCAGTATACCAGCGAACTGTTGACAAAGGTCGTCTATGGTCGCTCAGAGACGTATGAAGAGAATGAGTCGAGGAAGGTTACCAAGGTCGACGATATCCCCTCAGTTCTGACGGAGAGGGACCTGCTTTGGATACGGAAGAGCTTCGTCATTCCCCCGGAGTACACTCTAATCCTCCCCGGACCTGGGGTGCGAGCGTGCTTGGCGTTCACGCCCGACACGTGCGTCTTTGCCTACGACGCACTGAATGCCAGACTGTGCCTTCTCCTTCACCCTTTCGTGACCGACGTGCTTCGGTGGTACGGACTGAGCCCGATCCAGTTTATGCCGAACATGTGGCAACACGTGCTCGGGTTTCTGCTCCAGTGTCGAAAGGCGAAAGTGGAGCCTCGGCTCGTTGTTCTCCGAAGCTTGTACCGGATCAATCGGATGAGCAAGACCGATCACCGGTACTATTTGTTACCAAGGAAAGGCGTCAAACTGATAGAGAACCCGGACTCTATCAAGTCGTGGAAGGGAAAGTTTTTCTTGATCCGAGCCCCTTCAGCATGGGACTTTCCGACCCGGTGGAAGGAGGATGTGCTGAAGTGGGTGAAGGTCGAGCCGGTGCTGACTCCGGCCGAGGTAGAAGTCGCGGCGAAGCTGGTCGGCTCCCGACCCTGAGCTGGAGGGACATGACATAGGAGGTGCTCCACAGGTCGGGCCTTAGTCCGATCGACCCGAGTATGCTTGGGACATCTCTATTTTCTTTATCCGACAGAGGCTCCGAACATGGACTTCAGGGCGATCATGGCCGAGCGAAATAAGGCTTTCGATGCCAAGAAGAGAAAGAGGACGAGTGCGGGACCTTCATCTGGCCGACCCGCCAAGATGTCTTCGGCTACGGTCGAGACCGTCGACCTGACGTCTCCTCAGCGATCGGCCTCGACTGCTGCTCTTCCTCAGCTGACTCCGTCTAACCCTTCGGGCGAAGATTTCTCTATCTCGGCAGCTTTGGCGCTAGAGGCCCTGCCCCTTACCGAGCAGGCCGAGGCAATTCTGACCGAGGGGCATAATAGGCTCTTCGTCCCCGACTAGCGGGTGATGAACCACGACGGCTTCTTGGGGGACTCGGCTATGAGCATGCAGGCCCTTTGCCATCTCCCGACCCCAAAGGACCGAGCCGCGATGAAGGCGGGGACGACAAGCGACGATGCTCTCGAGATAGCTCGGGCGACCATGTCGGTAAGTCTTCTTAGTTGATTTCGATAACTCGAAAATTTTCTAAGTTTTTTGCTCGGCTTTTATTGCATTTTAATTACTTCTTCTTGTAGATCACGTGCCACTTCAGCCACCTTCTCGAGCAGTATGCCGAGCAGGAGAAGGAGCTGAAGCTTGCCTGCGACAGAGACCAAGCAGAGAGGGCAAGGGTCGCGAAGCTGTACGAGGCGGAGCAATGTCACTCGAATGCTTTGGCAGCACAGGTCGCCAATTTGGAGGCGGCCATAATGCAGGTGAACGAGAAGGTTGCCTCGGAGATGGCCAGGACAGCCGAGGAGAAGGTCGAGGCGAAGAGGTCCTTGGAGGAGGTGATGCAGCGGAAGGACGAGGCTGTAGAGGCAGCGAGGGCGGAGATAAAGGTCGAGTCAAAGAAGCACATGATGGCCAACATGGAGCAGTCTTATGCCATTGCGCTTGAGCACGTCGAGGCTCGAGTCCCCGGCTTCGACAGGTCGGGATACGGGCTGTGGGGTTCGGTTGACGAGGAGGTCCTCGAAGCCGATCAAGAGGCCGAGGACGAGGTAGAAGAGGAGCAGATAGGCGACGGTCCTGTGGCCGATCCCGAGGTCATGACTGCGGAGGGAGGGGATGACGAGGCCGTGGCCGACCCTCAAGCCGGATCGGCAGAGGAAGGGGAGCCGACCCCCGAGGAGCCCGTCACCGAGCTACCACCTAAGGTGGCCCCTTGTCATTAGTTGTCTTGTATTTTCATTTTCTTCTTTCTTATATTGCCTTGTAGCGAACTGGCCACCACTTTTTTTATATGAATGAAATTTCCTTATTTTAACTAAGTGTTGAGGACATTTTGAAATTTGGCTAAGTAATGAGGTCGTCTTGAAGTCTGGCCATGTGTTTACAACATCTATCTTTGAAACATTGGCTGAGTGTTCAAAACAAATTTCTTTGAAATTTTGGCTAAGTGTTCACCTCGGTTTTGCTTTAAAATTTTCAGATTGCCGAAGTGACACAGCTTGCCGAGGTGCCTTATGTGGCCGAGGTGACTCGTCCCGGGGCCAGGCTAGGGGCGATGAAGTTGTGCCTCACCAGGAGCCACGAGCGGCTTTACTAAGTTGAGTGGGATCTTCGCAGAGCCGAACGAGAGCGAAATCATCTGCGGCTAGTCTTAGGCCATCAAGACCTTGAGATTCGGCGGTTAGAGGAGAGGATCAGGGAGACGACTGATGAATCAAATATTATTCACTTTTAGGAGCAATAATCTTAAGGCAATTAGACATTTAAAAGCTCTATATGTGGTATTTAACTCTTATTTTCTCTTTTCCATAGGAAACAGCCTATAACAGCAAAACGGAGCAGATTCAGGATTTTAAGGATGAACTTAGAATATTACAGAGCATCAGTCGACTGATTCTTCCACACAGGCGACTGAACAGAGAAATCAAGTTTACGCAGAAGTCTCGACACAGTCGACTTACTCCAATACCAGTCGACTGGTAGGCGGCAGAGTTAACAGATAAGATATTTGAAGATTCGTCCAAATCTAAATCCAAATCAGAGCAGAAAAGGAAGAAAAGAAGAAGAAGAGAGAAAGAAATAAAACACAGATCATACAAGAAAAGAAAGAAATAAAATAAAAGAAGAGGACCTTTCTACAAAAGAGTGCAAACCCTAATTCTCCTCTCTTGTTCTATAAATACCAACCAAGAAGGAAGCGGCAAAAACTCACTATTTCTCGGACTATCTCTGGATCAGCCAGGAAGGCCATCGACAGCAAGCATCAAAGGAGGAGAACAAATCGACTGCTGATTGGGCTGAAGTGCAACATCATACAAATCAGCGTTCCTCTGTTCTTTCTCTTTAGTTTTTATTTCTATTGTAGTCATGAACTCTATTATATTAATCAATAAAGGTTGTATTATGTGCAACTAATTTCATAGTTGGGTAGATTGAAACCGTAGTCATGTAATGTTTATATTCTTCTAAATGCTACTCTATTATTTATTGATTAAACCTGAGAGTATTGGTATAGATCTATAATGCTCGAACTTGTTCAGATGTTTCTGAGAAGAGCAGTCGACTGATGTGACAGTAAGTCGACTGCATTATAGAACCTGAGTTTATCAAGTCTGTGTAGTATAGATCTGAATCTGTTAAATGAGCATATTGAGACGACCCGTATCTCGTGTTCTTATCTTGTAACAAGGAAATCTTTAGGGATTCTTGGTTTAATCAACTTGAGGGATCTAGATCTGATGCCAATTTCTAGAACTTCAAGTGTTTGTTCGTTTCCATTGTTCCTATGCTTTCTTTGAGTGCAACTTAGTAGATACCATGCTAAATACTTAAGGGAAGAAACGAATTAGAATAGATACCATGCCTAATTCTTGGCCTAGGAAAACATTAACTTTAAGGAGTAGATACCATGCCCTTAAGGAGAACAAACATGAGTAATGGATGTAGTATATGACTTAGCATTACTGACTATTGGTGGAGATCAAAACCCAACTACTTTAATAGACATTTGTGACTCAATTTGTGATGCTATTTATTTATGTTTTTATCTTTCATTTCTTTTAGACTTTCAGAACGACACTTTAATATTCTTATTTCTTTTTATTGATTAGTAAGTTAGAATCTACAATCTCTGTGGGATCGACCCTTGCTTGCCACTACGCTTCTATAAACGATTCGTACACTTGCGAGGTTTTTAATTTGTGTCTAGTTTATCTATTTAATTAGGTATCTAGATTGAACAACAACGACCCCCGAAGGTGAGGATTATGGTTCATCGACAGTAGTTAACCAAGGTCTGAGGCTTAGGCGACTCCGTCATTCTTTGACTAAGATGACGGTGGAGAGAGACGGTCTAGTAGCTAAAAGAGACGAACTGTTCGAAGCAAGGAACAAACTTTCGGCGGAAAGAGAGGAGCTAACAGTGGCGATGGACAAGCTGATGACGGAGAGAGACGAGCTAAAGAGGGTGACTGTTGATAAGAGCATTGAGGTATCTCATCTTCGTCGGATTGTCACTGACAACTCAGGTGGAGCGGGCTCGGTGCGACTGCCTCGTTTGAAGATAATCGTGAAGGACGACTCTCTGAAGGAAAGAATAGTTGAACTTGAGGAGGAGGTTGTTCGTCTTAAGCCCCAACCAGAGCGCGCCAACGTTAGGAGTACCTCTTGCACGCGGGAAGAGAGCGATAGAGGAATCTCTTTTTACGAGCTCGCGACTCGCTCGCCCGTCGTTCGTAGGAGCCCTGGCGACGCACAAAGTGGTGTGGCTGCTTCGTCGAGCGGAGCGTCCGTTGGGGCTACCGTTAGAAGTAGTGCAGAAGATGCGACCCAGCTAGCTGGCCTAGAGACGAGCGCCGACGTGAGATGTCGGCAGCACAGTGCTCGTCGTCCCAGGGTGTCTCTAAACCGAAGTATCCCTGCCCCTAGGAGGCATTGAAGTAGCTCTTTGTTCTTTTTGTTTTTCAAATTTTTGTACCTCGTCATAAGTACGAGTAGTCGATCTTGTAAAGAGATTTCGTTCCTCAAGCATTAATGCAATAATACTTGTTTTTGTGAACTGGTGCGTCTTGTTGGCACTTGTAGTATTAGACTGCAAGATTGTTACTTTGAGAGTGTCAACGGTTGTAGGAGCAGTTCCGAATGGCGAACCACTCCTTACTTGCTTAGGAGCAAGCTATTCAAAGCGGAATCGAGCCAAGTGTTGGACACCGAACTTGTCGTTTAAGAGAGATTCAACGGTTGTGGGAGCAGTTCCTAATGGCGAACCACTTCTAATGTGCTTAAGAGCAAAGCTTGCAAAGTGGAATTGAGCCAAGTTTTGGACTCCGAACTCGTCGTTTAAGAGAGGTTCAACAGTTGTGGGAGCAGTTCCGAATGGCAAACCACTTCTAACTTGCTTAAGAGCGAAGCTTGCGAAGCAGAATCGAGCCAAGTTTTGGACTCCGAACTCGTCGTTTTAGAGATGTTCAACGGTTGTGGGAGCAGTTCCGAATGGCGAACCACTTCTAACTTGCTTAAGAGCGAAGCTTGCGAAACGGAATCGAGCCAAGTTTTGGACTCCGAACTCGTCGTTTAAGAGAGGTTCAACGGTTGTGGGAGCAATTCCGAATGGCGAACCACTTCTAACTTGCTTAAGAGCGAAGCTTGCAAAGCGAAATCGTGCCAAGTTTTGGACTCCGAACTCATCGTTTAAGAGAGGTTCAACGGTTGTGGGAGCAGTTTCGAATGGAGAACCACTTCTAACTTGCTTAAGAGCGAAGCATGCGAAGCGGAATAGAGCTAAGTGTTGGACTCCGAACTCGTCATTTTAGAGATGTTCAACGATTGTGGGAGCAGTCCCGAATGGCGAACCACTTCTAACTTGCTTAAGAGCGAATCTTGCGAAGCGGAATCAAGCCAAGTTTTGGACTCCGAACTCGTCGTTTTAGAGATGTTCAACGGTTGTGGGAGCAGTCCCGAATGGCGAACCACTTCTAACTTGCTTAAGAGCAAAGCTTGCGAAGCGGAATCGAGCCAAGTTTTGGACCTCGAACTCGTCGTTTTAGACAGCACAATTGGGGTACTAAACAGAGAGATAAAACGATCACAAGAGAATTACTTTGCAAAAGAAGTTCTTTATTAATTATTGCAGATCGGCAGCTTCTGAGTTGCAGGCCGTTATTACACTGGAAGAATATATAAAAAAAGAAACAAATAGGATAGCCTAATAATTGATGGTACTCGGAGAGGTGTTCAAACACCCTCTTGGTACTTCAGTAAATGGTCGGCGTTCCATGTTCTTGGTATCCTTCTGCCTTTGAGGTCTTCAAGATGGTATGCTCCTGGCCGAACTACCCTGGAGACCTTGTATGGTCCTTCCCAATTTGGGGCTAGCTTGCTCTTTTGGCTGGGGAACGAGATGGCTAGCTTCCTGAGGACTAAGTCCCTCTCTTTAAGATCTGTGGGGCAGACCCTTCTGTTGTAGGACTGCTCGATTCTTCTCCGATAATTCTCTTGGTGAATCGAGGCTCTTTTGCAGAGTTCATCGATAAGGTCCAGATTGGCTCGGAGATCTCTGGCGTTCTACTCTTCATTATATGCTATTAGGCGAGGGGATGGCAAACCAACTTCTAAGAGGATTACGGCATCGGAACCGTAGGTAAGGTTGAAGGGCGACTCTCTTGTGGGTGTTCTCTTTGTAGTGCGGTAGTTCCACAGTATGTTAGGAAGCTGTTCTGCCCACAATCCTTTAGCCGACTTGCTCAGTCTCTTTTTGATGCCCGAGAGGATTTGTCTGTTGGCGTTCTCTACTTAACCATTGGATTAAGGGTGATAGACGGAGGAGAACCGCTGCTGAACGCTGAGGTCTTCACATAAAGAGCAAAATGCTGCCCCCGCAAATTGTGTTCCGTTATCTGTCACCAAGACTCAAGGTATGCCAAACCTGCAGATCACATTTTTCCAGAAGAACTGTTGCACCCTGTTCTCAGTGATAGTAGCTAATGGTTCGGCCTCACTAGACTTGGAGAAATAGTCGATTGCCACGATTAGGAATTTGAGTTGGCCTGGAGCCGGTGGGAACGGGCCTAGCAGATCCATTCCCCACATTGCGAAGGGAGTTGGACTCGAGAGAGAAGAGAGTTGAGCTTGCGGCAGGCGGTGGATATTGGAGAATTATTGACTGGGGCCGCATTGTCAGACATGTTGCTCGGCATCCCGAAGTATGGTAGGCCAGAAGTACCCGTAGTTCAAGACTTTTCTGGCAAGGGACATTGATTCTGAATGGGCTCCGCCTATCCCTTCGTGGAGTTCTTTTAGGGCATACAAGGCTTCTTTTGGAGAGAGACATCTCAAGTATGGTCGGCCATCTACTTGGGTGTAGGAGCGTTTGTACAAGACTCCCTCAATGAGGGTGTACCGCTCCGCTCTTGTTCGGATTCGGCGAGCTTCTTTGGGATCTTGGGGAGGGATCCTGTCTCTGAGGAACTCAACTAAAGGCTTAATCCAGTTATCTTCGAGTTGGACTGGTAGAGACTCCATCGAGTCGAGGGCTTCTTCTTCGATCAAGACTATCTGTTCGATACCTTGAAGGGAGGAGGCTATTTTGGAGAGGGCGTCTGCCTGGGTGTTCTCCTCCCGGGGGATCCCCTGGAGCTGTGCTTCTTCGAACGAAGCCATAAGACTTTTGACCTTGGCTAGGTACTTGGCCATACGGTCATCTCGTGTCTCGTATTCTCCAAATACCTGGTTCACCACGAGCTGAGAGTCGCTGAAAATTCGAACACGCTGCGCTTCTGCCTTGCGAGCCATGCCCAGGCCTGCTATTAGGGCTTCGTACTTGGCTTCGTTGTTGGAAGCCTTGAAGTTGATGCGGATGGAGTATAGGAGAACGAAGTCATCTGGGCCTGCCAGGATAACTCTGGCTCTACTCCCTTCAGCGCAAGAAGACCCATCCACATACACCGTCCAGATGGGTGGCCCATTTTCCGCTTGACTGAACTCCGAGATCGTGCTTTCCACTAAGAACTCGGCTAGTGCTTGAGCTTTGATAGCGGTACGAGGCTGATAAGATATATCGTGTTGACTTAGCTCAATTGACCACTTCATTAAACGTCCGGAGGTCTCGGGCTTATACAGGACCTGCTTGAGCGGCTAGTCGGTAAGGACGACTACCGAATGAGATTGAAAATAGGGACGAAGCTTCCGGGCTGCCATAACCAAGGCGTAGGCTATCTTTTCCACCCATGGATAACGGAGCTCGGCATCTCGAAGGACCTTGCTCACGTAGTAGATAGGCTTCTGTGTCTTGTCTTCTTCCCTCACTAGGACAGCACTGAGGGTTTGTTCGGAGGCAGCGAGGTAGAGGTAGAGGGTTTCCCTGGGTGTTGGCTTGCTGAGGAGTGGGAGGTTAACCAAGTAGGCTTTGAGTTGGTCGAACGATTCTTGCTGCTGTTGGCCCCACTCAAAGCCCTTAGCCCCCCTGAAGGCTTTGAAGAAAGGGAGGCACTTTTTCCCGAACTTGGAGAGGAAGCGCCCTATAGTCACGAGGCGCGCTGTGAGCATTTGCACTTTTTTCACATTTGAAGGAGGAGCCATATTGAGTATGGCCTTTATTTTCTCAGGGTTGGCTTCAATCCCCCTCTGGCTGACCATAAAGCCCAGAAATTTACCCGACGAGACCCCGAATGCATACTTATTCGGGTTTAGTCTCATGTTATGATTCCTTAGCACGTCAAAGGCTTCTTGGAGGTCGGCGACATGGTCAGACCTATAGATGCTTTTCACCAGCATATCGTCGACGTAAACCTCCATGTTCCGCCCAATTTGATTTTTGAAGACCTTATTGACGAGGCGTTAGTAGATGGCACCAGCATTTTTAAGCCCGAAGGGCATCACTCTATAGCAATAGAGACCTTGATCTATGATGAAGGATGTTTTTGGGATATCTTGGGGGAACATGCAGATTTGGTTGTATCCGGAGAAGACGTCCATGAAGCTCAGCAGCTCATGGCCCGAAGTGGCGTCGATTAAGGTGTCGATGCTGGGGAGTGGGAAAGGATCCTTGGGGCATGCCTTGTTCAAATCTGTGAAGTCGATGCAAATTCTCCAACTTCTATTGGCCTTCTTAACCATCACGACGTTGGAAAGCCACTCCGAATAGTTGACCTCTTGTATGAACCAGGCTTTGAGGAGCTTCTCGACCTCCTCCTTTGTAGCCTGCTGACGTTTGGGGGCAAACTTACGCCTCTTCTTCTGGACCGGTCTTGTAGCGCCCCGGATCCCCATTACCGGATATCCGTTACACTCCCCAGAATCTTTGCCTTCAAGTGCATCTCAACACAGTAATAACATGGAAATTTAAAAACTTTTTATTGCCAAATGATTTATTACATCATTGATTACAACCAATGTCTTGTTCTTGACAAGAATACAAATTACATAAACTTAGTACATCTTATTACAACATACATCACTCCTTTATGTAAGGTTAACAACTTCTCTCTCTCTGAATGGCAGTCGACAGTTCACTGCCGAAGCTCTGCTGAACAGTCAATTTGCTTTCCTGGGACTTGCTCCTCGGCTTGAGTCTTCTGCTTCGCGACTCTGATATCTCTGCACCTGCTCGAAAGGTAGAAGTCGATACCTAAAAGGTGGGGAACGTCAGTACTTCGACTGACGCAAAGCTGGTGATAACAGTGATCCTCTAAAATTCAATCACAACTCATCTTGAATGGAAAAGGGAAACGTGCATCCTAAATTATGTGGTGCTCGTGTATGCCATGACCTAACCACTAAATGCGCCAAAGCACAAGCCTATTCTAAAGCAAGCAAGACTTGGAAATCTAGATCCGCATGCATCCCATACTACATGCGTCTAAGACCCAAGCATAACCTAATCTACTGCACGAACAAGAATGCACACGATGCACCTACTCTAATGCAATTCAATTGGGACGTATGCATCCCATACTACATACTTTTCCAAAATCAACTTCGATGGAAATGTATGCATTTCAAACTACATACCTTCCAAGGAGTTCGCCTCTCCTGATTGTAGGGTTCAATCCCTTGCCATGCATCCTACCCATGTACCCATCCAGTTCCCAATAGACTGTCCGTCGCCCAAGGAGATTGCAGCGGTCGGTCATATTCCACCCTGCAGTGCCCAAGTGGTCACCGCCAGTTGGTACCCGCGCACGGACCTCCTTAGAAATCACGTTGAACCTGGTCCTTACGACCCTTGGTTCCACATGTCCACTCATGGACTCTCGCATGCGTATTCACCCCTGGCCCGGGTTATGAACAAATATACACCAAACACAAAACACAACCCGCGCTTTAGGGACGTGAGCACCACGGAAGGTCAATTCCTTCGGGCTTCCCGCACCTTACTCCGAAAAACTTTGGGAATCAACAGATCGAGATACGAGCCGGGGACTCAATCCATGAGCAACCAAGAACGTATCCCTACGACTGGAAGATACAACACCGACTATGGTTTACTAGGACTAATGCAATTTCCCAACCCCCTAATAAACCATTCTAACCCCTACCTTACTCTAATTATTCAGGTAAGAATTAACTGCTTCCACACTTGCCTATCAACCTCTGGTCCCTGGCGACACCGGTCCGGTTCGCCACTTCCCGGTCTTGGACTCGTCCAGCAAAATGGCCTACGCCTGCCGCTACCCCAGGTATAAATATAAGAATGCCCTATGAGCTCCACCCACTGGCATGCTCGGACATCCTACGCTCGGCAGAAGTCTAATAATATAGGCTTGATAGGTGCAGGGTATCCTTTACCCTAGTGACTAACTCGAGTCACACATCCCACTCGGAAAAATTAACAACCTCAATAACAGAGATTCAACCATCCCTAGCCACGAGTCACCGACTCGGCTCACACACAAGGGAAAATGCCTTCACAATCCTTAGTCCTAACCCAGACTAAGCAACCACGGGTTTCTGCCCGAATCTCAAAATGGTCATAACTCTATTGATACAACTCCGATTGGAGTGTATGCCCCAACCTGAAAAGGTACGATCCTAGGCTACAACTACCTAGTTGATCACGAACTTAGATTCAACCATCTATGTCCTCGAAATGGCTTTTCAAGCTCCAGCCTGCGTGCTTCCTAAGCACGGGCTGCACCTTACCATTAACACACAATCCTACTCGTTCATCAGAACGACACAAAATTAAATTCTGTAGAAGGGTGTGGGTGTCCTCAACAACTCTCTAGTTGGTCATGAGTCCAAATTATACCCTTAAGTCACCCTAACACACTTATCTATCATCAATACACCCATTACACAATTGGTCTCTCCAATTCAGAGCACACAGCTCTACTCTAGTCCTCTGTCCAGTCTTACAAAAATCATAATAATTCAACCGTTTACTGGATTTGCCTCAAACTAGTTTTGTTGGAAAGGTCTAGGTGTCCCCTACAACTCTCTCTTGGGTCATGATCCTCAAAATATGCCTCTAACAGGTCTCAATTTCCCAATCTTTACAGTGTCGAAACTGGCTGAAAACAGCACAGTGCTCAATCACAAAATCACAGTAAATGGCACACTTATCCAATTGACACAAAATTTATGGTGGTGACACTATAAATCATACCCAACATTATGCAAAAGACCTCATGTCAAAATTCTAATTATTCAGTGAGTAATAGCTATTACAAGTTATCTCAGAAACCATCCAGTTTTTCTAATTCAACATCAGCTACTGATTAGAGATAGACTTTTCTCATGCCTCTAAATTCATCCAAAAAATTTACTGATTTTTTTAGATAATCAATAAGCATTCCGGAATAATGAGTAAAAAGTTCAGATCAAAAACATGCTTCAATAAATCACGAAAATTCCTACAATATCAACCATTCTGTTTTTCTTTTCCTGAGTCTGTCTTACGACACATATCCATTTCTCAATTTTATTAGCATAGCAAATGATCTTAAACAAATCTGAAATAAATCATGGATGATCCTAACACATAAATGAATAAACTCTTTTAATTTTGTGGTCTAATTCAACATATTATGCTCTCGGAAAAATCCACAACATGGCACTCCGAACCAGCTTTCTCTAGTTCCATTCTGATTTCTACTTCTAACTTTTGAAAAGCAATCCTATGCATTCTAACACATATGCATGCAACCAAATTTAATTAAGAGACAATAATTTCAAGTTTAGAGAAACTTCCCACCTTAGGATGTAGTAGTAGAGGGAATCTCTTCAAGCTCCTCTTGGAAATCTCCTTCTTGGTCCTTCTCCTTTCCTTCCTTCTTCTTTTCTCTCCTCCTTCTCTTGGGGTGTTCTCTTCTGAAAATTCCAGAGAAAATGGGAGAAATGAAGTGGAAAATGAGGGGTGATGGAGGTGTGGGCCGGATTAGACAAAAGGGGGGGGGGGGGGGGTAGGTTAGACTATAGGTAGTTTTGTAGGCCCCAAAACCATGGCTAGCCCATTGGTTTTGTGTTAGGTGTGTTGGCTGCCCAACATAAATCTTAACGAGCTCCAACGAGTGTGAGATGCGTGTTTAACGAGCGCACGCAACCTATATTCACTGTAGTACCATACGTGTTATATTTGCATGTGCGTCGTGCCGAAAACTAGCAGTTATACTAGTATCGGTCCGTCTCGTTCTCGTGCATCTTTGGAATGCAACTCTCCCAAAAACCGTCCCGTAACCCTAACCATCCACCACGATGGCAAAATCGACCCATAATACTACAATCAATTGCACGCATACTAACAATATTCATACACATATGCATATCTTCAGGTACCGTACAAAACGGGGTGTTACAGGTCTGTACCCTCGGGCAACACTCAGATGGTGGATGAGGAGCTCTTCGAAAATCCCCGGCATGTCGGCAGCTGTACATCCGAAGAGGTCACGGTTCTGCTTTATGCACTGGACTATATCGGAGTATAGGGTGGAAGGGAGGGTTTTACTGATGAAGAATTTGCGGACCGGATCTTGCTCCGAGAAGAGCACTTCCTCCAGCTCGTCTACCGTTTCCGACTTAGATTGAGTGTTCCCCTGAGGAATTTCAAGGGCCTCGAGGGAGAGGACGAGTCCTCCGGTCGAGGTCATATAATATTTGCGGGCCGTTTCCTGACTCCCCCTTACTTCCCCTACACCTGCCTTGGTGGGAAACTTCATTTTTAGATGGTAAGCTGATGGGACGGCTTCTAAAGCAGCTAGGCCTAGTCGACCTAGGATTACATTATAGGTGGCTGGAATGTCAACAACCATGAAGTCCATTGGTTCCGTTCGGGTAGTAGGAGTTTTGCCAGCAGTTACGTCGAGGGTTATAACACCTTCGATCATCACTGACACTCCCGTGAACCCATGGAGCGTGTAGCCGGTGGGCTTGAGCCTGTCCCTTGATAGTTTGAGTCCTCGGAAGGCCTCTAGAAAGTGGATGTTGACAGAACTGCCATTATCCACTAGAATCCTTTCTACCTTGAAGTTAGCCATGTGGAGGTTGATCACCAGTGCATCACAGTGGGTTGTTCGGACACCCTCCAGATCATCATTTGAGAAAGTAACTGGGACTCCGAGACCTTTTGGAGGGGGGAGGCTGTGCACCGAATTGACTTCCCTGATGAAAGCCTTTCGAGAGGAATTAGAGGTTCCTCCCATCGGACCACCGTGGATGAGGTGCAAGATGCGCTCTTCCATGAATTCGGGAGTCTCGTCACGCCTCTCGAGCTGCTTGTTAGCCCCCCTGTGGGGTGGAGGAGGATCGACCCGGTCCTTCCTTACAAACTTGGTGAGCTGCCCTATCTGAATGAGGGCTTCGATCTCATTTTTCAGGGCTCGACTGTCATTGGTGTGGTGACCGTGGTCTCGATGGTAGCGGTACCACTTCTCCTTATCCCTCTTTTTTCTAGTGGTGTTCATCTTTGGCGAAGGAGGCAGGATCCCTTCTTTCTCAACTTCCATCAGAGTTGCCGAGACATTGGTGTTGAGAGGGGTGAAATTCTCAAACCTGGAAGGTGGACGACGCTGACCCCCATTGTCCTTTTGGAACTTTTTAGCTCCCTCGTCTTCAGCGGTCTTCCTCTTATTTCCAGAAGAGGATCCCTCGAATGTGGGGTGATGTTTAGCTTCCTTCACCCGGATGTACTTCTTGCTTCTGAGAAGAATGTCGGAGAAGTCTCGTAGGGGCTTCTTGGCTAGGGAGGACCGAAGGTTCGAGTTGAGGACATTGGACTAAAAGGCAGCTGCAGCGACTGATTGATCGAGGGAGGCGATGGACCTGGCTTCCGCGGTAAACCGCTTCACATAGTCTCTCAGTTTCTCGCCCTTCTTCTGATTAAGGAAGAGTAGTGAAATACTCATTTTTTCGGAGCGGCAGCTGCTCACGAAATGGGTTATGAAGAGAGTCTCGAACTGTCCGAAAGAGAAGATGGAGGACGGGGCGAGGCGGGAGTACCATTCCCAAGTCGGGCCTTTGAGAGTGGCCGAAAAGATCTTGCATAGGAGGGTATCAGAGGCTTGATGGATCATCATGAGAGTTTTGAAACTCTCGATGTGATCCATGGGGTCTGATTCTCCCGTGTATGTCTCGAACTGCGGGGGCTTGAAATTTGCTGGGACGGGGGCCTCCATGATGGTTCGAGAGAACGGAGGTCTGCTTGGACGGAGGGTCCTCCCTCTTAACTCCTCGTCCCTATCAAGTTGACCGAGGCATCTCTCCATCACGTGGAGACGGTGGTAGACAGTATCATTCCTTTGACGGTATCCTGGTGAGCCTCTGGACTCGTCTTTGTACGAAGGGGAGCGTGGGGTACGGTGATGGTAGCTCGGAGACTGGTGAGAACTAGGGATGTGATGGTGGTGGCTCAGAGCTTGAGGGGGACCTGAGGACCGATGGCGAGGGCTTCGAACCGGCTCAGGAGTGGGGACCCTCTGAATATTATTGTTGTTGTTTGGTGGGACATTGAGGGCCCACAAGACTGTTGCCTGAAACTCTTGGAATTCTACTCGGGTGATGGGTCATTCTGGTCCCTCTGGGACTGTCAACCAGCGGGAGAACGGTGCCCTCTTCGACGGTACTCGGGGGACTCCCTCTGCCTCCTATGAAGAGGAGACCTCCTGCGGTCGCGGCGGCGAGGAGATCGCACATTTGGACGTTCTGAGCGGAAGGCTCCCTATCAGACCCGCCTCTCTTCCAAACGGTGGCGAAGGTCTTCCTCTTTCTGCCGGTTGATTATGATGTTGTGGAGATCTTCTGAAGGCCGAGGGTTATGGGATGCCATGGAGTCGGTGGAAGGATTATGTACCGAGATATGATCGCAGTGAAGAGGTTGTTTCTGAGGAAGAGGACGAGAGGTCCCTATACCAGCGTTCTGGGGCCCGAGTTGAGCCTGCTGGGGTTGAGGATTTTGAAGAGGAGGCTGCCCCTGCTGCAGCGGAGGATCAGGTTAAGGAGGGAGCTGTCCCTATGGCTGGATGGGTTGGAGGGGAGCCTCCGGTTGTGGTTGAGGAGGAATGGGAGTGGGCCCACGGTTGGACCCTCTAGATCTTACTTTTCTTGGTGGCATGGATGGAGGCGGTCTTGACCAGTGGAAGAGACTAGACTGCTATTCGTGATTCCCACAGACGGCGCCAATCTGTTGCCGCTGAAATCGGTGTGGGGGCAAACAGATAGTTTGTGGATTCGAGGGAAGTTGAATAGTCAAACCTGAACGACTTCACCGGAGTTTGACCGAGATGCTCTCGCCGTTGACCTGCAAAAAGTGCGAGACACCGGGGTTGATCCTGACGATGCACCCTCCGACGCTCTTGTCAGTAATCTGGATGATTAAGAAAGAGCTTTAATTGGCAAAAGTTTGATTACCTGGTAACAGTGGGAGGAGAGGGGTATTTATAGCAGCCTTAGAAATCAGTTTCAGGATAAGATCAAATCCCTGCTTCCCGATGTAAATGGATAGAAGTGGTTAAGACCGCTGTTTAAGGATAATCTTAAATCCGAATCCTCTCCTATCCAGTCAGGCTAGGGTTTCTTACGGGTTGGAACCCTGTACCCAGTAAGACAGGTTTGTTTATGGGTTATTGGGCTTTTGAGGAAAGGCCCAGTTCCCATTTCGGACCCGTTTACAGGTGAAATTACTATTTTACCCCTGAACTTTAAGATTCGTGCCCAATTTGAACGGTTCCAATCTAACCCTATTTTTAGCCATATCAAGCACCTAATTAGAACTCTCGTAAGTCGTAATGCATGTGCACCATAAAATTGCTCACTCATGACAGTCATATATCTTCTTTACCTGTAATTAACAAATTCATCGATAGAAGAAACTTTTTCTGATCTTGCTCTCCCGTATTATCTGTTGCTAAATACTTTTGCAATTGGAGATGCATCTGTAAATTCAAAAAGGAAGGCGGTCTCGGTATTCTGAATCTGAGACATCAAAATCTTGCCCTTCTAGGAAAATGGCTATGAAAAGTTCTAAGCGCGACGATTTGTCGTGGATTCGTATGGTGAAGAATAAATACCACAAGAGGGTAACGCCTCGGACTTACACTTCAAGTTGGTTATTAATTTTTCTCCATTTTGGAAAGGTATTTGGAAAGCAGTTGAACAATTCAAATGCGGTTTACAAGAGATTTATGGTTATGGTGCAGTCATTCGATTTTAGACTGATTCTGAATTGGTAATAATAAGTTAGTGGTTCTTTTCCCTTCCTTATTTGAGCTAGCCTCCAGTCCTAATGCGACAGTTTCCTCATATATCTCTATTCATAATAACCTGCGTGATTGACATATCCCGTTTAGAATATCGCTTTCTTTAGAACAGAACTCGCATTACATTCGATTACTTTTATGTTAAGTTCTTATCAATGGCAACCTCGAGATGATATTAGGTGGCGAAACTGCTAAATTTTGTTACACCTTTCTTAACTCCGGTGGTATTATATATCCTTTCTATAAACAAATTCGGCAAAATATTGCTCCCTTAAAAGCGAGGATTCTTGTTTGTTTGGCCATTTGGCATAAACTTTTAATGGTTGAGAATGTCCATGGTAGAAAGCTTGCCTTTGGACAGATATGCGTGTTTTGCAACAATCACATTGAGTGCACGCGGCACTTATTCATCCATTGTACTTTTATCCAACCTTTATGGTGTTAGGATTGTGGCCTCAAATACACGTAGGCACAGAGTACTTGAAGTTGGAGAAGAAGAGGAGAAGATGATGACAGTAGCAAGTAGAAGAATGAAGCTGGAGGGGTTGCAGTCGATCGGTCCTGGCTGAAAGGAGTTCTTCAAGTGTACAGGGTTCAACGGAGAATGAGACGGTTGACCGTGCAGTCGACCGGTCATGTCTCGGGTGTGGACTTGACACGTTGTGGTCGACCGTCATCGGCGTTGTGTGTTTTTGGACTTTCTGATTTTTGATCCAATAAGCTGTATTTGTGTTTATTTTTTTATAGTTTGCTTGGGGGCTATATATATAGCAGTAGATGTGAACTCTAGGGTTATCAAGTGTTGATCGAGGTGAGCCGTTATCATTGTTCAACTTCAAATAAGATATTGTGCCGAGTATTCAAAAGCGAGTGATATAGATTGTGAGTTATAATTGCTTTATAATCTTCGTATTTTTTGAGGAATAATAATTTATAAGAATTATACATATTTCATCAATTTGAAATATAAGAATTTATATAATACATATTCCTTCTAGAGTTATTACATTGATCGATGGTGCAGGTAAAATTTTACTAGTTATTAAGACCCATCCGAATCTGTCATATTGACAGTGCCTTTATTATTACAACTAAAATTTCAAGTCTATTTAAAAAAATGAAGAACAATGTTATAATTGCTGTCCTTTTCACTAAAAATCAATAACAATACTCTCATAGTAAAAAAGATAATAGTGGGTAAATGATTTTCGACCGGAAATAGTTAAAAGATCAACACGGTTATCATACGTGCAAACAAGTTTTTTATTTTACTTTTTTATATTTGGTCACAAATCCTATCCCGACCCCAACATACCATGTACGTTTTGTCTTCAATTATTTTTGATTTGTGTACTCAACTTAGTATTTTAGACCCAATTCACAGGTATGGTCCAAACCATATATAGGCTAGCGTTTATGTATTACAAGGAGCACGAGGGCTGTCTCGATAGCTAGCTAGCTAGCTAGCTACCGTAATTGGTCCAAACGTCAACCATCATGTTACCATTATTTGAATCTAATCCATCTTTTTTTAAAAGAAAGCAAATGGCGCTAGTGCTGTGAGACCACACACTATATCCCTTATAACTGCAATACCTTCTCCTCAACTGTAGAATTAGTCTCATCCTCCTATTTCAATCACATGCATGCATATATGCATGAAATCACAAAGCCCGTGATCGAGGACATTGCACATGTTCCATTTATGGATTTTATATCAACTGATATTGAATTGTCTTTACTTTGTTTTATTTTATCAACCGATCAATGAATTGTCGTTACTTTGTTTTGTTTTCCCGGTAAACACGAATTTGTCTTTACTCCAAAGAAAATACTTCAATTTTGGTTCACCTTGGTTTTGAGGGGTTAGGATGCATGTGAAACCTTGTATGAATGAATTGACAGGTCGGGATAGACCTAGATTCATCGATAAATACAATGCATGTGCTAAATAGAAGGTTTTTCAAATATATAATGACAGAGATGTGAAGTGATATTAAGAGATATTTGAGAAAATTATTATTATTAGTAGTAGTAATCTACATGTGTGATGCACGTCTTAATAGTTTATTTTTGCTTTTTTACGTAAAAACTCCGACGTGGTCTGCCATCGAATCTGACACCTTCTTTATATTAGTTATATATGCGCAATACATGTATATGTTTACAAACGATAACTCAAACTCTCCTAGTATCAATAACTATTATAATGGGAGAGTTGGAGTTATCGTTTGTAAATAGAATGCGAGAGAGAGAGAGAGAGAGAGAGATAGAGAGAGAGAGATGAGCAATAGAATGCATGAGAGAGATGTGAGGTGGTTGTGAGATTAAGAGATATTTGAGAAAATTATTATTATTATTATTAGTAATGTACATGTGTGCTGCATGTCTTAATAATTATTTTTTAATGTAAAAACTTCGATGTAGACTGGCCTCAAATCTAAGACCTTGTTCATATTAGTTATGTACGCACGATGCACGTAAGCTGGTATGTTTACAAACGATAACTCCAACACTCCTATTATCTATAACTATTATAATGGGAGAGTTGGAGTTGTCATTTGTAAATCTACCAACTACATGCATTTTCTTTACATAACTAATATAAAAGATTTCTCAGATTCGAGGCTAGATTACGTCGAAATTTTTACTTTAAAAATATATATCTATTAAGACGTGCATCGCACGTGTAAATTACTAGTAATATTAGAGATTATTGAGGCATATTGAATCAAATATATATATATATATATATATATATATATATATATATATATATATATATATAAAATAAAACACAAAGATAGCTATCAAGTGGCTATGCTTCAATCTCCCCTAAAATCAATGGCCAAGATTCACTCTCACAAAACATAATTTCCCGCCCAAAAATTCAAACCCCAATTTCAAACAAACACACTCTCTATCTCTCTCTCATTCCTGAATATACTCTCTCTCTCTCAATGTCTCCCTCCCCGCTCTCTCTCTCCCCTCGCTCTCTCTCCCTCTGGCGCCTCTTCAGCTCCGCCCTCCCGCCGAAACGATCCCTCCTGTCACCCCACACCGGCCCCCCACCTCCAGTCGCCCCCCTGGTCCTTCGTTCCACTCTCTCTTCCCGCCCTCTCTCTCTCCGCTCTCTCTCCCTCCGGCGCCTCTATTGAGCCCCACCCTCCCGCCGACAAAACCCCCTATTACCGTCCAACGCCAGCCAAAACCCCCTGCTCTTCCCTTCCGCTTTCACAGATCAAAGCCCCTGACGGCATATGAAGCACCCGTCGGCACTCATTTAGTGAGATTGCAAAGGCATCCAAGGGGACTTTGTCGCCGAATCTGTGAGTGAAGTCCATTGATTTCATTTTCTTGAATTAATTTGTCTCTTTTTTGGGGGGTTGTGAGTTGAACTGAGTTTGATTTGCATTGTAGATGAGGGATGCAGTTAGAGGGGTTTGCCAGGCACTTTCCGACTGCTATTGTTAGTGGCAGATGTCGCCATAAGGTACTTTTTTTTGGTTGCAATCTCAGTTCATCGGCTTCATTTTGTTGAAATTGATGCAGATTTGGGTTCTTGAAATTCTGGTTTTAGGTGTATAATTTTGTGAGGCTAGCCGAGTTGAATATCAAGGGTCCTGAAAAACGCAGGAAGTTCATCAAAAACAAGGTGAGTAAAAACAAAACACATCTCATTTTCTTTGCTATTTAAAAACCAAATCAAAATTTGGGATCATACTTATTGATCTCAATTTGTGTGGTTCAGGCAAAGCCATTGCTGTTTCAGGCAGCCGGTGGGTTCTTGCCTATGATTGATGAGGTGGGTGGGTATCTTTATTTTGTTGTTTCTTTTATAATCATGATGCCTTATTAGATTCATGCATATGGTACTATATTTAACTGGGTTTGTTTGTAATATGTTGTTGAAGGTGTACAAGGTGTTAACGAAGAAAAATGAGTCCACGCCAGGGGCGACGGTAGAGAACAACAAGTTCTGTGTCTCTGTTCACTTCAGACGTGTGGTTGAAAAGGTAAAAGTTTGGGATCAAGCTTACATCGAAAATTTTGACTTTTGTTTGTTAATTAACATGTTCATATTTTTGTATTCAACTTTTTTATGTAAATAGAATTGGAGTGCATTGGCTGAGCAGGTGAGGTCAGTGCTAGAAGACTACCCCATGTTGAAGCTAACTAAAGGGAGAAAGGTGTGTGTTTCAACTCTCTATAGTTCTCATTTTGTTACAGTTTGCAGTTAGCTATCTATCTCTGTATCTTGATTATAACTTTGAGGAGAACTTGGTTTCTACAGGTTTTTGAGATTCATCCTACGATCAAGTGGGACAAAGGCAAGGCCTTGGAGTCCTGCTCGAGTCACTTGGTATGCTTTTGGGTTTACTTTCAAACACATTCATTCACATCATTTTCATTCAATTTGTTTGGTTAAATTGTAATCAATCATAATTAAGCAAACCTGTCAACTTCTACAACTTTTACTCTATTTCTAGGATTTACCGACAACAATAATGTTTGGCCTGTTTACATTGGCGATGACCGTACTGATGAGGATGCCTTTAAGGTAACATAAGAGTAATCTATTTTAAAGAACGCGCGCAAATCTTAGTTACTGATGAGCATGCCTTCAAGATTTTAGTTAGTGCTAAATTTCACGCCATTAAATTTAGATGGAAAACATGGGAGTGAAATGAGTTGAAGTGGTGGGTTTAAGAATTAGCTGATACCTTATGTTTATTGGCTGCAATGTGTTGCTTTGGAATAAGTCGGATTTGAGATTTTTTTTTTTGAAATGTTATATTCGGATTGTCGGATACCCTGGAAACAAGTTTTTACACATTATTTGACATTCAGCACTTAAATTGGAGTAAAAGGATGCAAAGGCATCCAAGGGGACTTTTTCGCCGAATCTGTGAGTGAAGTCCATTGATTTCATTTTCTTGAATTAATTTGTCTCTTTTTTGGGGGGTTGTGAGTTGAACTGAGTTCGATTTGCATTGTAGATGAGGGATGCAGTTAGAGGGGTTTGCCAGGCACTTTCCGACTGCTATTGTTAGTGGCAGATGTCGCCATAAGGTACTTTTTTTTGTTGCAATCTCAGTTCATCGGCTTCATTTCGTTGAAATTGATGCAGATTTGGGTTCTTGAAATTCTGGTTTTAGGTTTATAATTTTGTGAGGCTAGCCGAGTTGAATATCAAGGGTCCTGAAAAACGCAGGAAGTTCATCAAAAACAAGGTGAGTAAAAGCAAAACACATCTCATTTTCTTTGTTATTTAAAAACCAAATCAAAATTTGGGATCATACTTATTGATCTCAATTTGTGTGGTTCAGGCAAAGGTATTGCTGTTTCAGGCAGCCGGTGGGTTCTTGCCTATGATTGATGAGGTGGGTGGGTATCTTTATTTTGTTGTTTCTTTTATAATCATGATGCCTTATTAGATTCATGCATATGGTACTGTATTTGAAACTGGGTTTGTTTGTAATATGTTGTTGAAGGTGTACAAGGTGTTAACGAAGAAAAATGAGTCCACGCCAGGGGCGACGGTAGAGAACAACAAGTTCTGTGTCTCTGTTCACTTCAGACGTGTGGTTGAAAAGGTAAAAGTTTGGGATCAAGCTTACATCGAAAATTCTGACTTTTGTTTGTTAATTAACATGTTCATATTTTTGTATTCAACTTTTTTATGTAAATAGAATTGGAGTGCATTGGCTGAGCAGGTGAGGTCAGTGCTAGAAGACTACCCCATGTTGAAGCTAACTAAAGGGAGAAAGGTGTGTGTTTCAACTCTCTATAGTTCTCATTTTGTTACAGTTTGCAGTTAGCTATCTATCTATGTATCTTGATTATAACTTTGAGGGGAACTTGGTTTCTACAGGTTTTTGAGATTCATCCTACGATCAAGTGGGACAAAGGCAAGGCCTTGGAGTTCCTGCTCGAGTCACTTGGTATGCTTTTGGGTTTACTTTCAAACACATTCATTCACATCATTTTCATTCAATTTGTTTGGTTAAATTGTAATCAATCATAATTAAGCAAACCTGTCAACTTCTACAACTTTTACTCTATTTCTAGGATTTACCGACAACAATAATGTTTGGCCTGTTTACATTGGCGATGACCGTACTGATGAGGATGCCTTTAAGGTAACATAAGAGTAATCTATTTTAAAGAACGCGCACAAATCTTAGTTACTGATGAGCATGCCTTCAAGATTTTAGTTAGTGCTAAATTTCACGCCATTAAATTTAGATGGAAAACATGGGAGTGAAATGAGTTGAAGTGGTGGGTTTAAGAATTAGCTGATACCTTATGTTTATTGGCCGCAATGTGTTGCTTTGGAATAAGTCGGATTTGAGATTTTTTTTTTGAAATGTTATATTCGGATTGTCGGATACCCTGGAAACAAGTTTTTACACATTATTTGACATTCAGCACTTAAATTGGAGTAAAAGGATGCAAAGGCATCCAAGGGGACTTTTTCGCCGAATATGTGAGTGAAGTCCATTGATTTCATTTTCTTGAATTAATTTGTCTCTTTTTTGGGGGGTTGTGAGTTGAACTGGGTTTGATTTGCATTGTAGATGAGGGATGCAGTTAGAGGGGTTTGCCAGGCACTTTCCGACTGCTATTGTTAGTGGCAGATGTCGCCATAAGGTACTTTTTTTTGTTGCAATCTCAGTTCATCGGCTTCATTTCGTTGAAATTGATGCAGATTTGGGTTCTTGAAATTCTGGTTTTAGGTTTATAATTTTGTGAGGCTAGCCGAGTTGAATATCAAGGGTCCTGAAAAACGCAGGAAGTTCATCAAAAACAAGGTGAGTAAAAGAAAAACACATCTCATTTTCTTTGCTATTTAAAAACCAAATCAAAATTTGGGATCATACTTATTGATCTCAATTTGTGTGGTTCAGGCAAAGCCATTGCTGTTTCAGGCAGCCGGTGGGTTCTTGCCTATGATTGATGAGGTGGGTGGGTATCTTTATTTTGTTGTTTCTTTTATAATCATGATGCCTTATTAGATTCATGCATATGGTACTGTATTTGAAACTGGGTTTGTTTGTAATATGTTGTTGAAGGTGTACAAGGTGTTAACGAAGAAAAATGAGTCCACGCCAGGGGCGACGGTAGAGAACAACAAGTTCTGTGTCTCTGTTCACTTCAGACGTGTGGTTGAAAAGGTAAAAGTTTGGGATCAAGCTTACATCGAAAATTCTGACTTTTGTTTGTTAATTAACATGTTCATATTTTTGTATTCAACTTTTTTATGTAAATAGAATTGGAGTGCATTGGCTGAGCAGGTGAGGTCAGTGCTAGAAGACTACCCCATGTTGAAGCTAACTAAAGGGAGAAAGGTGTGTGTTTCAACTCTCTATAGTTCTCATTTTGTTACAGTTTGCAGTTAGCTATCTATCTCTGTATCTTGATTATAACTTTGAGGGGAACTTGGTTTCTACAGGTTTTTGAGATTCATCCTACGATCAAGTGGGACAAAGGCAAGGCCTTGGAGTTCCTGCTCGAGTCACTTGGTATGCTTTTGGGTTTACTTTCAAACACATTCATTCACATCATTTTCATTCAATTTGTTTGGTTAAATTGTAATCAATCATAATTAAGCAAACCTGTCAACTTCTACAACTTTTACTCTATTTCTAGGATTTACCGACAACAATAATGTTTGGCCTGTTTACATTGGCGATGACCGTACTGATGAGGATGCCTTTAAGGTAACATAAGAGTAATCTATTTTAAAGAACGCGCGCAAATCTTAGTTACTGATGAGCATGCCTTCAAGATTTTAGTTAGTGCTAAATTTCACGCCATTAAATTTAGTTGGAAAACATGGGAGTGAAATGAGTTGAAGTGGTGGGTTTAAGAATTAGCTGATACCTTATGTTTATTGGCCGCAATGTGTTGCTTTGGAATAAGTCAGATTTGAGATTTTTTTTGAAATGTTATATTCGGATTGTCGGATACCCTGGAAACAAGTTTTTACACATTATTTGACATTCAGCACTTAAATTGGAGTAAAAGGATGTACACAATATATCTAATTTGAAACTCGGATTGAAATGAACTGGAATCAATGAAAGATGAAATATAAAGGAGAAGGGTAGAGGCAAAATTCTAGACTGGGATTTTCCTTTGGGGCCTCTTGCAGGAATGCGTTTACTTTTGCACTTGGCTTTACGTGTACCCTAGAATTAAGTGTAATTTGGAGAACACCACGAAATTTGTTGGGTTTGTGTTAGATTTGGGTTTTCATGTGTTATTTTTTTTATGCGTAACCTAATTCTGATCTAAACAAAACTAACTGCATTGTAGATTGGATTTTTAGATGCATTGTAGATTGGATTTTAGGTGAATTGTAGTTAGAATTTTTTACTTTGCAAACCTTAGGTTTTGATTTAGTGTTAGAGGATAGTTTTTGGCTCGAGTATTATATGTACAATTATATGTAGGATAGTTTCTGGCTTGAGTATTGTTTTTGAGAGAGGTGTAATTAGGGGAAGACACGGTCTTTCTTATATTCACTCTAACTAAAGAAGTTAACTACAATATCCGGATTTTAGCTACTTGAATGTAATATCCTGATTTAGCCATAGCTTAGTATTGCAATTGCAAAACAATATCTAATATTCTGGAAAAACACTAAGCAATACTGAACTTGATAAAGAACATTTCTGTGGAGAAGGTGTTGAAACCGAAACTGCTAAACCAGATTTTTCTGGAGTAGATGTTAAACTGAAAACACTCAACTGGTTTGTCCTTTGGGTGAAAGCTTTCATTATATCTCAGCTGATCATAGAGGAAAACATGTACTCCAACATGCACGATGAATAACAAAAATAACCGCTAAATGTATTGCCATTCCTCAAACTCCAGCAAAAGAAGCTATTTTCATACGTACAATATTTCAAACCTTAACTGTACAAAAGTATGGTGAACTCCTTTAACTTCTCCTTTGATTGTTGAATATCCACTTGCAGTTTTTTATTTACACCCAGTTGTTGTTCGAATTTGAGTATTTTCTTCAACGCAGCCTAAATTACTTTTGTCCATTTTTAGATAAGGTGAGCTAGGAAAATTAAATAGTTTTTGTTCTTCAGCCAGTTTCAATGCAATCTTATTACCTGTTTAGTTCTTTCTGCGGAAATTTTATAAAAGTCAAGTCAAAAGGGTATTTAACACTCCTTGACCAACTTGACTTTCAAAAAAGAAATATACTTTTATTACAGTAATTTTTTTTTCATACCTCCAGTAAAAAAATGCTACATGTGATAGCGTTAAGGCAATGGTGGCGAACCCAATCCCATAAGTTAGAGCAAAGAACATACTCAAGTTGATTCTTCCCTGCTATTGATATGCTTCCATGTCAATTTCAGAGTGGTTGTCGACGATAGCAGTGATATTGTAAGCTTGCATATCGGCTGTAAACAAATGCGATGAAAAAATTGGGAAATTCTTTGCATTGTAGAGGTTGATCCCCTAGTAAGCGACTGGGATAGCAATGTAAACAATCATTGCATATCCAATGAATATGTTGGCGATAGCGAAGAAAGGATAAACAAGCGGGCTGAAGAGGCCTAAACCTTTCATCCCAGACACTAATTGTTGGGCTGTGACGCTTTTTGAAATACCCAGCAGACCCACGAGATGTTTGTGAGGGTTGGGAAGAGGTAACCAGGGACTGCGTACCATGCAAAGCTGCATATAAGGGCAATGGTGAAGAATTTGGCACGGGACATTCTTTGCTCTTTCTCAGGCAAGGCTCTGCAAGTATGAGTCAAAACTATTATTACCAAAATATAGTTTTATCAGTTATATCATTTTGTGGTACACGAAAGGTTAATGGATATGATTTAATGAAGGCGAGAGTGTCTTGAATTTTAATATTTGCTTCTTGGAAAATTTTAAGTTCAAGTAGTGTCCAGTGTCCAGTGTCCAGATTGGCTTATACAGATACGATAATTACTTCCCCACAAATTCTAAACTGGGAGGAATCAGGAGTGCTGATTCAAGAAATATGACTAAAGGATGGGACCAGAAGGAATTCATACTAAAGTAGAATTCGACTGAACTCACAATAACAAAGCATTTTCCCCAACTAATAGGGGTGGGCAACTAATGTATATATGTTACAAATAAATAATTAAATGAATTGCTTTTAAGGAAATAAGTATATATGGCTACCTACAGACTCAGGTAAAAACATTCTACTACTTTCAGTTATAAGAAACTTCATTCTTAAATTCTGGTCCAAATTGCTCAACAACTAGAAAAATACAAAACAATAAGACGACGACAACAACAACAAAGAATGTTCTTCGAACTCCGTTAGAAAGAGCTTAAATCACAAGACTAATGCCTCTCCGCGTGCAAACAATGAGCTCCAAACCAGATAAACCAAATAACTCCAAGACTTTTGCACCAATTGAACAACCTAAGGGGAATAAAACGCCATTGAAGAAGCATTACTACACTACAGCTACAGGGCTACAGGAGGGTCTCAGAAGCAAGGAGGGTCTCAGAAGCAGGTAAATATCCATATATACATGCAGGTTAGTGTCTGTAAAGATCTGAATAGAATCTTAGTTAAAACAATTAGAACTTGATAGGAGTCCTCTTTCAATCCCTAGAATTAAACCGGCATAATGGTTAACACGGAAAAAGGAAACAAAAAAAATGGCTAAATCGACATCATAGTGGATCTCAGAAGCACGTAAATATCTATATATACATGCAGATTAGTGTCAGTAAAGATCTGAATAGGATCTTAGTTAAAAGAATTAGAACTTGATAGGAGTCCTCTTTCAATACCTAGAATTAAGCCGGCATAATGGTTAACACGGAAAAAGGAAACAAAAAAATAGCTAAATCGACATCATAGAGGGTCTCAGAAGCACGTAAATAATATGCCACAAAATTGTGCAACCCGGAAGGTCCTCATAGAACTATAGCAACCTTTTCCAGCGAAACAAGCGGAAGGGGAGTGGCTATCAGTGGCTCATAATGATCAGCTCCAGCACCGCACCAGCCTGCAATTGTAAATAATCATATAGAAGGCTAGAAAAGGGGAGTACAAAAACAATGACTACTTTGGTGAACAAAGTGGATATATTGAAGTTAAATATGGTGAAATCCTTATTGAGAATGTGGCCGAATAACAGCACTAAACAACCAATTTTATGTTACGATCATGTTTATTAAAAATTAAAATCAAAATGAGTTAAACTATGTGATTTTGAATTCAATTCGACAATTCCCTTGCAAGTAAATAATTAACGAGCAAATCCTCTCTACCCATATAAAATCATCAGGAATGTAGCTACCCAGATTCCAGCACTTCATTACATTATTAGTAGATCATTTTCAAATTATAGTAGACGAAAAATGGGAAGCATTAAAAATATGAGCAAGAAAGCTGCAAAGACAACTTTCGGCGAAACAGTAGTAATATTTGTAGTTGATTCAGGCGTAGGAGAGAGACTATTAGAAATAAGAGCAGTGATTATACATTAACTTGAACCTCATCTGAGCCTCAATTTTTTGATAGGCATTTGTTGTGTTGTTCCTACTTACGGTTCGTTCATTTTAGATGATATTATATTCTTTGTTTTCCCACCACCTTGGCAGAACGATAGTATAGCAAGCACAAGAAGATTATACATTTTCCGCATTCCTGTTAATCAGTGCTTCTACTTTTGTGATCCATTAACATTCAGTGCTTCTATTTTTGACGGTCACTCTGTTGGAATGATTGTATTCATATGCTCCAATTACATTCAAAATTGTTTTTTTTTCCATTACAGGTGCAATTCCTACGACAAAAAAATGTAGGGGTTACCATTCCAGATGAACACGTGCTTAATCTGATATCCCTTCCCAAGGTATGCTTAACCCTTTATGTGTATTAGATGCTCATTATTGATATTTTTTAATTCTTACTTTTTAACCAACCAATGTAGAGAAAGGAAGCAACGAGTTATTCTGACAAAGGAAGAGCAAGGAAAATGAATGGACAATCTTTTTTTTGTAGTGGTACTTTTTTTGGTAGTTAACTTCAGTTATGTAGAATGAGGGTAGTTAAGAAAATCTGTGTAATACTTAGTATTTTGGGAGATTTTGTAAGTACTGTATGTGATGATGATATATAGTGATGGGATATAGTATATGTTAAAACCCGTACCCGCAAAGTTGTGGAGTATTGGGCTCTGTGTGTGGTTTTTCAAAGATTTTTCTAAAAGTCCATTATGTTTTCAAACAAAATTTTTGTTTTTTATTTTGTATCCTGCATCATGTGAATATATTTGCCCCCAGAGCCCTATATATATGATGTCTGTGTGATGTTACTTGGATTGGCCTGGGGAGGTTTGATATTAACTGCCTGTGATGTGATATTTTTAATTGTTAGCAGAATTCCGTAAGGAATTGCTGTAAAAGGGTTAATATTTTAGGGGAGATTCTGCCGAAATTTTTACTAAAATTCCTATTAGTATGCTAGAATAGAAATAAGGATTTAATTGAGTAGGTGTAGAAAAAATTAAAAAATAAAATCATACATGGTAATAGTTAACTAATAGTAAGCTTTATTATACAGATATGTTGGGGTGATGAAGAGCATTTTGGGTTCGAACTGTTGAGTTTGAAGGTAATCTCTTTTGTACATCAGTCATTTTGAAAGGTATTGGTTTGAAAATGCATTTTCCTACAAACTATTAGTGTTGGTTTTTTTAAGTTCTCATTGGTTTTGACTTGATTGATTCCTTTTTTATTAAAATGAGTTTTTAGGTCTCTTCATTATGGCGGGTTTAGTCGTCTATCCATCAGCAATTTTCATGTTCTTAGAATGTTTGTTATGTCTGAAAGTTGGGCTCATGTATTTTGTGTGAATCACTCCGTAATTATTTTGAGGGGTTGGGGCCAATGTTAGTTCTACTAGCATGTACCTCTTTTTTTTTAATCTATAACTACATTAAAGAATGGAGATGTAATTGGGTCCAACAAGTAGATTTTAGATCAAATTTGCAGTACATTGTCCAGTATATGGATATAAATCTATTAATATGGAGATGTAATTGTACTCGATCACATTTAACAAAATATTTTAACATGTACATCGCAACAAGCTTTCTCTCTCTATCTCTCCCTTTCTCTTTTTTAACCTCTTCTAAAATCATACATAGTTAACTACATGGTTGACAATGGGAAATTAACTCATGCAGTTTGAGTCGATAACTGCATTAGCAACTGAATTGCTACTTATGGCAGACTACAAATATGACAATGGGGAATCTCTTATGTTGAAGTCACACATAGCAAGTGATTTTGATCCACTATTGTTGCAGATTCACAGTATTCTTTTTCAATCCCAAGTTCCTGACAAATGATCCTGCAAGATATAAACCAATAAACAACTTAATTCAGAATATATCAAGCTCTACTGCTAAATACACATCTACATAAATCATTTTTCACAAAGACGTGCGTATATTTAACTTTTTGCAGGGCTTTTATATACTGCACCGTTCTCGAAAACGTGTCGTAGGCACGTGTCCACAGGCATACCCCGTAGGCACAATATATATACTAGGTATGCCCGTGGACACGTGCCTACGGCACGTTTTCGAGAACGGTGCAGTATATAAAAGCCCTGCAAAAAGTTAAGCAAAAAGTTAAGTGACTAGGTAATATTTGAAGAATAATAGAATTTTTTTCCAAATTTTTATTACTTTTAAAACTCCAATATCTCAAAAATATCAAAATTAAGTAAAAGGGTAGTGGTCGGATTCGAACCCAGGACCAAACCCCCCGCCCAGCTACAATAACAGATCCAAAGCGCACCCAAAGACCAAGAGTCCAAGAGTGACTAACTAATATGATTCTGCTTAGTTACTTTATGTATCGACTGTACTGTATTTTGAGAAAAATCAATTTTTGATAAAACAGAGCCTCTTCAAGACTCGAACCCGAGACCCTATATACTGTACACAACACCCTATACTCAAACTGAAAGCCAGTATACCCAAACTAATTCTCTGTTATGAAGAGGAAAAGAAAAGGCTTTATACTGTCTGTCTGTTCAAAAAATTCTTTTACAAAATTTGATTTCTCAATGAATTTATATCTTTCAATTCAAAATTCTCCTAAAATATTTTCTTTAAAAATACAGTGTAACAGTAATTAAAACTCTTAATTTTGATATTAAAATAAGTTTTCTTTACAATTTATATTCGAAGGATACATTATTCACTTAAAATAAACTATGGTTTCCTTTCAGAAACCAATATAGATCCACTAAATGTATGTTCTTGTTCTCTTTCAATTCTACACGAGTCTAGCAATTTTCTTTCATTACATCAACATTATATAACAACAATCTATCCATTTATCAACGATCCATGACAATATCCATTCATCTCAATCTACAACTAAACATAACACTGTCCATTTATCTTAATCTACAACTAAGCCATTCATTTAAACAAAATCATCACACTAGCATGGTTCATTAAAAATGGATATTCTAGCATGAGTTATATTAATAAGACACCATGAAGAGTTTTAAGTCACTAATTCAATCAAGATTTTCTCTTTTTTCCCACTAGTCTATTTTTTTAGCAATCACATGGTCAATTTTACTAGTTTGTCTAGCATATTCATGAAATTAATTTTCTAGCATGTTAACTATATTAGAAGTAGAGAAATCGCCCACATCTTTGGAGAAACAATGAAAACTCCTAAGGAAACTTATTGAAAGCACGATTGCCTTCCCTTCTCCTCCTAACATGTGCAAAATCCGAGCTCCTCCTCCTAGCTATGCATGAACCCGAGCCTTCTCCTCCTTGATCCTATGCCGGCCTCCAATGAAACAAGAGCACACTCTCTCTTTCTTTCTCTCACTCAATTTTCTTCTCACTCAATCTTTTTTTCACAATGTATTTTTTTTCTCTTTCTCTTTAAAATTTTCTAATTTTAAGGGATAAGGAATGACAAGGAAGGTATTTATACACAACTGATGAACAAATGAAGGGTTGAGATGAGTATGGATGAAGGGCTAAGATACAATTGGGAGTTAGAAGAACTACCCACTAGTTAGCAACCAATACTCCACTCGCCCACTCTCCCACTCCATGCATAGGCCGGCCTCCCTCTTCTCATTCACATTACACGTGCATGTGCAATGCACGTGCCCTCACATGCACACCTAGTTGTTTGTTCATTAATTTATTAATTTATTTGTTACATAATCATGTCTACCATACAAGTTGTTTTAATTAATAATAGAATTAATTAGTGAGAGAGTTAGGTGGGCTAAAATCCATGGGTTCTTAATTAATTATTTTATTTTTGGGTGGGCTAGAATTAAACTATTAGGCCTAAGAATTAATAATAAATAATAATAGGCTTTTTAAAAGAGAATGAAAATGTTTGTTCATAACATTAAAATAATTTTTAAAGCCAAATACACACATTAATTTACACGTGCGAAACACGTAAAAACAAATAAAAAATTTTATATTTAATTATTTGAAAATTCAGGATGTTACACCAAACATCAGAATGATTAAGTTAAAATGGAGAAGAAGAAATATGCTCCCTAGAAGGAAAAGGAGAGGTCAGTTGCTTTGTCAATTTACAACCAATAAGGTGATAAAGAGTTGGTAGAAAAATTCCCTAAAGAACCACTACTAGAAAGAAAACATAGACGAGGTAAAGATAAATGACCTAAACGACGGTGTCGAATGTCACATAGAGAAGATAGAGTGGTGACAAGATGCATAACATCAGTTGTAGGTACTGGTAGAGAGAGTTTATCCATGTAATAAAGCTTGTCTTTCCTGTGCTTGATTCCAACCTGCATTCCCGTATGTGAATCTTGAATAGCCCAAGAAGATGAATCAAAGGTCACTGTGTTATTCATTTCAGTCAATTGAGATACATGAAATATGTTTAGGGCATCGTTAGGAACATGATGAACATGAGGGACAGAAAAATATGGAGAATCAAGGAGATGGCCAATAGTTGTGCATATGTGTACCATTAGTAGTACTAATGGTAGAGATTGATGGTAATAGTTTGGTATTAATTAGGCGTGTGGCAGTAGGAGTCAAGTGATTAGTAGTACCAGAATCTAATATCCATGAGGTAGAAATATTACTTGAATGAGTAGTAAAGGTATATGAACCAGAGGAAGAAGAAATACCTATCATTTGCAGTGACTGTAGAAGCCTCTGTAACTAAAAATGGTCTAGAGATGGATCAGAAATAGTATTCGTTGGAGAGTTGCATCAGCAATGGTAGCATGTTGTGAGACATAAGAAACCCGTTGAGAGCATTGTACATCATGACAATGGGCAATGGTATGACCCTACATCTGAAGATAATTACACCAAATAGGAGGGCAAGAAGTGGTAGACTGGTATGCAGGGTGATTCTGCTGATGTGAAGAGAGAGATGCTAGTGAGATGTATACCGACTATCAATAGAAGTTATAAGTATTTGAACTTAAACTTGACTACAAGCAAAAATATTTGGTCAAACCAAGGGGCTTGATTGTACTGTTCCATGACAAAAGTTGTTATGGGTTGAAATCAAATAATTTGGTTGGAGTCAACTGATTATGGTCAAATGGAGGGCTTGAACTTAATTTTGCAAATAAAGAATTGGAGCCCAAGGAGTTGGTGGCCTTGGTGTTTGTTGTTTTTTTTTAAAAAGAGTTGTTGTTGGTGTGATTGGATGGATTTGTTGTTTAATGTGATGCCTTGCTGTGGAGATCAAAATCCAAAATTAGGAAAGGAGGAAACTTGAATTCGGGTGGGTCGTGATTTTGTTTGGATTATTGAATATCCAGAAAGAGACGAGGAAGCAGGTAGCTGCAAATATTTTGTGAGGACCCGAAGAAGATCGACGGTAAAATAGAGCGGGCGCCAGAGTGGATAAAAGGCGATTGCACGAATATGGGCAGAGCGGAAGCCGAAGAGAATCGACGACGGTGACCAGAGCCATGAAGGTTGCACAGATCTGGGTAGAGCATAAGTCGGAGTGGATCGTCGGTGATGAGTAGAGTTGTGGAGGCCTGAAGAGATAAGATTAGGATTTTGTTGGAGGTTTATTATGGGAGAGATTATGATTTAGTTGAGAGAATTAATTTTTCCCTGATAACATGTTTGATTTGGAGATATTTGGGAGAATATATATATATATAAGTCAATGCCTCAATAATATATATATATATATATATATATATATATACACACACACAAATACAAAGGAAAGAATAATGAATTCTATCCAATATGAGATTAAATCTAAAGCAACAAATAACTTACAACCTACTACACACGTATAATATACGTGTTTAACAGTAGTGATGTGTGCAATATGATGCATTTTGTGCACATGCATGTGATTGTCCAAACTACTAATTGTTGGGTTCGCGTCTTATGGGTTAATTTGGGTCGGGTCTTAGAGATTCATGAGAAGCGCAACTTCGTCTTCAAGTCAGATCAGACGACTCTCAATGCAGGGTTATCTCTTCAGTAGTAATCAAGTGGTTAGTATATCAAGTGTATCAAACTAGGATTTCTCTAGATCTATATAATCAATTGTAATGGCTCCTAGAACGATATGATTTTATTGAGTGCCGAATAGAAGAAGAGAGTACTTCATTTGAGAAGGTGGGAGATTTCTCTATTATAAACAACAAGTTCCAGTTAGGCTTGAGAGATGGTCATGGTAAGAATTATAACATTCTTATATTTTCTCTAGTTGAAATAACATCTCGGTTCTTCCTTCTCCAGATTAAGGTGAAAGCTTCAACCGAGATAATTCTTGTGTGTTCTGTGTGATTCGTGTGATCTAGTCTTGCTTGGTGGTTTGTATTGATTGTGTCGAAGACTTAACAAGATCCTCAATTTCCTACTAGTGGTATTAGAGTAATTAGGTTTGTGGGTTTGTTAGCGTTCCTTGGAGAAGTTGGCAGATCAAAAGACGAAGATCAAGCGGTTTGATGGTGGGATCAACTTCAATCTATGGAAGGTGAGCATGTATGATGTTTTGATTTAGAAGGACTTGCACCTTGCCTTGGATGAGAATAAGCCAACCGTCATAAAGTAGGAGAAGTGGAATGAGATTTGTTTGAAGGCCTTGAGTTTAATTCGGTTGCAATTGGCGGACGAAGTCAAGTGTAACATTCCAGTGAGTCTGTGGGTGAGACTCAAATCTGACTACTCGGGATTGTCGTTGGTAGATCGGATGTATTGGAAGAGAAAGCTGTTTAGATTCTCAATGAAGGAAGGCACCCATATTTAAGATCATATTGTGGAGTTCAATAAGGTAATATATGAACTAAAGGCGATTAACGTTGATGATCTTAGCAAAGAGGATAAAGATTTCAACTTGATTTATTCACTACCAACTTCTTATGATTACTTGATAACTATCATGCTACATGGGAAATCAGCCAAGGAAACACTTACAATAGCCGGGGTAATTAAGGGTCTGAAGGAAGATGAACTAGAAAGGAGATTCATAAATGAGTGTCTATTTCTGCAGGGTGTTTTGCGATGAATGGTGATACTTCATTTAGAAGGGATGTGGCACAGAAGGATAAGATTTGTTGCCACTATTGTAAAGGAATTTGGCATTACAAGAGAGACTTTCGCATGTGGTTGAGTCAAAAGAGTGTTGCTAAAGGAGGTGATCAAGCCAATGTAGTTAATGCTACTGATTCAGGTAAATCAGGTGAATCTGATAACTTTGATCTATGTCTTCTTGTTTAAAGTTCTTCAGATGTAGATTCAAGTTGGTATCATGATATGAAAAGTTCTTCTCATATTTGCTCTAAGAGGGAGATGTTTTCTACTTACAAGTTGTCAACAGAACGTAGTGTGAGAATGACTAGAGGGGAAATTTGTGAAGTAGTGGGTGAGGGAATAGTTGAATTGGGAACGCCAGATGGTAAATGGTTCATACTAGAAGATGCATGCATATTCCTTCGATACAACATAATTTGATATCTTTGGGGATTCTTGATGCTCGTGGTTGCAGGTACACAGCTCGAGGTGGTGTTTTGACAGTTTAGGATAGTCATCGTAAGGTAATGAAGGGTAAGAGAGTGATTGAACATGGTCAGGATAATCTTTACCAGCTTAGTAGGGGCAGAAAAACTTGGCTGAGTGTATGCAAGCTCATTGTTCCTAAAGCATCATCTAGTAAGCCGTCACTAAAATTACCGAATCAATACTACAACGTTCAAATATCGTTGAAAGGTGGAGGTTGCCTTGATGTAGGTGGAGTTCGTGTGGAGGGTGGCACCTCCATGATAACATATACAGGGGTGTGCCCATGAGGAGGCATACAGCTGGAAGAAAACATGTGAATATTTGTTCAACTAGCAGAAAAAGTCATAGAAACGTGTTGTTTACAAAGCAGAGATAAAAGATCTAGAAGAGTTTTAAAATACACAGGTATAGATTCATGAGTATGTAATACAAGGTGGAGATTGTTGGGTTAGCATGTCTTGCATACACATATTCGATGAAGAAGACGATGAAGCGATGAGAAGGATCGAAGCGAATGATTGAAGATGGAGAAGAAAAACAGTCAGCAACAGCAATTACGGTCGACCGACCTTGAGGTGCGGTCGACCGTTCCCTGTACAGGGTCATCCCGCAAGGAGGATAATCGATCGGGAGGAAAGTCGACCGTAAGTGTGATGCGATCGACCATTTGTGATTGACAGATTTTTTTTTTTGGGGGGGGGGGGTCTTGGATATTCGTGAGAATCCCAACTTTTTCTTCAAGTCAGATCGTACGACTCTTAATGCAGGGTTATCTCATCAATAGTAATCGAATGGTTAGTGTATCAAGTGTATCAAACTAAGATTTCTCTAGATCTATATAATCAATTATAACGGCTCCTAGAACGATATGACTCTATTAAGTGCCAAGTCAAAGAAGAGAGTAATTCATTTGAGAGGATGAGAGATTTCTTCATTGTAAATAGTAAGTAAGTTCCAGTTAGGCTTGAGAGATGATCGTAGTAAGAATTGTAACATTCTTGTATCTTCTCTAGTTAAAGTAACTTTCCGGTTCTTCCTTCCCCGGATTAAGGTGAAAGCCCCAACCAGGACAATTCTTATGTGCTTTGTGTGATTGGTGTGATCTAGTTTTGCGTAGTGATTTATGTTGATTGTGTCCAAGACTCAACAACATCCTCAATTTCCTAACACGAATGGGGTGTTTGGTTTGTTGTAAAATGTATCCAATCTATGAAGATTACTGTAGGGAAAAGAAATCTTTGAAAATGAGGTCTAAAAAAGTGGTTTATTTAGTTTTATTGTAATACTAGATTTGCCCGTGGGCACATGCCTACGTCACGTCTTCGGAATGATACAGCATATGAAAAGCCCTGTAAACAGTAAAATAACAATTATGTAGCTCAAGTTTGAATAGTATGACAATAATTAATTGTAAATAAAAGTCCGTGTTTCCATTAATATATATTGAAAAATAATTATAAATGAGGGTATAAAATTCAACTTCTTAGAACTTTGAGGGTGGAAAATGATGAAATTTAACTATTAAAGAGATATTTGCTATTTTCAATGTAACATGAACAATAAAAAAACATAAAAAATCTGAAAATTTACAAACCCGAAATTTGAAAATGTAAATTTCTGAGTAAATAGAGAAAGAATGAGAGAGAAAGAGAAATAATTAAATAAATAAATGAGTTGTTTTTTTTTTAGAGGGAGGATTTGAATTTGAGTTTTAGGGTTTGAAATTTGGGGGGGGGGGGGGGGGGGAAGGGGGGGAGAATGTGTTTTGTGAGGTTAGATTTGGGCCTTTGATTTTGAGGGGATTAAAGGAGGGCCACTAGATAGCTTTCTTTGTGTTTTATTATATAGATAAGAGAGAGAGAGAGAGAGAGAGAGAGAGAGAGAGAGAGAGATAATTAAATAAATAAATGAGTTGTTTTTTGGGGGGGGATTTGAATTTGAGTTTTGGGGGGAAAACTTTTAGGGGGGGGGGGGGAGGAATGCGTTTTGTAAGGTTAAATCTGAGCCTTTGATTTTGGAGAGATTGAAGGAGAGCCACTTGATAGCTTTCTTTATATATTGAAAAATAATTATAAATGAGGGTATAAAATCCAACTTTTTAGAACTTTGAGGGTGGAAAATGATGAAATTTGATCATTGAAGAGACATTTTCTATATTCAATGTAACATGAACAATAAAAAATAAAATAAAAAATCTGAGAATTTCTAAGTAAATAGAGAGAGAATGAGAGAATGAGAGTGATAAATAATTAAATAAATAAATGATTTTTTTTTTTTTTGGGTTGGGGGGGGGGGGGATTTGAATTTGAGTTTTAGGTATCACTGTCACATTTACCCGATACCCGGATCCGACCCGGACCCAGCATTGGACCGGAACCGACCCGATCTATACGAGTTCGGGTCCGGGTCCTAAAATTAGACCCGATGCACTTTCGGATCTGGGTCCGGGTCCGCTAAAAATAGAACCGACCTGGACCCGTTAAAACATACCCTCAAACATATAGAATTTGAATAATAGGGTTATAGGAATATACATATAAAAGTAATTGTTGAAGATAGATGTGTAAATATAATATTAATTCATGTACCAAAGTGCAAAAATTGTTAGAATCGTAAGGTATCAGGGTGCAAAAATACTTAAGTGCAAATATTTATTCTCTACTACCGGTCCCGACGAGTAATTTTTTTTACATAGGACCCGGATCCAGACCCGGACCCGGTTCTTGCAAGTCCGGGTCCGGATCCAATTTTTGGACCCGTGAGGTACCGGGTCCGGGTCCGGGTATTGGAGGACCCGACCCGATAGGACCCGATATCTGCTCTAGTTTTAGGGTTTGAAATTTTGGAGGGAAAATGTATTTTGTGAGGTTAGATTTGTGCCTTTGATTTTGAGAGAATTGAAGGAGAGCCACTTGATCGCTTTCTTTGTGTTTTATTATATAGATATGATAAGATAGAGAAATAAATTTAAAAAAGTAGTAAAAAATTAATGTAGAGAAGTAGGTGGAATTGTTTTATTATATAGTGTAAAAAAATATGAGAGAAACAATTTAAAAAGCAGTGAATAGTGCCCATTCTCCGAAATCCAGAATTTTTTTTCCAAATTTCAGAATGTACTACAATAGCGCTACAGTAGCTATAGTAAGAATCCAAATCCAGCCAAAGTTAATCCAGCTAAACAAATCTGTGAATAGTGTTCGTCTATAATTTTTTTTTCTCCATATAAATATTATAAGGGCAAATAAACATGCCCTAAGTGTACCCATGTGATGATATGAATATCACGCATGTGATGATGCTAAGTACATGTACATGCTTAGTCTGAGTAGTCATGTTTGCCGACATCTCGTTTGGCCTTTCACTTGGAAGTGGACGAGTCCCTGTCATACCCATCTTCACGTTCAACAGAAATATTTGCTGACGTTGGTATACATAATTTGGGAGTCGGATCCCCTCCTTTCGGTGTAATTTTGAGGAGGATTCCGTGGATCATTTCAACCATTCATCTAAGAAAGGATGGATGAAAATGATTAACTTGTAAAAAAAAGTTGGCAATAGACAAAAAAAACTGTCGAGCTTGGATCCTCATTGATACTGGACTTGCAAGAGAGAGATTGGTTAAAAGGGGTGTAGCTCATTTAGAGTAGGGTTGGCATTCGGGTCGAACGGGCCGGGCTGAGCTGGATCCGTCCGGGTTCGATGTTGACTTGGGCGGATTCGAACCGGGTTGGTTGCTTAACCGGGCCGGGCCGGGCCAGGTCGAAAAGTAGAAATGGCGATCCGCCCAATCCGTGAACCCTTTCAGGTCCAACCCGGGTCGGTTCAGGTCGGGTCGCGGGCTGGCCCGTTTAGATTGTTATTTTTTTTTAACCTAAAAAAAATAATAATAAACAGTAAAAATCGTAATAATAATAATAAGATTGTAAGAGTGAAATTGCCAAAAATTTTTGAAATATTATTCATATGATTTCAAGTTATACAAGTTTCACAATTTCTAATAAGAAATAAAGAATTCACAAATTTATTTTATAAACATATTTCTTATATACAATTTCAATTTACTTCAATCTTTATAATTTGAAATAACAAGCAAAGATCTAATACAATTTTTTTAACTATTTACAATTGTCTTCAAGTTGGTGGCCTTCAATTAGTTGTTGTTGACTTGTTGTTGTTTAGTTGTTGGTATTGCCGTATTGAATTCTTCATTTTGGTTGTTATTGTTGTTGTTGTTGTTGTTTTCCGGTGAGTTGCTCCCACTTATGGACGTAGATAATGTTTTTCCTTGTTTTCTATCTTCAGTCTTCAGCCAGTCTCCTTTGCAAGTGAGCATCTCTAGCGAGTCAGGCTTCAAGTGATAACTGTAATCAGTTAGAACCCTGCCACTTGAAGAAAATGCACTTTCAGAAGCAACTGTAGAGACATGAGGAGTTAGTAAATCTTTAGTCATATATTTAAGAATATTATAAGTGTGTTCATGGTCTTTCCACCATTGTAAAATATCTAGTGAAGAAGAAGAAGACTCAAAATCTTGTTGGTTATACCAATTGAATTCATTTGGTTGATTAGTCTTAGGTTTTTTGGAATGAATTTGTGCAAGTAAATTTAATGTTCCATCATCAAATTTACTCTTACCCTTACATTCGGAACTACCAGAAGAAGAACTAACTACAGAAGTTGTACTACTAGAAGCAAAAGATCTGTCATAATAATCATACAAGTTATTTAATATAGATTCAAATTTAACTAAGAAAGAAGCGCAATCAATTTCTATTTCTATTTCTACATTTTTCCCAAGTAATACAAAAAATATTTCAATGAAACTCTTCGTGCCTTCTAATTTGATACGAGAATCCATAATGGTAACAACACAAATCAACTTAGGAGGAGGATAAAAATACTTCAAAAAAATTTTGTATGCAGGTTTTACAATATCATCAACAAAAGTATCATTTAACATTTCGTTAAATGTTTGCATCATAGTAACTATTGAAATAAAAATGCTACTAGAATTGATTCATATGATTTTGAAAATTTTAAAGTTGCAGTTTTAAAAGGTTCTAAAAATTTAAACAAAGATTCGGCATAAAACACAATCGGTGGGAGTCATTTCAAAATTTGGCATATTTTTTGCGATACAAAAATCATTTACAACTGCTTTATATTCGGTAACAACATGTAGTAAATCAAAAGTAGAGTTCCATCGGTATTTAACATCCTTTGAAAATATTCTAAAATGAACATTTGAAATTCTACACCAATTTTTCCATTCTTGAAATACGCTGGGACTTAATGCAATAAAATGTACACAATTTCTAATTTTAAGTATATATGGATCGGCTATTTTTAATACATCTTAAACATATAAATTTAAAATATGATATGCACATCTAATATGAAAAATATTATCAGATGAAGGGTTTAATGCGAATTTTAAAGTAGTAATTACTGCATTGTTGTTAGATGCATTATCAAAACTAATACACATAATTTTATCGCGAATATGAAAAATATCACAAATTTCTAAAATACAATTTGCTATTTCAGTCCCACTATGGGGATAGGGCAACGCGGCAAGTAATATGATTCTTTTTTGAAGAATCCAATCATTATCGATTTAATGATAGGTTATTCCCATCATTGGAATATTATTGACACCCGTCCAACAATCCGAAGTTAAACTAACTCTACAAGTTAAACTCCATAAAATTGCAATCAAAGCATCCTTCAATTCATTGTAGACTTTAAAACAATCCAATTTGCATGTATTTCTCGAGATTCTTCTAAAATTAGGGTTTAAGGCCGTTTGATTAAAATTTTCCAAGTCCCTACTCTCGGAATAGGAAAATTGTAACTCTTCCTTTATTACTAATCGGGCCATTTCCCGATGAATAAGATCGGGATCATAAGGATGGCTATCAACTAGACTGGTCCTAGGTTTGATTTTTTGTTGTCCGGGTAGGTCAACAAGAAGGTCTTTATGGTTATGTTGGATGTATTCTAATTGTACCGGTGCCATCATCCCCTCTTGAATTTGTATGCCTTAGAACATATTTTACAAACTTTCAAATCTATACCCGGATTTTCTTCGTCAGGGATAAATTCGTAAAATTTATGCCAATCACTACTTTCCCCTCTACTTTTCCTACCACTATGGGGTTGTGTTGTTTCGATTGGTTGTTGTTGTTGTTCTTCTTCTTCTAATTGTATGTAGCCTACAACCTCATCGTGTGTACCCCATTGTTGGGTAGGAGGATCATGGTACTCTTTGGTGGGCTCACTAATTGGGACAATTGTTGGCCTACGGGAAGTGCCAGTGGAATCTTGCCCACTTTGGCTACGACCGCTACAGTGTGATCTAGACATAATGTAGTAATGTATGTAAAAAAACTATACAATGTTGGAGCGATGAGTTATAAAAAAAATTTAGAAAACAAGAGGGTTGAGATAGAGAAGATAAAAAAAACCAACAAAAATTATAACTACAACAAAAATTAAATAAGAAGAGAGGTATGAAATTTTGATACCGTTCACCGTGGATATGCGTATATAAAAAAATCCGTAAAAATAAAAATAGAAGTATAAGTAGAAATAAGCGATTCCGGAATTTAAGAGTTGGGGAGAGCTTGAAGGAGAGTTGAAGACTTGATCACTTGGAGTTGGACGAGAGTTGAAGAGCTGAAGACGATGTTGAATTTTGATTTCGATGCGATCGGAATTTGATCATGTATATGCCTTCAAGAATTGCTTGTTCAATACTTCAATTGTTCACAAACTGCTTAGAAATGAGTTATAATAGTAGAGAGAGTAAGAGAGATTTTTGTGAATTTTTTGATGGGGTTTTTGGGGGAAGAATTTATAGGATAAAAATTAAAAAAAAACCCAAAAAAACCCAAAAAAAAAAACCAAAAAAACGGCAATTAGAGCCGCTGAGGGCTCTCTAGACAATAGTGCCCAACGGCACATTTCGACCCGTTGGACCCACGGGTCAACGGTCGACCCGTGGCAGGTCGAACATTTGATCCGTTCGGGTCTAACGGTTCGCAACCTGCGGGTCGACCCGCGGGTTGGCGGGCGGTTCATGTTTTTTAAACGGGTTCGCGGGCCGGGTTACGCTAGTTGGATCCGTTATTTTCGAGACCCGGGTCGACCCGTTACTGTTCACGGGTTCGATCCGAACCCGTGATACCGTTTCGCGGGCTGAGTTATACGTGCGGGATGCAGGCGGGTCGGCGATTTACTCGGCCCACTTACCATCCCTAATTTAGACCATACAAAATACAGAATATATAATCTCTCCAGCAGGAGAGTGCTATATATGTAAGCTTTTTTGTCATGTCCTTTTACAATTTTAACAGCATATTTTAAATGTTGCAAAATTCTCCCTCTTTTCCTTGCTCACAAGAACCTATTTTATTAAGACACGCCAAAAAGTGATTATACACCGTTCTTCTATTAGGTTGAGATGGTTTTGAAGAGAGGACAATATTAACTTTTGTTGATTTTTAATTTGGTGCGCATAAAATGTGTCTACAATTATTAATAAGTTTGAATTAAGTTATTCAGATTTTCAGAATCAAAACAATATCTAAGAGAGATTCAAGAATATTCAAATAAGGAAAAAGATTCAAGAATATTCAAAGAAGAAAAATAATAAAGAAAGATTGAGAAATCAAGCAAAATGAGAAGATATTCAAAAAGAGAAATTGATTGATTAATGTCCAAGAAAGCCATCAAGTTCAGCTACCATCATTCCATATTTGTGAGATTTACCTATGTGTAAATTTATTGATTAAAAGATTAGTTTTTGGTAAGAACAAATAGTGGATTCGTATGAACAGCGCGATAACGGTCACTTTATGTCGGTCGACTGCAGCTCTAAGTTGTGTAAGAAACAGTCGACCCTTCATCTCTCTAGCTTACAACAGAGAGCTGAACGGTCGACTGCACTAATATTGCGGTTGACCGCACTTTGCGCTGTTCACATTTTTTGGAATGTATCATTTTCATTTTTGATCAATACACTTCCTAGTCTATATATTTGGACGAACCCACTGTTTATTCTTCGCCTATCACTTCTGAGAAAAATATTCTTAACTAATCTTTTAACAATCAATCCGAGTGTGTGATAACTAGTTTATATTCTTCAGTCAGGATCATTTAAGATCTTGAGTTTCTTTTTCTTTTTCTTCCACTTCCGTGAGATTGACGGGACTTGTCTTAGAAGTCCTGTGGGTGTAATAGGTCTCTCGGCCTGAATTCGAGAATCACTGTACAGGGGTTTTGAGTATAGTGAAACGCTTGCGGCGGAAAATTGTTACAAGTAAGAGGTGTGGACGTAGATCTGGAGGTCGAACCACGTTATATCGCTGTGTCACTTGTGCTATCTGTGTCTGCTCTTCTTAATTTTTTATTTACTCTGCTTTTTATTTAAGTAATTTTTTTATTCCGTACAATCACTCTATTCATTGCTAGGGTGATTTACAACTTTCTATTGTATGACAACTTACACTTTCTTGTATGCTCCATCCAAACAATAAATTTGGAAGTCAAATAAATTGGAGAGTATACAATAGGTTTTTTTAAATCCAAACATTTGGTTATACAATTCTCACTTGTTCGGTTGAATTTTTGAAGTCCACTTAGTTGCAAATTTCTTCTGAAATAATAAATTTTATTAAAAAAAAGAAATAATAAATATACTTGCAGGGCTCAGGGTTTCACCATGAACCTGGAAAGCAATGGAAAAGAAAAGTTTATATGCTCAATCTCGAGGTGATCGGAAGCACAGTTTTTTAGGGTGATTGGTTTTTTGGTCAGATGAATTGTACGCCCAACTGGCCGTATAATGGTTTTTTTGCTCAGAGCAATTTGGCCAAGCCCAGTTGATAATGTGATTGTGCAAGTTGTTTTCAGTATCTTCTGTTTGTAATAGTCATAAGTTTCCTCCCTCCTGCCAAAGATAAGATTTCCAAGAAAAGACAAGCAGTAAAAGTCTCTTGATCTTGGACAACTAAAGATCTCTTGATCAAATTCTGCCACATATATTATATACAAACGCTCTTATGTCTTCCTATATATAACTAACTAGTATAATGCACGTGCGATGCACGTCTATAAAAAAATTTAGTCTTACTTATTTTACGTAATTCAGAAATTTTATCCGATCCTGGTCAATGCAGTTTTTGACAATATGTTCAAAGTATTGCAATTTATTGAGATCAATTAGTAATGATAACTTTTTTTGTGTTATACTATATCAGTATTCAGTACACTAAGTACTGCTTATTTTGAATTTTATTTCCCTAGAAATCACTCACTAATCACTTCACCCACTAATCACCATTAATAATTAAAACGTGCACGACATACAAAGTCATGCTAACATGAATGGTCATGAATGGTCTCGGTATGCTGCACCCACTAATCCATAAGCAACCACATTCAACACATTCTCACAATTTACCAAACCAAATGCACATTCTCACACATTCTCACAATTTTCCAACATGAATGGTCATGAATGGTCATGAATGGTCTCGGTATGGTCAGATATTAATCACCTTCTATTAATCACTCACTAATCACTTCACCCACTAATCACCATTAATAATTAAAACGTGCACGACATACAAAGTTATGCTAAGATGAATGGTCTCGGTATGCTGCACCCACTAATCCATAAACAACCACATTCAATACATTCTCACAATTTACCAAACCAAATGCACATTCTCACACATTCTCACAATTTTCCAACATGAATGGTCATGAATGGTCATGAATGATCTCGGTATGGTCAGATATTAATCACCTTCTATTAATGAAGGGTATGAATGGGTGGCATGCAAATCTAGGGCTGTTCATCGGTGCTAAACCAAACCGAACCGAACCGAAATTTTTGGTTTGGTATATTTGAAACCAAAATCTGAACCGAAACTGATAAAATTTGGTTTGAACCGAACCAAATTTTATCAGTTCGGTTCGGTTAATAACCGAACTAACCGAAATTTTTAATACATACTAATTTTCTACTATGACTCAGAAGAGTGGCAGATGAGTCAGAAATATTCATACTTTTCGCTCTCATAACTTAGACCATCTCAGAATGAAAATGGTGCTTGTCCTCCATTTGAGAAGTTGAAGATTGAACCACCATCCTATTAGGCTACACATCAGTGTGGCTCACATGGTAATAATCTATTCTTCACGTAAAACAATTCATCCTAAATCAGGATTCACATTTCACACACATAGCCTTGGTAGTATTTTGATTTCATTTTGATTTCACACACATAATCAGGTATGCTACTATTAGCTGGAAGTGCACTTGCATAGCGGCTTAGTTTGAGATGGATCCTAGGGGTATAATTTATTTTGGTCCAAAAAAAGTTCGGTTTTTTGTTTGGTTCGGTTTATTTAGAAGCCAACCAAAAACCGAACCGAACTCTCTAAAAAAACTTCGGTTTGGATCAAAACCGAACCGAAAACCGAAAAACCGAACCAAATTGATAAATTTCGGTTCGATTCGGTTCGGTAATCGGTTTTAACCAAAGTATGAACAGCCCTATGCAAATCTACAATTTTCCAACATGAATGGTCATGAATGGTCTCGGTATGGTCAGATATTAATTACCTTCTATTAATGAAGAGTATGAATGGGTGGCATGCAAATCTTAATTTATTAGTCATGCAAATTACATTTTTTAACCCTATATATTTTTTTTGTCTTTTATGTTGATGGGGGCATGATAGTAAAAAGCCGCTAAAATAGGGCTTTGCTTAATAATAGTATAGATATGAATGGGTGGCATGCAAATCTTAATTTATTAGTCATGCAAATTACATTTTTTAACCCTATATATTTTTTTTGTCTTTTATGTTGTTGGGGGCATGATAGTAAAAAGCCGCTAAAATAGGGCTTTGCTTAATAATAGTATAGATATAGATATATTTTTTTTGTCTTTTATATTGATGGGGGCATGATAGTAAAAAGCCGCTAAAATAGGGCTTTGCTTAATAATAGTATAGATAGATATGAATGGGAGGCATGCAAATCTTAATTTATTAGTCATGCAAATTACATTTTTTAACCCTATATATTTTTTTTGTCTTGTATGTTGATGGGGGCATGATAGTAAAAAGCCGCTAAAATGGGGCTTTGCTTAATAATAGTATAGATAGATATGAATGGGTGGCATGCAAATCTTAATTTATTAGTCATGCAAATTACATTTTTTAACCCTATATATTTTTTTTGTCTTTTATGTTGATGGGGGCATGATAGTAAAAAGCCGCTAAAATGGGGCTTTGCTTAATAATAGTATAGATAGATATGAATGGGTGGCATGCAAATCTTAATTTATTAGTCATGCAAATTATATTTTTTAACCCTATATATTTTTTTTGTCTTTTATGTTGATGGGGGCATGATAGTAAAAAGCCGCTAAAATAGGGTTTTGCTTAATAATAGTATAGAAGTATAGATATGAATGGGTGGCATGCAAATCTTAATTTATTAGTCATGCAAATTACATTTTTAACCCTATATATTTTTTTTGTCTTTTATGTTGATGGGGTCATGATAGTAAAAAGCCGCTAAAATGGGGCTTTGCTTAATAATAGTATAGATAGATTTGAATGGGTGGCATGCAAATCTTAATTTATTAGTCATGCAAATTATATTTTTTAACCCTATATATTTTTTTTATCTTTTATGTTGATGGGGGCATGATAAGAAAAAACCACTAAAATAGGGCTTTGCTTAATAATAGTATAGAAGTATAGATATGAATGGGTGGCATGCAAATCTTAATTTATTAGTCATGCAAATTATATTTTTTAACTCTCTATATTTTTTTTGTCTTTTATGTTGATGGGGGCATGATAGTAAAAAGCCGCTAAAATGGAGCTTTACTTAATAATAGTATAGATTATAAGGAAAAAAGGGGATAACATTCCGTATTATATGGTTAACGCAAGTAACACTCCAGATTATTCATGCAGTGCATGAAAACCTCCATTGGTGTAATCTTGTTTGAACTTGTGTAAACTTTGAACTCAGTAGCTGAGCTCAATCGCACAAACGTTCTAAAAATCTTAACAAAAAAGCTGATAATTCATGGGTGATATTGAATTTTCTCCGTAGAAGGGACCTAATCTGCATTCATGTACGTACTTTAATAGGTAAGGATTAGGTATTTGTTTTGGTCATCTATCTCTACTATATTAATGGGAGAGTTGGGGTTGTAAACAAATAAACAATTTTTTATTATTTCTTAGTGTGTGTCAATGCGTGTAGCGCACGCGTTGGTAGATTTTTTTTTTGTCCTTTTCATTCCCCCTCCCCATTTTCTCCACGTGCAACGCACATGTATAATATGTAGATTTTTTTTTTGTCATTTTCATTTCCCCTCCCCATTTTCCCCACGTGCAACGCACGTGTATAATACATATTTTTAAAAAATACATCACACGTGCATCGCACGTGCATTATACTAGTATAATAAAATACAAAGAAAGTCATCAAGTGGCTCTTCTTCAATCCCCAAAAATCAAAGGTCCAGATCTAATCTCATAAAATACAATTTTCCCCCAAAACTTAAAGTCAAATCCCCCCTTCAAAACAACTCTTTTATTTATTTAATTATCTCTCTCTCTCTCTCAACTCATGTATTTCTTTAATTCTCTCTCTCTCTCTATATATATACTAGTAGTTTACATGTGCGATGCACGTTTAATAAATATAATTTTTTAAAATATAAATTTAGATATAGTCTTGATTTGAACCAAGAACCTCCTTTATAATAGTTGTGCACGTGAGTTGCACGGGTGGTAGAATGACAAAACATTTACAAATGACACTAAGGCCTTCTCCCATAATAATATTAGATATATATATATATATATATATATATATATATATATATATATATATATATATATATATATAATAAAACACAAAGAAAGCTATCAAGTGGCTCTCCTTCAATCCCCCAAAAATTAAAGGTCCAAATCTAACCTCACAAAACATATTTTTTCCTCCCAAAAGTTTCCCTCCAAAACTCAAATTCAAATCCCCCACCCAAAACAACTCCTATATTCATTTAATTATTATATTTCCTCTCTCTCTCTCTCCCCCTCCCTCTTCTATTCAAAAAATTAAGAAATAAAAATTAAAATTTTTTAAAAAAAATCTTATCTTGGATATAATATATCATATACATATATATATATATATATATATATATATATATATATATATATATATATATATATATATAGGGGGGGGGATTGTTCTGTTTTGCACTAGGCCTCCGTGTGCACTCGGCCTCCCCGCCTTCGTATCGACAATCTGAACCATTCACATTGATCTACATGTCTAAATTAGTCTAAATATGTAAATCAAATTATTTGAAATTTATATTTCCATCCATCATTTGAATATAAAAAACAACGATTTTCAGCCTTACAATTTGTAACACTTCAAAATGAATTTCAAATGTTTTGATTTTACATATTTAGACTAATTTAAATGTGTAGATCAATATGAATGGTTCGGATCGTCAATACGAAGGCGAAAAGGCCGAGTGCACACAAAGGCCTAATGGACAACGGAACATTACTCTCTATATATATATATATATTGTTGATTCTTGATTTTGATGATCACAACACAGTGCAACATGTGTCTATGTTATACAGCTGACATTGCAGTGCAGAGACTAAAGACAATTATAGCTGAACAAACAAACAAGCTCAAACAGATACAGATGAAGAAGACAAGGATCAAGTTTTAATTCAAGACTCAAGACTCAAGACTTCAAGCTCAAATGTGTTATATTATTTTGTCTTGTAAACATTGTATTTTATTTCTTGTTGAGTCTTAGTCTGATGTAAAGCCTTGTCAACACACACACACACACTACTCAAAATTTCATAATGTGTGTCTCTTAAAACCCCCAAAAATAAGTCAAAACAGTTTGAAGAATTTTAACTTTTAAGTACCAGTCGACTTAAGCTTTTGCCAGTCGACTGATAAGTACAAAACTGTTTAAAATTATTCAAACTCTGATCAGTCGACTCTTATGGCAACCCAGTCGACTGTTCGAGAGCTTTTGACCGTTTTCTGATTTTCAAAATCGAATTTTTTCAAACTCAAAAGTTCTGATCCGTTGGTTGACAGTTGTGTAACTGTTTTTCCAACGTTCAGAAGATCAAAACTTCTTATATAGAGTTTCTTATCTCACAGAAAAGAACAACTTGATTTTCATATTCACCCGAGCACTCTCGTCAAAACCTTTTTAAGAGATTTTCTGTGAGAAACAAAGCTTTCAAAGTTCATACACTTTGGTTCTCTACATTCAGTCCAGTATAGCATTGAATTCGCTCTGGACTGAGTATAGAAGTCAACCTTGTGATTTAGCCTCGTGCATCAACACATACACCAACAAGGCTATAGGTTGATTGTAAAAATTCTTCTTGTACTTTTGCTCTCGGTTGGAGAGTGGTTGTTGACTCTTGGTTGTAGAGTCGGTGTCTTTTCACTCTTGGTAGTAGAGTGGGTTGCTTTCTCTGGTTGAGAGAAAGGACTACGGGTTAGACAAGGTTGTTGTCGTAACGCCATAGGGTATTCTTGTAATTTTTCAAGAATAGTGGAAATCTCAAGTGGGTTGCTTGGGGACTGGATGTAGGTCGGGAGGACCGAACCAGGATATATCTTGTGTACTCTGTGATTGATTATCTTGTGTCTGCATTTACTTTTACTTATTTAAACTCTGCAAAACTTGTCTGGCCAGTCGACTCAGATTCGTATCAGTCGACTGCTCAGTCTTTTATTTAGTTGTTCTCTTTGCTTCATCAGTCGCCTGCCTTATCTATAAGTCGACTGCATCAAGAGTTTAAATTTCTTTTATTTTTGCTATATCAGTCGACTGGTTCACCACTAAGTCGACTGTGCCGAGAGAAATTATTTATTCCGCAATTTATTTTTGATAAACACTATTCACCCCCCCTCTAGTGTTTGTTGCTTAGCCTACATGATCCAACACTTGGTATCAGAGCAAGGTTACAGGCTATGGCAACTACTTCAAATACAAATCAGTACCATGAAGGCCAATCTACACAACGGCCACCACTATTTGATGGAACGAACTACAATTACTGGAAGTGCCGAATGCGAATCTATCTCCAATCAATCAACTACGAGATATGGCAAATGACAGAGATGGAATACACTGCCCCTACCATTTCATATGCACAATGGAATGATGATCAAAAGAGTCAGACTATGAACAATGCCAAAGCAATGAATGCTTTATTCTGTGCACTGACGAAGGAAGAATTCAACCGTGTATCCAATGCTACAACCGCACATCAAATTTGGCATACACTCGAGGTAACACATGAAGGAACAAATAAAGTAAAAGAGTCTAAAATCTCTGTTATTGTCCACAGGTTTGAGATGTTCAGAATGAAGGACAATGAGACTGTGTCCGAGATGATTACAAGATTCACAGACATCACAAACTCTCTTGTGGCGCTTGGAAAGATCTATACCCAAGCAGAGATGGTCAGAAAAGTCCTACGTGCACTCACTCCAGAATGGGAGAAGAAAACCACAGCAATAGAAGAGGCAAATGATTTGTCAACACTTACTCTCGAGAATCTTGTTGGTAATCTCATGGCATATGAGGTCCAACTTGAAGATCGAAAGAAAGATACTGAATCACACCAAGCAAAGAAGAAATCATTGGCTTTTAAAGCCATGACTGACTCAGAAGATGAGGAAGAAGATGAAGAAGAAATAGCAATGTTCACTCGGAAATTCAAGAAGTTCTTAAAGAAGGGTAAGTTTCATTCTAAACGTAAAGATTCTAATGACCCTCCTACATGTTTCAGGTGCAATAAAATAGGTCACATGAAGAAGGATTGTCCCTTAGAAAATGCAAAGAACAAGGGAAAATCATCCAACTTCAAGAAGGACAAATATCCAAAGAACAAATTTGCCAAGAACAAAAAGGCCTATCAAGCTACATGGGATGATAGTGATTCATCTTCCGAAGAAGAAACAGATGAAAATAACGAAGTGGCAAATGTGTGTTTTATGGCTGCACAAGAACATGTAAGTAATGATTATGATTTCGAAGATCTTCTTGATGCTTTTAATGAAATATTCCAAGAGTTAAAGAAAGAAAAGATTAGAGTTAAGAATCTTGAGAAAGTGAATCAAACACTTAATCAAGAAAATCTTAACCTTGATAAGAAAGTAAAATCCTTAAATTCTCGCATTGCAAGTTTAGATACTGATCTTGAAACTCTCAAAAAGAATTATGAAGAGATTTCAAAGAACGTGTCTAAGTTTAACAAAGGCAAAGAGAATTTAAATGATATGTTTCATCATCAAGTTACATCTAGTCAAAAATTTGGACTTGGTTTTAAAAAACCTTCTGTAAAAGAATCTCCTGTTTTCTAGTAAGAATAAATCAGCATCTATTTCTAGTGTTACACACAAGTTGTATGATTTCTTTGCAAAACCAAAGGTTGTTAATTTCAGTGATAAAAGCAAAACTAACATTCGGGTAAGTCGACTGAACCATACCACCAGTCGTCTGTCCAGAGAAAGTGGATCTTATTCTATGAGATCAAAACCTCCTATAAGTCGACCTAGTGCATCTACCAGTCGACTGATGTACACCAACAGTCGACTGAGCAACACTGGTAAGTCGACTGGACAGAACAAACTAGTATGGGTTCCAGTCAGTCTTAATCAGAATGATAGAATTGCTTATATCAATTCTTATATGCTGAATGTGTGTAATTCTACCTATTATATTCCTGCTTATGGAGGAAGATCAAACTCTTCATGGATTTGGTTTCCCCCAAACTAATGTGCTTTGGACCCAATAAAAAGGGTACCATATTTACCTTAAATTTTTTATAGGTACCCAAGAAAGAACGCTGGATATTAGACAGCGGATGTTCAAAACACATGACAGGGCATGCCAACCTACTATCCACCATTCAAAATATAGATGGAGGAACCATCACCTTTGGAGATAACAACAAAGGCAAAGTCATCGGTATTGGCATGGTCGGTAAAATATCTAACCCTATTATAGAAAATGTGCTTTTGGTTAATGGCTTAAAGCATAATCTCTTAAGCATTAGTCAATTGTGTGATAAAGGTTATAAAATAGTTTTTGAAAAAGATGCATGCTTAATTTATGATTCTACTATGCAAAATGTTGTTTTTCAAGGCTTTCGTAAAAATAATATTTATGAATTATGTTTGAATGCAATTGATTTTTCAAATGATTTGTTTGATAGCTTCTAACAATGAATCTTGGTTATGGCATAGAAGATTTGGACATGTGAACATGAAAAATCTCTCAAAATTATCTAAATATAACCTAGTTAAAGGACTGCCAAAACTATCCTTTAAAAAGGATAAGTTATGTGATGCATGTCAGCTAGGAAAACAAATCAAATCCACTTTTAAAATAAAAGACGTAATCTCTACTAGTAGGCCACTTGAATTAATTCATATGGATTTATTTGGCCCTACTAGAGTTGTTTCTTTAAATAAAAGTAGATATGTGTTTGTTTTAGTAGATGATTTTTCAAGATTCACTTGGACATTCTTTTTAAAACATAAAAATGATGCTTTTGAAGAGTTTGCACATTTTTGTAAACGTGTTCAAAATCAAAGATCTCTAACCATAGTCACTATTAGAAGTGATCATGGTGGAGAATTTGAAAATGAAACATTTACAGAATATTGCAACAAGAATGGTATAACACATTCATTTGCATTTCCTAGAGCTTCACCACAAAATGGTGTGGTTGAAAGGAAAAATAGGACTTTGCAAGAATGCGCACGTACTATGCTTGTTGAAAGCAATCTACCAAAGCATTTTTGGGCTGAAGCTGTTGCTACAGCTTGTTATGTTTTGAATAGAATTCTTCTAAGACCTAAACTAAAGAAGACTTGTTACGAGTTATTTTTTAATAAAATTCCTAAAGTCTCTTACTTTAAGATATTTGGTTGCAAGTGTTTTATTCTAAACACAAAAGATAATTTAGACAAATTTGATCCTAGATCTAATGAGGGTATCTTTTTGGGATACTCAAATAGGAGTAAAGCATATAGAATTTTCAATAAGTCTACAATGACTATTGAAGAATCAATGCATGTTACATTCGATGAATCCTTACCTTCATCAACATTAAATAAAGATGATGAAACTGATTTATCACCGTTAGATAATGTGATTAAATCCTTAGAGCAAACTAATCTATCTGATAAGTCGACTGATAAGGTCTCCCAGTCGACTGACGTAAAGCAGTCGACTGAAGAACCAGTCAAGTCGACTGATCCGATTGAGATATCTTCAACTTTACCAAAGTCATTTGTTGAAGTTAAAGATCATCCTCATGACTTAATAATTGGTGACATCTCCCATGGTATTCAGACACGTTCACATGTTAATATGATCTCTCATACAGCATTCTTGTCGGATTTTGAACCGAAAAATATACAAGAAGCTTGTGAGAATGAATATTGGATGAATGCCATGCAAGATGAACTAAACCAATTTATAAGGAATGATGTATGGGATTTAGTTCCTAGACCTCCTGATCAGACTATCATTGGTACCAAATGGGTATTCAAGAATAAGTTAGATGAATCAGGACAAGTTGTAAGGAACAAGGCTAGATTAGTTGCCCAAGGATATAATCAAGAAGAAGGTATAGATTTTGATGAAACATATACTCCTGTTGCTAGACTAGAATCTATTCGAATTTTATTATCTTTTGCTTGTTTCATGAATTTTATACTTTATCAAATGGATGTGAAAAGTGCTTTTCTTAATGGGTTTATTAAGGAAAATGTTTATGTTAAACAACCACCTGGTTTTGAACATGAACAATTTCCAGATCATGTTTATAAATTGAAAAAGGCTTTATACGATCTTAAACAAGCACCTCGTGCTTGGTATGATCGTTTAAAAACTTTTCTTTTAGAAACAGGATTTGAAATAGGTAAAGTAGACACTACTTTGTTTATCAAAAGAGTTGAGAATGATATCTTAATCATACAAATATATGTTGATGATATAATTTTTGGTTCTACAAATAATAATCTATGTCAAGAATTTGCTAATACCATGAAAAATGAATTTGAGATGAGTCACATGGGTGAACTCAATTATTTCCTTGGATTGCAAATTAAACAGTCCTCAAATGGCATATTCATCAATCAACGAAAATATGCAAAGGAATTACTCAAACGTTTTCACATGGATAGTACTAGTAATAAATCCACACCTATGGCTACTACTACTACTCTTGACAAAGACTTATTAGGTAAGAGTGTTGATCAAAAACTCTATCGAGGTATGATTGGTTCACTCTTATATATTACTGCAAGTAGACCAGATATTATGTTCAGCGTATGTTTATGTGCTAGATATCAATCTAGTCCTAAAGAGTCTCATTTAAAAGCAGTGAAATGAATTTTAAGATATATTAAAGGCACATCTGAATATGGTTTATTTTATCCACGCACCGATAATTTTCAACTTTTGTCTTATAGCGATGCCGATTTTGCTGGAAGCAAAACTGATCGCAAGAGTACTAGTGGTACATGTCACTTTTTGGGACATTCCCTAGTATCTTGGTACAGTAAAAAGCAAAACTCCGTATCCCTATCAACCACAGAAGCTGAATATATCGCTGCAAGTTCGGCATGTGCACAAATTTTATGGATGAAACAAACCTTGTTAGATTATGGTATTTCATTTGAGAAACCCTCAATTATGTGTGATAATACCAGTGCAATTAATCTATCTAAAAATCCGATTCAACATTCACGTACGAAACATATTGATATTCGACATCATTTTCTACGTGATCATGTTTTAAAAGGAGATATATCTTTAGACTTTATCTCTACTGATAAACAAGTAGCAGATATATTTACCAAGCCCCTTAAAGAAGATACTTTCATTAAGTTAAGAAGAGAACTTGGAATTTGTGATTTTATTGATACTTGTTGAACATGGCTTCTGCTAAGTCGACTGTCTATGTGTATAAGTCGACTGAACTGTTTTTTAAACATATACATTTTTTATCTTACCAGTCGCCTGGTTCATATACCAGTCGACTGATTAGTAGATATAACATTTTTATTTTTTTCTCGACTCAGTCGACTGATAACCCCTACCAGTCGACTGTCGGGAGATCAATTGTTTTCAGCGAGTCTTCATCACAGTTTTGAGATAAAACTGCTCAATTTCTCACCCGTGACTCCTTATCTCAGCCGTTGATATCTCTTCCTTGCATCTGAGCCGTCTATTCCCTGTTAAAAACCCTTTACCAGCCCCTCTTTCTCACTTTTACCGATCTCCAATTTCACCCCCAATTTTAAAACCCTGAGGCAAGAGAAGAAGAAGCTCAATTCGACCAGATTTCAAGTCGACTGCTGGCTGCTAATTCTCTCATCTGTGATTGTCTCTCTCTTCCATCTTGGTAAATCTCGATTTCTTGTCTCCTTCCAAAACCCTAATGGCACCCAAAAGATCTAAGAGAACTCACGAGGGTACTTCTTCTTCACAAGAATATACCCAATATCTCTTGAGTCCCGATCTTCTTGATCGTTGGTATCTCTTTTGTACCATTCAAATCTTCCCTGGAAGATTTGTAAATTTTGATGACTTAGATCGTTTTAACCTCATTCCACTTTTTCAAAATTGTAGTCTTTATGACTTTCTATCTTTATCTAACCAACCAAATTACTATCCCCAACTCATTTATTTGTTTTATACAAATATGACCGTTGTTCAAAAAACTAATGGGGATGTATTAATCCGTTCGTCAGTGAAAAATATTAAAATGACTATAACACCGACTAGGATTAATGCAATGTTGGGTATAGATGATGGTGGAATTCATCTTGATGAAGTTATTTTAGATGATGCCTCAATATTGTCTAAAATTCTCTTACCTAATTCTCAACTTCCAATGACAAGCAGAAATCTAAGACCAATTGCTAAGCTTGTCGGTAGAATATTAGCTTATAACATCCTTCCTAAAAAGGGGAGTTATGACCAATATTCTATTGAGTTACAAAAAGCTATATATGCAATTTTTGGTAGGATAGTTGTTGATTGGGGTCAAGTTATTTTTTCAAAACTTTATCAAGACCACACTCATTTTCTACCCTTTGGAGGTTTCCTTACTAGAGTCTTTACTGCTTTTAAAGTTGATCTTGAGTCGGAGACAAATGTTGTTTCTAGATATGAGTGTTTCGATCGTGCTAGTTTGGCACGCATGAAACTCCTTGATGCTCCTACTCGCTCACCCCCTAGGTCTCCTCCAATGTCCCAAGCTCCCTTAGGTTCATCTTCTAGACCTAGAGCCTCTCAACCTTCTACATCTGATGATCCACCTCTCCCTCAAGCCAATTATGATGACCCTCGAACCATGTACGACTGTGTGTCTTACCTAATGAACCATTCAGTCACAGTCGATAGACATCTTTCTTCCCTTGGTTCCAAACTAGACCATATTGGTTCTGAGGTAGCCCATCTCTCTCATCTCTTCACTTCTCAGTTTCATCCTCCTTCTCAAGATGATGACGACGACTCCGAAGAAGATGATTGAAGATTACTTCTTTTTATTATTATTTATGTAATTTTCTTTCTAAATGCATTTTGTTTCTATGTATTAGACTTTCTTTTTTAATGCCAAATCTGGTCAATTTATGTTTTTTGATGATTCCAAAGGGGGAGAGAAAGAATGTTCTCAGTTATATTTTATCTATGTGTTACATTTTGCCTGTGTGTTATGTTCTATCTGTGCTTGCATTTGTTACATTCAAAATATCTCTCTGGTCAGTCGACTTACCCAAGGATACAGTCGACTGCTGCTGCAGCTGTGATACTTGATGCATCTGTGATATTTGATATAATGCTTTCATGTTCTGGTCAGTCGCCTGATCTATTTTCCAGTCGACTGATACATTCTGTATATCAAGTTTTTATTTTATGTATGCATATTGTGTTTTTAATAGGGGGAGCTTTCAAAATCTATGCTTGTATGTCTGTTTATAAACTGTTATCAGCTATTGTGTTGTCATCATCAAAAAGGGGGAGAATGTTGATTCTTGATTTTGATGATCACAACACAGTGCAACATGTGTCTATGTTATACAACTGACATTGCAGTGCAGAGACTAAAGACAATTATAGCTGAACAAACAAACAAGCTCAAACAGATACAGATGAAGAAGACAAGGATCAAGTTTTAATTCAAGACTCAAGACTCAAGACTTCAAGCTCAAATGTGTTATATTATTTTGTCTTGTAAACATTGTATTTTATTTCTTGTTGAGTCTTAGTCTGATGTAAAGCCTTGTCAACACACACACACACACACTACTCAAAATTTCATAATGTGTGTCTCTTAAAACCTCCAAAAATAAGTCAAAACAGTTTGAAGAATTTTAACTTTTAAGTACCAGTCGACTTAAGCTTTTGCCAGTCGACTGATAAGTACAAAACTGTTTAAAATTATTCAAACTCTGATCAGTCGACTCTTATGGCAACCCAGTCGACTGTTCGAGAGCTTTTGACCGTTTTCTGATTTTCAAAATCGAATTTTTTCAAACTCAAAAGTTCTGATCCGTTGGTTGACAGTTGTGTAACTGTTTTTCCAACTTTCAGAAGATCAAAACTTCTTATATAGAGTTTCTTATCTCACAGAAAAGAACAACTTGATTTTCATATTCACCCGAGCACTCTTGTCAAAACCTTTTTAAGAGATTTTCTGTGAGAAAAAAAGCTTTCAAAGTTCATACACTTTGGTTCTCTACATTCAATCCAGTATAGCATTGAATTCGCTTTGGACTGAGTATAGAAGTCAACCTTGTGATTTAGCCTCGTGCATCAACACATACACCAACAAGGCTATAGGTTGATTGTAAAAATTTTTCTTGTACTTTTGCTCTCGGTTGGAGAGTGGTTGTTGACTCTTGGTTGTAGAGTCGGTGTCTTTTCACTCTTGGTAGTAGAGTGGGTTGCTTTTTCTAGTTGAGAGAAAGGACTACGGGTTAGACAAGGTTGTTGTCGTAACGCCGTAGGGTATTCTTGTAATTTTTCAAGAATAGTGGAAATCTCAAGTGGGTTGCTTGGGGACTGGATGTAGGTCGGGAGGACCGAACCAGGATATATCTTGTGTACTCTGTGATTGATTATCTTGTGTCTGCATTTACTTTTACTTATTTAAACTCTGCAAAACTTGTCTGGCCAGTCGACTCAGATTCGTATCAGTCGACTGCTCAGTCTTTTATTTAGTTGTTCTCTTTGCTTCATCAGTCGCCTGCCTTATCTATAAGTCGACTGCATCGAGAGTTTAAATTTCTTTTATTTTTGCTATATCAGTCGACTGGTTCACCACTAAGTCGACTGTGCCGAGAGAAATTATTTATTCCGCAATTTATTTTTGATAAACACTATTCACCCCCCCTCTAGTGTTTGTTGCTTAGCCTACAGGATCCAACATATATATATATATATATATATATATATATATATATATATATATATATATATATATATACATGGGGCCAAAAAAATCTTCAAGTTATTGGGATCGGTGAAAAACAAGTAAGGCCTAGTTAAGAGTTAAGAGGTGCTGATGTTATTGGAGGGGAGCCGTGGGTTACTGGGCTATGTTGTTAAAGGCTCATGTCAGAGGCCCAGATATTAGGTATGTTATCCCCTTATCCCAATCTAATTCAACAAAGTTTCGTTTCACACACGTCTCAATGTATTTTGGGGTACTTTTTTTCACTTAAGGATGAAAAACGCCACCACATTTTATTAATGAGAAATAACTATTTTTCAGGTACTTTTGATGGTTCATAGTCGTTTGCTAATTTGTAAAATTTTAGCAAATGAGAAATGGTAGTTGCTAATATAAAGAAACGGATTTAGTAATTGTTAAACATAGCACACAGAACACCATATTTCGTCTCTATTTTTATTCATTTTTTAAACGCGTCGGCCAAAACATGTTTCGTCCAATAATTTTTTAATATTTTTTAATTGTTTTAATGATCGGAAGTAACAACATGTTTTGTCTAAGAACAGAAAAAAGAAAGCCACACAGAGGCCTAATGCACAACGGAACATTACTCTATATATCTATATAATAAATTTCAAAGAAAGCTATCAAGTGGCTCACATTCAATCTCTCCCAAAATCAGTGACCCAGATCTAAGCGCACAAAACATATTTTCCCGCCCAAAATTTTAAACCCCACAAATTCAAAACCTACTCACACACACACTCTCTCTCTCCCAAAAACACCCCCCTTCTCACTGTCTTTCTCACTCCGTCTCTCACACTTTACCGCTCTCTCTCTCACTTTTCCAACCCCAACATTTTCTCTCCTTTTCTGTCGCTGAAGAAATGGGAAATTGCTGCGTCACCCCCAAAAAAACCAAGAAGAAAAAGAAGACCAAGGAAAACCCCTTCTCAATCCACAACCCTAATTCCAACCACCCAAACCCCAACCCCACCATCCTCGCCGCCCCCACCGACCGCCACTTCCACCACCGCTACTCCCTCAGCCACGAGCTCGGCCGCGACGAGTTCGGCGTCACCTACCTCGCCGCCGACGTCGAAGACTCCTCCATCCTCTTCGCTTGCAAGTCCATTTCAAAGTCCAAGCTCCGAACCTCGATTGACGTCGATGACATCAGGCGTGAGGTCGACATCATGTGCTCTCTGCCGCCGAATCCGAATATCCCGACTTTGAAGGATACGTTTGAGGATGACGAGGCAGTGCATTTGGTGATGGAGCTCTGTGAGAGCGGGGAGCTGTTTGATCGGATTGTGCAGCGCGGGCATTACACGGAGAGGGCAGCCGCCATGGTGACGAAGATGATCGTCGAAGTTGTGCAGGTGAGGGGCTAAAAAAATATTTTATTCCAATTAAGGTTTGGGTTAAAGATTTGATTTTGATGGGAAGTTGTGAAGTGAAGGTTGGGGCTTTTAGGGTTCTTGAGTTGGGGTTTAGGTTAAAACTTTGATTTTGATGGTGGGTTTGTGTTAAAAAATTGATTTTGGTGGTGGCTTGAAATTGTGTTGTTTAGATATCTTATTATAAGCTTATGATTTGATATTGATGGTGGTTTGATGTTTAGATGTGCCATATGCATGGAGTGATGCATAGGGCCTTGAAGCCGGAGAATTTCTGGAGGTTAAGGATCCTCTCTTTCCTTTCATTTTTCTTATAAAAATTTTTAAGCTTGGATTTTGAAGCCTTTTTCCTAATTATTTGATTTGATTTGATTTCAGGTATGAAGATAAAAGAAATAAGGGGCTGATGGGACAGGTTTCAGGTTGAATTGGATTGGGAACGAGAGGTATGTGTGGATATTGGCTAGAAGTGAAGTTTGATTTTTGCACAGATTTTAAAGCGTTTTCTTTTGATTTTAGGTATGCAGGATAAAAGGAAATACGGGACGTCATAGGTCTGATGTGCAATTGGATTGTTGGTTCCAAAGTTCGTTGACTATCTCAATTGAATTATTGGTTCCCAGGTAAAGGCCCTAAATAAATAGAGTTTGTGATTTTGTTCAAAATTAGAAGTTAAGAAATTCACCTAATTTGATGTTTTATATGCTGAGTAGATGTGGTTGTGAAGAAGCAAAACATGTCCTTGGTTCGGTGCATAGGGTAAATCTCTCTCTCTCTCTCTCTCTCTTTCTCTCTCTCTCATAAATGTTTTATGAATGTGTTTGCATATCACCTGGTAAAAATATATTAGGAAAGTTGATAAATTTGTATTGTGTTTGTAGAATCTATTAGGCTCTTGGCTGTAGAATTTTTATTGTGAAAGTTGATAAAATTTGTATTGTGTTTGAATGAAGTTGAAATTACATCTATATAACCTACTTCCATTATACTGAGAGAAATTGCAAATTCGAGTTGTTAATTTATCAATATACATTTTTTTCGCTTTCAAATAGAGTTTTAGAAAATTTTATTATTATTGTAACTGAAAATTTTAGATCAGCCTCTTCATGTCATATTAATTTTCCAAATTATTGTTCTATCTACTCTTTTACTGCAGAAAACAATTTTAAAATTCATATTACTGCAGAAAAAAATTCTGAAAAAATCAAGGTTTGAAAAAAGTGGAAAAGTGTCTGAAATTGTATAGAATTTTTAGTAATCAAACCAGATTTTAGATATTTTTTAGATGAAATGAGGAGGATAAGGTGGAAAAGTCATGGATTGTAGCGATCAGTTGCAAAAGACTTGATCATTCAAATTGTGGATAAAAGGAGAATTGGTAAGGAAAAGTGATGGATTGTAATGACTGTAGCAATGATCAATGATCAAGTTTACCTCTAATTTCACTTCACTCTCATTAATTAAGGTCACTTTAGTCTAGCTTGGAAGAGGCAAGTTTAGATGCTTTCTCTCAATTTTGATAGCAACTATTTGTATGATGATAGTGATCAATTGTTTGAATGGTATATTCCTCAATTGATCATATAACCTGCACAAATTTTCTTACAGTGCCTTAGAGGGGGAATTGATCACATAACCTGCACAAAATTTCATTTTTCTTATAAAATTTTTAAGCTCGAATTTTGATGCCTTTTTCCTAATTATTTGATTTGATTTGATTTGATTTCAGGTCTGAAGATAAAAAAAGAAGGGGCTGATGGAACAGGTTTTAGGCAGAATTCGATTGGGAACGAGAGGTATGTGTAGATATTGGCTAGAAGTGAAGTTTGATTTTTGCACAGATTTTAAAGCATTTTCGTTTGATTTCAGGTATGCAAGATAAAAGGAAATACGGGGCGTCATAGGTCTGATGTGCAATTGGATTGTTGGTTCCAAAGTTCGTTGACTATCTCAATTGGTGTGAGAGTTGAAAGGAAAAGGCCCTAAATAAATAGAGTTTGTGATTTTGTTCAAAATTGGAAGTTAAGAAATTCACCTAATTTTATGTTTTATGTGCTGAGCAGATGTGGTTGTGAAGAAGCAAAACGTGTCCTTGGTTCAGCGCATAGGGTAAAGCTCTCTCTCTCTCTCGCTCTCTCTCTCACACACACACACACACACACACACACACTCTTAAATGTTTTATGAATGTGTTTGCATGTCACCTGGTAAAAATATATTAGAAAAGTTGATAAAATTTCATAAATGTTTTATGAATGTGTTTGCATATCACCTGGTAAAAATATATTAGGAAAGTTGATAAAAGTTGTATTGTGTTTGTAGAATCTATTAGGCTCTTGGCTGTAGATGAATGAAGTTGAAATTTCATCTATATAACCTACTTCCATTATACTGAGAGAAATTGCAAATTCGAGTTGCTAATTTATCAATATACATTTTTTTCGCTTTCAAATAGAGTTAGAAAATTTTATTATTATTGTAACTGAAGATTTTAGATCATCCTCTTCCTGTCATATTAATTTTCCAAATTATTGTTCTATCCACTCTTTTACTGCATAAAACAATTTTAAAAGTCATATCACTGCAGGAAAAAATTCTGAAAAAATAAAGGTTTGCAAAAGGTGGAAAAGTGTCTGAAATGGTATAGAATTTTTAGTAATCAAACCAGATTTTAGAATTTTTTTAGATGAAATGAGGAGGATAAGGTGGAAAAGTCATGGATTGTAGCGATCAGTTGCAAAAGACTTGATGATCAATAAAGGATACATGCAAAAGTGTTCTATTCATGGACGGGTTTAGGAGCATCATAAAAATAATTTACTGCACTGAAAGAAAATTTTTTAAAAAATTGTCACACAAATCTGCCACTATAAAATTTCAGCTCATCCGCTGGTTTGCTTTCATAACTCGGCTCCAGTTTGTTGAGGAATCGATATCGACAATACCATCAGTCGAAGAAGAATCTCATGATCCTCAATAAATACCCACTTTCAACCCAAAATAATAATATTAGCATTTACGAGCATGAATAGCATGCAAAAATGAACCCCAAAAATGGTCCACAAATGCCATAACCCATTTCTTTGGTTCCGTCTTCATCCTCTCACTTAAATGGCCTCTCTCAATCTATCAGTACCTACTTACCTTTGAGTTTACAGTAAGCATATAAAAAGGACCCCACAAAACCAATCCCCTGCCCTATAATATTTAGCTGAAAATGAAAAAGAAGAAAAAAGTGAAACATTATTATCAATGAGAGAATAAATTGGTAGGTATGATAAGAAGATTCGACTAACAAATCAAAAGGAAGCCCTCGAAACAACAACCAACCTGAGTTTTACTATGACAAAATCCTGTCACAAACAAAAGTGCAAGGAGTGTTCTCATTTTCAAGGGAGAAAAAAAGGCATACGTAAAGGAAGGAAGGTAATTATGGGCTGGTGCTAATGAGATAAACAAACCTTCAGATTTTTGCAGATTTGAGGGTAGTGTTTAAAAATATGGTGTAGTTTAAGAAAAATGTCATTATACATGAAAGGAGCATCACGAGATGCATGAAAAGGAATAAGACACATATAAGTTAGATTGAGGTAAAGTAGTGGTTCAACAAGTGGCAGGTTTTAAAATATCATTATAATAAACACTATTTGATGCTGAAATAAAATACATGAGCTGCTACATCTAAAGCCTAAAGTTGAGAAATTTAAAAAAATATCACAATATAACGGCATACACTATTTCAGTAGTTTCTATTTTCTAATTATCTCAATTCAAAAAAAGAAAGAAAAAAAAACTCAAACTATTACTGTAAATGAACATAGTGTGAGCTAGAAGAATAAGAAATCTGGATTGAGTGTATATCAATTATATGAACCATAAATACCTGAAATTTTATAGGCCTGTCAATTCAGGTATTAGTTAATTCTCTCTCTTAAAATTAGAATATAAAAACCTAGAATTACAATTTAAAAATTAGAATTAAAACTATCAAATATGCACACTTTACAAATAAGTGGGAACTATTAGAACCATCAAAAAATTCTAATAGAACTATTAGAATTATGCACAATTTTCATGTGTCAAAAATTTCCAAATTTTTTTGATCTTTATTCTATTCCAAAATTTTCTTTCGTTTGTGATTGTCCTAAAATGTATTCAAAGGTTTTGAATGAGTACATTTTTTTTGGCGTAAAGTATCTAACTAAAACTTATAATTAAACACTTTAAATTAGTTCAAATGCATAATTGCTGCAGGAAACATTATTATACAACTAGAACCTGATCGAGCAGTTATTCATGTAGCAAAAAACACTTCTGTTCTTTTTTTGTGTGGAGAAAAAGATAAGATAAAGAAAGTCAGTATTATCTTATCATAACTGATCAATTAAATAAGAAATCTCTCTTGCATTTACATAAAATTCGAAGCACCATCAAACCAATCAAAGTACGTAACATTTACTTAAGATAATAACTAGAAACAAGTTAATTATTTCATCTTTAAGACAAACACAGATCTTTCCACTCACAAGATACCAATATCTTTAGTTCAAACATCTTACCTCTCAATATTAAAAAAAGGTAAGACAACTAGCATGGCTTCTTCTTCTACTTCCCGATCTTCCTCTTCTTCCTCAACTTCCTCCATTTAACAGCATCAGTATGTGGGTGATTAGAGGGTCATTCAAGGAATGGATTAGCAACTCCACCACCCAACAAGATCAAAACCACCATCACCAAGTCATATCGGACCTTAGGCTTCACTCCTCCATGTTATCTGAGTTGGAGTTGAGTGGGTGCGGGCCCAACGAGGGAGTCCGGCACCCACCAACCTCCCCCCTATCCCCCTCCCCCCCACTGTAGCTACCTCTCCCCCCCATCTCCCCTACCTCTGGCTTCACCCCCCAACCCCACAATCATCCAACCCGCCCCACTCAACCACCCCCCTGGAGGAGGAACCTCCTAAGTTCAGAAGATCGCTCACTCCGCCGCGGGCACACCGAAGTGCACCTCATCGACAGTCAAGGAGTGGCGTCGCTCATCATCGCCATCAGGAGCTCGTCTCGAGAGAACGGGCCTATAGAGGGGGTCCTTCTACGAGCCATGACGGGTGTAATAGTAATCCCCCCCCCCAAGTTCCAACATTTCTCCCAAAGACGACAGGGTGAGCGGCATTACAGAGATGCCCTTAGACAGAGCTCTTACAGAGAAAATTACAGAGAAACCCATTACAGAGACACTCATCAAAGCCACAGCTACAACAGAGAGAGGAAAGTTGGCAAGGATACTCACCGCCCCCACTAACACAGAGAGCAGCGGCATCGCCATCATCACCCAAGAACCGCTGCATACCAACAGAGTCCCCCCCCCGACACTCTTCATCCAATGACATCCAGCAACCAACAAAACATCCCACCACTTCCCCCCTCCATCACTCAAAACCTTTCACCTCCAAAAGAAAAGAGCCCAGTCCCCCCGGAGCAACCCCGACCACAATCCGAACCGGCTGACCCCCTCAAATCCATCGTCACCTGGGCCCAAAGAGAGGGACTAGAGGGGGCACGAGAGGGTGGGGAACATACTGAGGTGGGGGAACACTCCGAGAGTTGGCAAGTGGTTTCACGAAAAGGTAAGAGCAAAGCCATGTCATCTCCCTCTCCCCAACAAGAAAATCAAAAAAAGCAAAGAAAAGGCAAACGAAGGCCGGTACCATGCTTCAACTGCGGCGAACTAGGCCATTTCCGCAAAGATTGCACCAAGGAGGTACGATGTCTCAAATGCATGAAATGGGGTCATCTCTCATATGTGTGCACCAACGTCGTTGAAACTCACCTTGATGAGGAACGCCCGGTCAACAGAGGGAGATTGCCTGACAATCCTGCCCCGATCAGGTTAGCCAAGAGTTTGGACATCATCAAGAATGAGGAGAGGTGGCTGCGGCAATGGTGTGCAGTGGCCAGGGTTCGGTCAGGGAGGCCCTCTGAGACCTACCTACTACAAGCACTGGAGGCTAAGTGACCGATGAAGGCACACAAAGACTGGGTTGCTAAGAAGGTTTGCCACCTCCAATACTTGGTTTCCTTCCCCTTGACAGAGAAAGTAGTGGAGGTCACAGGAATGGGGATTGTGGACTTCAGCCATTTCATAGTGGAGTTTTTCCCATGGTCTTCGAGCTTCGGAGCGGAGCTCCCCCAAGGCGAGCTCTATTGGATTTGGATACACAATGTGCCATTGCATTTTTGGAAAAGAGAGGCATTACAAGAAATTGTTGCCAACTTCTGCTCAGTGGAAGAAGTCGATGAGAAGATGGTGCGCCGCTCCGAAATTGTCTCAGCAAGAGTGCTTATCAGAAGCATAGACATAGCACAGATGTCGAGATTTACCAAGGTCTACTCCTTTGATGCTTCGTCAAACAGATCCAACGGTCCAGATGTGAGGATTTCAAATCCACTCTAAAAGCCAGATTTGGGATATTCGACAGTCACAAAGGAGATCAACCAAAAAGAGGGTCAAAAGAAGCCCAAAAATGGAAGCCTACACATCAAAATTGGTGGAGTTGGTAGGAGGGAGGACCACAGAGAAAAGGCTGACTGCGCAAGAGCTGCAAAAGGCAAAAGCGCTATGCTTGGCATCTTACATAACGACATGCAGGGTCATTTAGTAAAGGGGCAAGGGCAGGTGCTGCGAGAGGCGCAGGGAAGGGAGCCAGTCTGCGAAAGGGCCAAAAATGGCAAAAGCACCTAGGGTATCGACATGCAAGAAGTACCGCACAGTCGAAACCCAAAGAAGCAAGAGCTGGTGGCTTTGGATGGAGGGTCGAGAGGGGATCTTGCCAACTTAGGATACACGACGAGCGAAGACCAAAAGGGTGGCAGCTGTTCCTCCCATTGTGGGAGAACCATAGGCCCTAAGGCCTTCGCGCTCGTGGAGGCGAGAGCTCAAAGAGGAAACAAAAAAAAGGAAATGAAGAAAGGGTATGAAGACGAAGGTGAGAAGGGGGTTTTTGAGATAGTCAGCGCTTCGATGAAAGAGCCCACTGTGCCATCTGAACCCACTGCAGACCAAGCCAAGCGACGCGAGACACGTGGCACAATACTGCAAACGGCAGGCGTTAGGAGCGAGGTGTGCGATGTAGTGTCTCGCGGAGGTGGGAAATGCTTAAGTGTGCATAGCGGTGTGGACTTTAGTGAGAGGGGGGGGATTTATAATTGTATTGGGCCCAAAGAGGGGTCCAAGTTAATTTATTCTGTTATTGGGCCCAAAGAGGGGTCCAACCTGTGCTCCTCTATTATAGACTTGACTCCAAATAAATTAGTGGGTGCAAACGAGTGTGTCCCAGACTCATCTCATAACGAAGAAGACAGAGAGGGCCGACTTAATCTTGAGGATGATTGTGTTTACTCAGAGGGAGATCTGTTGGATTCCGATGAAGAGGTAGAGGAGTTCCCAAGTCAATCACCAAACTTGGTACCATGCACTTTTCCCCCAACTCAAGAAACAACCACATGTGCGTCTTAAAGCGATACAGAACTCACGGGTCACAAGAGGGCTATGGAGGAGTCCTTAGATGACTATTTGGAGGTTGCGGCAGCTGCTAAGGCAGCTAAAACAAGCGTCGGAGGTACAAGCTCTTTCCTAGCTTCAATTTTTAATTTTATGACCGATACTAAAATTTCCTATCTAGCCAAAACATGTGGTCTTGCGGTTAATGATATTGATAGAAACGCTCGACTAATCAATCAAATTAAAAAGTGGGAGTCTGATAGGGTTAGGCTCATCTTGGAATCGAACGTAGGTTCGAGTAACGTTGCCCCCTCTAATAGTATTTAATGGATGCCCTTTTCTGAATGTTAGAGGCCTGGGTGGGCGGGGTAAACGCGAAATGGTTAAGGAAGTCGTAGCCAGATCTAAGGCGAATGTCGTGGGACTTCAGGAGACCAAACTGTCTAACATGTCTAGACTCAAGCGAGTGGGGGATTGTCGAATCTCCGAATGGAGGATGTTACCATCAGTTGGGGCGTCTGGGGGCATCGCTCTAGGTTTTAATCCCAACGTCTTCTGTTGCGTTGATGAATTGCACGGGCAATTTCTCTCTATCAGTACTGCTACAGAGAAAGTCCGACCAATGGCTCCAATCGATCACGGTGGTGTACGAGCCCCACACGTCCACTGCTAGAACGGCTTTCTGGATGGAACTGAGATCTATCAAAACACACTGGCCCCACCCGTGGGTGGTGAGGGGAGACTTCAATATCACAAGATTTGCCTTTGAGCACAGAGGCAGAGGCACCAGTGAACTAGATAGAGAAGCATTTAACGAGGTCATCACAGACCTGGAACTGGTTGACATCCTCATTTCGGACAGACTTTTCACCTAGTCAAACATGCAGGTGCAGCCTACTTTAGCCAAGTTAGATAGGGTCATGGTCTCCACGGAATGGGAAACCAAATTCCTTCTAGCATCTGCTAAGTCCCTCCCTAAGCCAACATCGGATCACATGCCAATTTTCCTATCTTCAGGGGAGGATCAACCCAGAAAGCCAGTAAAATTTCGGTTCGAGAAGGCTTGGTTAGAAATTCAGGGTTTCCACCACATGGTGAACGAGAGCTGGTCTACCCCAACCAGGGGCAATGAGGCAACCACGATATGGTGTGAAAAAATCAGTAGGCTCAGGGGCAAGCTGCGGAAGTGGAACCAGGACCAGATTTGCTCTAATTTGGAGAACAAAGGAGTCTATTCTTGAAGGAATTGAGGAACTCAAGAAGACGGAAGAAGCTAGGGATCTTTTACAGGAAGAACGGATGCGACTGCTCCAACTCATACAGGACATTGACAAGCTATACAGGATATAGGAAATCAGATGGCAACAATGGTCGAGAGTCACATGGCTCAAGGAGGGAGACGTGAATACCGCTTTTTTTCACCGAGTTACCAGTGCACGGCGTAGAACTAACCTCATCCACTCCGTCAACTCGGAGTCTGGTTTAATTCAAGGCGAGAACGCTATTAAGCTGGCCTTCCAATCCCATTACAAGCACCTCTTTGGGCGCAAAGCGGAGTTCAGAACCCCGCTCCGGCAGGTCCTGGAGTGCAATCCATTGAAGCACCCTTCACCAAAAAGGAAGTATGGAAGGCTGTCCAACAACTGGGTAAAGATAAAGCCCCAGGCCCAGACGGATTCCTGATCATGTTCTATCAGACATTTTGGGAGGAAATCAAAGGAGACATGCTAAAGCTGTTCGAAAACTTCTATGAGCATAAACTAAAATTGGGAAGAATCAATTATGCAGAGGTGGTGCTCATCCCCAAATAAGAGGATTCATGGCGCATAGGTGACTTCCGCCCCATAAGCCTACTTAATTGTTCGGTAAAGATCATTACAAAGACCCTAGCTAACAGATTGGGCATGGTAATGGACGGCCTCATCAACCAAAACCAGACAGGCTTTATTAAGAGGAGATGCATTCAGGACAGTATTGCCACAGCTGAAGAGACTATCCATTAGTGCCACGCTTCGAATGCAAAGAGCTACCTCCTCAAGCTAGACTTCGAGAAAGCCTACGACTCAGTGGAATGGGATTATTTATTGGAAGCACTGGCTGGACGGGGGTTCAGGGACAGATGGATTAGATGGATCCACACGTGTCTCACCACTAGCAAAATAGCCATTTTGATCAATGGTACAGCAGGTCACCCATTTCCCTGCAAGCGAGGGCTCAGACAAGGAGATCCACTATCCCCCCTCCTCTTCACCATTGTGGTAGACGTGCTCAGATCAGTGATGACCAGATGCAGTAAAGCAGGCTGGATTGTACCAGTGGCTAAAGGGGTACAACGACAAGGCTGCTCCATACTTCAATATGCTGACGACACTCTTCTATTCGGCAATGGAGACCTAGGGGAAACTATCGTCTTCAAAGAAATTCTATATTGCTTTGAGGCTTGGTCCGGACTCAGAGTTAATTTCCACAAAAGCGCCCTAATTCCCATTACCCTGCCCCCAGAAGAGATGCTGGAGCACGCCTTTATTCTCAACTACTCCGTCAAGAGGTTCCCCATTCAGTACCTTGGATTGCCACTGAGACCCGGAAGACTCAAAAAGGCGGACTGGCTCCCAATCATTGATAAGGTCGATAAACGGCTAGCAGGATGGAAAGGGAAAGCCCTCTCCTTGGGAGGGAGAGTCACACTCATCAATGCAGTCCTGTCAAACCTTCCTACTTATTATCTCTCTTTCTTCGAGATGCCACGATGGGTTATTCAAAGAATTGAACGGACACGGAAATGTTTTCTGTGGAAAGGGGCGGACCCAGACCGAGGAGGATATCATCTCATTAGGTGAGAGAAGGCATGCATGAAAAAGATTCATGGAGGCCTGGGCATAATCGACCTTCAGGACATGAACCTGGCAATACTGGGTAAATGGTGGTGGAAAGTCTTTCATCCTAATGGAGAAGGGTGGCAGCAGTTTGTCCAGGGATATATGCATGGGAATGGAACTAGAAACCTAGGCTTCAGGGTAGGCCCTAGAGTATCTTACTTCTGGAAGGGTATCACCAAGGCATACGAACCCTTCAATAGCTGTGTTAAGTCAGTCATAGATAATGGCAGACTCACTAGGTTCTAGTGGGATAAGTGGTGTGCGAACCACCCACTCAGAGCCATGTTCTCAGACTTATACGAGCAAGCAACTCAACCACATTGCACGGTGGCAACAGCCTAGAAAAGAGGTGCATGGAACCCAGCATTCAAACATCCGCTTGACATAGATTCCCAACGTAGACTGACGGAACTCCAGGAATACATCTCAAATGCTGGAATTGGCTATACTCAGGGGCCCAACAAGAGAACCTGGGATCTGGAGAAGAATGGCAAGTTCACGGTCCATTCAATGTACAACCGCATCCACTTTAGGGGTTGCTCACCAAAATGGTCGAACATTGTATGGAAAACGAAAGCGCCCCTGAAAATAAAAGTTTTCATATGGCTTGTGCTGAATGATGCCATCCTCACTAGGGAGAACTTGGTTAAGTGCCAACCAAATCTGGATGCTCACTGTGGGTTCTGCCAGGTCAACCCGGAGACTAGAGACCACCTGTTCCTTCACTGTCCTAGGAGCAAAGCAATTATCATCGAGGTCCTCAGTGCACTAGGGATGTCTCAATACCCTAATTCATACGACGACCTATGGGTGGGGTCCTTATTCGTGACGGAACGAGGGGCTATGAGAGAGGCGTGGTTTATCGTGATTGCCGCTATGACTTGGGTGCTTTGGCTAGATAGAAACAACCTTTACTTTCGTAGAACTTGCAATACCATCTCTGGCAATTTAAATCACATTATGCATCTAATTTCTTTTTGGGCTAATGTGGCAACAGCAGGTCCCAGGGGCAGGATCGCCACAGTGTTCCAGGTGTAGGAGTTCGACGACGAGGAGATCGAGATTGGCCTGATGATTGACTGAGACATGAGCAGTGTGAGACATTGTGTAGTACCCCGTATTTTTAAATATTATATTTAAATGTTTATAATGAATTAAAATGATTTTTGGAGATTTAATAAATATTTTCCTGGAAATTTATCTTTTTACACGTGCAAAACACATGCAAATATTTTCTTGAAAAGTTCAAAAGCCAAAATTATTTTATGGAAAATAATTATTTATTATTTGGGATTTATTTATAATTTTCTAGATTTTTCTGATATTTATTGGATCTATTTGCAAATATTAAGAAAAAGAAGGATATTTTTGTAAAATTGTCATTTTGAGGGGTGAAAGTGCAAAACTATTTTCTGGACTTTTCAACAGTGCCGATAGGAGTTAAGAAGTTTATTTTTCTTTTCAATCTCAATTTAAATGATTTTATCGAGTTTCCAAATATAGGGATCTATTTATGTAAAGTTATATTTTCGAGGGGTTATTTTGCAAAAGTGTCTAAAAACTCTAAAGCTTCTATTCTGGCCTATTTAAAAGAGAGCGCAGCCGTCTTTCGCTGCACAACATTGAGTTTTCTTATTTTTGGAGGATTTGGGAGAATATTTTGGATCTCGCGAAGGAAAGACTTCTTATCAAGGGATTTCTTCATTCAATGTGAGTGACTTGCTTTGTTTTGCTTCATGTATGTTGTATGTGAGTGATATAATTGTTTTGTTTGTTCTTTGAATGTTGTATGTGACTGACATGTTTGTTTTTCTTTTATTTTGTGTATGTTGTATGTGAGTAATTGATTGGTTGATTGTTTATTTATGTGAGTGGTAAAATTGGTTGTTTGATCTATGAATATTTAATGGATCTTGGATATTGAACTTTATTGCTAGAAAGCATGATTAGGGTTTGAGTATGACTATGAAAATAATGGATTGGATGGATGAACGATTTGATCTTGAGAAACCCTAGTGGTATGTGATTACAAATTTGATTATGGTTATGGGTTGTGGTAGAAATTCAGTTTTTTGAGAAATTTGAATGGAAGAGTTATAAATCAAGAGATCATGTCATGAAAAATTGAAATTTGAGAAATTAGTGAGTTTGTTTAAATGAATCTGAATTGGAGATTTTCTTTGAGATTTTGATATTTGTATGGTTTAGATCTGAATACGAACTATTTCAGTGAACACAATGAATTTTCTAAGAAACTCTAATTTTTATTATATGCACAATCCATATATTAATTGAAAGAATCAACAAAATCTCTATTTTCATGAATTCAAGCAATTTGATTTAGTTTTATGGACTATTATATGTCCTACCATTTTTATTTGGTTATATAAGAAATAAGTTTTTATCGAAATCGTTTTCATAAAGTAAAACTACGTATCGGTTGAATTGTGCACAACCAAAATACTGCAGACCGAAGGCTGACAGTCGACTGTCGTGAATTCTCAGTTGACTGATACGACTTAGCTGCTATGTTCTTTAGTTTTCTCGAAATTTCCCTCTGGACAGTTGACCTATTCCCTTTTCAGTCGACTGCTATACTAAGAATAATTTTTTAAAGATTATTGGATTTTCTCTCTGGACAGTCGACTTATAAGACTTAGTTTATTTTTCTTAAGACCATGAAATTTTCTCTCTGGACAGTCAACTTACCCTTTTCTATAGTCGACTGATACTGATGTATCTTAATTTCTTTGAACGTTCTTAAAATGATTTATTCTCTAAATGCTTTAGTCTATAACATACTATTCTACACTTTCTCGTCTATTGGACATATGTTTTCAAGATATTAAGTTGAGCAATTTATGTTGGAAGGTTGGTCTGGGTGTGAGTCTCTAGAGGGTGTGTATGACCCTAGTATACCGGCAGTTGAGTTATTTATGTTTGGGCCTGTTGAGGCATTTTAGTTGATCAGTTGTTGAGTTAAGTCCGGTAGGGTGCATCAACTCTAGGAGATTCGTTAAGTAATTAAATAACCTAAATGATAAGGACAGGCACTAGTGGTGATATGATGAACGAGAACATGAGTTATGGACCTCAGTATGGCTTGCGATGTGAGATAATTCCCGGAATTATCCAAGTGTGGGTGAAATAGTCTCCGAAATTACCTGTGGTGTGGGATTGATCTCCGGAATTATCGGAGTCGAGGCGACGACATGTGGTATTCGTGTGATGAGGTGCCATTGCTTGCGGTGTGGGGTATTCTCGAAGATTTTCAGGTGTGAGTGAAATAGTCTCCGGAATTATTCGTGGATAGAGATTGACCTCCGGAATTATTGGAGCATGGGCTAATACTCACAGTTTATCTTTATCTCGTAGTAGTCATCGTGATAGGATTAGTTGCATAGCGGGGGATTGAACCCTATAATGGGGGGACGTTAAGGGCTTGCACCGGACCTATGTAGAGTGGGATGCATAGACTCCGACAAGTACGCATTAGAGAGTCAATATATAGTATTGTGTTTCCTTGACTTGGTTTTACGCATGTGTTTTCCTATTTTCTACACTTAACACTCAGTTTAGTTTCACTTGATGTTTACATAGTATCTTTCTACGTCATAATTTATGTATTCTTGTTTATTACATGTTTTTTATAAATCCATGCTTAATGTTTATTTATGTTGTTTGTTTTCTTTATGTCACTCACACCTTTATGGCTGACCCCTTTAGTTTTGGGGGTTAGGGTTATCTCTAGCCTCATATTTTTGAGGTGATTTCTTAAGGTTCCGAATTAGATGCTTGAGTTCAGTAGATGTAATGACTTATGTATTGTAAAAATAAGAGTTGTAAAGAAAAGAGAATTGTGATTTAAGATGTGTTGTATTCCGCTGTGCTATGTAATTGATTATTGTAATGAAAGTTGGAAAAATTTTATTGGTGTTAAGTTGTTTTTAATATTACATTGAAGTTGATGCTGGGAATTGTGCTACGTATTTTCTAAGATATTATATTAGAAATTTGGGGCGCTACAGAGGTTGGTATCAGAGCATGCTTCAATAGTAATAATAAATATGGTATAAAAATAACCTAGGAGTTGACACTAGAGTGTGAGTACCTAGGTGTGGAAATTAGAGGGTGAGTATCACATAGAACTGAAACATGATGTTTGGTTTGAGGTAAAGTTGAGGTTTTACCAAAGGGTGTTGATGTGAGAATGAATTGTGTGTGTGGTGCTCTAACTTTTCCCTCGTTTTGCAGTATTCAGTATGGTTGCACCCAGACCCAGGAATGGTAGTAACAATGGTGATGGATCTGGAAGTTCTCGAGGAACTGGAATTAATCTCGAGGTCGAATTTGCCAGGGTGTATCAGACTTTGGAGACACTGTTGGCATCTAATTTGGCTCAGAATCAGAACCAGCATCAGAATCATGGAGCTGGACTAGGATTGGTTAATGCCAATCCTATCAAGCAGATTTAGTCCTTTAAGAGGATGAGGCCGCCAGTTTTTGAGGGAAAATCTGATCCAAACGAAGCTGATGATTGGATTAGAAGGATGGAGACAATCTTCGAGGTATCGGAAACTCCGACAGCCAATAAGGTGAAGTTGGCCACTATGCAATTGGAAAAGGACGCTAGTGTTTGGTGGCAAACGGTGAAGAGAATGTTGGGAGCCCAGCCAATAACTTGGGAAGCTTTTCTGGAAGAATTCAGGGATCGCTTCTTTCCCTTAGATATTCAGGAGAAGAAGGTGACAGAATTCTTGAATCTACAGCAGGGCAGCATGACCGTGCGAGAGTATGAGACGAAGTTCGCTCAGCTTTCGAGGAATGCACCAGAGTTGATAGTTGACGAGGCAAAGAAGGCCAAAAAGTTTGAGCAGGGCTTGAGGCCAAACTTGAGGTCGAGAATGATTCCGTTAGGCGTAAGGAGGTTCGATAAGCTGGTCAGGAAAGCAGCTATGATAGAGGAAGATATGGACCAGTTCCAGAAGAAGTAAGAGATCTGGAACAGGAACAAGAGGCCAGCATCAGGTCAGAGTGGGAAGGGATTCCCGACGAAGCAAGTCAAGTTCAGTGGTCCAGTGCAGAAGGCACCTGCAACTCAGGAAGTGACCTGTTATTACTGCAAGGAGGCAGGTCATTACAGGTCAGTGTGTCCTAAGTTGGTGAAGCAGACTTGTTTCCAGTGTGGGCAGGCGGGATATTCTAAGTCTCATTGTCCACAGTTGAGGAAGGATGGTCCAGGTGGAAGTAAATTCCAGAGGCAAGGGCGAGTATTTGCATTAACCGAGGAGGACCCGGGTAACTCGGAAGATGTAATCTAGGGTATGCAAGAGTTTTGATTTTATTTTAATCATTGTAATAAGTAAAACCTTTATTGAGAATAATTGGAGATTGAGTATCACTCTTCATGTAACATGGATTGTTTTGATTAATGGAATAAAGGCAAAGGTTTTATTTGATACTGGTTCTTCGCATACTTTTGTGTCACCAAGTTTTGCAAAGGTCTTAGGTGTGGAGCCTAAGTTATTTCCAGGTAAGGTTTTGTCGGTGGCAACGCCGTCAGGTGAAGAATTGATCGCTGATCGATGTTACGAGGGCTGTGATATCGAGATTGGCGGAAGATTATTCGGCATCGATCTGATCGAGCTACAAGTCTTAGGAGTGGATGTGATCGTGGACATTGATTGGATGGCAATATATGATGTCACAATTGAATGTAAGAAGAAAGAGGTGTTAGTGAAAGCACCACGTGGTCCCGCAGTAACCTTCCAAGGGAAGAAGAAGATTCCGAAGGTGATTGCAATGGTATCCAAGATGGCGATTCCAGATGAAGTCAAGGGCATTCCGGTTGTCAGAAATTTTCCTAAGGTGTTCTTGGAAGATTTTCCAGGATTATCGCCGCAGAGAGATGTGGAGTTTTGCATCAATGTTCAGCTGGGGAGTGCTCCGATTTCTAAGGCTCCGTACAGGATGGCACCTGTAGAGCAAGACGAAGTGAAGAAGCAAATTGAGGAGCCGTTGAGCAAAGGGCTTGTTAGGCCGAGTTCCTCGCCATAGGGTGCGCGAGTGTTGTTAGTCAAGAAGAAGGACGGGTCAATGAGGATGTGCATTGACTACCGGGAGTTGAATAGGGTGACTATTCAGAATAAGTATCCACTGCCGCGGATTGATGATTTGTTCGATAGGCTTCGAGGAGCAGCTCTGTTTTCGAAGATTGATTTGAGATCAGGATATCATCAGGTTCAAGTCAAGGAGGAAGATGTGAGTAAGACAGCTTTCAGGACTCGTCATGGGCTCTATGAGTTTTTGTGATGCCATTCGGATTGACGAATGTGCCAGCAGTGTTCATGGATATGATGAATCGGGTTTTGAGGCCATTTATTGACTCCTTCGTGGTGGTTTTCATCGACGATATTTTGGTGTATCTAGTCGGAGGAGGAGCATTCTATGCACTTGACAGCGGCATTACAAAAATTGCAGGAGCATAGCTTGTATGCCAAGTTGTCGAAGTGTGAGTTTTGGAAGTTTGAGGTAGCTTTCCTTGGTCATATCCTTTCTAAGGAGGATGTGGCCACTGATCCTCAGAAAGTTGAAGCAGTGAAGGATTGGCCCAGGCCAACGTCTGTGAAGGAAGTCAGAAGTTTCTTGGGTTTGGCTGGTTACTACAGGAGATTCATCCAGGGTTATTCTCAGATTGCAGTTCCTTTGACAGGTTTGACCCGGAAGAATGTGGCATTTTCATGGACTGATAAGTGTGAGGAGAGTTTCCTTGAGTTAAAGGAGAGGTTGACTACTGCACATATCTTAGCTTTGCCACAAACGGGGAAGGAATATGAAATCTTCAGTGATGCGTCTCTCAGAGGTTTGGGTTGTGTCTTGATGCAAGAAGGCATGGTTATTGCTTACGGTTCAAGGCAATTGCGTCCGCATGAGAAGAATTATCCGACGCATGATTTGGAGCTAGCAGCTATTATCTTTGCCTTGAAGAAGTGGAGGCATTATGTTTATGGTTAGAAGGTCAATATGTACACTGACCACAAGAGCCTGAAGTACATTTATCAACAGAAGGATCTTAATCTTTGTCAGAGAAGGTGGTTGGAAGTATTGGAAGACATTCGTCTTGAGATCAAGTATCATCCGGGTAAGGCGAATGTGGTAGCTAATGGACTTAGAAGGAAGAGTAGTTTATCAAGTTTGATCACTACTCGAAGCGAGTTGGCAGCAGAGATTGATCAGGCACGTATCGAGGTGATGCTACAAGGTTTAGGGGCATCTTTGGCTCAGTTGAGGCTGCAGCCTTCCTTGAGAAAGAGGATTGTGGAAGGTCAGAGATCAGATTCAGAGATTCAGAAGATGTTACAACAGATTTCAGCAGGCAAGCTATCAGAGTTTCGTGTCCAAAATGGAGTTCTTTGGATGGGTGAGAGGTTGTGTGTTTCGGATAATGCAGATTTGAGAGAGAGTATCTTGCAGGAAGCACACAGTACCTTGTTTGTCAGTACATAGTGGAGGCACAAAGATGTACAAGGACATCAGACAACATTTTTGGTGGTCTGGTATGAAGAGGGATGTAGCAGATTTCGTGGCAAGGTGTCTGACTTGTCAGCAGATCAAAGCAGAAAATCAGAGACCTGGAGGTTTGTTATAGCCTGTTGCCTATTCCGGAGTGGAAATGGGAGAATATCAGTATGGATTTCATTACGGGTTTGCCGAGGAGTTCGAAGGGCAATGACTCGATTTGGGTTATCGTGGACTGTTTGACTAAGTTGGCTCACTTTCTAGCCATGAAGATTACTTGGTCGTTGGAGAAATTGGCTGAGTTGTACATTGGTGAAATTGTGAGACTTCATGGAGTTCCTGTGTCGATTGTTTTGCGACAGAGATGCAAGGTTCACTTCAAGATTTTGGAAGAGCCTACAAGCAGCTTTAGGCACCAGAACTGATTTCAGTACCGCATTTCATCCACAGACCGATGGGTAGACGGCAAGGGTGAATCGAGTGCTGGAAGATATGTTGAGGGCTTGTGTTATGGATTTCGGTGGTAGTTGGGAGAGATACTTGGCATTGGTTGAGTTTGCTTATAACAACAGTTATCATGTGAGTATCGGGATGGCACCGTATGAGGCTTTGTACGGGCAGAGGTGCAGGACACCTATTTGTTGGTATGAGGTTGGCGAGAGGCAGATGTTTGGTCCTGAGATCATGCAGCAGACGTCAGAGAAGATTGAGCTGATTCGCAAGAGGTTGGTCGAGGCTCAGAGTCGGCAGAAGAGTTATGCTGATACTCGACGAAGGGACTTGGAATTTAAGTTTGGGGATGCAGTTTTCCTCAAGGTGTCTACGACCAAAGGAGTAATCAGGTTTGGTAAGGGAGACAAGTTGGCGCCAAGGTATATCGCGCCATACAGGATCGTGCAGCGGATTGGCAAGACAGCATATAGATTGAAGCTTCCAGAGGAGTTGGCACAAGTGCATGATGTATTCCATGTATCATTGTTGAGGAAGTATGTGCCAGGTCAGAATCATCAATTGGTAGAGATTCCTGAAGGTCTACAGGTGAACTTGAGTTACAAAGAACAGCCTGTGGAGATCGTTGACCGTAGGGAGAAAGTTCTTAGGAGCAAAGTGATACCTATGGTCAAGGTGTTGTGGAGGAATCAGCAGTTCGAAGAGGCTACTTGGGAGCCAGAGGATTGCATGCAGAAGGATTTTCCTGAGCTTTTTGTATGAATGTATTTTTCTTTTATGTGATTGTAATTCTTTTGGATGATTGTACCTTTGTATTGAGTTGTATTCCTTCTATTTTGATAATGTTCTCATATGCAATTGTTCGAACTATGTTTCCATTTATGAGATATTGTTTTCCGTGTTGGTACATTGTTTGGACCCATTAGTAGTAGTTCTGAGGACAGAACTCCTCTAAGGAGGGAGTGATGTAGTGCCCCGTACTTTTAAATATTATTTTTAAATGTTTATAATGAATTAAAATGATTTTTGGGGATTTAATAAATATTTTCCTGGAAATTTATCTTTTTACACGTGCGAAACACGTGCAAATATTTTCTTGAAAAGTTCAAAAGCTAAAATTATTTTATAAAAAATCATTATTTATTATTTGGGATTTATTTATAATTTTCTAGATTTTTCTGATATTTATTGGATCTATGTGCAAATATTAAGAAAAAGAAGGATCTTTTTGCAAAATTATCATTTTGAGAGGTGATAGTGCAAAACTATTTTTGGACTTTTCAACAGTGCCAGTTGGAGTTAAGGAGTTTATTTTGCTTTTAAATCTCAATTTAAATGATTTTATCGAGTATCCAAATATAGGGATCTATTTATGTAAAGTTATATTTTCAAGGGGTTACTTTGCAAAAGTGTCTAAAAACTCTAAAGCTTCTATTCCGGCCTATTTAAAAGAGAGTGTAGCCGTCTTTCGCTGCACAACAATGAGTTTTCTTATTTTTGGAGGATTTGGGAGAAGATTTTGGATCTCGCGAAGGAAAGGCTTCTTATTAAGGGATTTCTTCATTCAATGTAAGTGACTTGCTTTGTTTTGCTCCGTGTATGTTGTATGTGAGTGATATAATTGTTTTGTTTGTTCTTTGAATGCTGTATGTGAGTGACATGTTTGTTTTTCTTTTATTTTGTGTATGTTGTATGTGAGTAATTGATTGGTTGATTGTTTATTTATGTAAGTGGTAAAATTGGTTGTTTGATCTATGAATGTTTAATGGATCTTGGATATTGAACTTTATTGCTAGAAAGCAAGATTAGGGTTTTAGTATGACTATGAAAATAATGGATTGGATGGATGAACGATTTGATCTTGAGAAACCCTAGTGGTATGTGATTACAAATTTGATTATGGTTATGGGTTGTGGTAGAAATTCAGTTTTTTGAGAAATTTGAATGGAAGAGTTATGAATCAAGAGATCATGTCATGAAAAATTAAAATTTGAGAAATTAGTGAGTTTGTTGAAATGAATCCGAATTGGGGATTTTTTTTGAGATTTTGATATTTGTATGGTTTGGATCTGAATACGAACTATTTTAGTGAACAATGAATTTTGTAAGAAACTCTAATTTCTATTATATGCACAATCCAAGTATTAATTGAAAGAATCAACAAAATCTCTATTTTCATGAATTCAAGCAATTTGATTTAGTTTTATGGACTGTTATATGTCCTACCAGTTGTATTTGGTTATATAAGAAATAAGTTTTTATCGAAATCGTTTTCATAAAGTAAAACTATGTATCGGTTGAATTGTGCACAACCAAAATACTGCAGACTGAAGGCCGACAGTCGACTGTCGTGAATTCTCAGTCGACTGATACGACCTGGCTGCTATGTTCTTTAGTTTTCTCGAAATTTTCCTCTGGACAATCGACCTATTCCCTTTTCAGTCGACTGCTGTACTTAGAATAATTTCTTAAAGATTATTGGATTTTCTCTCTGGACAGTCGACCTATGACTTTTACAAGTCAACTTATAAGACTTAGTTTATTTTTCTTAAGACCATGAAATTTTTTCTCTGGACAGTCGACTTACCCTTTTCTATAGTCGACTGATACTGATGTATCTTAATTTCTTTGAACGTTCTTAAAATGATTTATTCTCTAAATGCTTTATTCTATAACGTACTATTCTACACTTTCTCGTCTATTGGACATATGTTTTCAAGATGTTAAGTTGAGTAATTTATGTTGGAAGGTTGGTCTGGATATTTGAGTGTGAGTCTCTAGAGGGTGTGTGTGACCCTAATATACCGGCAGTTGAGTTATTTATGTTTGGGATTGTTGAGGCATTTTAGTTGATCAGTTGTTGAGTTAAGTCCGGTAGGGTGCACCAACTCTAGGAGATTCGTTAAGTAATTAAATTACCTAAATGATAAGGACAAGCACTAGTGGTGATATGATGAACGAGAACATGAGTTATGGACCTCAGTATGGCTTGTGGTGTGAGATAATCTCCGGAATTATCCAGGTATGGGTGAAATAGTTTCCGGAATTACCTGTGGTGTGGGATTGATCTCCGAAATTATCGGAGTCGAGGCGACGCACATGTGGTATTCGTGTGATGAGGTGCCATTGCTTGCGGTGTGGGGTATTCTCGAAGATTCCCAGGTGTCAGTGAAATAGTCTCCGAAATTATCTGTGGATAGAGATTGACCTCTGGAATTATCAGGGCATGGGCTAATACTCACAGTTTATCTTTATCTCGTAGTAGTCATCGTGATAGGATTAGTTGCATAGCGGAGGATTGAACTCTATAATGTGGAGACGTTAAGGGCTTGCACCGGATCTATGTGGAGTGGGATGCATAGACTCCGACAAGTACGCATTAGAGAGTCAGCATATAGTATTGTGTTTCCTTGACTTGGTTTTACGCATGTGTTTTCCTGTTTTGTACACTTGACACTCAGTTTAGTTTTACTTGATGTTTACATATTTTCTTGCTACGTCATAATTTATGTATTCTTGTTTATTACATGTTCTTTATAAATCCATGCTTAATGTTTATTTATATTGTTTGTTTTCTTTATGTCACTCACACCTTTATGGTTGACCCCTTTAGTTTTGGGGGTTAGGGTTATCTCTAGCCTCATATTTTTCAGGTGATTTCTTAAGGTTCGGAATTGGATGCTTGAGTTCAGTAGATGTAATGACTCATGTATTGTAAAAGTAAGAGTTGTAAAGAAAAGAGAATTGTGATTTAAGATGTGTTGTATTCCGCTGTGCTATGTAATTGATTATTGTAATGAAAGTTGGAAAAATTTTATTGGTGTTAAGTTGTGTTTAATATTACATTGAAGTTGATGCTGGGAATTGTGCCACGTATTTTCTAAGATATTATATTAGAAATTCGGGGCGCTACACATTGATACCCACCACCCGAGGGCTTGTTGGGGGGAAAGATATATTAGTTTTGGCTTTCATATGCTCTGTCTGTATTTTGTCCCAACCCCCATGTTTGGGATGGAGTATGTGTTTCTGTTTTCTTTCTAGGATTCTGTTGTTTGCTCAGTACCCTGAGTTTTGTTTATTAATCTCTGATTAATGAAACAGGGTGTCAGATTCCACCTTTTCCTTCAAAAAAAATATTGAAAAAAAGGGAAAGAGAACAAAAAGAAAAAAGTGAAGATACCCTTAATAGAGCTAACCGAATGTGTTTTTTACCTTTTTTCGAAGAAGGTTCCATAAAGTTAACTCATTTTGCATTATTTCATGTAAAGGTTTTGTTTGCTGTTTGTTGATAGTTATTGTTTGCTGTTTGTTGTTAGTTTATTTTAAAACTCTCATTGTTTTGATTGATTATTGTAAACTCTTACTATTTGTTTCAAAACTCTTATTGTTTTTTTAGGTACACTGTTCGGTCCCCTTTTTGAAGACTTGAAGCATTGTGTTTTTCTACAACACTGTAAATTTTTTTTGTCATTCGGTTGGTTGGTGTATATTTTGGTGAAAGATGTAATAGTTGTAATAGTTAGCATTTTGGGAGATTATGTAAGTATCTGTATATAATGATGATATAATATAGTTATGTTAATACTCGTACCCGCAAAGTTGTGGAATATTTGGTTCTGTGTTTGGTTTTTTAAAGGTTTTTCAAATGTTTTTCTAAAAATCCATTATGTTTTCAAACGAAATTTTAGTTTTTATTTTGTATCTTGCATTATATTATAATTTTTTTCCCCAGAGCCTTATATATATGATGCTTATGTGATGTTGCTTGGTTTGGCCTGGGGATGATTGATATTTATTGCCTGTGATATTATATTTTTAATTGTTAGTAGAATTTCGTAAGGAATTGCTGTAAAAGGGCTAATATTTTAGTGGGGACTCTGTCGGAATTTTTACTAAATTTCTTAAAATCTATTATGTTTTCAAACGATATAGTGGTTTTTATTTTGTGTCTTTAGTAATATGAAGATTTTTTCCCCCCAGAGCCCTATATATATGATGCCTGTGTGATGTTGCTTGGATTGGCCTGGGGAGGATTCATACTGACTGCATGTGATGTTAATTTTTTTAATTATGAGCAGAATTCCTTAAGAAATTGCTCTAAAATGGCTAATATTTAGGAGGAGATTCTGTCAAAATTTTTACTACAATTCCTAAAAATCTATTACGTTTTCAAACAAAATCTAGGTTTTTATTTTGTATCTTGGCTAATATGAAAAATTTAAGAGATGATTAATATTAACTACCTGTTAAATTTTAGAGGAGACTGTCGAAATTTTTAATAAACAACTTAATTAAATAATCATTTATTCGCGATAACGTGCCGTAGGAAACAATTCAAAGGTGATTGTATTAGAAAACAATTAGGAAACAATAAAATTTTCAAGGAGGGCTGTATAGAGAAGACTGTATTAGAAAGGTGGTTGTATTTATTTATACTCAGGAAAAAAAAATTCTGGCATGGTCCATATTTTTAATGGATGTGCTCACATTTCTTGAAAAATAGTTAGGTTTTTGGAGAATTGGATAAGTCAATATTGAAAAATTTAAGGGTAATAAAAATGAAATAACTAAAAAACTAAAATAATTTAACGAATATTTGCTAAAAATGTATAGTGAGTGAGTTTTGATCTTTGCATGTATAATGATAAATTTATATGTAGTTCACACAACTAAATAACTCCAAATAAATTTATATGCAGTTCCGAATACGTGCCGTAGGCACGTGCCCACGGGCATACCTAGTATATATACATGGGGCCAAAAGATCTTCAAGTTATTGGGCTCGGTGAAAAAAAACTAAGGCCCACTTAAGAGTTAAGAGGTGCTGATGTTATTGGAAGGGAGCCGTGGGTTACTGGGCTCTGTTGTTAAAGGCTCATGTCAGAGGCCCAAATAGTAGGTATGTTATCCCCTTATCCCAATCTAATTCAACAGAGTTTCGGTTCATACACTTCTCAAAGTACTTTGAGAATTTGAGGTACTTTTTTTCACTTAAAGATTAAATCTACCACTTTACGTGTATTCCACATGCAACTCCAACTCTCCCATTGTATACTATATTTAAATCTATCAATTTACGTGCATTACACGTATAACTCAATCTCTCTCATTATTTATATTACTTTAAAATATATATATTTATTAATGTGCTATAATTAAAACATGCATCGCACGTGTTAAATACTAGTTATCTTTAGTGACACAAACTTTTATTTTATATGAGTGATACTTTTGTAAATAATTATGTTGTAAATAAATTTGAATTTTGAGGGTATTATGGTAAATGACGCTACCACATTTTATTAATGAGAAATAACGAAAAATATTTCAGCAATTTTTGATGGTTCACAGTCGTTTGCTATTTTGTAAAATTTTAGCAAATGAGAAACGGTAGCTGCTAATATGAAGAAACAGATTTTGTAATTGTCAAATATAGCAGTCAGAAAACCATATTTTGTCTCGATTTTTTAAAAAATTTTTAAACGCGTCGGCCAAAACATGTTTTGTCCAATAATTTTTTAATATTTTTTAATTGTTTTAACTATTGGACGGAACAACATGTTTTGTCTAAGAAAAAAAGAAAGAAAGAGGCATCAGACAGGAAATTTGTCCCGTCCGATCTCAAAAAGTTATTGGACATGTCCCGTCCCACACCAAATCCCACTTAATCACTCTATAATCATCCATTAAGTAATAAGTTAATGGAATAAACACTAATTTGATAATTTTTTAATAACTAATTACCATTAATTACTAAATGACCATTTTAATGGTCGAAAAAATTACGAAAAAACCTCTCCCAAGTTACATCAAGTTCCGTCTCACATAAAAAAATAAATAAATAAAAACAAAACAAAACAAAACAAAACAAAAATTGATTTCAAACTGCACAACATCTCTTGTCCGATAACATATTTTTTTGTTGTTTTCTCAAATTATAACCATCCATGAGTGCAAAAAAAACACTCATTTTCTCATTTACTATTTTGTTAAATTGGCAAAATAGCAAAAACGAGTGTGGGTGCTCTTAGAATGGCTTTAAGTTAACTAGTAATTTACACGTGCAATACATGTCTTAATAAATAGAAATTTTTAAAGTAAAAATTCCGACGTAGTCTGACTTCGAACTTGAGACCTCATTCATATTAGTTATGTACGCAAGATTCACGAAAGTTGGTATGTTTACAAACGATAACTCCAACTCTCTCAGATGTTGCCATATAATTTTATACAAGTAACCAGCAGGTGAGGGCCACTCGGCATCAAGTCGCAAGCAATCTTAACATTCTCATTGCCCCTTACTCTTTACTATCTCGCCTTTTAGGACTTTATGATTTTTTTGCGTTCCAACCTGTATTTAAGTTTGGGTTTGTCTCCAATCTGAAATGTTTGGTATTTGCCATGTGTTGTATAGTAAGCTCAGTTCTGCTTCGTTCTCTCAATCATAGTTGGGTTTGGATATACATCTTTTCCTTAATTATCTAGATCGTCGATATGAACTCTTCCAATCAATTATTTTCTCAAACGATATAAAAGACTGAACAAAAAAGAATTGGCACTCCGCTTTAAGCAGTTGAAAAAGTTGCTATCAATTGGTTAGATAATAAAACTTTGCCATCAATTGACAAGAAATATTTACAAGCTTTGACAAAAATTGTAAAATCTAAAGGTTAAACAACCATAGAAAAGCACTATGCTTGCAAAAAATGGTTTGTTCGTTTACTAACTACTAATTAAATCAAACTTTTCTCTCTTAAAAAAAAGGAAAAAAACTTCTAAATCAAACTACTAAACTTGGAGGCCCCCATTCTCTGTCATCTGAGATCAGCTCTGGACCCTGAGAAGTGCGGTCATCAACAATTCTGGATTCATTCGGAAGAGCTGGGGATGTTGGCCGTTGTGCAGGACAGTATGGGTAAAACACTGGTAGCATAACAGGGTACAACATTGGTCTTCGTGGCAACTGGATGTTATTATTATTGTACGCGATTATATCTCTTACCGCTTGAGATATAGGATATCTACTATATGGTTTAGGTTCTTGATCTAGGGAGAGTTGCGGACATGACGATTGGTTTGATGAGTTTTTGGGGCCCCTTGGAGTCGGGGGAGATGGAAGTGGTAGTGGTTGCTGTTCATTCTCATCCGGGACTAATTGGTCAATTTTCCTTTCAGATTCCATACCAATGTCAAACAAGCTCGAGCGTCTCCTCCTTTTCTTTGTATCATTCTGTCGAAGAAAATACTTCTGAGCATGGCTCGCTACCTGAGTAGGCGTCCTGCTGAAAACATGACTATAAGCTATGCCACGCCAGTTTCCTTTGCCGAGCTTTTTTAGACCAACTAGGAACCTTCTATGTTCTTCTTCACTCCATGCAGCGGCTGCAAAGCCAATCCGAATTTGAGTTAAAATTGTATACCATACATCGATATCAAAGTAAGCCGTGCATTTTAGTCCAGAAAAGATGAAACCTCTATCATATTGGCCTTTTGAAAATTCAAAAGAATAACAGAAAACACCTCATTAAAAATTTCAAAAAAACATGCAATTGTGGGACCTTCTCAAAAATTTGATAAGCATATTCAACATACAAAGTAAATCCTCTGCATACAAGTAAATTTAGACCCACCATTGTAAATAAACCAGGGGCGGAGAGAGATGAAGGGTTGGGAGGACAATTGGGACCCCAACATTTTTAAAAACCCCCTTCATATAGGCTAGAATTTTTATTTCCCCCCCCCCCCCCCCCCCCAAAATTTTTTGGGAACCATCAAGCTCATCCACCTCTTAAAAACTAAAATAGTGGTATGGATTTTGGACTAAAAATTAATTCATTCTCGCATTCTATTAATTAAGTCCAAAAAAAAGAAACTCAAACCCAACCCATCTATTAAGCCCAAGCTTCCTTCATTTTCTCATTCTCTCATCTCTCTGTATAATATGTAGTCTGGATTTCAATTCTAAATCATTTTGTTGATTCAATTCCAAGTATGTAGTGTGGATTTTATTGTGTTGATACAAGTATCAGTAAATCATTTTGTTCTACCCATAAATTTATTTTTAATCTTAACAATAATGCTTATTATTTAATCTGTATGATTCTTGGATAAAATTTTGAATAAGAAGCTAATGTGTACACAAATTACAAGTATATCTATTTCTTTGGGTCGTATCTCTTATCCTTTAGTATTATAACACTGTAAATACTGTAGTATGATTATTGATTTTCATTACTCTTACCAAATTAGAGTATAGCTGTACAAGTGCCAAAAAATTCATGATACTAAGGACACTAATTCAAACATTTACTTTGATTATAATTTTATTTTGATCCAACTACTTTGATTTTTCAAAACAAAAATAAAATAAGAAATTTTCGGCAACAATCATGTTGATGCCGGAAAAAAAATGGGATCCCCATTTTGAATTGTCTCTGTAATAAACTCATGCATCTAAGTTTTATTTTACTTCAACAATATTATAAGGTGTCAACCATGTTAAACGAAACAGATTAAGTTTTTAAAAATTACAACAAAAGCTCCGATTGAAACATAACAAACTTTTAATTCAAAAAAAAGACAATAAAAAAAAAGACAAGAAATTTCTAATTATTAAACAATAACTAATTACAGAAAACAGTAGACTTTTTTCCCCCTACCATTCAGAAAGCATAAATAAAGTATCACAAATTATTCACATGCTATAAGTTCACTAAAACTAAATTTAATGCGTGTAAAGAAAGCTGTTACCTTTCTTTCGCTGAATGCTGAAACTAGCAGAGGAGCTAGAACTGCGAGAACACAACGGAGCGTTGGTAATGGTGGTGGTGGTAGCACAGTTTGTAAAGCACCCTGCGCCATCCGTTAACTGCACTCCGAACAGCTTCACCCCTCCACCCGAACCCGACTGGCCGCACGTGCGGAAGTTGTGCCCAGGTTTCGAGCACCGCGAGCAATGCCTTGCTGTCATCTCTCTCACGCATACGATTTTTAGTTGAAGCTCAGATTCGAAGAAGAAGAAGAAGAAGAACGATAAGGTTGTTCAGTGCATTGCACTATATTTATACAAGAGAGAACATGGATACTCACTTGTAGAGATATGGTATATAATTATTATAGATTTGGTTTGTACTTGCTACTATATATTGCATGATAAAAAGATTGTGATAATTTGTTTGCTTATCTACCAATTTTATGTATGATTGATATCTTTCTTTTCCTTGTATTATGAGGTTGTCGAGATAATTGACGATCGTATTACCTTTAGTAATGATAATAATTACTAGATCAGGAAAAATTTCGAGCATTATATGTGTATGTACTCATAAATTTATATGCTACAGGTGGATATATATAAGATTGATATCCCTTATATTTGTGATGATTACTTGCCTTTTCCTACTCTTTCGCCTAGACTCGTGATATTGTACTGAAATGTATTTATTGGTGAGATGAGGAATATTATTGATGAGGGAAGGATAATTGTCTTATGGATAATAGCCATAATAACCATATCCAGAATATATATTAAGAATATACACATTATATGCAAATAAATTTGGAGAAAAATCAAGAACCCCCCAACATTTGCATTATTAATTAAGAAACCCCTTAAGATTATTTTCTGATCAAGAAACTCCCTACCCCATTAACTTTCTTTATTTCAGGAGAAAAGTAAGCCTCATATAGAGTATGAGGAAATTTTTCTCATACAAAGTGATTATACTCACTTTGTGGGACCATTATGAAAGATCTCCTTCGTCCATCATATTTATCATACTAATTAATGGATGTATGTGTAGAAAAAATCAAGTGTTTTGGAGATCATTCACCCATGTATCATGTGGTTGAAAAATAAACGATTTCAACAGTAATACAAATCGAACAAAAAATTGGAACCACATGATGTATGGATGAATGACCTCCAAACCAGTTGATTTTTTCTACACATACATTCACTAACATGATAAACATGATGGATGGAGTGGATCTTCCATGAGAGTCCCACCAAGTGAATATAATCACTTTGTATGAGGAAAATTTTCTCATACAAATATGAGTCTCACATTACTCATATTTCAGTTAATCATGTGCAATATATTACACATCATTTAAAGAAAAAGAGAAAATAATAATATATTACACTATTTTTGGGTTTGATTAAATGATATAATTCCAGTTCAAAATTTGGATGAAGAAAGAGAGAGAGAGGGGGGCTCATACATTTGCTCTATATATTTTTTTTTTGCTTTAAATAGAAAAAGAAAAAAATGGAGAAAAATCATTGAACTAAAAGTGGTCTTATTTTAATATATTGTATAGATGTATAGAAGTCAATAATTGCACAAATGTGTTTTTACATAAGTTTTGAAATAAAATAAGTCAATATACGTTAATCAGTTTCTAGATAGTTTTTTTTAAAAATTAAATTTGGATATATTTTAACTTGAAATTGAGAGAGATTTTTTAAAAGTGAAGAGAGAGAGAAATGAGTAGTGGCCTCCTAATTTTACTCTCCTTTTTTAAAAAAAAAAATGGAGAAATGAGAAAAATCCGGAGATAAAATTGGTCTTAGCATAATATATTATATAGATTTTTGGAATTAAAAAAAATTGCCCTTTTATTTAATCATGTATGCACTCTTAATCAGGAAACCCTTGCCGTTAACGAAGTCGGGGGTTTATTGGTCGAAAATAATGGTAGGCGGATTCTGTGGAGAAAGACGATATTCTAATATTCCAGTGGAATCGCTTTTCAAATAGTGCAAACAAACAAGTTAAACTAGTCCATGACTCACAACCAAAAGATAGAAGAAGGAGAAGGCAACAATTTTATTAACATTGCAAAATTCTTAATAAGCTTGGACATAATATTAAGAGGACACTAATAGTTCAAATTTACACAAGTAGGAATATGAGAAGGATTATTTGTGGCTTTGGTGGAGGTTGTGGGTTATGTGTTGGTACTTTGATTAGTTCTTGGTACATGTTGGATGGAAGTAGATGAGTGAGTTTATATAGATTAGGTGATGTATGGATGTAAATGTAGGTGGTTGTATAGGAAATAGGAAGAGTGTATGTTTTATAGCTAATAGGAATGTAACATCCCCAAATGAAAAATTATTTTTTATTATTGCACGTGCATTGCACGTTAAAATATTATGCACATTTTTATTTCTAAAATTTTCTTGAGTCATGAGGATTTTTTTTCTCATTTTTAGTCAAATTTTGTGATTTGTTTTAATTAAATCCATTAGGCCTAAATTCACGTTTGTAGCCCACTAAAAATTAATTACAAATTGAGGCCTATGATTATTTCTAAACATAAATGAACATTTGAAATCTAGTACACTTGTCATGTGTAACATACACCTACATCTAATTTAATAAAAAGTAATAAAAGGATTTGTATGAGAAGTAGTGTGCACATTTGATAACGTTCACATGCTTGTGCACATGAGAGGGGTGGATGGCCTATAATGGAGAGTGAGAAGAGAGTGGGGTGAGTTGTGTGAGAGTGGGGAGTTATTTTGGGTAGTGGGGAGCCATCTCAACCACTCATTTCTTCTATAAATAGTCCCTGCTTTTATCATGAACAACACACAAACTCTAAACAAAAATTAAAAGTGAAAGGAAGAAGAGGCTTGCGGATTGGAGCCAGGAGCTAGGGCGGGATCTTGTGTTGGAGTTTTGGAATATTTTTCTAGGAGTTCTACTTACTAATTGCATCAAGAAAGAGGTGGCTGTTCTCATTACCTTCTAATTTTGTAGATTGTGTATGCTTAATTTGCCATGAGTAGTTGCTAAATTTGGTTTGATGTGTTGAATGTACAAGTAATCTAGAATGTAGATTGTGCATTATTAGTATAATTAATGTGTGATTGAGTAGATGCTTTTGACTTCCAATACGTTAACAAATATTCATGTTAGTTAAAAGATGTGAAAGTAGTAATTAGTGAGTTTTATGTCGAGTGAAATCCCCTAGAAATCTAATTAGTACATGCTAAATTAATCATGTAGTAGACAAATTGGATTAATGTATGTGTAGAAGTTTTTATAAATTCTTAGATGATGAAAATTTTATAAAAGGAACCCATTGGTATTAAATTTCCTTATATGCATTATAATAGTGTAACATTTCTCAAGAATCTAGTTGGATGAGGGGCAAAATTTATACAATTCCAATTGTGAAAATATGAGCAAATCATACAAATTGGGAGTTAGATTTCATTATATTTAGAGAATAAATAAGTATAAGGTTTTATCTTCGTGCAAATACACAGAAATTATGGAGTATTCAATTCTGGAAGTGATTAGAGATAATAATACAAAGCACATTAGAAATCAAATTTGTTAAAGAAGATTTGGAAATAGGGGATCAAGATAAAAGGATTTTAATCCATATATATTCAGAGAATGACTTTGGGTGTACTGGTTCTTGGCGTGAGTCTAGGGCGCTGTGTACAGTGGCATGAGTCGTGGGTTCGAGTCTTGGGAGGCTCTGCCTTTTTCCAAAATTTGATTTTTATAGATTAACAATAGGAGCAATATACATAAAACATAAGGGGCTTTCTTTCAACCGCGCCGTGAGTTGGCCTAGTTGTTGGGGCTTATGGATTGGCTCGCTGCTGGTCTCGGGTTTGAGTCCGGCCATACACAAAATGTGTTATATTTTTATTTTAAGGGGTTTTTCATGTTTTCAAAATTTGGAAGAAAATGTAATAATATTCTAAAATATTATTAAAACATTAGAAATAATTCCACGCTATTTTTAATATATATTTTTGGTAATTAGAGGTGATGTTCACATTAAATAATGTATTAGAGAAACTTTTGAATTCAAATTAAAAGGGGATTGTGCATATTAAAGAGAATTAAAAGTAGAATACAAATTTAGACTCATCTTTGTAAAATTACATGGATATTAATCCATTCAATTAATCAAATGGTTGAGATGGATTATAATAGAATAATTATGAGATTGAAATATGGAATTTCTAGTCGTTTTGATCTTAAGGATTTTTGTATTAAGAAATTTATTTGGAGTATAAAAATGTACGACAATGTTCTATTAAATAAAAAGGCATTGAATATTGTTAAAGTTAATAGTTTTGGGTTGTCTGCAGGGATTCTAATTGATTCAATCGTCATTGAAAGTTGAAGTTGTTTACTTCATTGTTGATAAACCTAAGGAAAATGAATAAAGAATAAATTATGAGTAATGAATGAGTTGTCTATGATGAGGTTAGATGTAACTTATGTAGTCTCTTTTGGGATGGTTGTTTGTTCTAGAGTGAGCGGGACCCAGAATATCGGCAGTGTGTATATGAAATTTGAGAAGTAACCAGTGTGGGTTGACTTTCTCTTGAGGAGTAGCCAGTGTGGGCTAACTTTCTCAGTGTTTTTTTGTTTAAGCCTGGTGGGTAAGCGAGCTCTAGGTCTTAATAAGAATAATTTAAACTTAAGGACATGCACTAGTTGGAGATATGATGAAACAAGTGCAAACGTGAGTTATGGACTCCAGGATTATCCGCAGAGTGAGACAATCCCCAGTATTCCAGGACGATGGATGAAATAGGTCACAGAATGATCCACGAAGTGGGATTGATTTCCAGTATTCTGGGACGAGAGCGACGCTCTTGGGGTATTTGTGCGATGAGGGTTTCAGGATGACTCGCAGAGCGAGACAGTCCCCAGTATTTCGAGACGATGGATGAAATATGCCACAAAATAATCCACGGAGTGGGATTGATCTCCAGTATTCCGGGACGAGAACCAATACTTGCAGAGTTTTTAAATAGTCATAGTAGTAGGTTGCATGGAGAGGAATTTTACCCTATAATGTGGAGTACATAGGTACTTGCCCTCGGACCTATATAGTATGGGATGCATAGAATCTGAACAAGTATGCATTAGTATCATCGTAGTGTAAAGTCTGCATTAAGCATTAAGTTTATTTCATACACTGACATGTTTAGGATAGTCACATTTTATCTTCTTCTTTCAAGTTTGTGATTGTTAAGATAATGAGATCACTGTATTATAGCATTGCGTCAGTTGTATGCAGCTGACGTACCCACAGTTTCTAGTTGTAGTATTGGACTTGGCTTAGACTTAAAGTCACTATGATGAGATGTCACAAGATTGAAGAATTCTTAATTTTGTAAATTGTATTATTTTCATTTTAATTTCGCTGTGCTGTTGTAAAGAACATGTTGTAATAAAAAAGTTTTAAATTCCTTATAAATTTGTACGAATTTGAAGTAAAAGATCCTGTTTAGCTACGAATTACCTATGTTTGGAATTCGAGATGTTACAGATGGTATCGAAGCCAGGTTCAATGAGTAGTACAAAATTACAAGGACGACACTTTACGGTGGACATTATAAGTGTGAATTCAGTTTATGGAGATTTAAATGTAAGTTGATTTACATTTTGTGTTGCTCTATACATTGATGTTTTCCCTCCCCTTTCCAATAAGATGGCTGATAACCCAAACCAGTGGATAAAGTGGAATAGGAACTATTCTTGGAGGACCTCGAAGAAGAATAGAAAGAAACTGAAGAAGAAGAAGAAGAACCCAAAGAAGACGAAGAAGATCCAGAAGCGGAAGAGGGAGAACTGCCCGAATCTCGGGAAATCACTCCACCTCCACGTGATTCCCAAGATGAATCCTCGGACGAAGAGCTAGATCGAGACAAGAAGGACCACATCATCGCTTCTTTCCGGAAGTAATTGATCATCCATAAGTGGAGAGTAAACCACATGGAAGCTCATCATACAGAGGACAAGCAGAACATCGCAATTCTAAGTCAGCAAGTATCGAAACTGGAGAAGTGTCGACACATGAATACTCGACATTTCACTCAGCTAGAAAACAAAACTCATTGCAGAAAATAAGAATGCCGTAAAAAATATGAGAAGATGCAGAAGAAAATAGATGACCTAGGGGAAGAGCTCAGAGAAGCCAAGAAGAACCATAGAATCTAGACTGCTTTATGTTTGTACGAAGATTTGGAGGAACCATGTCAGTCAGGGAGTATGAGAAGAAGTTCACTCAGCTCTCAAGATATGCGCCTGAGTTGGTGATCGATGAGGCCAAGAAGGCGAGGAAGTTTGAGCTGAGGCTGAGGCCAGGTCTGAGGTCTCAATGATACCCCTCGGTATCAGGAAGTTCGATAAGCTGGTACGGAGAGCTGTAGCCACAGAAGCAGATATGGAGCAGTGTCAGTTGGTGCAGAACATGAAGAACAATTGGAATACTGGCAAGAGGCCCGCAACATCCCATAACTTTAAGGGACAGCCCCCAGCACAGAGGTTCAGGCCGAATGGGGCAAATACCATTGTTGTGATTGGGAAGCAGAGCAATGAAGGGACAAGACCCCCAAGTGTAACTTGTTACACTTGTGGAGAGGTGGGTCATTACAAGTCCAAGTGTGCCAAATCACGGAATCCCATAACTTGTTTCAACTATGGGAAGGAAGGCCATGCTAAGCCGCATTGCCCGCAACTCCAGTGTGGGGGACAGAATTCGAAGCAGGCCAACCCAGGGAAGAAACCGTATCGACAGGGGCGAGTATTCGCTGTGACTGAAGAGGACGCTGAGGATGCCGACAATGTCATCACCGGTATGGGAGCATCTGAATAAAGTTTACTGCTGTTATTTCAGTCTTGTATTAGAGGAATGTTATGTACTGAAGAGTATTCATTATGCAACATGGGAACTTCTAATATTTGGAATAGAAGCTACTATTTTGTTTGATACTGGATCGTCCTACACTTTTGTGTCTCCTAAATTTGCAAAATGGTTGGGAGTTGAACCGAAAATTTTCCCTGGCAAGGTTCTTGCAGTAGCTACTTCTTCAGGATAAACATTGACTACCGATCGGTACTGTGCTAGTTGTGACCACGAGATCAGGGGAAGAGTTTTTGGAATCAATCTCATAGAGTTGGGAGGCTTGGAAGTCGATATAATCATTGTCATAGACTGGATGTCGATCTACAATGACAGTATCAAATGCAAGAGCAAGGAAGTTATGGTGAACGCACTAGGAGGACCAGCAGTAACATTTCAGGCGAATAGAAAGTGTAAGGACTTGGTGGCAACCTTGACTAAGAAGAAGATCCGTGAGGAAGTTAAGAATATTCCTGTAGTCCGGAACTTTCTGACAATATTCTTGGAGAATCTACTTGGACTACCACCTCACTCGGATGTGGAATTATTCATTTCCATTCAGCCAGGAAGTGCACCGATATCCAAGGCACCTTACAGAATGGTGCCAGTGGAACATGATAAGGTAAAGAAGTAGATTGAAGAGCTTTTGCAGAAGGGTTTCATCAGACCGAGTGCATCGCCATGGGAAGCACTAGTTTTATTGGTGAAGAAGAAGGATGGATCGATGAGGATGTGCATCAATTATAGGGAGCTGAACAAGGTGACTATCCAGAATAAGTATCATATTCCACGAATCGATGATATGTTTGACCGACTTCAAGGAGCATCATTTTTCTCCATGATTGATCTTCAGTCGGGTTATCACCAAGTTCGTGTGAAGGAAGTGGATGTGCATAAGACTGCGTTCCGAACTCGACATGAGCATTACGAATTCTTAGTTATGCCGTTCGGAGTGACGAATGCACCAGCCATATTCATGGACATGATGAACAGGGTCCTGCGACCATTTATCGACTCTTTCGTCGTGGTGTTTATCAACAAAATTCTGGTCTATTCCAAGTCAGAAGAAGAGCATGCTGGACACTTAGCAAAGGTATTGATGAAGCTACAAGAATAGAAAATTTATATCAAGTTATCCAAGAGTGACTTCTGGAAGTCTGGAGTAGCGTTCCTGGGTCATATCCTTTTTAAGGAGGGAGTGGCCACCGATCCGCAGAAGATAGAGGCATTAAAGGATTGGCCAAGACCCACATCAGTGAAGGATGGGCTTGACTGGTTATTACTAGAGGTTTATTCAGGGCTATACTCAGATAGCCGTGCCACTCATAGGACTTACGAGGAAGAATGTAAGTTTCAAGTAGACCGAACAGCGCAAAGCAAGTTTCTAAGAGTTGAAGGAGAGGTTGACTACCGCCCCAATACTGGCTTTGCAGAAAGTAGGGATTAATTATGATGTCTACATCGATGATTCATATCGAGGTTTGGGCTGTGTACTAATTCAAGAGGGAAAGGTAATAGCTTATGGGTCTAGGAAATTGAGACCACATGAGAAGAATTACCCAACTCATGATTTCAAGTTGGCAGCAATCATATTCGCCTTGAAGCAGTGGAGGCATTATGTGTATGGAGAGAAGGTCAACATGTACATAGATCATACGAGTTTAAAGTACATCTATCAGCAGAAAGATCTGAACTTGAGACAGAGAAGGAGGTTGGAAGTGCTAGAAGATATTCGTCTAGAAATAAAGTATCACCCGAGAAAAGCAAATGTGGTGGCAGATGCGCTTAGTCGGAAGAGTAGTTTATCCTATTTGATTACAACTCAGGAGAAACTAGCAAAGGAACTTGATCGAGCTGGGATAAAAGTAGTGTTGCAAGGATTGGGAACATCCTTGGTGCAGTTGAGGCTTCAGCCCACGCTGAGAGAGCAGATTGTCGACGGTCAGAACTTTGACTCAGAAATTCAGAAGATGAAAGAGCAGGTCAGCGCAGGCAAATTGTCAGAATTTCAAGTGAAGGACGAAGTGCTGTGGTTTGGAGAAAGATTGTGTGTACCTGATCAAGCAGAATTGAAGGAGAGTATACTACAGGAGGCACACACTACTCTATTATCAGTACATCCAGGGAGTACCAAGATTTATAAAGATATTAAGCAGTATTTCTGGTGGTCGGGAATGAAGAGGGATGTAGCAGATTTTGTCGCAAGATGTGCCACTTGTTAACAAATCAAGGCAGAAAATTAAAGACCCGAAAGATTGTTGCAGCCGTTACCCATTCCGGAGTGAAAATGGGAGAACAACAGCATGAATTTCATCATAAGGCTACCTAGAAGTCCCAAAGGGAATGATGCAATTTGGCTGATAGTGGATCGACTAACCAAGTCTGCTCATTTCTTGGCAATGAAGATCACTTGGTCAATGGAGAAGTTGGCAGAATTGTACATCGAAGAGGTAGTAAGATTGCATGGAATCGCCGTATCGATTGTGTCAGATCGAGATGCGCGATTCACGTCACACTTTTGGAGAAGTCTTCAGGCAATTTTGGGAACCAGGACTGACTTCAGTTTTGCTTTTCATCTTCAAACTGATGGGCAGATTGAAAGAGTCAATCGTGTGTTGGAGGAAATGTTGAGGAGTTGTGTGATGGATTTTGGTGGCAACTGGGAGAGGCACTTAGCTCTGGAGGAGTTGGCCTACAATAACAGTTTTCAGACTAGCATCGATATGGGACCATATGAGGCTTTGTATGGGAGGAAGTGTAGAACGCCAGTGTGTTGGTATGAAGTGGGGAAAAGGCAGATGTACGGGTCGGAGATAGTGCAACAAACTTAAGAGAAAATTGAGTTGATCAGGAAGAAACTGGTTGAAGCACAAAGCAGACAGAAGAGCTATGCTGACAATCAGAGAAGGGATTCGGAATTCGAAGAGGGCGATTATGTTTTCTTGAAAGTATCTCCAACTAAGGGTGTGATTTGATTTGGAAAAGGAGGAAAATTGGCCCCAAGGTACATAGGACCATATAAGGTATTAAAGAGGATTGGGAAGACAGCTTATCGGTTGGAATTACCGGAAGAGCTAGCCTAAGTGCACAATATCTTTCACGTGTCCATGCTGCGAGGCTACATTCCTGATTTCGAGTCATCACTTACCGAAAGTGCCAGAGGGTCTGCAGATAAATCTAAGCTACTAGGAGCATCCTATGGAGATTGTGGATTGGGGGAAAAAAGTTTTGAGAAATAAAACCATACCCATGGTCAAGGTTATGTGGAGAAATCAGTTACTCGAAGAAGTCACTTGGGAATCAAAGGAGAGGATGATGAGGGACCACCACAAGCTTTTTTCCTAAACCCTGTAATTTTATTTCTTTGCTTTTCTCACTCTTTAAGCGTAGTTCGGAGGATGGAACTATTCTAAGGAGGGAGTGCAGTAATATCCCCAAATGAAAAATTATTTTTTATTATTGCACATGCATTGCACGTAAAAATTTTTTGCACATTTTTATTTTTAAAATTTTCTTGAGTCATGGGAATTTTTCTTCTCATTTTTAGTTAAATTTTGTGATCTGTTTGAATTAAATCCATTAGGCCTAAATCCACTTTTGTATCCCACTAAAAATTAATTACAAATTGAGGTCCATGATTATTTCTGCACTTAAATGAACATTTGAAATCTAGTACACTTGTCATGTGTAATACACACCTACATTTAATTTAATAAAAAGTAATAAAAAGATTTGTATGAGAAGTAGTGTGCACATTTGATACACGTGCACGTGCTTGCGCACATGAGAGGGGTGGCCGACCTATAATGGAGAGTGAGGAGAGAGAGGGGTGAGTTAGGTGAGAGTGGGGAGTTATTTTGGGTAGTAGGGAACCATCTCAACCACTCATTTCTCCTATAAATAGTCCCTACTTTTGTCATGAAAAATACACAAACTCTAAACAAAAATGAAAGGAAGAAGTGGCTTGCGAACTGGAGCTAGGAGCTAGGGCAGGATCTTGTGTTGGAGCTTTAGAGCATTTTTCTAGGAGTTCTACTTATTAATTGCACAAGAAAGAGGTGGGTGTTCTCATTACCTTCTAATTTTGTAGATTGTGTATGCTTAATTTAGCATGAGTTGTTGCTAAATTTGGTTTGATGTGTTGAATGTACAAGTAATCCAGAATGTAGATTGTGTATTATTAGTATAATTAATGTGTGATTGAGTAGATGCTTTTGACTTTCAATATGTTAACAAATGTTCATGTTAGTTAAAAGATGTGAAAGTAGTAATTAGTGAGTTTTATGTGGAGAGAGAACCCTTAGAAATCTAATTAGTACATGCTAAATTAATCATGTAGTAGATAAATTGGATTAATGTATGTGTAGGAGTTTTTATAAATTATTAGATGATGAAAATTTTATAAAAGGAACCCATTGGTATTAAATTTTCTTATATGCATTATAATAGTGTAAAAGCATCCACAGTGGTTTCTTATATTTGACAAATTGCCATTTTATAGCAAATCGATCGCTGCAGTGGTTTTCTATTTTGCCATTTTTTAGCAAATCTGCTATATTCGTTTCTCATATATGAGAAACAGAATAGCGATTCTCAAATTTTGAAAGACGGTACAACATATACCGTCTCATTAAATTTTTTTTTTTAAAAGTGGGTTGTTATACCGGCCCACGTATATTATTATTATTATTTTTTAATTTTTTTCCAATCCAACGGTCAGATTTATTCTAAGAAAAAAAAATTTAAAAAGGTCAGACGGTATAACATATACCGGCTGACCAAATCTATAGTTAATATACTTTAATAGGTTTAGTGGGTAGGTTAGGTGGATATAAATAGGTTTAGTTAGTTTTTAATTAGGTTTAGTTATTATTATATTATTTAATTTATTTAATTAATATAGTTTAATAGTTAATTAGTAATTAACTTTTTTAAATTTATTTTTAAACAATGAGACGGTATAACATATACTGTCGCTCGCTTATTTTCTAAAAAATGAGAAACATATAGCAAACGACCACTGCAGTAAACAGGTTTATTTGTTATTACTATAGCTGCCATTTTTTATCATATGAGAAAAACGACTGTGGATGCTCTAACATTTCTCAAGAATCTAGTTGGATGGGGGCAAAATTTTTTACAATTCAAATTGTAGAAATATGAGCAAATCATACAAATTGGGAGTAAGATTCTTTATATTTAGAGAATAAATAAGTATAAGGTTTTATCTTCGTGCAAATACACAGAAATTTAGGAGTATTCAATTCTGGAAGTGATTAGAGATAACAAGACAAAGCACATTAGAAATCAAATTTGTTAAAGAAGATTTGGAAACAGAGAATCGGGATAAAAGGATTTTAATCCATATATATTCAGAGAATGACTTTGGGTGTACTGGGTCTTGCCGTGAGTCTAGTGTAACACCCCGCAAAATTGGAAATGATAATTTTACCCTGTGTGTTATGCACGTGTATTTTGTACCGTTACTGGTAATATTTGTAACATGTTTTCATTACGTATTGTGATTTCTGACTATTTATGCATTTTTCGTATATTTTATCTGATTTAAATCAACTAAAATATTAAATTTCAATCTCTGCATTTTTATGTGCTTTTTACTTGTTTTGTTGCACATATCGATTATGTGTTTTCACTGCTACGTGTAATATTTTCTATGTATTTAAATTATTTATTTTAGGTATTCAAATTGATTTTTTAAACAGAAATTTATTTTCTCTTATTTTGATTAAAATATTATTATACGTATAATGCATATGTTTTCTACGTACATAACAATTACGTCGTGGAATATATAAAATTAATAAATATATTTTTTTATATTGTATTTTTATTATCTTTAATAATTTTCTGTTGATAACGTCGAATTTCGTATTTTTGATATTTTACGTGCGACGCACGTGTTTGTTTCGTTGCACATATTTGGGCGTATTCTTTCTCGAAATGAATTTCATAAAATGTGTGGGCATTTATTTTATTTGTGCATGAAGCATTATAATTTTTAATTAAACTAATTTTTACGTATATATTATGTATATAATTTATGTTTTATGTTTTAATTAATTAGTGAAGTGTGTGCTCGTGCAAGCACGTGCTAATTTGTCCATCTTTATTTTCTTGATCTCATTTATATTTTAGCATGCATGAGTCTTTTTATTTAGCCTTTTATTAAACTCATGGACCTAGAATAGATTCGAGCTCACTAGATTAATTAATTAATTAAAAGGCAAGCCCACTAGACTAACTAATTAAATTGAATTAAAAGAAAGCCCACAAGATAAGCCCATTAATAAAATCTATTTTTTAAGTTGTTCATGGACCCACACATGACATGTGACAACTTTTTAATACACATACTAGAACTATATGAATTGTATTTATTTTTTTGTATGTGTGTGTGTGCATGTGTGGAGAGGGAGAGAGAGAGAGAAATCGGTTTGGAAGAGAGAGGGGGGGCCGGATGGGAGTTTTGGAAGTGAAGGGTTGGGAGTTAGGGGATGTGAAAAGATGGGGAGTTAGGAAAGTGAAATGTTAGTGGATAATTATTCGGTGGTGAATTTTGCAATTAAGCCCTTCTTTTGTCCTACAAATACACCCCCATTCTTCTTCACATTTCACACATAAAATAAACAAAATTAAAGAGAGGAAAAAGAAAGAGAGTTAGAGTGTTCTTGTTGCTTGTTGAAGAGCTCTTGCTAGGAGGAGAAGGACTAAGAGTGCTTGTTGGAGCTAGAAGTTGTGTCTCACCTTCTTTGTTGCAAATTCTTCATAAGAGGTGGGTGGTTTTTATATTTTCTAATTCATAGGTTGAGCATGCTAGAATATGACATTAGTAATATAGACCAAATTGATGTGATGTGGGAAATCTTGTGATTTCTAAGTATAAGACATGCATTCTAATATATTACATGAGTAGTAATGATCAATTTGATGTGATAATTAGAGAACAAATCCATGTTTTATTGTGTGCCAAATGGTAGAAATTTTGCTATTGATTGAGAAACTAATTGTCATCATGTTGTTTGTAAATGAGAAAAAAAAAAGGAAAAGAAATGATGAGGATTTTGCCATATGCATGTTAATTTATAAATATAGAAACTTGTAATTGTAAAAACAATGGTAGAGACTTCCCTTATAGTTAACAAATGAATTTTTGTAAAGTCAAATTTGACACACATAAATTCATTTGATTGTTTATAAGAGATACAAATTGCTAGTTGATTAAATTGAAGAAATATATTGCATGTTCATAAAAGAGAAGAAATAAATTTGAAATCTAGATATTTTGTCAAAAATATGAATTTTATGTTTGTGAGCTACTGTTAGAAAATAAAATCCTTCTAGATGAACTATTTACAGTTTAATGAAAGACTAGAGCAAATGAAAAATCGAGTTTTGAGAAAATATTTGAATAACAGAAAATCGAACAAAACATAATAGCATCACTCGATAGACAGAAATCGCACATGGACTTCTTGGTTATTTGGCGCACCATAAATCTATCACTGTAGCGTGCTGAGGTCTGGGTCGCGAGTTCGAAACTCGGCAAGCCCCTTTATTTTGTCTTTGATTTTTTAAAATTAAATCCAAACAGAGAAGCACTGTATATGTGGGTTTCGGTTCTCCTTTATAACACCAAGTCCATATGGACTTATTGGCTAGCGGATTTGGGCTTGGGCGCTTACTGTATGTCCGGGTTGGTCTTGGGTTCGAAACCCGAAGGCCACTTTTTTATTTTTTGTGTTTTTATATATATTTTTTGGGATTTCTAATTTGAATAAAATTGGGAATAAAATTCTAATATTCATATAAAATAACATAGAAATTGATATGGCTAAAAACAGGGTTTAATCGGAACCGTCCAAATCAGATACGAATCTTGAAACCCAGGGGTAAAAGGGTAATTTCCCCTACAAAAGGGTCCAAAATGGGTATTGGATCTTTTCCCCAAGGACCCAATAACCCGCGAATGGGTCCGCCAACAAGAGGGTGCGGGTCCTTAACCGCTGCACACCCGACCCAACAAGATAAGATTAGGGTCCCTGATCAATCTTGATCAACGGCCCTGATGTACGTCTATCTCTTCACTGGGATTTGGGGATTAAATTCCTTGTCTGATTACAGGGAATATACCTCATCAGATTACATTCCTAATCTGTTTACGGGGGGAATATTCCATATCAGATCACGAGGATTACATTCCTAATCCGTTCCCTAAGACGCCTATAAATACCCCCCACCCATCTCCATTAAGAGGTAATCAATCTTTCACCAGTTTTTGTGCTCTTTCATAGTCTTTTCAGATTACTGACTTGAGCGTCGGAGGGTGCGTCACCGGGAACAACCCTGGTGTCCCGCACTTTTTGCAGGTCCGCGGCGGGATCGATGATCGAAGACCGACGGAACAGGTATTCAGGTTTACTATTCAGTTTCCCTGAGAATCCACAAATTCATCTGTTTGCCCCCACACCGAATTTAGCGGCAACAGATTGGCGCCGTCTGTGGGAAACTAACGAATAGAAACCTCCCTCTTCCTCGAAAATAGGTCTTCTTCAGCCTCGCAAAGTCAGATCAAGGGGGTCTAACCGAGCGCCCAACCCTGACCAACAAGAAGTTCCCAACAATCCTGCTCAACAACAAGCGCAGCTTCCCCCTACAACGGAAGACCCGCTCCAACAGAACCTTCCCCCTCCTGATCCAAAGGGTCCGAACCCTCAGAAACAGCCTCTTCACCAACAAGTCTCCGTCCACAACGCCTCTACGGACTCTATGGCCTCCCATCACCCCCGAGCCTCTGATCGCCACAATGCCACCCTTAACCGCCAGAAAGAGGATGATCTCCGCCGCCATCTGGAAGAAAAGCGGGCTCGAGAGGGAGCCTCCCGCCAGCACCATCCGGGTGAGCGGTCTCCTCGCCACCGGTACCACAGGTCCCCCGTCCGAAGAGGGAGGAAGGAGTCCCCCGATTACTACCGAAGAAGGCACTCTCCAGCAAGTCGGCAACAGCCCAGGAACAATGAGGCACCAATCACCCGTGCCGAGTTCCAGCAGTTCCAAGCGACCGTCCTGCAGGCTCTCAACCTCCGTCAAAATCCTAATGAACCGAAGGTCCCGTCCCCTCCTCCGGTCCGAAGCCCTCGACGACGGTCTCCCTCTCTCGTCCTGCTCCTACCAACTCCCGGCGTACCCCAAGTCCTCGTCGCTCCCGGAGCTATCATCGCCGTAGCCCTCGCTCCCCCTCATATGAAGACGAGTCTCGAGGCTCGGCGGATTACCGTCGGAGAGATGACACCATGAACCGCCGTCTTAATGAAGTAGAAAGGCTCTTGGGTCGGATGAACCGAGAGGAAGAGTTTAGAGGAAGGACCCTACGTCCTGGCCGACCCCCTTTCTCCCGAACCATAATGGATACACCCGTCCCGTTCGGCTTCAAACCTCCCTAATTCGAGAACTATACCGGAGAGACCGACCCAGTCGATCACATCGAAAGTTTTAAAACTTTGATGCTCCTCCACCAAGCTTCAGATGCCCTCCTCTGCAAAACCTTTCCCGCAACTCTCAAGGGCCCAGCTCGAGAATGGTACTCTCGCCTTGCCCCAGCCTCAATATTCTCCTTCGAGCAGTTCGAGACCCTCTTCGTCACCCATTTCATAAGCAGCCGAAGAACTGAGAAGACCAGCATCTCGCTATTGCACCTCCACCAGAAGAAGGGGGAGAAATTGAGAGATTATGTGAAGAGGTTCACAGCTAAAGCCAGGTCCATTGCATCCCTCGACCAGTCAGTTGCTACCGCTGCGTTCCAATCCAATGTCCTCAATTCCAACCTCCGCTCCTCCCTCTCCAAGAAGCCACCACATGACTTTTCTGACCTACTCCTTCGCAGTGAAAAGTATATCCGGGCAGAAGAGGCCGAACAACAACCCAACTGGGAGGGGTCTACCTCCGGGTTTAAGAGGAAGGGAACGGAAGAAGAAGGAGCTAAGAAGCTCCAGAAGGATAATGCCGGCCAGCGCCGACCTCCCCCTAGATTTGAGAAGTTCACTCCCCTCAACACTAACGTCTCAGCCATTTTCATGGAAGTCGAAAAAGAAGGGGTCTTGCCCCTAGCTCCGAGGATGAACACCCCCGCCAAGAGAAGAGACAGAGAGAAATGGTGCCGCTATCACCGGGACCATGGGCATGACACCAACGATTGCCGTGCTCTGAAAAACGAGATCGAAGCCCTTATCCAGAGAGGGCAACTGGCGAAGTTTGTACGAAAGGACCGAGCCGAACTTCCTCCCCCGCCTCGGGGGGCTAACAAGCGTCCGGAACGAGAAGAGACGCCAGACTTTGAGGAAGAGCGAGTCCTCCACCTCATCCATGGGGGTCCAATGGGGGCTCCTCGAACTCCTCTCGGAAAGCATTTATCAGGGAAGTCAATTCAGTCCGAGCCACACCATCTCCCAAAGGCCTCGGGGTGCCTGTCACGTTCTCAGACGAAGATCTAGAAGGGATCCGCACCCAACATTGTGACGCACTCGTCATTAGCCTCCGCATGGCAAATTTCAAGGTGGAAAGGATCTTAGTAGACAACGGCAGCTCCGTCAACATCCTCTTCCTCTCCGCTTTTAAAGGCCTAAAGCTCTCCAGAGACAGACTCAAGCCCGTCGGCTACACTCTCCATGGGTTCACGGGGGTTCCGGTAACTATTGAAGGGGTGATCACCCTCGATGTAACTGCCGGACAAACTCCTACCACTCGGACAGAGCCAATGGACTTCATGGTGGTGGATGTTCCCGCCGCCTACAATGTCATCTTGGGTCGACCTGGCCTCGCAGCTCTGGAAGCTGTCCCCTCAGCATACCATCTTAAGATGAAGTTTCCCACCCGGTCGGGGGTCGGAGAAGTAAGGGGCAATCAGGAGCAGGCCCGAAAGTGCTACATGACCTCAACCCTTGGGCTCGTCCTCTCCTTGGAAACTCTGGAAATTCCCCTAGACACTGCAAGACCGACCTCCGAGCCGGTGGATGAACTGGAGGAGGTGCTCTTCTCCGAACAAGAGCCGACCCGCAAATTCTTCGTAAGCAAGACCCTTCCGTCCGCCCTATACTCAGATATTGTGAAATGTATCTGAACCAATCAAGACCTCTTTGCGTGATCCGCAGCAGATATGCCTAGTATCTCCGAAGAACTCTTAGTCCACCGCCTGAGCGCCGATCCGGGGTCCAAACCGGTTCAGCAGAAGAGGCGCAAGTTCGCCCCCGAGCGTCAGCTCGCTATCAAAGAAGAGGTAGACAAGTTGTTAAAGGCCCGATTCATACAGGATGTAAACTACCCTGAATGGTTGTCAAACGTAGTAATGGTGAAGAAGTCCAATGGGACTTGGAGAATTTGCATTGATTTCACCGACCTCAACAAGGCCTGTCCCAAAGATCCTTTCCCTCTACCGAGCATTGACACTCTGATTGACGCAACCTCGGGACATGAGCTCCTCAGCTTCATGGATGCTTTCTCGGGTTACAATCAGATAAGAATGTTCCCCCCGGATATCCCGAAGACATCTTTTGTGACCGACCAAGGCCTTTATTGCTACAGAGTCATGCCATTCGGCCTAAAGAACGCAGGGGCAACATACCAACGCCTCGTCAACAAGGTTTTCCAGGCCCAGATCGGTCGGAACATGGAAGTGTACGTCGACGATATGCTTGTAAAGAGCGTCCGAGGTGTTGACCATGTGGCCGACCTTCAGGAGGCCTTCGACGTCCTAAGAAAGCACAATATGAGACTCAACCCAAACAAGTGTGCATTCGGCGTCTCATCAAGGAAATTGCTTGGCTTCATGGTTAGCCAACGAGGAATTGAAGCAAATCCGGAGAAGATCAAGGCCATATTGGACATGGCCCCTCCCAGAAATGTTAAGGAAGTTCAGAGATTGACTGGTCGCATAGCCGCCATAGGACGCTTTCTGTCGAAGTCCGGGGAGAAGTGCCTCCCGTTCTTCAAAGCCCTCAGGGGGGCTAAAGGATTCGAGTGGGGGCAGCAGCAACAAGACTCCTTCGACCAGCTTAAAGCTTACCTCGTCAATCCACCTCTCCTTAGCAAACCAATACCCGGCGAACCACTCTACCTCTACCTGGCAGCTTCCGAACAGACGCTCAGTGCGGTCTTAGTCAGAGAAGAAGAATGGGCTCAGAGGCCCATTTACTATGTCAGCAAAGTACTCCGGGACGCCGAGCTCCGGTACCCGAAGATTGAGAAAATAGCCTATGCCCTGGTAATGGCCGCGAGAAAGCTTCGACCCTACTTCCAGTCCCATTCGGTGGTCGTCCTTACCGACCAGCCGCTGAAACAAGTCCTTCACAAGCCTGAGACTTCCGGCCGCCTCATGAAGTGGTCGATCGAGCTGAGCCAACATGATATAACTTATCAACCTCGGACCGTGATCAAGGCTCAGGCACTGGCCGAATTCATAGTGGAAACAACTATCCCCGACTCCAAGCAAGCGATGAAGGGACCACCCGTCTGGACGGTCTATGTCGACGGATCCTCTTGCAATGAAGGAAGCGGAGCAGGGGTCATCCTGGCAGGCCCAGATGACTTTGTCCTCCAATATTCCCTCCGTATAAACTTCAAAGCCTCGAACAACGAGGCCGAATACGAGGCACTAATAGCTGGACTTCGAATGGCCCGAAATGCAGGGGCACAACGGCTACAGATCTTCAGTGACTCTCAGTTGATCGTCAATCAAGTCCTCGGCGAGTATGAAGCCCGCGATGATAGAATGGTTAAATACTTGGCCAAAGTAAAGAGCCTCATGGCACTGTTCGAAGAGACCCTCATCCAAAGGATCCCCCGAGAAGAAAATGCCCAGGCCGACGCCTTATCCAAGTTAGCCTCCTCTTCCCTTCAAGGTCTGGAACAGACCGTATTGATAGAAGTCCTCCTGAAGCCGAGCATAGAGGACGAGTCGCCTGACTCCGTCGAAACATTGCCCGTCCTCCTCGAAAACAACTGGATGAAACCCCTCGTCGAGTTCTTAAAGGACGGACTCCTCCCCGAAGATCCGAGGGAAGCAAGAAGGATCAGGACCCGAGCCGAGCGTTATACATTAATCGAAGGTATCCTATATAAACGCTCCTTCACACAGGTGGACGGTCGCCCTTACCTAAAGTGTCTTTCCCCCGGGTAAGCCGACTATGCCCTGCAAGAGCTCCACGAGGGCATCGGCGGGGCCCATTCTGGCTCCAGAGCCCTGGCGCGCAAAGTGTTGAACTACGGGTATTACTGGCCCACTCTCCTACGGGATGCCGAACGACACGTTCGGCAATGCAGCTCCTGTCAAAAGTATTCCGACATCCGACGCCTCCCACAAACACCGCTCGCCTCCCTATCAAGTCCGATCCCCTTCGCTATGTGGGGGATGGATTTACTAGGGCCGTTTCCACCAGCCCCCGGACAGCTAAAGTTCCTAGTCGTGGCGGTCGACTACTTATCTAAATGGATAGAAGCCGAGCCCCTGGCTACAATCACCGAGCATAGGGTCGTTCAATTCTTCTGGAAAAATGTGATTTGCCGGTTCGGCGTTCCCCGAGTCGTAGTCACGGATAATGGAACACAGTTTACTGGAGCCGCCTTCCGAGCTTTATGTGAGGACCTCTCCATACAACACCGATTCTCCTTAGTCTCCCATCCTCAGTCGAATGGCCAGGCCGAGAATGCCAACCGACAGATTCTTTTGGGCATCAAGAAGAGATTAGACAAGTGTTCCAAAGGACTGTGGGTCGATCAGCTACCAAATGTGCTCTGGAATCACCGCCAGGCGAGACCCCATTTAATCTCACCTATGGGGCCGAGGCCATCATCCCCCTAGAAGTCGGGATACCCTCTCCTCGTCTGATAGCTTATGAAGAAGAACAGAACGCCAGAGAGCTCAGAGCAAGCTTAGATCTGATAGATGAAATCCGAGAGAGAGCGGCCATACGCCAGTAAGCTTACCGAAGGAGGATCGAGCTAGCATACAACAAAAGGGTCCGCCCGACGGACCTCAAAGAAGGGGATCTAGTCCTCCGAAAATTGGCCATCTCGTTCCCCGGACAGAACAGTAAACTAGCCTCGAATTGGGAGGGACCGTACAAAATCTCAAAAGTAATCCGCCCTGGTGCATACAAGCTAGAAGATCTCGAAGGCAGAGAAATTCCCAGGACCTGGAATGCCGACCATCTTTTGAAATACCAAGAGAAGGCACCTACGCCTCCCTAAGTAACTCGAGATGTCGAACCATTCCCTTCCCTTTGCTAGTAGTGATTTCTTCATTTATTTTTTCCATTGTAATAACGGCTAGCAACTTTAGAAGTGGCCGAGCATTAGAAATTAATAAATAAAGTTTTTTCATATTTTTACTGCTATTACATCTCTCTGCTTTTAACTCTTTAATCTAACAATGGTTCCGGAGTCCAACACTTGGTTCGATTCTACTTTGCAAATTCGCTCCTAAGCGAACTAGAAGTAGTTCGCCATTCGGAATTGCTCCCACAGCCGTTGAATGGTACGGAGTCCAACACTTGGTTCGATTCCACTTCGCAAGTTCGCTACTAAGCGAGCTAGAAGTGATTCGCCATTCGGAATTGCTCCTACGCCTCCTGAATTAACAATGGTTCCGGAGTCCAACACTTGGTTCGATTCTACTTTGCAAATTCGCTCCTAAGCGAACTAGAAGTAGTTCGCCATTCGGAATTGCTCCCACAGCCGTTGAATGGTACAGAGTCCAACACTTGGTTCGATTCCACTTCGCAAGTTCGCTACTAAGCGAGCTAGAAGTGATTCGCCATTCGGAATTGCTCCTACGCCTCCTGAATTAACAATGGTTCCGGAGTCCAACACTTGGTTCGATTCTACTTTGCAAATTCGCTCCTAAGCGAACTAGAAGTAGTTCGCCATTCGGAATTGCTCCCACAGCCGTTGAATGGTACGGAGTCCAACACTTGGTTCGATTCTACTTTGCAAATTCGCTCCTAAGCGAACTAGAAGTAGTTCGCCAATCGGAATTGCTCCCACAGCCGTTGAATGGTACGGAGTCCAACACTTGGTTCGATTCCACTTCGCAAGTTCGCTACTAAGCGAGCTAGAAGTGATTCGCCATTCGGAATTGCTCCTACGCCTCCTGAATTAACAATGGTTCCGGAGTCCAACACTTGGTTCGATTCTACTTTGCAAGTTCGCCCCTAAGCGAACTAGAAGTAGTTCGACATTCGGGATTGCTCCCACAGCCGTTGAATGGTTCGGACTCCAACACTTGGTTGCCGAACATTCTTGACACCGACCTCATCACGGGCGTGAGTTCGGCATCCGCGCCGAACATTCTTGCCACCGACCGTATTACGCGCTTGAGTTCGGCAGTCAAGATCTCCAAAAAATTTCTAAGTCTCAAGCCTCGGCACCAGCTGCCGAGCGTTCTTGACACCGACCGTATCACGGGCGTGAGTTCGGCATCCGCGCCGAACATTCTTGCCACCGACCGTATTACGTACTTGAGTTCGGCAGTCAAGATCTCCAAAAAATTTCTAAGTCTCAAGCCTCGGCACCAGCTGCCGAGCGTTCTTGACACCGACCGTATTACGGGCTTGAGTTCGGTGCCCGCTCCGAGCGTTCTTGCCACCGACCGTATTACGGGCTTGAGTTCGGCAGTCAAGATCTCCAAAAAATTTCTAAGTCTCAAGCCCCGGCACCAGCTGCCGAGCGTTCTTGACACCGACCGTATTACGGGCTTGAGTTCGGCACCCGCTCCGAGCGTTCTTGACACCGACCGTATTACGGGCTTGAGTTCGGCAGTCAAGACCAGTCAAAAAAAAAAACGCCAAGTCTCAAACCTCGGTTCCACAACTCCACGACTAGAGCAAAAATTGGGCAACTACGATACGGCGACGATTAAATCGATTCCAATTTTATTAAAAGCAACCCTTACATACATCAATATTACAAGGTACTAAAGATTACAAGGAGCTGAAAAGCGAAGATTACAAGACACCGAACTCGGAGCCATCAACGCTTCCGAGGCGCAGGGATGCTCCTCTTCAAGGACACTTGAGGTCGACGACGTTTGCCTCCGGAACCCGATCCCAGGCCAGCAAGTTGGGACTTGTCCTCGACACTGCTTCTGGTAGCCACGCCGACGGATGCGCCGCTCGACGAAATGGCCACGGAACTTTGCGCATCTCCCGGGCTTGGATGGCCGAGGGGCGGACGGGTCGCCATCTCGTAAAATGAAATGCCGCGGTCGCTCTCCGCACGAGTACATGAAGTGCTCCTGACATTGATTGGCCCCGAACGTGGTTTGAGCCGGGCTACCTCCGCCTCTAGTTCTGAGATCCGGTCTCGCAACGAGCTGTCCCCGACGTCGACCTCGAAGCGAGGCGGCGTTGCGGAACTCCGGGCATCGGAGCGATTCGCCACGAGGCGCCGAAGGTGGGTAACCTCGATGCCCCTGTCCACCGTGGCCCTCTTCAACACATCGACCTCGGCAGTAAGCTCATCCCGCTCGGTAGTCAACTTGGCCACCGTCGAGGCTAACGCTTCCCCCTCAGTCTGAAGCCCCGCCTCCACGGTTCGTAGATGATGGATCTCCGAGAGCAAGCCATCCCTCTCCGCCGTCACCTTCGACAAAGTATGGCGAAAACACTTGGTCCGAAGCCCTTTGGTAAAGGCAACCGGCGAACCATCTTCCCCTCCTGAGGTGGTCATCTCGGCAATCCTGCCCTCCAAGCACTGGATATCGAGATCTCGCTGACCAAGTATGAGCTGAAGTTGGCTCCGCTCTTCCTCGGCTCAGCGCAATCCGAGCTTGACTTCGAAAAGCCGCTCTCGACACTTTGCCAAGCACAGCCTCGTCGCCTTCAAACCAACCTCGGTCCCGACCTTACTATCCGAGCGAGGGCGCTCGACGTCACGAGTTACCACCGCGAGCTGAAAAGAAATGCAAACAAGCAACAAAAATTCAGACGTCGTCTAAGTCCCAGACCTCGGGAGTTCTTTCGAACAAATGCTCGAGCGTTCAACAGTCAACAGACAAAGACACGAGATCGAGCCCAAAAAGTTGTGTTTTTCATTCATTTCAAAAGGAAAAAGGGGTAGCGGTGGCCAGTCCGCTATTAGGCATTACACGTCAAAAAAAAAAAAAAAAAAGAGGAAACAACAAACGGAGTCAGGGCTCGACCTCTTTCCCGGGGCGGCGAGCGGGGGTCGGGGACGACACTTCCGAAGGGGCCACCGTCGCCAATGGGGTAACCACCGAACCCTGAACTCCGACGGGGGGATCCGCCACAGGATCGTCGTCACCCCTCTCCTCTTCTTCTTCTTCCTCTCCCTCCGATTCGGGGTCGAAGCCTTCAACGTGCCCCGGGAACAGCCTCCAACCCGAGCAGTCCACGTGGGGGTAGGCCTCCGTCACCCGGGCGATAGCGTCGGCGAAGGCCTTGGCCATATTCTGGGCGAGGAAGCCTTGCGCCTTCTCCAAGGTCGCATCCTCCGCCTGCTTCACCGCCGCCGCTTTGGCCTCGGCAGCCTCCGCCAACTGCCTGGCCACCTCCTCCTTTTGCTGACGAAGGTTGTCCTCCAGCGTCGCAACCCTGTCCTCGAGGTAGGCAACCCTCGCCGACTTCGCCTCGAAATTCAATTCGAGCTTGTCGAGCTCGTTCCTTATCTGGGCCTTCTCCTTCCGAGCTTGGTCGTTCTCCTTCTTCATCTCCTTCTCCTGGGCCGCCAGCCTCTCGGTAAGGTGCCCAAAGTGAACGACGATCTGCGATTAGAAGGCAAGGAATTCATAAAAATTATAACTTAAGAAGTTCGGCATAAAAAGGGGGGAATAGATCCGACACTCACCGACACCGCCGAGTGCGCTATCTCGATAACGTCGTCTCCCTCCCGTCCGACCTCCATGGCCGCCCGATCCTTCGGCGTGGCGAGGTGCTTGATGGCCTCCATGCTCGCCAAAGAATTGCCAAGGAACCCGTCGTGCTTCCGAACCTGCCAGTCCGGGACGTGGATCCTTTTGTGAGCCTCGGTCAGAAGCTCCTCGGCCACCTTCGTCAGCGGCGGCGTCTCCATAGTGAGGGCCGCGGCGATGGGAAATTCGCCGACCCTGGTCGACGACGAAGCAACCCCGCCCTCAGGAGCGGGGCTCTCCAGGATCTTTACCTCCTCAGCCACCTCGGTAACCTTCGGAGCCTTTGCCGCGGACAGCTTGGAGACCACCCTCTTCCTCTTCTTCGGTGCCTTGTTGGCGAGGCCTGCCCTCAGCACCAACACTGCCTGATAATCCATAGACTCTGCACCATAAGACAAGTTGATTAGTTCGGAACAAACCATGAAGAATGAAGCGCAAGAAGTAAAACAACGATAATAAATAAAGGAAGCCGCGTACTGGGATCGGCATGAACGAGCCCTCCCTTAAACAGGACGTCCTTGGTCAGATCCCTCCAGTCAAGCTTCGGCCGACCCAGGAGTACCCGTACAGCCTCCTCCTCTTCGGGCCGAAGTGTCGGCAGCGCCTTCACCTTCTTCGGCACACCTTCCACCCAACTAACAGGGATGGGCCAGGCCTCCGGGCTCCGCACCAGAAGAAACTTCTGCGCCAGTACTTGATGGAATCGGGGCACACGACGAGCCTGCCTCCGTGCCTTGGAGTCAAATATTACTGGTACGCCGACCTATTCCCCTGATGTGGCTAGTAGATGGTCCGAAGCACGTTCAGCTCCGGCTGAATCCCAGCGGCTTGGCAGTGAAGTACGAAGCCGTTTATTACTCTCCATGCGTTCGGCATAAGTTGGATGGGGCTGACCCCAACCCACCTTAATACAGCAACCGCGAACGGATGGAGAGGCAGCCGAGCCCCGGCGATAAAGGCGTCGACCGGCCAGCAACACACTGTCACCGGCAGCGGCGAGTTGGCCCTAATCCCGGGACCTGACAACATAAGCTCGTACTCCTTCGGGATCTGAAAGCAACCCCGGATCACTCCCAAGTCATCTTCGCTGAGGATCGACATCGTCTCGTCGGCCTCTGTCGTCTCCCTCACCGCATTCTCCTCGAACGACCGGGCCCTCCAATACACAATGCGTTCGGCGTCCTCCTTCGGATGTTCTCGAACCCTGTGAAGCCCAGTCAGCGGCCCCGGTAATCTTCCGAACTCTGGCATGCGCTTTGGCTCCACCACGACAGAATCTTTGCCGAACACCTCCTTGCTTTTGTGAGGTCGGCTAGAAGTCGGAGCTTCGGCGACTTCAAGGGAGGGCTCGGACGAAGAAGAGGAGACGGAGACAGACATGTTTAGAAACTAAAATATAAGTTACCTTGAACGGAGATGTCGTCGGAAAGCTCGCCGGAAAAAGGTCAGCGATCACCTGGAGCTCTAGCAATTTCAAACGAAAACAACAGAGCGAAGAGTTGAAAAGTGAAAAATGAAGAGGGGGTGGGGGTTTTATATAGAGCCAGCGCGTCAATCGAGGCTAATGGGCTTTTACCACAAGCCCACCTCCACAAAGCGACAAAAGGCGACCCCAACCGTCGCCTTGTTTGCCACGCCTGCCCAAACGGCTCATTAATGACAGTCACGTCAGCAGAAGCCCAGGGGACGCAGCATTAATGGACGTCACATCTGTCAGAAACCCAGGGGCCATCACATCCATCAGAACCATTTAATGTCAAGCCTCGGCACCAGCTGCCGAGCGTTCTTGACACCGACCGCGTTACGGGCGTGGGTTCGGCAGATTCCCAAAACTTTTTCGAAGAGAGCAAAAACTCTTTCAACTTCCTCTGCTTTGTCGAAATCAACAAGTCTCAAGCCTCGGCGCCAGCTGCCGAGCGTTCTTGACACCGACCGTATTACGGGCTTAAATTCGGTGCCCGCTCCGAGCGTTCTTACCACCGACCGTATTACGGGCTTGAGTTCGGCAGTCAAGATCTCCAAAAAATTTCCAAGTCTCAAGCCTCGGTGCCAGCTGCCGAGCGTTCTTGACACCGACCGTATTACGGGCTTGAGTTCGGCGCCCGCTCCGAGCGTTCATGCCATCGACCGTATTACGGACTTGAGTTCGGCAGTCAAGATCTCCAAAAAATTTCCAAGTCTCAAGCCTCGGCGCCAGCTGCCGAGCGTTCTTGACACCGACCGTATTACGGGCTTGAGTTCGGCACCCGCTCCGAGCGTTCTTGCCACCGACCGTATTACGGGCTTGAGTTCGGCAGTCAAGATCTCCAAAAAATTTCCAAGTCTCAAGCCTCGGCGCCAGCTGCCGAGCGTTCTTGACACCGACCGTATTACGGGCTTGAGTTCGGCGCCCGCTCCGAGCGTTCTTGCCACCGACCGTATTATGGGTTTGAGTTCGGCAGTCAAGATCTCCAAAAAATTTCGAAGTCTCAAGCCTCGGCGCCAGCTGCCAAGCGTTCTTGACACCGACCGTATTACGGGCTTGAGTTCGGCGCCCGCTCCGAGCATTCTTGCCACCGACCGTATTACGGGCTTGAGTTCGGCAGTCAAGATCTCCAAAAAATATCCAAGTCTCAAGCCTCGGCCCCAGCTGCCGAGCGTTCTTGCCACCGACCGTATTACGGGCTTGAGTTCAGCAGTCAAGATCTCCAAAAAATTTCCAAGTCTCAAGCCTCGGCGCCAGCTGCCGAGCGTTCTTGACACCGACTGTATTACGGGCTTGAGTTCGGCGCCCGCTCCGAGCGTTCTTGCCACCGACCGTATTACGGGCTTGAGTTCGGTAGTCAAGATCTCCAAAAAATTTCCAAGTCTCAAGCCTCGGCGCCAGCTGCCGAGCGTTCTTGACACCGACCGTATTACGGGCTTGAGTTCGGCGCCCGCGCCGAGCGTTCTTGCCACCGACCATATTACGGGCTTGAGTTCGGTAGTCAAGATCTCCAAAAAATTTCCAAGTCTCAAGCCTCGGCGCCAGCTGCCGAGCGTTCTTGACACCGACCGTATTACGGGCTTGAGTTCGGCACCCGCTCCGAGCGTTCTTGCCACCGACCGTATTACGTGCTTGAGTTCGGCAGTCAAGATCTCCAAAATATTTCCAAGTCTCAAGCCTCGGCGCCAGCTGCCGAGCGTTCTTGACACCGACCGTATTACGGGATTGAGTTCGGCGCCCGCTCCGAGCGTTCTTGCCACCGACCGTATTACGGGCTTGAGTTCGGCAGTCAAGATCTCCAAAAAATTTCCAAGTCTCAAGCCTCGGCGCCAGTTGCCGAGCGTTCTTGACACCGACCGTATTACGGGCTTGAGCTCGGCACCAGCTGCCGAGCGTTTTTGCCACCGACCGTATTATAAGCCTAAGGTCGACATTGACCGCCAAACGCCCTTGGTTCCGACCCCCTGTACATGGGAAATCTGGCCTTCGGACTTCGACGAGCCCCCTCTCCGGGCTCGCGACCACGCCGAAGTCCCTCTCCCCATCGGAAAGAATCGCCGAACCGATCTTCGACCTCGGCATCCTGGTCGTCGAGCTCTGGGAAGGGTCGGAGTTATGGCGCCGGTAAACGCAACTCTCGACAGAGGGAAACGACAGAACTGTTCACCGAGAGATTACGAAGCTAAGAAGATATTCACACAAGAACACCGCCCGATCATAAGGAATTACCACACTACCTCCCTCAAGATTCGCAAACCCTTCATTTGAACTCCGATACAACTCCGCTAGCCATCAAAAACAGTTAAACTACTCCTCAAAGGCCGACCAAATTTAGCCTTTAGGAGTGGGGGGCTCGTGATATGGCTAAAAACAGGGTTTAATCGGAACCGTCCAAATCAGATACGAATCTTGAAACCCAGGGGTAAAACGGTAATTTCCCCTACAAAAGGGTCCAAAATGGGTATTGGATCTTTTCCCCAAGGACCCAATAACCCGCGAATGGGTCCGCCAACAAGAGGGTGCGGGTCCTTAACCGCTGCACACCCGACCCAACAAGATAAGATTAGGGTCCCTGATCAATCTTGATCAACGACCCTGATGTACGTCTATCTCTTCACTGGGATTTGGGGATTAAATTCCTTGTCTGATTACAGGGAATATACCTCATCAGATTACATTCCTAATCTGTTTACGGGGGGAATATTCCATATCAGATCACGAGGATTACATTCCTAATCCGTTCCCTAAGACGCCTATAAATACCCCCCACCCATCTCCATTAAGAGGTAATCAATCTTTCACCAGTTTTTGCGCTCTTTCATAGTCTTTTCAGATTACTGACTTGAGCGTCGGAGGGTGCGTCACCGGGAACAACCCCGGTGTCTCGCACTTTTTGCAGGTCCGCGGCGGGATCGACGATCGAAGACCGACGGAACAGGTATTCAGGTTTACTATTCAGTTTCCCTGAGAATCCACGAATTCATCTGTTTGCCCCCACACCGAATTTAGCGGCAACAGAAATTATTAAAGATAGTTTAAAACTTTTCATGTATATTTTGAGAAAATAAAAAGGGGAATTGAGATATTAATGAGTTTTGACTCCAAAATTATTTCTTTGAGTATATGACCTTTATTTTGAAAAAAAGAGAAAAATATGTGACATGTTATGAAATTCTCTTGATGTAAATATACACTTATGTTGAGTAAGAAATACTTGATGTGGATTGAGATATGAATTGCTATATGAGCTTAAATTGCTAATGTGACTTAAAAGTGACGAATCTATTGTTCATGAAAAGAATTATTGTTCTATTTTGAATTGTAAATAAATAAGTGAATCATGAATAAGTACTAAAACAAGACATTGATCTATTTGTGAATAAGTTTAAGATAAGAATACATTGAGTTTAATACATGATTATTGAAGGGTATGAGTACCCATGGATTCTTGTACATGAAAGGTTGATTTAGAGTTAGTAAGACCTCGGGTACCGGCATTGTTGAAATAAAGAGAATTGAGTCATATGTTGATATTTGCCATGGAGCTATCTCGGTATTTGTGATTAAGTCCAGTAGAGGGTAAAACTAACTGTAGGTATGATAATTTATTCATGTCTTGAACTTAAGAACTAGGCACTAAGAGAAGATGTAGTAAACCTGGGCAAACGTAAGTGGGGCACTCTATATATTCGGGCGATGTACTTTGGGACTATAGACCCAGTCGGGCAGTGTACTCTGGGATTGAGGTTGCTTCGATGGAGATGAGTTTTTATTTTAAATCCGGGACTATGCGTAGTCGGGTGGATAGTTTACTGTACTCTAGTGTATATACGTATACCGGGGCTAGAAGGGCACTTGCGGGAGATTCGCACGATGAGGAGTCTGTATAACAGTCAGACAGTGTACTCTAGGACTGGGATCCGTACTTGTGGAATGTCTAAAGCTTGTTTTATTACTGGGTAGTTTTCATGGCGGGGGATCGAACCCTTTAATGTGGAGTACGTAGGTGCTTGCCCTCGAACCTATGTAGTATGGGATGCATAGAATCCGAACAAGTATGCATTAGTGTCTTCTTAGTATAAAATATCTGCATTAGGCATTAAGGCATCACATACACTAACATGTTTAGTGTAGTCACATTTAACACTTTATTTGCATTCAAATTTGTGGTTTGTTAAAATATTGAGATCGTTATATTTTCGGCATAGAGAGGATGGCCGTGTGTAACATTTTTATCGGTTGTAAGCAATTAACGTGCCTACAATTTATTATGCAGGAATTGGATTTTTCATGAAGATATAAAGTTGATATACTGCTGTTGATTAATTACATGTTAAAGATGTTGCAAGTTGTATATTATTTTCATTGTTGTACTTTATTTTTATTTTCCGCTGTGTAATAAATGTAAAGAACTCTGATGTATGATGAAAAGTTCAAATTTTCTTGTAAAATTGTACGAAGTGAAGTGTAAAGATCCTATGTAACTTCGAATTCGGTCTTATTTGGAATTCAGGGTGTTACATCTAGGCCGCTATGTACAGTGGCATGAGTCATGGTTTGATTCTTGGGAGGATCTGTCTTTTTCCAAAATTTGATTTTTATAGATTAACAATAGGAGCAGTATACATAAAACTGAAGAGGCTTTCTTTCAACCGCCGCGAGTTGGCCTAGTGGTTGGGGCTTGTAGATTGGCCCGATGCTGGTCTCGGGTTCAAGTTCGGCCATACACAAAATGTGTTATATTTTTAATTTAAGGTGGTTTTCGGGTTTTCAAATTTTGGAAGAAAATGTAATAATAATCTAAAATATTATTAAAATCTTAGAAATAATTCCACGCTAGTTTTAAGATATATTTTTGGGAATTAGAGGTTATATTCACATTAAATAATGTATTGGAGGAACTTTTGAATTCAAATTAAAAGGGGATTGTCATGATTAAAGAAAATTAAAAGTAGAATACAAATTTAGACCCATCTTTGTAAAATTACATGGATATTAATCCATTGAATTAAGCAGATGGTTGAGATGGATTATAATAGAATAATTATGAGATTGAAATACAGAATTTCTAGTCGTTTTAATCTTAAAAAATTTTGTATTAAGAAATGTATTTGGAGTATAAAAAGACACGACATGGTCTATTAACTAAATATGCATTGAATATTGTTAAAGTGAATGTTTGGGGTTGTCTGGAAGGATTCTAATTGATTGAATCGTCATTGGTTGAAGTTGGTTACTTCATGGTTGATAAACCTAAGGAAAATGAATAAAGACGAAATTATGAGTAATGAATGAGTTGTCTATGATGAGGTTAGATATAACCTATGTGGTCTCTTTTGAGATGGTTGTTTGTTCTAGAGTGAGCGGGACCCCGAATACCAGCAGTTGTGATATATAAAATTTGAGAAGTAACCAGTGTGAGTTGACTTGCTCTTGAGGAGTGGCCAGTGTAGGCTAACTTTCTCAGTGTTTGTTTGTTTAAGCCCGGTGGGGAAGCGATCTCTAGGTCTTAATAAATATAATTTAAACTTAAGGACATGCACTAGTTGGAGATATGATGAAACAAGAGCAAACGTGAGTTATGGACTCCAGGATGATCCGCAGAGTGAGACAATTCCCAGTATTCCGGGACGATGGATGAAATCGACCACAGAATGATCCACGGAGTGGGATTGATCTCCATTATTCCAAGACGAGAGCGACGCTCATGGGGCATTTGTGCTATGTGGGTTCCAGGATGACTCGCGGAGCGAGACAATCCCCAATATTCCGGGATGATGGATGAAATAGGCCACAAAATGATCCATAAAGCGGGATTGATCTCCACTATTCCAAGGCGAGAACCAATACTTGCAGTGTCTAAATCTTGTAGTAGTCATAGAGTAGGTTGCATGGAGACGGATTTAACCCTATAATGTGAAGTACATAGGTGCTTGCCCTCGGACCTATGAAGTATGGGATGCATAGAATCTGAATAAGTATGCATTAGTGTCATCGTAGTGTAAAGTCTGCAAGGCATTACGTTCATTTCATACACTGACATGTTTCGGATAGTCTCATTTTCTCTTTATGCATTGAAGTTTGTGATTGTTAAGATAATGAGATCGCTGTATTATAGCATTGCATCAATTGTTTGCAACTGACGTGGCCACAGTTTCTAGTTGTAGGATTGGACTTGGCATGGACTTAAAGTCACTATGATGAGATGTACAAGATTGAAGAATTCTTATTATTGTAAATTGTATTGTATTTATTTTAATTCCACTGTGCTGTTGTAAAGAACATGTTGTAATCAAAATGTTTTAAATTCTTTGTAAATTTGTACGAATTTGAAGTAAAATATCTTGTTTTGCTACGATTTACCTGAGTTTAAAATTCGGGGTGTTACAAGAAATATGTGGTTACAAGAGGTCTAATGAGGGTAGGGGTTTGTGTGAAGTTGACAACTAATTACTTTAACAATTTCAACACCCCATTAAAGTGATTTTCAAGAGACTTTGCCCAGCTCTGAACGAAGAACTTCAAACGATCATTTGGGGAGAGACTTTGTGAAGATATCTACAATATTTGCATTGCTTTGCCCCTCCGGATTTGTAGCAATTTTGAGTGCACTTTAATTGTCACCAAATATAGTAGTAGGATCAAGAATTGGTGAAGGCACATCATCAACCAATCGCCTCAACCACACACACTCTCGAGCTGCAAGAGAATATGCTGTATTCCGCTTCAGTTTTAGTAAGATACACTGAGTCCTACTTCTTACTACACCAAAACATACATGTCGAATCACTGAAGAAAACATAACCCAAAGTAGACTTTCGATCATTCAAGTCATCACCAAAATCAGCATCCGCATAGCCATGCAATCTAAAACCAACTTCTTTCTTGAATATAAGACTCATGTCAAAAGTAGGTAAGACATGCTTCAATATGTGTTTAGTTGCGTCAAAATGAAGCTGCATAAATCGACTAATGAGTTCAATGGAGAAGAAAATGTATGGCCTTGTGATAGTCAAATAAATAAGACTTCCAACCAAGGCACAATAAGGTCGAGGATCCTCAAGAAGCTTCCCCCCATCACGCCTTAGCTTAATGTTAGCTTTAAATGGAGAAACATTTTTGTTTTGGACTATTCCAAACATTTCCACCATTTTAATTGCATAGCTTCTTTGAGACAAGAATATGTCATATTCAAAACTTCCACCTCCAAATCAAGGAAGTGATTCAACTCACTTAAGTCTTTTAGCTCGAACCAAGTTGAAAGATTAGCACAAAGGTTAGCAATCCCATACCAGGCCCTCGTCGCTTGCTTTAAGCCATAACGAACTTTCTTGAGCTTGCACACATATTGTGGATGATCTTGAGAAACATATCCAGTGATTTCCCCAAATAAATCTCCTAGTCAATCTTTCCATACAAAAAAAACATTCTTCACATCAAGTTGCAATAGCTTGCAATATTGAACGCCGTCAAAGAAATGACTACCCGAACTAAAGTCATATTTGCAACTATGCTAAAAGTCTCCTGATAATCTTCTTCATATTTTTGAGAGAACCCACGATCAATCAATCTTGCTTTGTATCTTTCAACGATCACATCTTGTTTGCCCTTTGTCTTGTACACCTATTTATAAGTAACCGACTTTACCTCTTTGGATTTTGGAAAAGACCCCAAGTTTCATTTTTTATGAGTGTTTGCATCTCCTCATCCATAGTAGAACCACATTCCTTCACACCACGAGCTTCATCAAAACAAGATGGTTCACTATCATTAAGTGGACCTGCAAGAAATCAAGAGTGGATACTAACATAAGCTCCATCTCTATAGAGTATTGGTTTTACAAAAGTTCTTGAAGACCTCCAAAGTGCAGTTCCATGAGAACTGTAAGATCCCTCATTTTCTTTCTCCTGCGTTTCTGGAGAAGAGGAACCATTGGAAACTACCGAGTCAGGAGACTCAAAATGTGTGATTGACAGTTCCACCACCTCAGATTGAGAAACATCACCATCCTTCTTATAATAAGAAGTTACTACGTTAAAGACAATATTTCTAGAGACAATGAACTTATTGGTGGTGGGATCCATACACTTTCATCCCTTCTTTCTCTTGTCATAGTCAACAAAGATATACTTTTTTCCTTTGCATCCAACTTTGTCCTTAGAGCACCTGGAACATGAACATAACAAATAGAACCAAACTTTTTAAGTGTTTGACATTTGGCTTCTCACCCCCCAATATTTCATATAAAGACTTCATATTTATCGGGCAAAGAGGAACCTGATTAATGAAATAAGGTGCACATGACGTACCCTTCGCCCATAAGGCATTGGGTAAACGTTCGGCATACAACCAACTCTTGCAACTTTTCACCAAGTGCCGAATTTTCCTCCCCGCCGCGACATTTTGCTGCGGTATGTGAGAACAAGTGAGTTTTTTCGTGATGTTATGCTTCTTGCAAAATTGAAAAAATTGATCCAAAGTGAATTCACCACGATTATCAGTCCGCAGCCATTTAATTCTCCTATCAAGCATGCCTTTTACCAATACCTTGAAGTCTTGAAATTTAGAGAATACCTCGACTTTTCCTTTATGAAGTACACTCAAGTGTATCTTGTAAAGTCATCAACAAATAACAACATATATCAAGAGCCCAAAAAATATGGTGTATTGCACGGTACCATAACATCAATATGGATCAACTCCAACTGGGCCTTGCACATTGACAGCGAATTGGATAATGGTAGACAGTGTGTTTTGCCAAATTGACACCCTTCACAAACTTCATCACAAGAAGAAAAAGACTTGGGCAACCCATTAACCAAAATTTTCAACACCATAGCCTTCAATTTGGTCATGCTAAGATGTTCCAATCTTTCATGCCAAATTTAAGAGCTATCATCTGTGCTGATTTTGTCAACATAAGAATTAGATGCATATAATACAAAGAGATCTTTTACACTTTTACCGGTGTAAATAAAATTTGCCTCCATGCTTGTAAGGTTCCTAAGAAACTTTACATAATTGGGTCCAAAGAGTACATGATGACCCGCATCAACAGCATTTGCCACCAAGAAACAAATTCTTATTCATTCCGAAAACTTGAAAGACACCGTTAAGTGTAATGCAGTCATTTCCATTCACAATGGTGACTGGCCCTTCCCTTTCAACCGGATGAATGGTGTTATCTGCTGTGACAATAACATCCTTCACACCATAATGACAAAAAGTAGAAAACTTGGAAACATCTCCGGTGAGATGATGACCAAAATCGGAATCAATGATCTAATCATCTTCAAAGTTTATGGAGGCCATAACATCAACAGTAATGTGATCTGCCATAAAGCATTTCCCTCAATCTTCTTCCTTCTGAGATGCATCTTTCTTTTCAGCAACATTTCCACCTTTTTGCTTCACTCGAAAATTCTTTCGAATATGCCCAACTTTCCCACACCGATGACATGTAATGTTTTGTTAGTTTTTTTATTTCCATCATTTTTAGATGGAGACTCCTCATTACCTGGCTTAGAGAACTTTTTCTTTTCAATCTTTTTATTTTTAGTGAATATGAAAATTCTATTACCATTAGAAATAGAAATACTTGCCATTTGTTTAGCCAATGTCTCTTGTCCAGCAAGAAAATTTTCAAAAGGATGGATGGACTGCCCACCCTTGAATTGATGTAACGAAAGGAACATATTCCATCTTGGGACCACAAACAACATGCTGGTTCATCTTTACATCCGAAATTTGACTATCCAGATCAAAAGAAGATATCTCTGAACAACTTTTTTTATATCGTCAGAAAGACTCAAGAAATTGATAGGTCTTCCTGAGTTTTATTTGACAACTCATTCTTCAGCATCTGTAGTCGCACCCCTTTCTTCTTATTAAACAAACCATCAAATTTTCTCCATATCTCACAAGCTGACTTGCAACCCATGATATGCTCAAATAAATCAAAGAGATAGATTTCTTCAAGGCAAACTCCGCTTTTGCATTTTTAATCTTCCACTTCTTCAACTGACTAGCATCCTCTAGAGCGACACTTTTGTCTTCACCAACAATGTCCCACAAATCTTCACCCAAAACATACGACTCCATACAAGTCTTCCACACCTTGTAGTTTAAGTTATTAAGTACCACAATGCCAAGATCATAACTTCGACCCGCGTCCATTAATGGAGTGTTGATGCAGCTTCTTATTCTTCTTCACCAAGGGATATTCACGAGTACAAAGAATTCCACTGTCGCTTAGATGCCATGTGAAAAAAGATGATCTTCCAATATTCCGCTTGAATTGCTTCTAAAATAGTGCAAACAAACACGTTACACTAGCCCAAGACTCACAAACAAAAGATAGAAGAAGGAGAAGACAGCACTTCTATTATATTGCAAAATGATTAAATAAGCTTGGACATAATATAAAGATGACACTAATAGTTCAAACTTGCACAATGATAAATATGATAAAGTTATTTGTGGCTTTGGTGGAGGTTGTGGTTTATGTGCTGGTACTTTGGTTAGTTCTTGATACATGTTGGATGTGAGGAGAATAGTGGATATATAGGCAAGGTATTGCGTTGATGTAAATGTAGGAGGTTGCATATGAAATAGAAAGAGTGTCTGTATCCAAGAGTGCATGCATATTGGGTAATAGAAATGTGTGGTTTCAAGAGGTTTAATGGGGATATGAATTCGTACAAATTTGAAAACTAATTACTTATATAAAATTAAAATAAAGATAATGGTAGAAAACACTTTAACAATTTGAACAGTTTATTTATTTAAAGGATAAAATGCAAAAAACACCCCTCATATTTAGGGTGAAAGCAAAAAAACCTCATAAACTATCGGCCAACGCGATTAACCCTCAAACTCAGAATTGCAGTCAACTCTTGTACAGAAACTATGTGAAATGTCCAAATTGCCCTTAAATTTTGACTCTCTTTCTTTCTCTTCGAAAAACCCAAAAAAACATTTTAAAATAAAAAAACCAAAAAATTTCACTGTCTCTCTCTCTCTCTCCCCCCTCTCCCTTTTCATCCCAAATCCAAATCCAAATCCAAAATCCAAAATCTAAAATCCAAATCCAAAACACCACAAAGCCTCCTCATCTCTACCATTCCCACCTCCATCCTGTCCTCCACTGACACCCCATCTCCATCCCCGACCTCCCCACCTCTATCATCATCATCCCCCACCTCCACCATCATCGTCATCACCCTTTAGCCTCCAATTTGACCTTCGTCGGTCTCCATCCTCACACCCATCCCAACTTCTTCAGCTTCTTCATCATCACCTTCCTCTCATCTTCACCTCATTTATCATCTTCTTCATCATCTTCTTTAACTACAAAAAAACGCATTCAACACCATTCTACAAATTCATCAACTAAAGCATGACACACACAAAAATTAAAAAGAAGCATTACTTTTGATGATGATGGAGATGAGGAGGTCGATGGTGGTGATGAGGAGGCAGATTTTTTGGGACTTGGATTTTGATTTGGATATTAATTTTGGATTTTGGATTTTAATTTGGGGGAGAGAAAGAGTGAAATTTTTTTTTTTTTGGTTTTTTTAAATGTTTTTTTGGTGTATTATTGAGAGAGAGAGAGATAGAGATAGTGAAAATTTAAGAGTAATTTGGATATTTCACATACTTTTCGGACAGGAGTTGACTAGAATTCTGAATTTGGGGTCCGTGGCCGATAGTGTATGTGGTTTTTGCTTTGACCCTATACATGAGGGATGTTTTTCAAAATTTATTCTAAAAAAAGGGATACCACATTATAGAAAAAAATATATGCACCATGGTGTATACACTAGTTGGGATGTACACCATTCGATGCACTTTGAAATACCCACCAATTGCGTAATCAAATGAAGGCTCATATTTCAAAGTGCATCCAATGGTGTACACCCAACCTACTGTACCAACATGGTGTATATACCATGGTGCAGCTGATTTGTTTTCCCACATTATATAGTGGAAAAACCCTTTTATTAATTTTTTTCTCGATCCAAAAAATGGTATGAAAGATTGTATTCCACATATTCTATATAAAAAAATTATATATATATATATATATATATATATATATATATATATATATATATATATATATAACTGTCTTAGCAACTTTATTATAACCAATACTGGCTACCTCCCCCACTTTATAAAATAATGGAAATAGGAGATGGAAAGGAATTTAAGTGATGTCTTTGATTCAATAGAAATTCTATTGGCAAAAGAGTTTCACTATCATTTGCTTCACTACCTTAGGTGGCATACTCCTATTGGAGAGTTCTCCCACCTACTCTATCATTTCCTACCTATTGGAATGTGCCACATAAGGTAGTGAAGGGAAATGTAGTGAAATTGGTAGTGGCTCTAGCATTACTCTTGGCAAAAATAGTTACATGCATATCATTTATTATTAAATATTGTTACAAATTATTTTTTCCTTTTTTTTCCTACTATATATAGCGTCATAATTTGTGTCCATTGAATTCCATATAGCCATGTAGGACTCCAATTATTTATTATATATCTTAAGCAAATAGGCTTACCCCTCTCCCCTTTCTCCATTTTGAAATCGAGAAAGGAGAGCAAAAGTAATAATTGACACGTGCAACCCACACTAATTATTAAAACAGGATTAATAAAAAAAACACCAACAAAAAACCTTTCCTCTTCCACATCTCCCCAAAACCCACAAACCCTAACTCTCCCTGCCCCCAAAACCCACCCACATCTCCTCACCCGTCTATCTCTACCTCCTGCCGTCGCCCACGCCGTCCCGATCCCGGCCGTCGCCCACCCCGCCCCTATCCCGGTCGTCACCCGAAGTTGTGGCTAGGGTCAATCAGGCTTACCATTTTCAAGATCAGTTGTTCTTACAAATTTGATGCCTACCTTAGGGACAGATGGTATTCGTTTAAGTTATTAGGCAACAATTAGGGTATACATTCATCAATTAGTGTGTATCCCAATAAAGTTGTTCATAGTCAGATTGTTCAATTTGTTCAATTCAAAGGCCGCTCTCTTTCGCTCCCCTGTCCGCCAGTCCAGTCGCCCTGTATCTCCCGATCGCCACAGCTACCATTGTGGCTGATTTCGTCGTAGATTCAATCTTTTCCAATCATTGCGGTTGGAGCTGGAGGAGATACCACATCTTTAAGGTTCAATCTTTCCAAAATTTATGCGATGATTGTGATTAGTTTTCTAATTTTCTTGATTAATTTGAAGATGCAAGTACGTCGTTTTGATTTTTTAAGTACCAGTTTGAATGTATGCCTCTTTATAAAATAAGTTTTAAAAATGATTTGGGGTTTGAAAAGTTGAGAAAAGGGACGGAAATTTTATTGAATAAAAAGCTGCAATTTGTAGTTATATTTCATATTCAATTGAAAATCAAGATAGAAAATTTATTCTTTTTTTCCTTCTAGATTCTGGAGAAAAATTGAAAGTTTGTTGACATATTAATTTCGAGGTCACTATGGTGTATATTTATTTGTTAGTTGTTTGTGAAATTATCATAATCATATATATATTCATCAATATCTTCAGTTTCATAATATTTCTCAAGATTGAGGTTTTCAATCTCTTACTGTTCTAAACATGTTTTGATTTTAGGTTATTCTCAAGGGCTGAGGCATTATCAGAAGACCTGGACCCAAAGAGGCAGTAGTAAGTGTTTTGGTTTTCCCAACCATAGGTGAAGTCTCTGATAACTTCAATGTGAAAAATACATCAGTAGATCAATTTTTTTTTTTTTTTTACTTTTTCTTTAAGATCAACAGTTGAGTTTATCTTCTTTTTGGAAACTAAGAGGATGAGTTTTTAATCTGTTATAAATTTATTTCAATGACAAGGGAGCATAAAATATCTAAGAAAACAGAAGGCGAGAAACAAAGTAAAATTTGAAAGAGCATATACAAGTTTGTGCTACTGCCTATACTTGTTTAATGGTCGTGATTGAGCTACTACCACAATAATTAGTATACGCAGAGTTAACATGTTGAGGTTATATTGTTTCTCTGATGAAAAAGAATTTGAAATCCCTAATTTCTTCACTTTAGTTGTTTGTAGAATGATTTATGCATCAAAACTCAGAGTTTACTATAACGCATTCTTTTTCTCCCAACTGATATCAGAAGTATTATCTGAATCCTACCATGTCACTCAATTCCTTAGTCATTTGGTATGTAACATTTGCATTTCATGCATGTATTATTTATAAATGTGATAATGTGATATGCTTTCTTTATCTCTCTTTATCTCTACCATATGACTTTGTTTTGCCTATGAATTGAACTTTTTGCTAAGAATTGATGGAAGATATAATGATTTTAGCCATGAATATGGGGTGAGGAATAAGGATTAGTGTGGAGATTAGGGATTAGATGATGAAATTAATGTGAGAGAGTTTGTTAATAATTGTGGGTAGTCTTTGAGAATGAGTAGTTCTGATCTTGCCCCGACCAAAATGTCTTAGCAAGTGTGAAAATCATGTAAAGGATGCCGTTCTCTGAGAGAACGACATTGTTTACACTGATGCCGTTATTTTGAATAACGGCATCAGTTACTGTTTCCCCCACAATTGCATATGTTGCATTTGTTTGGAACAGCGGCATCCAAATCATTTTATTATAACTGATGCCGTTATCTCCAATAACGGCATCAGTAATTCGAATGCCGTTTTTTGGGGATAACGGCATTATTTCTAAGTTGTTTCAATACTTAGAATTTTTTTCAATTCACACTTGAAACGGTTATAATATTTTTGAGCGCACATCATGGGTACTTATAAAATTGCACATCATATATAGGGTAAAACATCCTTGCCATGGAGGGACCTCATCTTCGGGCCCCATGGATGTGCAATTTTATAAGGGGAAAGTATGGATTCCTATTTAACTAACACGTGCACTATATATGATTTTTATTAAAAAACAAAAACAAAATAAAAACCATAATTCCTAAACAATATAGTCACTTCCAATATTCTAGAGTTTCTCACTCTTGATTTTCTAGAGAGAGAAGATCCCCCAAAAAACCCCACAACAAAAAAACCCTAGATCTAGAGAGAGTTTGGAGGGGGTGGCGGCCGGGATCTCACCGCCCCCTCTCCGTTCGCCGATCGACGCCCCTACCTTTTCGCCCTTCACCCACCTCCACCTCCATCCGAAACTGCAGTCCGAAACCCGGCCGCCGCGACGACGTCGCCTTCAGCAAGCTCTCCTCCCGTTATGCTCCCCTCTCCTCACTAGGCGCCGAAGTCGGGGACATCCGGCCTGACTTCTGGGTGCCGAAAGCTTATGAGGTCGCCGACCCAGATCTGATCTCCTCAGATCTGGGCCACGGCGAGAGCGCCGAAGTCGGGGACATCCGGCCTCACTTCTGGGCGCCGAACGCTCATGAGGTCGCCGACCCAGATCTGATCTCCTCAATATCGATTGTCGTGTTGACGCCTTTGTGTGGGTGGTGTGGAGGGTGTCGTATGTTGTATTGCACGATTGTGGAGCTTGGGCCCGAAGATGGGGTCCCTCCATGATGTGTGCTTACTTGATATTAGAATTGTTAATATTATTAATATTTTGTATAATCTGTCTGATCTGCACCTTATTACTAATAGAATTTCAATCAAGCTCATAAGAAAAATACCTTCTAACCTTCCTCCCCAAATACTTTGCTACAAACATACTAAATATTTCAACATAGTATATAAGATTAGATTGCAAATTTATATATATATATCTATCTTAAGCTAATAGGCCTACCCCATCTCTCCTTTCTCTATTTTGAAATAGAAAAGTGAGAGCAAAAGTAGGAACTGACATGTGCAGCCCACACCAATTCCCAAAACATAATTAATTAAAAAATACAAAAAAAAACCTTTCCTCTTCCATATCTTTCCAAATTCCACAAACCCTAACTTTCCCTACCCCAAAACCCACCCACATCTCCTCACCCGTCCGTCCCTACCGCCGCCTGCCGTCCACCCTGCCCCGATCCCGCCCGTCTCTACCCTCTATCGTCACTGTCCGTCGTCAATCCCGACCCGACCCCGCCGTCTCTACCCTCCATCGTAAGTTTCTTTTTTACTTATGATTTTTCTATCTTTCTCTAAGGCTCAACAGTTCCTTTCAAATTATTGTAATATGTGATTGGTGAAAATGAAAAAAAAAAATATTTTGTTCTGGTCTTAAATTAGGTTGTCATTGCATCCAGTGCAGCTTCCCCTTTGATCGACACGGTGGCGCACAATATTGCTCCATCCAGTGCAGCATAAGTCGGAGGAAAGCACTTCGTCTTCCTCAATCGAAATCAAGTAGCATGTTTATCAAAATTAGTACACTTCCATTATACTGTCTATTCTTTCTAAAGTCGCAAACAAAGTTTCTTTAATTTGGTTAATTAGTATATTTGTCATATTTTGATATAGCTAATTATCAATTATTGTTTCTTCCATATATTTCTAATGTTAATTATTATTGATTTTAGAGAGATCGCTTGATTTAACAGAGAAGGTGGTTGAGAAGCACGCTGTGGAGAAGGAGATAGCGGAGTACATCAAGGAGTCCAAGAAAAGTCACAACCCAACTTTGGTAATTATTTGACTTTTTCTCTCTTTCCTTTCAATTGAATAAAAATATAGAATTATGTTGGTTGGTTTGAAAATTGCTTGGTTTATAAATATGAATTGGTTAATCTGTATAATTTTCGTTTTTTGATTATATTGTAATTGAAATAGTTAAAAGACATCTCTAAATTTTTGAATTACATATAATTTTATAAGTCTCTCAAAATTATTTTGGTCTGTGCAATTTGCACAGGGTAAAACTAGTATGTCAATTAAGTATTGTGTACAACTTGTGATACTCATATGTAGTTTATTCGAACCAAATTTATTTGCGATTAACCTTTATCTTTTTCTATAAGAAATAATCTCTTTTCGGACTTCCAAATATTATTGGACTTGAGAAAGAGCTTTAATCACAAGTTAAAAGTACTAAATTAATTAACGTGTGCTTTATCAGATCTCAGCACAAAGATAAAATTAAGCATAACGAATTATTATCACTATATGATTTTCTAGCAATTAATATCTTTCCAATGTGCGCTTAAGAAAAACAATGATTTATGTTTTCACGAATTGTAAAAGGTTTGATTACACATGAGGTCAGCTTCATATGTGCAATTTGGATTATCATAGAAAAGATACTCGCTTCACGAACTCCCTATATATCGTGAATATGCATGCAATTTAAACAAATTTTATTTGGCGAAAAATCAAGAAACCCCATACCGTTAATTTTTTATATCAATAACCCCCAAATCCGTTAACGACGAAGGATTTCTTGATTAAGAGTGAAAAGATTATGAAGTTTCTTGATAGAAAATACAAATGTTATGAAGTTTCTTGATTAAAAAGGGATACCACGTTATAGGAAAAAAATGATGCACTATGGTGTATACACCAGTTAGGATATACACCATTTGATGTACTTTGAAATACCCACCAGTTAGGGAGTTTCTTGATTAAAAAGGGATACCACATTATGGGAAAAAAAATTGTTGCACCATGGTCTATACACAAGTTGTTTGATGGACTTTGAAATACCCACCGTTACATAATCAAACGAAGGCTCATATTTCAAAGTGCATCCAATGGTGAACTGTAACACCCCGAATTCCAAATAAGACCGAATTTGAAGTTCCACAGGATTTTTACACTTCACTTCGTATAATTTTATAAGAAATTAAAAAATTTATTTACAACAATGATTACATCAACGCAGCGGAATTATAAATTACAACATGATAAATGAATTAAATAACAACTTGAATATTTCTTTAAGCAACATTCATTCTTTAGTTTTATCAATCACTTTATCCTGCATAGAAATTGTGGGTACGTCAATTCCATACAACTGATGCTAGGATATAATACACCAATTTCTCTTACTTAGAAAGCACACACTTTCACAAAACAAAGCTAAGGAGGACTATCGTATTGATGTCGTGTGTGATTGTGTACTTAGTCCTTAATGCAGTTATTTATATTACATGAAACTAATGCACACTTGTTCGGATTCTATGCATCCCATACTACATAGGTCCGAGGGCAAGCCCTTAATCATTTTTCATCTTGTAGGGTTGGATCCCTCGCCATGAGTTAAACTAGTACGGTAACTACGGTAAGTATCCTAGTTGTTCTATGAGTTACGAGCCCATGTCCAGACAGCCTGGAGGGGAATCCCACGTCGTGACATGACGCATCATGCAGAGCCTATGGAAAATTTGCCTCCGTCATGGACGATGGCACTACGTAGTCACCAAACACCCCACAACCATCGCCACGGTCCCGATAATTCTGGAGATGTATTTACGCCATGACATGACGCATCAAGCAGACAACCTATGAATACTCTCACACCGTGATCCGAGGCCCTAATACTTGTATTTTTCTCTTACTTTTATCACATCTCCACTATGTGTCTAATCCTTAGATAATAGAATCATGAATAAAATCAATACTCTAGAATTAGAATTACCTCTACATCGGTCTTAAACATCAATCATTAATCATGACCCAAACTTGGTCTCTTATCATCACATTTCTCATTCACAAATTTCATTTATGCCGATGAGAGGACTTAGCTAAACTCTAGTGTCAAACTCGTTTCATGTTCATCAAAAGAGAGTTCATATTCATGAATTTCATATTTCATCATGTTCCAATTACTTCATTTTCCATGCACATTGCATAATTTAAACACAATCTCATATTTAATCTTACTCAACTTTTACATGTCAAAAAAAAAGAAAAAAAAAATCAAATTCGCAACTCAAGAAAACCATCAGCCAGGATAGTGACAGTCGACTGTGAAAAAATGGCCAGTCGACTTTCCTGCGAAAATTCCAAACTCAATAATCGACAATCATGACAGTGACAGTTGACCGTTGAAAAATGGCCAGTCGATTGTCCTTCGAAAATTCAAAACACAAGAACCGACAGTCAGGACAGTGACAATCGACTGTTAAAAAGTGGCCAGTCGACTGATATTGAACACAAATATGAAATTCTATACTTGACAGTCGACTGTCGACTTTAGTTTGGTCGACTGTCAATTATAACAAGTTGCAGTTAAAGTGGATCATAAATACATTTTCGACATAGAAAAATTTCTTTTTAGATGTATCTCAACATATTCTTCTTTTATTCACAATGTGTTCATACAATCATTCTTTTTTATTCTTTAACAAGTCAAACTCTTAATTTAGTTTTTATTTTACAAACTAATCATTTTCTTATGTTTCAAGAGGCAACATGAATGATAATTCTAGTGACTACAATATTACTCACATAGGGCAATTAAAAACACACACTTTTACCTCAAATCGATTTATTTCATAGTCCATGGATAATAGTTTGCATTCTATAATTCATTCATAGGCACAATTCATCACACATTGCATTCTATAAATCATTCATAAGCAAATTTTTCATAAAATCATAATTCATCAATTCTAGCAGGCGAATATAGTAACAAACCATCATAACACATCTTAATCAATACATTCCAATTCATTTTACTAACTTTTCATGTAGGTCAATTTGAGTTTCTTTTCTTATTAGTCTCTTCAAACAATTGTATGGCAATTCTTTATACTTATTTCTAACATGTTCACAAATCAAGTCCTAGCATGGTATCTAATTTAGAAGTTTGAGAAATCACCCACCTTAATGAAGAAACAAAGAGAAAACTCCTCTGAAGCACCTTGAACGCACGAATGGTTCCTTTCTCCTCCTAGTTGTGCCACCAACTTAAGCCTTCTCCTCCCTGTTGTGTGAAACCTGAGCTCTCCTTCTCTCCTTGGTGTAGGCCGACCTCCCAAGTAGTAGGAACAGACAAACACACAACTCTCAATATTTTTACTCACACTACTCTTTCTTTTCCTCACAATTTGATTCTTTTTTTTTCTTCTCTCTTGTAAATTTTCCTGTGTAAGCCATGAAGAAGATAGGGTAGGGGTATTTATACACAACTCAAGCTCAAATGGAGGGTTGAGATGAGTTTAGATGAGAGTCTAGGATGAATTAGGGAGTTAGAACAACTACCCATGATCACACACCCACTCTCCCACTCCTCCATGCACAATCTGGCCACCCCCTCTCAACCAGATGGCACGTGCAAGTGCAATGCACGTGTCACACTAAGCACTCTACAAAATTATTTGTATATTAAAATGTTAATTTTAATTACTATTTGATCACGTCTACACTACAAGTTGTATTAATTATAATTAAATTTAAATAATGGGCCAATTAGGTGGGCTAGAATCCATGTACTCTTTAATTAAAATTAATCTATTAATTAAGTGGGCTAGATTTAGTCTATTAGGCCTAGAGATTAAAATAGGCTTTAATTAAAAAGAGAAGAAATGTTTGTTCATGCTATAAGAAATACTTTTAAAGCTGAAATACACATTAAATTGCACGTGCAAAATACGTGAAAAATAAAAGAAAACATTACATTTATTATTTAAGAAATTCAGGATGTTACAACACTCCCTCCTTAGAATAGTTCCGTCCTCGTAACTACGCTCAGGGAGTGAGAAAACAAAACATAAATGGAAAAGGGAAAACAATACAATCAAACAAAGTGCTCAGGATGATCCTTCAACATCCTCTCCTTGGATTCCCAAGTTGCTTCTTCAACCAACTGGTTTCTCTATACTACTTTGACCATCGGTATCGTCTTGTTCCTCAAGACTTTCTCTCGACGATCCACGATCTCAACTGGTAGCTCAATGTAGCTCAGATCTAGCTGCAAACCCTTTGGCACTTCGGGCAAATGGTGACTTGGATATGGAATGTAACCTCTTAGCATAGACACATGGAAGAGATTGTGCACCTGAGACAACTCTTTCGGTAATTCCAACCGGTAAGCAGTATTCCCAATCTGCTTCAATATCTTATATGGGCCTATGAATCTTGGGGCTAACTTCCCACCTCTGCAGAAATGAATCACACCCTTACTAGGAGATACCTTCAGAAAGATACAGTCACCTTCCTCGAACTCAAGATCTCTCCTCCAATTGTCTGCATAACTCTTTTGCCTACTCTGAGCATCCACCAACCTTTTCTTGACCAAATTGATCTTTTCAGAGGTCTGCTGCACGATCTCGGGCCCAAACATCTGCCGCCCCCCACTTCAAACCAGCAAACAGGTGTTCTGCACTTCCTGCCATACAGAGCTTCGTACGGTGCCATTCCGATACTAGTTTGGAAACTGTTGTTGTGGGCAAAATACACCAGAGCTAGATGCCTCTCCTAACTGCCTCCAAAATCTAGAACACAGCACCGAAGCATATCCTCGAGAACTCGGTTGACTCTCTCAGTCTGTCCATCAGTCTGAGGATGGAAGGCAGTGCTGAAATCCATCTTAGTACCCAAAGCTGTCTGAAGAATCCTCCAGAAATACGAAGTAAACCGCAGATCTCAATCAGACACAATGGTCAACAGAACACCATGAAGCCTGATGATTTCCCCAACATACAGCTCGGCTAACTTATCCATAGTCGAAGTGAGTTTCATTGCCAAAAAGTGAGCTGACTTGGTTAGTCGATCGATTATGACCCAAATCACATCATTACCCTTCGAACTCTTGGGCAAATCTGTGATGAAATCCATGCTCATGTTATCCCACTTCCATTCCGGAATGAGTAACGGTTGCAATAAACCTCCAGGCTTCTGATTCTCGGCTTTCACCTGCTAACGAATCTCACACCTCGCCACAAACTCAGCCACATCCCGCTTCAAACCTGACCACCAAAAATGTTTCTTGATGTTCTTGTACATCTTGGTACTCCCAGGATATATCGAAAAAAGAGTAGCATGTGCCTCCTAAAGAATACTCTCCCTCAAATCTGTTTGATCCGGAACACATAGCCTCTTTTCAAACCACAACACTTCATCCTTGATTTGAAACTCTGACAATCTACCAGCACCAACCTGCTCCTTCATCCTCTGAATCTCTGCATCTTTCGTCTGACTTGCTATAATTCTTTCATTCAGCATGGGGTGAAGCCTCAGCTGAGCTAAGAATGCTCTCAAGCCTTGCACAACAACCTCAATACCAGCCCGATCCAACTCCTCTGTAAGATGCCTCTGAGTCGTAATCAACCCGGCCAAACTGCTCATACGGCTAAGTGCATCATCAACAACATTAGCCTTCCTCGGATGGTACTTAATCTCAGGACGAATGTCTTTAAGTACATCCAGCCATCTTCGTTGCCTCAGATTCAGGTCCTTCTGCTGATAGATGTACTTCAAGCTTTTATTGTCTGTTTACATGTTTAATTTCTCACTGTATACGTAATGTCTCCATTGCTTTAAGGCAAAGATAATCGCAGCCAACTCTAGATCATGAGTCGGATAATTCTTCTCATGCAGTCTTAGTTGTCTAGACCCATAATCGATTACTTTTCCCTTTTGCATTAAGACACAACCAAGTCCACGATGTGAAGCATCGCTGTAAACATTATACTCAACACCTGCTCTAGGCAAAGCCAAAATGGGAGCAGTAGTCAACTTCTCTTTCAACTCCTGAAAGCTCGTCTCACACTGCTCAGTCCACTTGAAGTTCACATTTTTCTTGGTCAGACCAGTAAGCAGCACGGCTATCTGAGCATAGCCTTGAATAAACCTCCTATAGCATACAGTTAGCCCAATAAAACTTCTGATTTCCTTCACAATAGTAGGCCTTGCCCAATCCTTCACCGCCTCTATCTTCTGAGGATCAGTTGCCGCTCCCTTCGTAGAAAGGATGTGACCCAGGAATGCCACTTCAGATTTTCAGAAATCACACTTGGATAACTTGGCATACAACTCATGCTCTTGAAGCTTCTTTAGAACCTCAGCTAGATGCTCAGTGTGCTCCTCCTCCGACTTGGAGTACACAAGAATATCGTTGATGAACACCACGACGACGAAAGAATCAATAAACGGCCTCAGAACTCTGTTCATCATGTCTATAAAGATTGCAGGTGCATTCGTCACTCCAAATAGCATAACTAAGAATTCGTAATGCCCATGTCGAGTTTTGAATGCAGTCTTATGCACATCTTCCACTTTTACTCGAACCTGATGGTACCCCAATCGAAGGTCTATTTTAGAAAAAACAGCTGCTCCTTTTAGACAATCGAATAGGTCATCGATTCGTGGAATAGGATATTTATTCTGAACATTGACCTTATTCAACTCTCGGTTATCGATGCACATCCTCATCGACCCATCCTTCTTCTTTACCAATAGCACCGGTGCTCCCCAGGGTGATGCACTCGGCTGAATAAAGTCTTTCCCCAAAAGTTTCTCAATCTGTTGTTTAATCTCATCCTGCTCCACAAGCACCATCCTATATGGTGCATTGGAAATGGTGCACTCCTTGCGTGAATAGTGATGCCGAAATCTACATCACGTTGCGGGAGTAACCTGGGTAAATCTTCCAAGAACACAGTCGGGTAATCCCGAACCACTGGAATCTGCTGCACCTCTACAGGAACCTTCTTCTTGCTGATAGCTGCCACCAAATCTTAACATCTCTTCTTCCCCTAGAAAGTAACTTCAGGACCTCCTGGAGCCTTCACTATTACCTTCTTGGTCTTTCACTCGATGTTCGCACTGTACACCGACATCCAGTCAATGCCAATGATAACATCGACCTGATCAATCCCAAAAATCATGTCTCCAATCTCGATCTTGCAGTCTGCATAATACTGATCAGTGGTTAAAGTCTTCCCTGATGGAGTAGCTACTGCTAAGACCTTGTTTGGAACAATCTTCGGTTCAGCTCCTAAGACTTCTGCAAATTTAGGAGATATAAAAGTATGAGAGGATCCAGTATCGAACAGAACAACAACTTTCTTTCCATTTAATAAAATTTCTCCAGTAATGATGTGATCCACTTCATCAGCGTCGGCTTCAGTCAAGGCAAATACTCGCCCCTGCTGGTACGGCTTCTTCTAAACTTGCTGCGTTGGTACTTTCTGGACGACATCTCGTATAACATCCTGAATTTTTAGCTATAATTAAATAAGAGTTTTTTGTTTTCACGTGTTGTGCACGTGCAAATTTATTGTACATTTTTCTTAAAAATTATTCTTAATGAAAAAGTGTTTTAATAATTTTCCCTTTTAATTTAGAAAGCCTATTTAAACTCTAGGCATATTTGTCTCTTTTTAGCCCACCATAATTAATTAATCAATTTATTTAGAAACCCATGGACTTTTAGCCCATTAGTGTGAGCCCATTAATTAAATCCTTTTTAATTAACATGACTTGTAGTATAGACTAGTTTTGTAACAAATTAAATTGATTAAACTTGTACAAACTAGTAACTAGGGGGTGTTTTAATAACACGTGCATTGCACTAGCATGTGTTTGGAGTCCCCTAGAGTGTGGCTGGGTGGTGGATAAGAGAGAGGGAGAGATGGAGGTAGTGGAGAGGTAGTTTCTCATCATGGGTAGTTACTACAACTCCCTAACCCATCCTAGCCTTTGATCTCTAACCATTTGATTAAATCCTAGCCATCTATTCTCACTCAGAAAAATGTATAAATACCCCCTCACTCTCTTTACAAATTACACTTGAAAATTGAAAGAAAGAAAGAAAGAAAGAAAGAAAGAAAGAAAGACATTTTGTGAGCAAAAGATTAAGAGTGTTTTGTGAGATTAAAAGATTGAGAGTTGTGTGCTCCCCTTCACAAAGTGGCCGGTCTATATCCAAGGAGAGAGGGCTCGGGTTTGGCTAGCACAAGGAGGAGGTGGCGCAATGGTGGCACAAGCTAGGAGGTGAATGAGCCAATTGTTCATTCTAGGAGATTTTAGGAGTTCTTAGTTGTTTCTCTCCATAAAGGTGGGTGATTTTCTCGAACTTCTAATTAAATATCATGCTGGGTTGATATAGATAAAATTGATAAGAAAAACAAAATTAGGTTAGCCATGTGATTAAAGAAAAAGGGAGACAAATTGCAATTAATGCGAGTGTTGTTATAAAATAATATAAACAATAAACAAAGGAAATAAAGACAAGAGGGATGAAGATTATTCTCATTCATAATATTTTCATCTCTTTTACAAATGATTCACCCAATGACCTATTTATAGGCTTACAAAGAATATAAAGAGAGAATTACATAATTATTACATATGAATAAATATGAATGAATGCAATGTGGTGGTGGAGAATGTGGAAAGAGTGGGGGGAAGTTCAATAGACAATTCACACTTAATTTATTTATAACACTCCCCCTTGAATGTCTATTGAATGTAAATAAGAATATGCCTTGTTAAAACCTTACTAGGTAAAACCCAAATGGGAAAAACCCTAGTGAAGGAAAAAGAGTACATCATCTTCAACAATGATATGCAATGAAGATGCTACTTCGTTAAAAACCTTATCAAGAAAATCCAGTGGGACAAAACTTGGTGAAGGGAAAAAGAGTGTAGCGCATATCATCTCTCCCCCTGACGAGATCATCCGATTAGGACTTTCAAAAGTCATATCTCGAATCTCGATCAATTCTACCATCCTTTTCAAAAGTTGAGGTGATAGAGTCATAGCGAGCAATCTTCTGGATTGTCGCTTGATTCTATTTGGCTAACAATGATTTCACCCTTTTAATTGAAACATGAGTGAAGAAAAATTCTAGTGAAATATGTTTCGGCTGATCGCCTTTAATGTAACCCTCCTTTTATTGAGCTTTAAAGCTATATTATCTTCAAATAACGTTGTGAGTACTTCTTGATCAATTGAGGATGACACGTTCTCCAAATATATTAAGAAGTTAAACCGATCAAACAAACACATCTATGCCTTGCCTCGCATGGAGCCAATATCTCTTGATTGATATCTGGCTTTATAATGATATGATAAATACTCAGTCCAATGACTTCGAGTTGGTGAGGACTTCATCTTACTAGTAAACCAACTTTCAAATGTTTAATTTGAAAAACCTGAAAACAAAAATGATGACAAAACAAGAAATTTGCTTATCCAAGGTCTTTTCGTCTTAAGATATTTCTTTAAACATTGCACGGCTTGTACAACTCTTCAGGAGTTCCAACAGACTTCGACCTTGAATATTTAATAAATATATGTGAGCTTATATGACCATTATTGTGGTCCCCTTTATCGAAAACTCACTAAGATGGTTATATCACATTTGTTCCGATTGTTTTAATCCATACAAAGCTTTGTTTAACTTAACTGGGTAAATTTTCCCGGGAATTATCATTATGTGCTTCTGGCACTTTTAAATCCTTCAGGGATTTTCATATATATATATATATCATGGTCTAACGAACCATACAAATAGGCCGTGACCACATCCATGAGGCGCATTTCAAGTCTTTCATGCACTGCCAGATATATCAAATATCGAAATGTTATTGCATCCACCACAGGAGAATATGTCTTTTCATAATCAACACCAGGCATCTGGATAAAACATTGTGCGACAAGTCGTGCTTTATATCTAGTAATCTCATTTCGTTCATTTCTTTTTCTTACAAATACCCATTTATAGCTTACTGGTTTGATCTCTTTTGGTGTTCGAACTACAGGTCCAAAAACTCCTCGTTTTTCAAACGAGTCTAATTCAGACTTAATTGCCTCTTTCCATTTTGGCCAATCATGTCTATTTCTACACTCTTCCACAGAGGTAGGTTCATGATCCTCGTTTTTATTTATGATATCGCGCGCTATATTATATATAAAAATATTATCGACAATTATATTATTCCAGTCCCATCTTATTCCCATAATGATATAGTTAATCGAGATCTCTTCATTTTCATTAATTTCAGGTACCTGATTCTCTTCATTATTAACTATGTCAATGGTCTCTTCTGGAAAGACATCCTCGATTTGACAATCATGGTTATTTGCTCCTTTTCTTTTTCGAGGATGTTTATCTTTGGAACCAAGTGGTCTACCACGCTTCAAGCGTGCCTTAGACTCACTAGCAATTATAGATTGTCCTTTAGGGACATCAATTTTGACAGGAGCATTTACAACTGGAATATGAGATTTTGTTACTCTTTTGTGGTCAGTAAATGCGTCTGGCAGTTGATTTGCAATACCTTACAAATGGATTATCCTTTGAATTTCTAATTCACTTTCTTTTGTTCGAGGATCGAAACTTTTCAATGATAATTCATTCCATGAAATCTCCTTTTCCAACTGTTTATTATCTCCTCCTAATGTTGGGAATAATGATTCATCAAAGTGACAATCTGCAAACCTGGCAGTAAACAAATCTCCAGTCATCGGTTCAATATACTTGATTATAGATGGAGATTCATACCCAACATATATTTCCGTCCTCCTTTGAGGTCCCATTTTTGTGCATTGTGGTGGATTAATTGGGGCATATACCGCACATCCGAAAATTCGTAAATGGGAAATATTTGGTTCCTGACCATGAACCAATTATAAGGGAGAATTATCATTATAACTGGTTGGCCAGATGCGTATAAGTTGTGCTGTATGTAAAACAGCATGTCCCCAGGCCTAAACGGAGAGATTAGATTTCATAATCATAGCTCTCACAATTCAATGTATTCGTATTTGAAAAATTTTCTGGTTTTTCAATGGACTGCCACATGAATTCTCAATTATTTTCGCATCAGTAATGAATCGGGATGGTCTAACCGGTCATGCCAAACCTTAACCATCTTTGTAAACTTATGGTTTACAATATCAGTAAATTTTGGGTTTACTGTGATATGATTCAACCATTCTTATATATGTATAATTTAATCCAGATCACAAAGTGGAGTAAACTTTGCAACACACAACTTTTGATTGTCATACTTAAGGTAATGCATATACCTTGTTCATTCGTAGTCTTATACCTGAACTAATTTATCGAGACTTTAGAAAAAATGGTGTATTTTTGAATTCTGAATTTTGTGCCTTCAGACACATAGAATTTGCTCTTCCGGAGCTTTCAATTATCTTTGCACATCCTGATATGGTATTAACATATGCTTGATCATTTCTCATATTAGAAAAATATTTTTTTTATCTTTAAGAATGGTGTGTGTAGTAGCACTGTCTGCAAGACATATATCTCCAACTTGGATCTTCGATAGATACATATTCATAATCTTGGATCATAATCAATTAATGAGAGGTCCAAATATATATATTTTTTAAAAGCCCATGGGTTTTACCTAGTGATTAAATGTTGACACAGATACGATATACTTTCCATGGTAGCCTTATTCCTACTAGGCCATGGGATTTATGATAGCCTTGTTCTCCTTGGATCAAATGCCCTTCGATCCAAGTAAACTTTGGACCATAAACAACAAAATGCTTATATTAGAAATATTAATTACTAATTGTTTCACTTTCAGATATGGATTGATTAAAGGAGCATTCAAACTATTCATTTTTTTTCCAAATCTTCAGGACATGATAACAACCATCAATATAATTTTCCTTCTCCAACTCCTAATACTACTTGACAAAATAGCCCACTCCATTGCTCCTTGGGTTAATGAGCTTTACTACATGATCAATTAGGAAGAACTTACTGTTATGCATCATTCCAGATATTACAGCAAACCCCTCATTCATAATTTTTCTTCTGGGAAAGATGCAACAAATTACATATTTTAACCAGGTTGAATTCTGCTCGTAAAATCAGATAAATCTTTCATGTAACCTTCACAACATTATATTTATTTACAACTAACTTCATTTAGAAGATGGATGGCTTTGGAAAGGTGGTTACTACTGTTACTTTGTCATTGATTGTCGTATTGAGTCAATCAGTAGTGTGATAGTAGATTTAGAAATATGATATTAGATTTGAGTCAAGTTTATAGCTTACACCATGAGTCCCTGACACAACTAGTGTGCATCTATAACAGGGGATGAGGACGGTGAAAAAAAAAACATGCTGACAGCTGGACAAAATTGAAAGTGCTCCCACAACATGAGGGAACAAGAATATATACCAAAGCTCTTTACAATGCAGTATGAGCATCTAGAAGGTTATGCAAATTGGGAAAACAACCACAAACAAATAAAATTTTCATATACAGGAGGCACTTAGTTAAAGTTTAAACTCCTACCTAACAAGAATATGCTTGAGATATGATGAAGCAATGGTGAGATATAAGCATTTAATTTCATTAAGGCTATAGACTAGGTAGACCAAGAAGGTATTATCTTCAAGATTTCTAATTTCACACAACCATATAAATTTATATAATATTGGTATGTGCTTCATCATATCTCAAATGTGAGAATATGTATTATAGAGTGTGTGTGGTAATAATGTCTTCAAGACATTTGTCTCAACTTGAATCTTGAATTTATACATATAAAAAAAAATAAAAATAAATAAACAAACTTGTAAAGCAATATATCAAGTTAAACTTAAATAAACAAAATATTATCATAACTCATAACAGACATGAAAAACAAAAATAAAACTTATAAATAAAGTAACTTGAAATGATAAATCATTTTGATCACTTCTGGTGATCATGATTTTTTTTATTTTTGTTTTTTTAATCTTCAGGATAGTATATTTATCACTTCTAGTGATTATCACTTCCATCTTCAGAATGGACAGAGAAATCTGCCACCTTTAAGTGTATCATATCATTGAGGTTATGACCATCAGTTAATTCTTTCCTTTATTCTTTAACGATTCTTGATATAGATCAACAAAATATATTATCGTACTACAGGTACGCGACCGATGGTCATGCATCATATGCCAATGATGGATTGTTTATACATTTTATTTTCTTTTCATTATCCAAGTCCACATCTATGGCCACGATGATGGGTACCCTCATGGCTAAAATCACTAGAACAATTATATAGCATCACATTCACTTCGGAGAATGGAGCATGTCCAATATATAAGACGAAATCTTCATTTTTCATACATTTATAGTTAGTCACAGTTATGCATATTTAGATCTACAGGATCGTCATCAATTTATACTCATTGTATTGTTATTATACAAACAATATTTTCTTCATTTCGAGAGATCTTCGGGATCTTTAATTTTTGATATATCAAATTCTCACATAATTCCTTTTGCTAGATGAACAACATTTTATTTAAATTTCAAGAGATCTTCAGGATCATTGATTTTGATACAATCATCTTTCACTCCTTCAGGGAGATTGTGACAAAAGAAAATTATAGCTTTCGTATGATCTCATTTCGATGCTTCTTTGAATCCATCAATTGTCCCTTTGAGACTTTCGGTATTCAAATGAATTTCAACATCCAAAACTCATGACAAGTAATTCTTGTCGGTTATTATCAAGAGCTTTGAAAAATACGAACATAATGAAATTATATGCATAATTAGAAATAAAAGGACGAGATCAAAATATAACTTTTCTGATACACAAGATCCATAAAAAATGGTGAGTGTAGAGCATACTAAGTTATATTGATCTTAAGGAAATGATCAAAAGTAAAAAAATAATAAGATGAACTCGAGATTAACATACTTACATATATAAGACCAAACATTTGTCTTTTTCTTCGGATGAACTTGAGACTCGAAAGGTAGAGACTCGTGCTGATAACGTGTTATAAAATAATATAAACAATAAACAAAGGAAATAGAGACAAGAGGGAAGAAGATTATTCTCATTCATAATATTTTCATCTCTTTTACAAATAATTCACCCAATGACCTACTTATAGGCTTACAAAGAACATAAAGAGACAATTACATAATCATTACATATAAATAAATATGAATGAATGCAATGTGGTGGTGGAGAATGTGGAAAGAGTGGGGGGAGTTCAATAGACAATTCACACTTAATTTATTTATAACAAGTGTTTGTTAAATTGATTGTTAGTTGATCCAAATTGTGATTATTACCTTAGAAATTACCATGCAACCATGAATTATGTATTTCAATTGTGTTAGATTAAGAAAAATTGTGTTGGAATGGCTAGTTAATTAAATTAGCATTATTTAAGCATGGATTGCCTAATTTTGACTCGATAATAATTTGGAAGGAAGAAACTTGTTGTAGTAATACTTGTACAACCACTAATAAATAAGAAAAGAGAGTTATGGGAACTTATAGTGCTAATACATAAAGGAAATATAATGGCTTTCTTATTTTCGAAATTAAGACTAAAAAAATACAAGTAGAGAGTAAAATTATGTATTTTTGTGTCAAGTAATAATTTCTCGTTTACTGATATACTGAGAATTCATAGAAAATATATTCTAGAAATTTAAAATGCAAAGTGGAGAAGAAAAGAATTAAAGACTTGATTTTTATGAAAATTCGTATTAAACAGAGAGTCAAATTATAAACGTTTTTATTTCAACTCATATCGAGTTAGTCACTTGGACTTCTTGGTCAGTGGGTGCGCCACAGGGTGGTCACTGTAGCCGGGGTTGGTCCTTGGTTGTGGGTTCGAAACTGGGCAGTGCCCATTTAATTCCAACTTTTCGGGTTCGAAACCTGGCTTTGGCTTCTTAAAAACATTTTTTTTCTTTTTTTTATTGAGTTTTCATGAACTTTAAAAATTCAGAAAAAAATATTAAAATTGTTATAAAAATAATTGGATTTCACGAAAAATATTTCTACATCACTTGGACTAATAAAATGAGATTTAGAGAATAAAGTCTAGTAAAAATAATTGAAGAACTCTATAGAGTTGATGTTTGAGAAAATAAAACTGTGATTAATTCTAGAAAAAATTTTATGTGGTTTATAAAAATGAATTTTGTATGAAAAATTAAAGCATCACTTATTATGGGGTTTTCATAAAATTGTGAGTTTTTAATGCATGAAAAGTTTGCCTAAGATGTAATTGTGATTTTTGAATCAAATAAAGGAAAGAAATGATAATGTGGGGAATAAAGGAATTATATGGTAATTTAATTATGAATGTGAAAGGAAAATTGTAAATTTGTCACTTTGTGCATGAAATTGATACATAAGAATGAAATAGAAGAATCATGTTTAATTATGAAAAACTTTATGAGTGTGAAAACTCCATTCTATGAACATGAAATGAGATTAAAGACTAGAGTATGGCTAAGACCTCATACCGGCATTCGAATAAATTCTTTGAAATGGAATATTGAAATGAAAGACCAAGTGGGATCGTTATGTTGATTGATGGTTAAGACCGGTATATAGGAGGTGCTAACTCTAGAATGTTGATTTTATTCATGATTCAATAATTAAGGATTAGATACATAGTGAAGATGTGATGAAAGTAAGAGAAAAACATAAATATGAGGACCATCGAATTGGCGGTGTGAGAGTGATTCATAGGTTGCCTGCTTGATGTGTCATGTCATGGCGTGAACACTACTCCGGAATTACCGTTCCGGTGGCGATACTTGTGTGGTGTTTAGTGACTGCGGGTGGTGCCATCGTTCCATGACGGAGGCTAAATTGTCCACAGGCTCTGCATGATGCGTCATGTCACAACGTGGGATTCTGTAATATCCCGGACAGATATTATATTTATATAATTATTATTTTGAAATTAAAATATTTTTATAGGAATTACTTGGTTTTTCTAATAAAAAGTTATCTGGATATATATACTGATAAGTGTATACATGTATTGTATGAGTTTTGTGCACTTGTAGAAAATCCTGAAAAATGTATTTTTTGAGAAAATGTCTGAAAAATACCAGGCAGATTTTAAAAAATATTATTTTATTATTATTTTATTATTATTTTCAGAAATGAAATATTTTTGGTGGATATCACCCGGTTTTGTTAATAAACATTATATATATGTATATACTAGTCTGCATACATTTGTTTTGTATCAAATTGATACTGGAATCTTCCGAGCCGATAATAAAATTATTTTATTTTTATTTTTCGGAATTAAATTATTTTTGTACAGATTTATTCATTTTTATTAATGAAAATTATCTGTATATTCATATATATATACATGTATGAACTGTATCGATTTCGTACGTCTGTACGAAATCATGGAGTATGTGATTTGGGAAAATGTTTTTCATTTTTTGATCCATCATGATGAGATGAAGGGTTAGAGGGAGTTTGGGTGTTGATTGTAATACAAAATATTGCAAATAAATTCCTAATTGATTAACCATGAGAACCAATGACATGTGGCTTCATTCCCACCCACACAAACTAACCCATTCTCTTATAAAAAACACCCCCAACCCTCCCCCTTTCCATTTTGGCCGGCCCCGAATGTTCTAGGGTTAGAAACCCTCTCACTTTTTCAAGTGTTCTCCCTTCTCATCTCATCTCATCTCTTCTTCAACTTCTACTACTTCTTGTTTTTGTTTTAGAAAAAGATTGAGAAGAAAGAAAAAGAAAGAGAGGATAAAATCAAAAGAAAAGATTGGGGTTTTCATGGGTTCCATTTCTTTATGTTGGTGTTCTTGAGGAGCAAGAACAAGGATCAAGGAGAAGGGAGAGGCTAGTTTTTCCTACAAGTATAAGATGGGGGTTTCTCATTCTCATATTTTGTTTTGTATGTTTATTATTGTTATATGTTATTTTGTGAACAATATGGACTAGATTCATGTGAATAATCATGTTATGGAATATATTAGAGGGGCATATGAAGTTTGAAGTGGTAGAACACAAAATAGAACCGTAAAGATTCAATTTTCGTCATTGTAGGTTTAGATTTGTTTAACTATGTAAACGGTGGAGTTTTGAACCGAAATTAATTTTAGTGGTTTTTATATGTGTTATTAGCATGCTCAAATTTTTGTAGATTTTTTGGAGTGACTTTGATGGGTGAAACAACTATTTCCCCCAAAACAGCGAGTTTTAAGGCAAAACAGCAACTTGCTGTTTTGAGGTGAACGTCGGGTTGTGTTCGAGGGGCTGAAAATTGGTGTTCCTTATGAAATTTGAAGAGGTTACCAACTAGGGAGTTGTGTTAGACATTCTCACCTTTCGAAAATGCCCTATTTTGTTAGATTTCGATAAGAGGTGCAAAAGTTATGACCGTTACAAAAACACAGCAACTAGCTATTTAGCTGGATGTTACTGTTTTGGTTGCTTGATACTTTTGAGCCTTACTCACTGAATCTGAGGAGGAGAACAACTAGGGAGTTTTAGTAGACGTTCTTCCCTTTCCGAATTGCCCTATTGAGTTAGATTCTGATAAGCAGAGTAGGAGTTATGGCTCTTGCAAAATAGCGCAGTCAGCTTTGGCTAAAGCGCTCACTGTTTTACTTCTTTGTTATTTTTGAGTGTCTTACTTGTTGAATTTGAGGATGTAACATCCTGGGTTCTCTAAAAATATTCTCATGAACATTTGATCCTATTTCTTCCCTTTTAATCTAGAAAGCCTAATTAAAATCCTAGGCCTATTGGTCTCTTTCTAGCCCACTTTAATTAATTAAATTTATTTATTTATTAGACCCCTTGGTTTATTGGCCCATTAGTGAGCCCATTAACTAAATTCCCCTTTTAATTAACTTAACTTGTAGTGTAAACAAGTTTAATAGACAATTAATTAATTCACATGAACAAACTAACAACTAGGGGTGCTAGTGTTGCATGTGCATTGCACTAGCATGTGCATGTTGCACCTAGGAGTAGGCCGGATTGCACAAGGGAGAGAGAGAGATGGGTGTAGTGGTGAGTTGGTTATCTCATCATGGGTAGTTATTACAACTCTCTATTTCATCATAGCCCTTGATCCTTAACCATTTAGACTAATCCTAACCTTCCATTTACACTCAAAATTTGTATAAATACCCCTTTACCTTATTTATGCTCACACCTAAACGAAAGAAAGAAAGAAAAGACAAATTAGTAAGTTAAAAGATTGAGAGAGTGTCAGAAAAGATTGAGTTGTGTGCTTTTGTGTATGTGTCCATCCCCATTTGAGGTCGGAAATTCATCAAGCACAAGGGAGGCTTGGGTTCATCAAGTCTAGGAGGAGAATGCGCATTCTTGGTGGCACGATCTAGGAGGAGAAAGCTTCATTTGTTCACTCTAAGAGTCTTTAGGAGTTCTCATTGATTTTCTCTCCAAATAAGGTGGGCAATTTTCTCAAACTTCTAATTAGTTACCATGCTAGGTTTGTGTTTGTGATCATGTTAGAATGAATAAGAGAATATTGCTTTATGATTAGTTACCTTGATTAAGGAGAAAGTGAACCCATGTGGAATTGCATGAAATTATTAGAAAAATTGATTGAATGATGTGAATTACTTGATAGTGCATTAGTATGTTAATTAAGAATATGAATCTCTATGTTGAAATGTTCATGTTTGTGGGAAAAATGCAATGTGAAGAAATGTGTTTACGGAGAAATGTGAATTATGGGAAACCTTCAAGCTACAAAAGTAGGACTGATTAATATATTATACATGTTTATTGTTATTGAGATTAGTACTAAAAACCCCAAATTTGCATGTTTGTTTTGTTGGTAAGAGAGAAACGAATATTTGTGAATTAGGACTAATTTATTAAAAAGAATAGATTTTTATTAATAAAGAGAAAAAGTAATTTTTTGTAAAATTCGATTATGAATAAAGCAAAAATTATGATTTTGTTCTCAATGTCAAAAATATATATATGGTCTATTTTAAATAGCAACCTGGTGCAATCAACAGTCGACCGAACTAGAGTCGACAGTCGACTGTCAGGTAATAAATTTCGGATTCTAGTTGCAGAACAGTCGACCGACTGTATTTTAACAGTCGACTGCCCTGACTGTTTTTTTGAGTTTTAAATCCTCCCAGAACAGTCGACTGCCCTGACTATGGTTTTTTCGAGTTTTAAATCCTCGCAGAACAGTTGACCGACTGTATTTTAACAGTCGACTGTCCTGATCAATGTTTTTCGAGTTTCAAATCGTTGCGGAACAGTCGACCGATTATGTTCTAACAGTCGACTGCCCTGACTATTGGTTTTCAAGTTTTATATGTCTTTAGATAAAGAAAAAATAAATGTATTATTTAAAAGAGTTTTGAAAAGGGATTTGATAATGGAAATTGAAAGTCTGAATTTTAGTTTTAGTATTGATGAAATGAGAATAAGGGAATTATGTGGAAAAAATGAATTATGAATGTGACAAATGAATTTATTTTATGCATGAAATTGTACATGAAAGTGAAATCAAATATCATGATGAATTATGAAAGATCTTATGAAGATGAATACTCAAATGCTATAAATATGAAACGGAATTGAAAGCTAGAGGGTAGCCTAAGCCTTATACCGGCATTGAAAGAATGTTTTTGAGATGAGATATTGAAAAGTAAAGACCATGTTTGGGTCGTATTGTGGAATTAATGGTTAAGACCGCTATAGAGGAAGTGCTAACTCTAGGGGATTGATTTTTATTAATGCTTCAAATAAAATTAAGGACTAGATACATAATGGAGATGTGACGAAAGTAAGAGAAAAACACGAGTATGAGGGCCATCGGATTGGCGGTGTGAGAGTGATTAACAAATTGTCTGCTTGATGCATTATGACATGGTGTGAGCACTACTCCGGAATTATCGTCCCGGTGGCGATGCTTATGGGGTGTTGGGTGACTACGGGTGGTGCCATCGTTCCATAATGGAGGCTGAATTGTTCACAGACTGCCTGCATGATGCGTCATGTCAGTGCATGAGATTCCCCTCCAGACTGTCTGGACATGGGCTCGTAACTCATATAACATCTAGGATACTTATCGAAATTACCGTAGTAGTTTAAGTCATGGCGAGGGATTGAATCCTATAAGATGAAGAACGATTAAGGGCTTACCCTCAGACCTATGTAATATGGGATGCATAGAATCCGAACAAGTGCGCATTAGTGTCATATAATATAAACAACTGCATAAAGGACTAAGTGCACAGCACAACACGACATCTATAGGATAGTCCCCGTAGTTTTGTTTGTGACAAATGTGTATTTTCTAAGTAAGAGAAAATTGATGTATTATATCTTTGCGTCAGGTGAATGAACTGACGAGCCCACAGTTTCTATGCAGGATAAAGTGATTGAGAAGATTAAAGTATGCATGCTGCTTAAAGAATGTTTCAAGTGTTGTACATTTTATTCATGTAATTATTGTAAATTGCTTCCGCTGTTTACGTGTAATTTGAGATATAACTTTGATGTAATAAAAGTTTTAATTTCCTTGTAAAATTGTACGAAGAGAAGTGTAAAGATCCAGTGGAACTTCGAATTCGGTCTTATTTGGAATTCGGGGTGTTACAGAGGAGGAGACCAACAAGGAAGTTGTAGTAGACGTTCTCCCCTTTCCGAATTGCCCTATTGGGTTAGATTCCAATAAGTGGAACAAAAGTTACAGGCTTTCAAAGTTTCAGCATTTTCTTGTCAATTCTGCTATTTTGTTATCGTTTGCATATGGTCGATGGACCGGACTTAGAATTCCTTATGGAATCTGAGAAAGTGGTCAATTAGGAAGTTGTACAAGATGTTCCCACATTTTCAAATTGTCCAGTTTCGTTAGATTCTGACAAGTAGAGCAAAAGTTACCAGCTTGCGAAGTTTCATCGTTTTGTTGAAAATCTGTTGTTTGGTAATTGTTTGTGTATGTTCATGGGTCAGGAATTTGGAATTCCTTATGGAGTCCGAGAAAGTGGTCAATTAGGAAGTTGTAGTAGGTGTTTCCAACTTTTTGAATTGTCCAGTTTCGTTAGATTCTGACAAGTAGAGAAAAAGTTACAAGCTATAGAAATTTCATCTTTTGTTGAAAATCTGTAGTTTGGTAACTGTTTGCGTATGTTCGAGGGTCAGGAATTTGGAATTCCTTATGGAATCTGAGAAAGTGGTCAACTAGGGAGTTGTAGTAGGTGTTCCCACCTTTCCAAAATGTCTAGTTTCGTTAGATTCCGACAAGTAGAGCAAAAGTTACCAGCTTGCAAAGTTTCAGCTTTTTGTTGAAAATCTGCAGTTGGGTTAAACTGTTTGCGTAGGTCCGATGGACCGGATTTTGGATTCCTTATGGAATTTGAAAAAGTGTTCCACTAGAGAGTTGTGGTAGATATTCTAACTTTTCTAAAAAGTACATTTCTGTCGAATTCCGATAAACGCAGCACTGGTTGCTTCTAGGCTGTCGGAAGGTTTTTATGTCGCTTTTGGGCTTCTCATTGGTAGTATGCCTATTTTAGACTATTAGTAGATTCTTTTGTTGCTTCTAATTATAGAAGATCAGGTTTTGCTAGTAAGCACGTTTGGTTGCTTCTAGGTTGTTAGAATACCTGTATGGGTACTGCTATATGTTGTTTTGATCGTACGAAGCTCACCTGGCTCGTATGTAGGCTGTGGTTTCATACATAGCTTATTTGGCTCGTATGTATGTTGTTGTCTCATACGCAGTCCACCCGGCTCGTATGTAGTTGTTGGTTTCATACGAAGCTTGTTTATCTCGTATGTGTTTTTGTTTACTCGTATATAGCTTATTAGCTAGTACGTAGTTTGTTGTACTCATTTAGGGTGATATCATTCTCCTAGGGGCTATTAACCATCAAGACGTGTGTTTACCTTACTCCTAAGGGACTGTGGACGAGTCACTTCGTGTGTACCGTCAGATCTTAATCAAGTTGGTTGATCGCAGACCGGAGTGTTGACGAAATCCAAGTTCAGGGTAGTAGCATACGAATACGTTCGTATTGCCGGGGTCTTGGATCGATAGGCTATGAACCAGATCCTTAGGAATTCTAGTAAGTCTAGGTTGAGCAGCCTAGCAGAGTTATCTTGCAAAGTCTAACTTAAGACCTAGCATGTTGTGTTAATATTGTTTTCATCCCTAGGATTGTTCAGGATTAGTGACATCATTAGGACAGTAACTTATGGCTATTACTACTTAACCTATATTTGTGATCATTTTCTCGCAGAAGGGAAGAGTTGGAGTTAAGGGAGATACGTTATGATACGATTTTTCCTACAGGCCAGTACTAGGTGGTGTTATTAGGTTGTACCCTTCTTGTCAAAGGGATACGGTCTGTGCCTTCTCACGGGTTGGGAGCACGGGATCCGTATCTCGTCTGTTTATTTCTGAAGTGCCATGATAAAGGCGGGCGGAGCTAAGGGATGAACCCCCAAAACTCCGTCATGTTCTATGCCGGGGAAGCGAACAGGCCATGGTCTACGGTCTATGAGTTAGGGGGCCGCAGGGGATGCTTTGAGTTAATCTGTGTTGCAGGAACTCCGAAGGTTCGTCTAGTTTTTGAGTGTGGTCCGGTACGCCGGGTAGTAGTGGAAAACGAAGACACCATGAGCGTACTGCATTGATGGGATTATACCGTTGCAGAGCAACCTCATCAGTCACGCTGTATCTTCAGAAATAAGTTGAGTACAAGTATAAAATTCATGGCGAGGTTCAAATCCCTATATATGAAGAAACGGCTTGACATGGGACGTATGTAGTATGGAATGCATACTGTTCCGGAGACTTGCTTGCTTTAGAATAAGAGCATCCTCACATTAGTTAATCTTGTATTAGAGTCTAAGTCATAGCATACATTGATACATCAATTATATATACACGTTTCTCTTTTCATCAATCTGTTTGCTTAAAGTTGAGAATCGCTGCTAGTCATCAGCCTTAAAGCGTCAGTATATATACTGACGTACCCACTTCTATTGGCACTAGATTACAAGATTACAGGTACTGGATTGCAGAAGTACAGGTACAGGATTCAAGAGGACTCAAGGCAAGAGAAGCAAGGAGTCGATTTTATTTAAGTTTTCCGCTGTAATATATGTTGATTATTATTGTTTCATTTGTAACAATTATTGTAATTTATTTATTTGTTAGAAAGTATCCAAGTGAAGTACCAAGTGTTGTTCTTTATTCATTGTACTCTGATGTAAATTGTTGAAAGTTGTAACACTTGGAATTGTAAAGGTATTATTGTAACACTGTTGTAATGTTTTGCAATTTCGTAACATTCGGACTTGTAATACATTGTGTTGAATAAAAAGTTGTAATTTTTCCTGTTTTTCCATGTATTGTAGCTAATTGAAGAAAAGATTCTGGCTTATGTCACGGTTTCCCAATGTATGGAAATCGGGGCGTTACAGAGTAATATCAGAGCCGACTTCAATTTACAGTCCAACACACTAGCAAAATTAAACTTGGATGCCTTTTAGGAGTCGGGTTTTATCTAGTTGTAGTTAGTTATAATTCATATTGTTGTTTCTTTCAACTTATGTTTTGTAATTTTTTTCTATTTCCGGGTTAATTCCAGTATATATGTGTTTTAAGGATGGTGTTCGAGGATATCCTATCCGAGGATGTGTTGATAGAAGCAAGTGAGCCGATCTCGATGGATGGTCCGATGATCTTGAGCGAGGAGCCGATGGAGATTTTACCACCACAGAGGCTAAGTATGGATCAACACGTGGCGGCGGCTAGCATATATCGAGAAATGAGGAAGCTGAGGAAGTACGTAAACAAGAAAGGTCGTCAAGCTAAGCAACTGGGAGATGCTTGCAAAGCTGCATTAGCAGGCCTAGTAGAGGAGCAGGAATACTTTAATTCCAAATTGGCACAACTACAACATGAATGGGAGCAAATCTAAGAGACCACCGAGGTTGTAGTATGCCGTTTTTATGAGAGATTTGGGCACAAGAAATCATTCTGTCCACGACGATAAGGAAAAAGGTCTGCACCAGCTTCAGGGTTAGCGAACCAAGGTCAGAAGCAGAAGACTCAGAAAATGAGGGGCAAACTTGGAGGCGCAAAGACAGGAAGTTGTTTTCGATGTGGGGAGTATGGTCATTTCAGGAGCCAGTGTCCGAGGAAAAACCCTCAGGTGGAGACCTGTACATGTTACAATTGTGGGGAGATTGGTCATGTTAGGCCGAATAGTCCCCAGCTTCATAAAAAAAAATGACGGCAGGTCAGCCCAAAAAACGAACAATAAAGGAAAGGAGCATGTTCACCAAGAGTAAGAGTTCGCACTTACTAAAAGCAAGCCGAAGAAGGCAGGAGCGCTAGTGCCAGTATGTGCATATGGAACTGCAACTAAGTTTTAAGACTTGTATTTTGAACTTTATTTTGGAATAAGAAGTGATATATGATGTAACACTTTTTGTAACCAAATGGATATATATATATATATATATATATATATATATATATATGGAATCCAGGCAACTGTTTTGTTCAATTGTGGTTCATCATATTCCTTGTCTGAATTAAAATTTTTCAAGAAGTTGAGATGTGTGCGGGAGGCAACTCTAGATGTGGTTTTGTTGATTACACCATCTGGAGCAATCCTCATTACAAATTTATGCTATAAGGGCTGTGAACTCCAAATCGGGGGAAGATCTTAAGTATAGATTTGTTAGAGTTGGACCTTGCAGGAGCGGAAGAAAGGCATGCTTAGCATTGATTGTAGTTCTGAACAACTACAGGAGCATCAGCTTTGTGCAAATTATAGGAGAGAATCCTAGAGGTCAGAAATGATGATCGTGGCCATGTCCTATTCTAAGGAGGGAGTGGCTACCGAAGTGCAAAAGATCGAGATAGGTGAAGAATTAGCCTCAGCCAATGACCGTGAAGGAAGTAAGAAGCAAGATGATGAGATCAGACAAGCCAATATTGGAGTGATTACTGAAGATTGGAGCTCAGTTTTGGCACGATGGAAGCTGCAACCAAGTCTAAGTGAGCAAGTCAGAAGGCTTAGACAGAAGATATAGGGACTGAAGCACCGAAGCGGCGAGTTGATGAAGGAAATCCTCAGAATATCAGTATGGACTTCATCACATGATTACCCAGAAGTTCGAAAATGTATGACTCAAATTGAGTTATTGGGGATCGGTTGACGAAGTCTGCACATTTTCTTCAGATAAAGATTACTTAGACGCTAGAGAAATTAACAGAAGTCCACATTGAAGGCATAAGGAAGCGACATTGAGTGCCAGCGTTAGTATTTCTGACCAAGATTCGTGAGTTACATCTCAATTTTGGTGGAGTCTGTAGGCAGCTTTGGGGATCACGGTCCGGTTCTTTGGAGAACCAGTTCGGGGAGGAGTCACTTGGGAGCAGGAAAACCATATAAGCTTTCTTTCTCCGAGCTATTTAGGGTATGAATATTTTTCTGTTCTCCTGACTTGACGTAGTTCTGAGGACAGAACTATTCTAAGGATGGAGTATTGTAATATCCCAGACGGATATTATATTTATATAATTATTATTTTGAAATTAAAATATTTTTATAGGAATTACTTGGTTTTTCTAATAAAAAGTTATCTGGATATATATACTCGTAAGTATATACATGTACTGTATCAGTTTTGTGCACTTGTACAAAATCCAGAAAAATGCATTTTTTTAAAAAAAATATCTGGAAAATACCGGGCAGATATTAAAAATTATTATTTTATTATTATTTTACTTTTATTTTCAGAAACGAAATATTTTTGGTGGATATCACTTGGTTTTGTTAATAAACTTTATATATGTGTATATACTAGTCTGTATACATTGTTTTGAATCAAACTGACACTGGAATCTTCCGAATCGGTAATAAAATTATTTTATTTTTATTGCTCTAAATTAAATTATTTTTATACAGATTTATTCGTTTTCACTAATGAAAATTATCTATATATTCAGATATATATACGTGTATGAACTGTACCGATTTCGTACGTCCGTACAAAATCATGTAGTATGTGATTTGGGAAAATGTATTTCATTTTTTTATCCATCATGATGAGATGAAGGGTTAGAGGGAGTTTGGGTGTTGATTGTAACACAAAAAATTGCCAATAAATTCCCAATTGATTAACCATGAGAACCAATGACATGTGGCTTCATTCCCACCCACACAAACTCACTCATTCTCTTATAAAAACACCCCAACCCTCCCCCTTTCCATTTTGGCCGGCCCCAAATGTTCTAGGGTTAGAAACCTTCTAACTTTTTCATGTGTTCTCCCTTCTCATCTCATCTCATCTCTTCTTCTACTTCTACAGGGGCGAAGCCAGAACATATTTTTCAGGGGGGCCAAGAAAAAATTCTATAACTATATATAAATATATAGATATTTTTTCATAATTTTTAGGGGGACCAAATAATAAAATTTAATAGATTTAAGGGGGGTTTAAAAAATTTAAAAAATTTTAAGAGAATTTGCAAAATTTTGGGGGGGGGCCGGGCCACCCCGGGCCCCCACGTAGCTCCGCCCATGTACTTCTACTACTTCTACTACTTCTACTTCTACTTGTTTTTGTTTTAGAAAAAGATTGAGAAGAAAGAGAAAGAAACAGCGGATCAAATCAAAAGAAAAGAATAGGGTTTTCATGGGTTCCATTTCTTCATGGTGGTGTTCTTGAGGAGCAAGAATAAGGAGCAAGGAGAAGGGAGAGGCTAGTTCTTCCTACAAGTATAAGGTGGGGGTTTCTCATTCTCATATTTTGTTTTGTGTGTTTATTATTGTTATATGTTATTTTGTGAACAATATGGACTAGGTTCATGTGCATAATCATGTTATGGAATAGTTTAGAGGGGCATATGAAGTTTTAAGTGGTAGAACACAAAATAGAACCGTAAAGATTCAATTTTTGTCAATGTAGGGTAAGATTTGTTTACCTATGTAAACGGTGGAATTTTGACCCGAAATTTATTTTAGTGGTTCTTATATGTGTTATTAGCATGCTTAAATTTTTGTAGATTTTTTGGAGTGGCTTTGATGTGTGAAACAACCGTTTCCCCCAAAACAGCAAGTTTTAAGGCAAAATAGAAACTTGCTGTTTTGAGGTAAACGTCGGGTTGTGTTCTAGGGGCTGGAAATCGGTGTTCCTTACGGAATTTGAAGAGGTGGCCAAATAGGGAGTTGTAGTAGAAAGTCTCACCTTTCCAAAATGCCCCATTTTGTAAGATTTCGGTAAGATGTGCAAAAGTTATGACCGTTACAAAAACACAGCAACTAGCTGTTTAGCTGGATGTTGCTGTTTTGGTTGCTTGGTACTTTTGAGCCTCTTACTCACTGAATCTGATTAGGAGACCAACTAGGGAGTTGTAGTAGACGTTCTCCCCTTTCTGGATTACCCTCTTGGGTTAGATTCCAATAAGCGGAGTAGGAGTTATGGCTCTTGCAAAACAGCGCAGTCTGCTTTAGCTGAAGCGCTCACTGTTTTGCTTCTTTGTTTTTCTTAGTGTCTTCCTTGTTGAATTTGAGGAGGAGACAAACTATGAAGTTGTAGTAGACGTTCTCCCCTTTTCGAATTGCCCTATTGGGTTAGATGTCGATAAGTAGAATAAAAGTTACAGGCTTTCAAAGTTTCAGCCTTTTCTAGTCAATTCTGTTGTTTTGTTATCATTTGCATATGGTTGATGGACCGGACTTGGAATTCCTTATGGAATCTGAGAAAGTGGTCAATTAGGAAGTTGTAGTAGATGTTCCCACCTTTTCAAATTATTCAGTTTCGCTAGATTCCGACAAGTAGAGCAAATGTTACCGGATTGCGAAGTTTCATCTTTTTGTTGAAAATCTGTAGTTTGGTAACTGTTTGCATATGTTCGAGGGTCAGAAATTTGGAATTCCTTATGGAGTTTGAGAAAGTGGTCAATTTGGAAGTTGTAGTAGATGTTCCCACCTTTTCGAATTGTCCAGTTTCGTTACATTCCGACAAGTAGAGTAAAAGTTACAAGCTATAGAAGTTTCATCTTTTTGTTGAAAATCTGTAGTTTGGTAACTGTTTGCGTATGTTCCGATTTAACCCCATTTTTAGCTATATCACAAGCCCCCCACTCCTAAAGACTGAGTGTGATCAGCCTTTGAGGAGTAGTTTAACTGTTTTAGTGGCTAGCGGAGTTGTATCGGAGTTCGAATGGAGGGTTTTGAATCTTGAAGGGGGTAGTGAGGTGATTTTTGAAGCCGCGAGCTGTTCTGAAGCCTTGTTAAGTATTTGATGGTTTTTATCTATTTTTTCGGACTATTTATTTAATTTTGCTATGTGTTAACTAATCGTTCGGGGGCCTTAACAGTACATTCTAGGCAATAATTGTTCGTTCAGGGGCTCGAAAATATCCCCCTGAATTTTTAATTATTTTCTAGAATTTTTAGTTAATTTTCCCGAATTTTTAGTAATTTTTCGCAATTTTTAAATAAATAAAACGATTTAAATAAATAAAAATTAATTTTTAAATACTGATTTATGGTGTGGCCTGATCTGGATCGTTGATCTTGGACAAGCGCGAATTTCTGAGAGATCTGACGGTTGTAGTCGCTCGGCGTTCATTTTCTCGCTTTTGACGCTCGGATGGGCACTTGCTCGGTTGGCCGACCGGAGGTGTAAGGGTTCGGCCATCCGAAAGGTGTGACGCAATCTGAGCCGTCGGATGGTGGCGCGAATCTTGAGACGGGCACGTTTCCCAAGAGAACGCTATCTTGTCATTTAGCGCACGTGGCAAGATCTGGGCCATTCATCATCAGGAGCACGAATATCTAGAAGATCTAACGGTTGTGATGGTTCGGGTGCTTTTTTCTCCGTTTTGACGCTCGGATAGGCACTTGCTCGGTTTGCCGACCAGGGATCTGAGAGTTCGGTTAGCCGAGCGACGTTCTGGCCGCCGGATGGACACTAGCTCGGTTGGCCGACCGGAGATCTGATGGTTCGGTTGGCCGAGCGACGTTCTGGGCCGTTGGATGGACACTAGCTCGGTTGGCCAAGCGGAGATCTGAGGGTTCGGTTGGCCGAACGTCGTTCTGGGCTGTCGGATGGGCACTTGCTCGGTTGGCCGACCGGAGATCTGAGGCCTCGGTTGTTCGAGCGGCGTGGCGCAATCTGAGCCGTTGGATGGTGGTGCAAATCTCGAGCAGGGCCCAGTTCCCAAGAAAACGCTATCTTGTCGTTTAGCGTCGCTGGCAAGATGTGGGCCGTCTGATCGAGATCTTACACGAAAGTTGAGGAGAAAGTGAGTTTTCCCCGTTTTGACGCTCGGATGGGCACTTGCTCGGTTAGCCGACCGGATGTCTAAGGGTTCGGTAATCGGAGCATGGTAGTGCGATCCGGGCCGTTGAATGGCTGAACGAATCTCGAGACGGTTCGGTTCCCATGAGCATTAATGGTGTCTCGGGGTTTGTGCGGCGTTCCAACTTCCCGGGGTCATTAAGAATGGTGCCCTTCAATTAATGCGTGGCGTTTCAGCTCCCGAGGGTCATAATGGCTGGTTCTTGGAGGGTAGGTTATAAGTACCCCATTCTCCTTGTCATTTCAGTCGCAACAATGTTGAGTTTTAGCCCACGGAGGTGTCTGCCTTGGGTAGTTGCTCTTCGGCCATGGTCTCCTCCTGATTCTGACGGCCCCGATACGGATGTCAGGGTCGGGGGAGATCAAGGCAGAAGAGGTGACGACCGGATTCAAGGCGGATGCTTGTCTTCTTCTGAAATATCTTAACCCTGAGGTCGTCGGATGGGTGGTCACTCTTCCGCTGTGATCTTCTTCCGATTCTGACGGTCCCGATGTGGATGTCGGGGTCGGAGGAGATCAGGGCAGAAGGGGTGATGACCGAAGTCCGGACCCGGGGTATAAGGCGCTTCGGAAGGATGGGTGGTCATCTTTCCGCCGTTATCTTCTCCTGATTCTGACGGTCCCGACGTAGGTGTCAGGGTCAGGGGAGATAAGGGCAGAAGAGTTGACGACCGAAGTCCGGATCCGAGGGACGAGGTGCTCCGGAAGGATGGGTGGTCATTCTTCCGCCATGATCTTCTCCCTATTCTGACGGTCCCGACGCGGATGTCAGAGTCGGCAGAGAACATGGCAGAAGAGGTGACGACCGAAGTCCGGAGCCGAGGGACGAGTTGCTTTGGAAGGATGGGTGGTCATCCTTCTGCCATGATCTTCTCCAGACTCTGACGGCCCTGACGCGGGTGTCAGGGTCGGCAGAGATCATGGCTGAAGAGGTGACGACCGAAGTTCGGATCCGAGGGGCAAGCTACTTCGGAATGATTGGTCTCTTCCGATCTCTGTCTTCCTTCCGGGCTGACGGCATCTGATGGTTGTCAGCCCGAAGGAGTTAGAGATGGGAGGTGTGCCGATCTACTTTTTGACCGGGCTTTGCGAGATGGTGGTTTCTCTCCAATACTTGAACGATTCGTGGTTTTGGCTCCGAGGCCGTAGGCTTCGAGTTGCTCATGGGTGAGAGGCTAACCGACTGAGACCTGGGTCCCGAGGGGCTCGCCGAGGGCGGTGCCTTAAAACTTTTAATCCAAACTTTCTCTGGTTTCTTCAGACAGAGGTGGAGCGTCTGGGTCCGGAGTGCTTCGTCCGGGCGAGGTGGCGCAATCTGAGTCGTTGGATGGTGGCACGAATCTCAAGACGGGCCCAGTTCTCAAGAAAACGCTATCTTGTCGTTTAGCGTCGCTGGCAAGATCTGGGCCGTCTGTTCGAGATCTTACACGAAAGTTGAGGAGAAAGTGAATATTCTCCGTTTTGATGCTTGGATGGACACTTGCTCGGTTAGCCGACGGACCCTTTGCTGCTGGGTTCGGGTCGCACGTTGTTCGGATTTAGATCCTGTTGTGCCGAGTAACTTGACTTGGTGAAAAGACAAAGTCGTTTTGGGCCTTTGCGACGTTTCGAGGGCAGCCCAGAAGTCGCACCCTTACGTTAGGAAGCCCAAGAGACTTCTATTTTTACTATAAATCTTCACTCCCCCACCCCAAATCTCATTCTTCACTTTTACTTTCTCTCTCAAGTTTTTACTTTTCACCTTCGAAGTTTTTAGCTCATGGGTGGTGCTGCTAGCTGTCGCGGCAAGGCGTTTCCTTACTCCGGCGAAGTTTTCCGACCGTAGCAGTCACTTCAAGGTCAGTCTCTCTCCTTTCTTTTTAGAAAAATGGTTAAGATTACTTCTTCGGATGAGACCCCTGCCTCGGACCAAGTCGTCGGCCGAGCGGGTAAAGGAAAGGAGGTGATAGAGCCGACCGAGCAGACCGTTGTTCGGCCGAGCAAGAGCGGCGAAGTAGCCGAGCCGCCCCAGGACGTTGTGGCGAAGTCCCAGAAGGGCAAAGGAGTGGTCACGATAATCGAGCAGCCGAAGACGGCAGGGGAGTTCGGTCGGCAGCCTATTGTTCTGTCGAGTGTGGGGGGTGTCCGGAGCTACTCTGAAGAGATGCTCGAGAAGGTCACCCAGGGTACTGCCAAGTCGGTGGAGGAGAACGAGCCAAGAGAGTTGTCCGAGGTGGACCACACCATTTCGTCTCTCACAGAGGCTGATCTGCATCGGATCCGGACCGGATTCCAGATCCCTGTCGAGTACGAGTTACTTCTCCCCAGATTGGGTTTCCGAGCCTGCACATCGTTTTTGGCTGACGCATGCGTATTTCCCCTCGACTCCTTGGCCGCCGGGCTCCGTTTTTCTCTCCATCCATTCATCGTTGAGGTTCTTATTTGGTACGGTTTGAGCCCTGCCCAGCTGATGCCGAACACTTGGAGGCACGTCTTGGCGTTTGTTCTCCGGTGTCAAGAGATCGGTGTCGAGCCAAACATGTTTCTCCTTCGGAGCCTCTACCGCCCTTGCCAGTCGAACAGGAACGAGCAGAGGTTCTACCTCTCGCCGCGGACAGGCGTGAAGTTGATCGAGAACCCGGACTCGATCAAGCATTGGAAGGAGAAGTATTTCATTATCCGAGCTCCCGAACCTTGGGTGATTCCGATAGCTTGGTCGAGGGAGGCCTGCCTAAGCGGGCGAAGAAGGAGCCGGTGCTGAGTGACGAGGAGGCGGAGGTCCTCAAGAAGCTCCTTGCCTTGCCGACGCTCAGTTGGAAAGATATTACCGAGGAAGCTCTGTTCCGAGGGGGTCTCAGTCCGATCGACCCTAGTACGCTTCTGGTATTTTTGCTCTTTGAATGAATTTCTTGAAAAATTTGTCTAAGTTTTTTCATTCGGCTTGTGCAGAGTCTTCTAGGATGGACTATAGGGCGTTGATGACGAAGGCCAAGGCGAGGGAGCAGGAGACGAGAAAGAAGAGACCCTCGACTGGGCCTCAGGGGGGCCGAGCGCCAAAGATACCTTCGGTCCCGAAGACCGCTGACCTGCAGAAGGTCATCGTCCCGGAGGCCAATCCCGAATAGGAGAAGGTCACGGCCTCCGATCCTCTAGTTTCTGATGCGCCGACACCAACGGCGAAGGGGGATGCCCCCGGCTCGTCGAGCGGCGCGTTCGGCGTGAACGAGGTGCTATCCCTCCATGTTCCGCCCCTCACTGCCGATGCGGAGAAGATCTTGACCGAGGAGCACAAGCAGATCTTCGTCCCCGACTGGCAAGTGATGAAAGTCGACGGCTTTTTGGGCGACGGCAACATTTGCATGCAGGCGGTGAAGCACCTGCCGACCCCAAAGGACCGAGCAGCCCTTAAGTCCGGGCAAGTTGGAAATGCCACAATGCAGATAGCTCGGAACACAATGTCGGTGAGTGGACCGAACACTTTCTTGTTGAAGCATTTTTCTAAAATTTCCTAAGTTTCTGGGTTCGGACTCTAACGGTTTGTTCTCTTTCCAAACCCTCTACCACTTCAACTTCCTGCTTGAGGAGTTTGCAAGCAAAGAGCAGTAGCTAACGGCGTAGTATGACCGGGAGAGGTCGGAGCGCGCGAAAGCGGTGAAGAAGCTCGATGCTGAGCTATTCCTCTCGGCCAAGCGTGGAGCCGAAGTGGCGGGGTTGGAGGCGCAGCTGGCCGACGCCGTTCAGCGGTCGAAGGACACGGCAGCCAAGCTCGAGGCCTCAGAGAAGGAGAATGCTGAGCTGAAGGAGGAGTTGGCCAATGCTCGGTCGGAGGCGGAGAGGGCTTGGAAGAGGGCCGAAAAGATCATGGCCAGGCACCGGTCTAAGGTGGCAAAGGCAAAGAAGGCCGTCCAGGACGAGGCCGAGCATCACATGTTCAAGAACATGGAGGACGCGTACGGCCGAGCCCTGCTTCATGTCGCTGCTCGGAATCCGGGTTTCGACACGTCCTCCTACCGCTTCTACGACCCCGTGGAGGGGGAGGAGGAGCTTCCCAAGGGGATGCTCAGCCCCGAGGGACAGACTGACGGTGTCGAAGGCCCGGGTGAGACTGAGGCCGAGGATGAGGAGGAGGACGACTCTGAGGAGGAGAGCGAGAGCGAAGATGAGGACGAAGTCGAGGGCGAGGACAAGGCCGAGGGGTCGACAGACCCGAACGACAAAAAGGTCGACCCCTGACTCGGTTGCCTCTTTTAGTCTTTTGTTGTTTTTTTTGTAAGCCTAACTGCGGACTGGCCACCGCTCTTGTGAAGCTTTTTTTTGAGTTTTGAATGAAAACACTTTGTTTGGCCAAAATTTATCCAAGTGTTAGTCTCCGGATTTTGTGTTTGATTATGCATAAAATTCTCCAAGTGTTGGGCCTCGGATTTATCTCTGCTTTTCAGGTGAAGTTTGGTCCGATCACAGAGGTTGCATACCTTCGTAAGGAGCTGGCTAAAACGAAGGGAGAGCTCTCCAATAGCCGAGAGAGGCGGTTTTACATGTTCTTGAAGCTGGAGGAGACAAAGGCATCTGTGAGGGAGTATTGTCGCGAGTTGAAGCAACTGCGGAAGCAACCCCAAGCTCCTTGTCCCGAAGGTGAGACCGGGCATCTTCGTAGGGAGCTTTCCCTCGCCGAGCAAAAGAATGACGAGCTTTTGGCCGAGATCCGACACTTGGAGTTAGCGAAGAAAGAACGTTCGGCGGAGGAAGAGAAGCTAACTTCCGAGCTGGAGAAGGTGTCATCCGAGCGCCAAAAACTGTTGGCCGAGGTCAACAAGCTTAGGAGGATTACGATAGACAGGGAGATCAAGGTCACCCATTATCGACGACTCGCGACCGATAGCGCCAATGTCTCGGGCTCGTCAAGACCTCCTCGTTTGAAGATGTCGGCGAAGGATGACGCTCTAAGGGATAGGATTATCGAGTTGGAGGAAGAGGTCGCGTCGCTCAAACCTCTGCCGGAGAGGGCCAACGTTCGGAGTACGTCGTGTACTCGCGAAGAGAGCGAGAGAGGGATTACCTTCTACGAACTTGCGGCTAAGCGGAGTCCTGCTGACGCTCAGAGTAGCTTGGCCGTCTCGTCTAGCGGTGCTTCGGTCGGTGCCACAGTTGGGGTCAATGGCGAAGGGGGATCTCGCTTCGTTGGTTTGGAATCGAGCTCGGAGGTCAGGCCTCGCCGTCCCCGCGTTTCCTTAAACTGAAGCGTACCCCTTCCGAAGAGGCACTAAACATGTCGTCTTATGTTTCTTCTGGCTGTTGTAAAACTCTGTTGTAGGGTCGGTCTTGTTGTATGTAGAGTTACTATGTCTGAATACAAATCTGAAAGTTTGCTTGGAAAATTCTTGAACTGTTGGACTTCGGCAACGTTTTGAAATTTTGTTGTTCGTCTCTTTCTCTTTTCAGCTCGTGGTGGTAGCTCGAGACGCTGACCCCAATTGCTCGGATGATCACGCTCGAGCCGAGGCTGGCTTGGAGGAGACGGAGATGCGCTCTGCCAAATGCCGAGAGCGGCTTTATGAAGTTGAGCTGGGACTGCGTCGAGCCGAGAGCGAGCGGGGCTACCTTCAGCTCATCCTGGGTCAGCGGGATGTCGAGATCTGGCGTATGGAGAGCAGGATCGCCGAGATGGCCCCTACAGGAGAGGATGGAGACTCGCCGACCACCTTCAGCAACGCCCTTCGGATCCAGTACGTTCGGCACAATCTGACGAAGATAGTAGCCGAAAGGGGTGATCTGCTCTCTGAGATCCGTCACCTGCAGACGATAGAGGCGGGGCTTCGGACGGAGGAAGAGGAACTGGCGGCCGAAGTAGCTAGACTGACGACCGAACGGGATGTTTGATGATTTTTCTTTTAAAGACCAAGTGTAGTGGGTCGGCATTGTAACCATTGTTCTTTAAGGCTTTGCGGCCTCGTTGTATGGAAGAGTTGTTTTGTACTGTGTCCCAATTATTAATAATATTTCTTTCACGAACTAGCACGTCCTTTGTAGCTCTGCGTAGTTGTTTTGGTTCTGACTGTGTTTGTCGCGCCGATGTCTCCGACCCGGTCCCTCTCTTGTTCGCGGTTCGGCGCTTTAGCGCGATCTGAAACGTTGGATGGTGGCACGAATCTCGAGACGGGCCCAGTTCCCAAGAAAATGCTATCTTGTCGTTTAGCGTCGTTGGCAAAATCTGGGCCGTCTGATCGAGATCTTACACGAAAGTTGAGGAGAAAGCGAGTTTTCTTCATTTTGACGCTCGGATGGGCACTTGCTCGGTCAGCCGACCAGGGGCCTGAGAGTTCAAGCATCGTGGTGCGCTCCGGGCATACCTCTTGCTCGTCTGTGGTTCGGCGACAAGAGTGTTCGGCTGGAGGTGCCGAGCGGTGCTTCTGTCTCCTCTTATCGCGAAGTTGCGAGGCGAGTCGAGCCTTACCCGGGGGTGGGCTTGCCGATCCTCATGAGAGTTCGACGGTCATGGGAGCAATTCCGAATGGTGACCCACTCCTAACCCTCTGAGAAGTGAGTTTGTGGAGTAGAATCGAACCAAGTGTTGGACTCCGGAACCATCGTTAGAGTTCAACGGTTGTGGGAGCAATTCCAAATGGCGACCCACTCCTAACCCGCCGAGAAGCGAGTTCGTGGAGTAGAATCGAACCAAGTGTTGGACTCCGAAACCATCGTTAGAGTTCAACGGTTGTGAGAGCAATTCCGAATGGCAACCCACTCCTAGCCCGTTGAGAAGTGAGCTTGCGGAGTAGAATCGAACCAAGTGTTGGACTCCGGAACCATTGTTAGAGTTCAACGGTTGCGGGAGCAGTTCCGAACGGCGATCTACTTCTGGCTCGCCTAAGGGCGAGCTAGGGAAGTAAAGTCAAGCCGGACATTGGACTCCGAACCATTGGTTGAATTAAAGAATAAGGACGGAGAGATACAAGCAACTTTATAAATACGAAAAAATCATTCTTTATTGATAATTGACGGCGAGCCGTTTTTACATTTGACAACTTCAAGAAATAATTTACAAGCAAGAGGAGAGGAATGGTCCGACACCTCGTGATACTCAGAGAGACGCCGGGGCGCTTTCTTGGTATTTTAGGAGGTGGTCGGCATTCCAGGTCCTCGGAATCTCTCTGCCCTCTAAATCTTCCAGACGATAAGCTCTGGGCCGAACTACCTTTGTGATCTTGTAGGGTCCTTCCCAGTTCGGAGCCAATTTGTTCTTCTAATTGGGGAAGGAGATGGCCAGCTTTCTGAGGACCAAGTCCCCCTCCTTGAGATCGGTGGGTCGGAGTTTCTTGTTGTATGCCAGTTCGACCCTCCTCCGGTAATTCTGCTGACGTATTGATGCTCTTTCCCTCAGCTCGTTCACCAGGTCTAAGTTTGCCCGGAGGTCTCTGGCATTCTGTTCCTCATTGTAGGCTGCGAGACGAGGAGAGGGTATTTCGACTTCGAGTGGTATTACTGCCTTGGACCCATAGGTGAGGTTGAACGGGGACTCTCCAGTGGGGGTCCGTTTGTTGGTGCGATAGTTCCACAGCACATTGGGGAGTTGGTCGACCCATAGGCCTTTGGAACATTTGTCCAATCTCTTCTTGATACCAGAGAGGATTTGCCGGTTAGCGTTCTCCACCTGTCCGTCCGATTGAGGGTGGGAGACGGAGGAGAAGTGTTGTTGGATGGCAAGATCTTCGCACAGGGCTCGGAATGCGGAACCGGTGAACTGAGTCCCGTTGTCCGTTACGAGGACACGGGGGACGCCGAATCTGCAGATGATGCTCTTCCAGAAGAATTGAAGCACCTTGTTCTCGGTTATAGTGGCGAGGGGCTCGGCCTCAATCCACTTCGAGAAGTAGTCGATGGCTACGACCAAGAACTTGAACTGGCCCGGAGCTGGAGGGAAAGGCCCTAGTAAATCCATCCCCTACATTGCGAAGGGGATAGGACTTGATAGGGAGGCGAGGTTGGCTTGGGGGAGGCGACGAATGTTGGAATGTCTCTGGCAAGAGGCACATTGCCGAACGTGTCGCTCGGCGTCTTGGAGGAGAGTCGGCCAGAAGTATCCGTAATTCAGAACTTTCCGAGCCAAGGACCTAGACCCTGAATGAGCCCCGCCAATGCCTTCGTGGAGCTCCTGTAAGGCATAGTTGGCCTGTTCCGGGGAAAGGCACCTCAGGTATGGCCGGCCGTCAATCTGCGAGAAGGAGCGCTTGTACAAGATTCCCTCGATCAAGACGTACCGCCCGACTCTGGTTCTTACTCGGCACGCTTCCTTGGGGTCCTCGAGGAGGAGTCCGTCCCTTAAGAACTCCACCAACGGCTTTATCCAATTATCTTGTAGTAGGACCGGCAATGACTCTGCTGAGCCGGGGGTCTCGTCTTCTATGCTCGGCCTTGAAAGGACCTCGATCAAAACGGTCTGCTCGAGACCTTGGAGGGAGGATGAGGCCAACTTAGAGAGGGCATCGGCCTGTGAATTCTCCTCTCGAGGGACTCGTTGGATGAGTGCCTCTTCAAACCGGCTCATGAGGGTTCGGACCTTGGCGAGGTACCTCGCCATTTGTTCGTCTCTCGCCTCGTACTCGCCCAAAACTTGGTTCACAACCAGCTGAGAGTCACTATGGATTCGGAGGCACTGCGCCCCGGCACTTCGGGCAAGTCCGAGGCCTGCGATTAGTGCTTCATACTCTGCCTCGTTGTTTGAGGCCTTGAAATTCATGCGGAGGGCATACCGGTGGACGAAGTCATCAGGGCCGTTCAGGATGATACCGGCGCCGCTACCCTCGTTGCAGGGGGAACCGTCCACGAAAACTGTCCAAATGGGGGGTCCGTTCGGGACATGGCTGACCTCGGGAATGGTTGACTCGACGATGAAGTCGGCGAGGGCCTGAGCTTTGATAGCAGTCCGAGGCTAGTAGGAGATGTCGTGTTGGCTCAGCTCTATGGACCACTTCATAAGCCAGCCCGAGGTTTCGGGCTTGTGGAGTATCTGCTTCAGCGGTTGGTCGGTGAGGACCACAACCGAGTGGGACTGAAAGTATGGACGGAGCTTCCTTGCCGCCATGATCAGGGCGTAGGCCATCTTTTCTATCTTCGGATAGTGGAGCTCGGCATCCCGAAACACCTTGCTCACATAGTAGATGGGCCTCTGAGCCCAGTCTTCTTCCCTCACCAAGACCGCACTTAGGGTCTGCTCGGAAGCAGCTAAGTAGATGAAGAGGGTTTCCCTCGGAACGGGTTTGCTGAGCAGAGGAGGGTTCACCAAGTAGGCCTTCAGTTGGTCGAATGACTTCTATTGCGACTGGCCCCATTCGAAACCCTTAGCCCCCCTGAGAGCCTTGAAGAAGGGGAGGCACTTTTCCCCAGACTTCGAAAGGAACCGGCCAATAGCGGCGAGGCGACCCGTAATCTTCTGCACCTCCTTGACGTTCCGGGGCGGGGCCATGTCCAGTATGGCCTTGATCTTCTCGGGATTTTCCTCGATCCCTCGCTGGCTCACCATGAAGCCGAGGAACTTTCCCGATGAGATTCCGAACGCACACTTGTTCGGATTAAGCCGCATGTTGTGCCTCCTCAATACGCCGAATGCCTCGTGGAGGTCGGCCACGTGGTCAGTACCTCGGACGCTTTTAACGAGCATGTCGTCGACGTATACTTCCATGTTGCGGCCTATTTGGCTTTGGAAGACCTTGTTGACGAGGCGCTGGTAGGTGGCTCCAGCGTTCTTCAATCCGAACGGCATGACTCTATAGCAGTAGAAGCCCTGGTCGGTAATGAAGGATGTCTTCGGAATGTCCGGGGGGAACATTCAGATCTGATTATAGCTGGAGAAGGTATCCATGAAGCTGAGGAGCTCATGGCCCGAGGTGGCATCGATGAGGGTGTCGATATTTGGAAGAGGGAATGGATCCTTCGGACACGCCTTATTCAGGTCGGTGAAGTCGATGCATATCCTCCAAGAACCATTGGACTTCTTAACCATGACCACATTGGAGAGCCACTCGGATAGTTCACCTCCTGTATGAACCGAGCTCTTAAGAGCTTGTCCACCTCCTCCTTGATGGCCTGTTGTCGCTCGAGGGCAAACTTACGCCTCTTCTGCTGAACCGGTCTGCACCCCGGTTCGACGCTGAGGCGGTGCACTAGAAGGTCCTCGGAAATCCCGGGCATATCCGCGGCGGACCAAGCAAATAGGTCACGGTTCTCCCGGATGCATTGCACCAAGTCAGAGCATAGGGCAGTCGGCAAGGACTTGCTGATGAGGAACTTTTGACTCGGGTCCTCGTCCGAGAAGAGTACTTCTTCCAATTCGTCCGCCGGCTCGGACGTGGGTCGGACATTCGGCTCGGGGATTTCTAGTGTCTCGAGGGAGAGCACCGGACCCCCAGTGGAAGTCATATAGCACTTCCGAGCCGTCTCTTGGCTGCCTCTAACTTCTCCCATTCCCGACCGGGTGGGGAACTTCATTTTAAGGTGGTACGGTGAAGGAACAGCTTCCAGGGCAGCTAGGCCGGGTCGGCCTAAGATGACATTATATGCGGCCGGAACGTCGACGACCATAAAGTCCATCGGCTCGGTCCGGGAGGTAGGGGTCTTCCCAGCAGTTACGTAAAGGGTAATAACCCCTTCGACAGTTACTGGTACCCCCGTGAACCCATGGAGCATGTAGCCGGCCGGTTTGAGGCGATCCCGGGACAGCTGCAGCCCTCGTAAGGCCGAGAGGAAGAGGATGTTCACCGAGCTCCCGTTGTCCACCAGGACCCTCTGCACTTTGAAGTTTGCCATGCGAAGGTCGATGACAAGTGCGTCGCAGTGGGGAGTTCGGACCCCCTCGAGGTCTTCATCGGAGAAGGTCACCAGGATGCCGAGGCCTTTGGCGGGAGGGGCGCTGTGAACCGAGTTGACCTCTCGGACGAAGGCCTTCCGAGAGGAGTTGGAGGAGCCCCCCATGGGGCCTCCGTGGATGAGGTGGAGAACCCGCTCTTCCTCGAACTCGGGGGTCTCATCGCGCCGCTTGGAGCGCTTGTTAGCCCCCCGGGGCGGAGGAGTGGCGCGATCCCCCTAATTGTTTGCCTTCACAAATTTGGCCAACTACCCCCTCTGGATGAGGGCCTCTATCTCATTTTTCAACGCCCGGCAGTCGTTGGTGTCGTGGCCGTGGTCGCGGTGGTAACGGCACCATTTCTCTTTGTTCCTCCTCTTGGCCGGGGTATTCATCCTCGGAGTGGGCGGTATCACCCCTTCCTTCTCCACTTCCATCAGGATGGTGGAAACATTGGTGGTGAGAGGAGTGAACTTCTCGAACCTGGGGGGAGGACGGCGCTGACCGCTGTTGTCCTTCTGTAGCTTTTTAGACCCCTCCTCCTCTGCCATCTTCCTCTTCGATCCGGAGGCGGATCCTCCGAAATTTGGGAGGCACTTGGCCTCCTCCACCCGAATGTACTTCTCGCACCTTAGGAGAAGATCGGCGAAGTTGTGCGGGGGCTTCTTGGCGAGGGACGACCGGAGGTTGGAGTTGAGGACGTTCGACTGGAACGCGACGGTCGCTACTGACTGGTCGAGGGAGGCGATCGACCTGACCTCCGCGGTGAATCTCCTCACGTAGTCCCTTAACTTTTCTCCCCTCTCCTATCGGAGGTGGAGTAGGGAGAGGCTAGTCTTCCCCATTCGCCTGCTACTCACAAAGTGAGTTATGAAGAGCGTTTCGAACTGCTCGAACGAGAAGATGGAAGAGGGAGCGAGCCTGGAGTACCATTCTCGTGCCGACCCCTTGAGGTGGCTGGGAAGGTCTTGCAGAGCATGGCGTCGGAAGCTTGATGGATCAGCATTAAGGTCTTGAAGCTTTCGACATGATCAACAGGGTCGGACTCCCCTGAGTACGTTTCAAACTGCGGAGGTTTGAAACCCCTCGGTATGGGGGCCTCCATGATTGTCCGAGAGAAGGGGGGTCTGCTGGGGCGGACGGTCCCTGCTCTCGACTCCTCTTCTTTGTCCATGCGACCGATGCGCCTCTCCATCTCGTGGAGACGACGGTAGAGGGCATCGTCCCTCCGTCGGTAATCAAACGATCCTCTGGACTCTTCTTCATAGGAAGGGGAGCGAGGACTGCGGCGTCGATAGTCCTGGGATCGGCGGGGACGATGATGGTGTTGCTGGCGACTGGGAGCCGGGAGAGGACTTCTGGATCGGTGGCGAGGACTTGGAACTCGTGGGGGTGTTGGAACCCTCTGGGCGTTAGGGCGAAGGTTAAAGGCTTGCAACACAGTCTCCTGGAATTGTAGGAACTCGGCACGAGTGATAGGTGCCTCATCGTTCCTCGGGTGATGTCGATCAGCAGGGGAACGTGGCCTCCTTCTGTGACGCTCGGGAGATACACCCCATCCCCTTCGGTCCAGAGACCTCCTGCCATCTCGGCGATGAGGAGATCGCTCGCCTTGATGTTGGCGGGAGGCTCCCTCTCGGGCCCGCTTCTCATCTAGGCGGTTGTGAAGGTCCTCATCCTTTTGGCGGTTCAGAACGGTGTTGCGGAGGTCGGGGTGATGGGAAGCCATTGAATCCTTGGAGGCATTGTGAATCGAGACATGGTCTAGGCGGAGAGGTTGCTTCTGCCTCCTCCCGTTCTGGCCAACAGGGCCATTAGTGGGTTGTTGATTTGGGAGAGGATCTTGGACTGGGGGAGGAAGTTGCTCGGGCTGTGGAGGAGGATGCACGGGAACTTCCTCTTGCTGATCGGCGGGATTGGGCCCACGGTTGGACCCCCTTGATCTGACCTTCCTGGGAGGCATGGTTGGAAAAGAGCTAGTCGACGAGGAAGAGGCGGAGGCTATTCGTGTGGTGTTTCCCACAGACGGCGCCAATCTGTTACCGCTGATTCTGGTGTGGGGGTAAACAGATGAGATTTATGAGTTCGCGGAAAGAACCTGAACAGCGGATCCAAGCCTTCTGATTCCTGCCGCTACCTGCAAGGAAGTGCGATACACCGGGGTTGATTCCGGCGACGCACCCTCCGACGCTCTTGTCAGTAACCAGTGGTGATTAAGAAAGAGCTTAAGGTGGAAAAAGTGTGATTACCTGGTCACAGTGGTAGGGGGAAGGTATTTATAGTCGCCATGGGAGTGATTAGGGACCTGATTTCCTGTGTAACTGTCAGGAGTAAAATCCTCACAATCTGTTTAGGAAACTGACCCCTGATCCCCGATGAGAGCAAATCAGGCCCGTTGATTCGGTCAAATCAGTGATCCTGATTTCCTCTTGCTAGTCTGGGTCTGTCTCGGGTCAGGACCCACACCCAGTTGGAGTGAATCCATTCGCGGGTTATTGGATCTGTGAGAAGGAGATCCAGTACCCGTTTTGGACCCGTTTATATGTGAAATTACCGTTTTACCCCTGAGCTTCAAGATTCGTGCCCAATCTGGACGGTTCCGATTTAACCCCATTTTTAGCCATATCAATACCTTATAATCTGATTTGTCCTACAGGCCAGCACTAGGTGGTGTTATTGGGTTGTACCCTTCATGTCAAAGGGATACGGTCTGGGTCTTCTCACGGGTTGGGAGCACGGGATCCGTATCTCGTCTGTTAATTTCTGAAGTGCCATGTTAAGCGCGGGCTGAGCTAAGGGATGGACCACTGGAACTCCGTCATGTTCTATGCCGAGGAAGCAAACAGGCGATAGGCTACGGTCTATGTGTTAGGGGGCCACAGGAGATTCTTCGAGCTAACTTGTGTTGCAGGAACTCCAAAGGTTCATCTGGTTTTTGAGTGAGGTCCGGTACATCGGGTAGTAGTGGAAAATGGAGACACCATGAGCGTACTGCATTGACGAGATTAGACCGTTCCAGAGAAACCTCATCAGTCACACTGTATCTTCAGAAACAAGTTGAGTACAAGAGTAAAATTCATGGCGCGGGTTCAAATCCTTATATATGAAGAAACGGCTTGAGATGGGCGTATGTAGTATAGGATGCATACTGTTACGGATACTTTCTTGCATTAGAATAAGAGCATCCTCGCATTAGTTAATCTTGCATTAGAGTCTAAGTCATGGCATACACTGACACATCAATTATATATACATGTTTCTTTTTTCATCAATCCGTTTGCTTACAGTTGAGAATCACTATTTTCATCAGCCTTAAAGCGTCAGTATATGTACTGACGTCCCCACTTCTATAGGTACTGGATTACAAGATTACAGGTACTGGATTGCAGAAGTACAGGTACAGGATTCAGGAGGACTCAAGGCAAGAGAAGCAAGAAGTCGATTTTATTTAAGTTTTCCGCTGTAATATAAGTTGATTATTATTGTGTCATTTGTAACAATTATTGTAATTGATTTATTTGTTAGAAAGTATCCAAGTGAAGTACCAAGTGTTGTTCTTTATTCATTGTACTCTGATGTAAATTATTGAAAGTTGTAACACTTTGGATTGTAAAGGTATTATTGTAACACGTTTGTAATATATTGCAATTTCGTAACATTCGGACTTGTAATGCATTGTGATGAATAAAAGTTTTAAATTTTTCTGTTTTTCTGTGTATTGTGGCTAATTAAAGGAAAGATTCTGGCTTATGTCAGGGTTTCCCAGTGTATGGAAAACGGGGCATTACATATTCCCCTCCAGGCTGTCTGGACATGGACTCGTAACTCATAGAACATCTAGGATACATACTGTAGTTACCATAGTAGTTTAAGTCTTGGCGAGGGATCGAACCCTACAAGATGAAGAACGATTAAGGGCTTGCCCTTGGACCTATGTAGTATGGGATGCATAGAATCTGAACAAGTGTGCGTTAGTGTCATATAATACAAATAATTGCATTAAGGACTTAGTGCACATTCACACATGACATCAATAGGGTAGTCCCCGTAGCTTTGTTTTGTGACAAGTGTGTGCTTTTTAAGTAAGAGAAAATTGATGTATTATATCCTAGCATCAGTTGAATGAATTAACGTGCCCACAGTTTTCATGCAGGATAAAGTGAGTGACAAGGCAAAAGACTAGTTGCTGCTTGAAGAAATGTTCAAGTTCTATTCAATTCATGTATAAATGTTGTAATTTATAATTCCGCTGCATTGATGTAACTCTGATGTAATAAAAAAATTTAATTCCTTGTAAAATTGTTCGAAGAGAAGTGTAAAGATCTTGTGGAACTTCGAATTCGATCTTATTTGGAATTCGGATTGTTACAGAGTGGTATCAGAGCCACGCTTCCAAGTAGTACAAATTTATATGGAACGACACCCTAGAGTGGAGATTAGAGCGTGCGGTGAGTATAGAGATTTAAATGTAAGTCACTTACATTTGTGTTGCTCTATGATTTATACTTCTTCTTCTCCTTTCTCCAAGATGGCGAACCACTTCAACCCAGCTGGCGGTGATGATTGGCATATAATCGAGGAGGACTACTACCCCGTACAAGCGGACTCCGACGAAGAAGATCCTGAGGAATTTGAAGAGGAATGGCCTGAGTCCGAAGAGATCACTCCACCTCCGAATTCATTTAATGATTCTTCTGACGAGGAAGAACTAGTTTCGAGTAGTCTAATTGTGTCTTTTCAGAGGCAGGTAGAGACTCAGAGGGAGAAAGAAGAGCTATTGCAGGCCCATTGTGCGAAGTGCAAGGAGGATATTGTAACTCTTAGTCATCGTATTTGGGATCTCGAGAAGAGAAAGAACATGTACGATGTACTGAAGGAAGAAGTGGCGGAACTATGGGAAGAGCTTCGAGAAGCCAAGAGGAACCGTAAGAATTAGAATGTTGTATCTTCTTACTGCTTTCATTTGATGTAAAAACGTTTTAAATTTGAATGTACAAAGTTTGAATTCAATGAAATGAAGAGTTGATTTAAATTCATGTCTTCTACTTCGAATTTAATGGATCTTTTACATGAGAATATGGCGGGAAGAAGGGCTAGAAGCAGAGAAGGACTGGACTTGGAAACGGAGTTAGCGAGAGTCTATCAAACCCTCAACGCTGTTGCCATGAATCAGAACCAAGGAAAGATGCTTGCAAATCCAGTACCTGAGGTAATCAAACTCGTTGAATCATTCAAGAGAATGAAACCACCAGTGTTCGAGGGGAAGTCAGACCCAGATGTGGCTGACAATTGGATCAGGCAGGTCGAGACTATCTTTGAAGTCTTGGAAACTTCGGAAGGCAACAAGGTGAAGTTGGCTGCACTGCAGTTTGAGAAGGACGCAGCGGTTTGGTGGCAGTCCATGAAGTGGACGATGGGAGATGTTGTTCTCGGCTGGAAGGAATTCTTAGAGGAGTTCCGCAGTCACTATTTTCCATCTGATGTCCAGGAGAAGAAGGCTATGGAATTCCTGGCGCTGCAGTAAGGCGGTATGTCGGTTAGAGAGTATGAGACAAGGTTTACTCAGCTCTCGAGATATGCACCCGAGCTTGTGATGGACGAGGCGAAGAAAGCTCAGAAGTTCGAGCACGAATTAAGGACAAGTCTGAGATCCAAGATTATACCCCTTGGTATCAGGAGGTTTGACAAGTTGGTCAGGTGAGCTGCAGCTACAGAAGAAGATATGGAGCAGTTTCATACCACTTAGAACCGGAGGAGCAATTGGCATGTTGGGAAGAGGCCCACATTTTCTGGGAATGTCAGAGGGCAGCCGCTGACTCAAAGTTTCAAACCTACTGGGGCGAACACTGTCAATGTGGCTGGGAGACCCGGAAATGGTTGGGTTAGACCTCCTATGGTGACTTGTTTCAATTGTGGGGAGACAGGTCATTACCGATCTCACTATCCTAAGCTGCAAGATGTCGTCCGTAATGGGCCAACGCAGCAAGTTGGGAAGAAGTCGTACCAGCAGGGGCAAGTATTTTCCTTTACTGAAGCTGACGCTGATGAAGTGGATCACGTCATCACTGGTACGAGGGCAGATGTTTGGAAGTTTCCTTTTTCTGTTGTTCTCTTTTTCCCGCTTCATTTAGTGAACTGTTATGTAATGAGTTTGTGTTATGTAATAGGAGAACTTTATTTGAATGAAAAGAAAGCTGTTGTTTTGTTCAATACTGGATCCTTTCATACTTTTGTATCTCCTAAATTTGCTAAAGTCTTGGGAGTTGAACCAAAGATTTTTCCAGGTAAGGTCTTAGCAGTTGCTACTCTATCAGGGGAGACTTTAACCACTGATCGGTACTATGCGGACTGCGGGATCGAGATTGGAGGTAGGATTTTTGGGATTGATCTGATCGAGCTGAACGTCATGGGGGTCGATGTTATCATTGGAATTGATTGGATATCGGTGTACAGTGAAAACATCGAGTGTAAGACCAAGGAATTAATAGTGAAGGCTCCAGGGGGTCCTGAAGTCACTTTCCAGGGGAAGAAGAGATGCTTAGTTTTGGTGGCTGCTATCAACAAGAAGGAAGCTCTTGTGGAGGTACAGCAGATTTCTGTGGTTCGAGACTATCCAAATGTGTTCTTGGAAGATTTGCCTGGGTTATCCCCGCAACGTGATATAGAGTTCAGCATCAGTATTCAGCAAGGAGTGCACCCATTTCCAAGGCACCGTACAGGATGGCACCAGTGGAGCAGGATGAAGTTAAACGGCAGATTGAGGAACTATTGGAGAAAGGCTTTATTCAACCGAGTGCATCACCCTGGGGAGCACCGGTGCTGTTGGTAAAGAAGAAGGATGGATCGATGAGGATGTGCATCGATTACCGAGAGCTGAATAAGGTCACTGTTCAAAACAAGTATCCTATTTCCCGAATTGATGACCTATTCGATCGTCTACAAGGAGCAGCTGTTTTCTCCAAAATAGATCTTCGTTTAGGATATCATCAGGTTCGAGTGAAGGCCAAAAATGTGCATAAGACTACGTTCAGAACTCGACATGGGCATTACGAATTCTTAGTTATACCATTTGGAGTGACGAATGCGCCTGCAATCTTTTTGGATATGATGAACAGAGTTCTGAGGCCGTTTATTGATTCTTTTGCCATGGTGTTTATCGACGACATTCTCATGTACTCCAAGTCGGAGGAGGAGCACACCGAGCATCTAGCTGCAGTTTTGAAAAAGCTGGAGGAGCAAGAGTTGTATGCCAAGTTGTCCAAGTGCAATTTCTGGAAGTCTGAAGTGGCATTCCTAGGTCACATCCTTTCTAATGAGGGAGTGGCAACTGATCCTTAGAAGATAGAGGCAGTGAGAGATTGGGCAAGACCTACTACAGTGAAGGAAATTAGGAGTTTCCTTGGGCTAACTGGATACTACATGAGATTCATTCAGGGCTACGCTTAGATAGTCGTGTCGCTCACTGGTCTGACCAAGAAGAATGTGAACTTCAAGTGGACTGAGCAGTGTGAGGTAAGCTTTCAGGAGTTGAAAGAGAATTTGACCACTGCTTTCATTTTGGCTTTGCCTAGAGTAGGTGTTGAGTATGATGTCTACAGCGATGCTTCACATCGTGGGCTTGGTTGTGTCTTAATACAAGAAGGGAAAGTGATCGCATATGGGTCTAGGCAACTAAGACCGCATGAGAAGAATTATCCGACTCATGATATGGAGTTGGCTGCGATTATCTTCGCCTTGAAGCAATGGAGACATTATGTGTATGGTGAGAAATTGAACATGTACATGGACCATAAGAGCTTGAAGTACATCTATCAACATAAGAACCTGAATCTGAGGCAACAGAGATGACTGGAAGTACTTGAGGACATTCGTCCTAAGATTAAGTACCATCCTGGGAAGGCTAATATTTTTGCTGATGCACATAGCCGAAAGAACAGTCTGGCTAGTTTGATTACAACTCAGAAGCGTCTTGTGGAAGAGGTTGGTGGATGCTCAAAGTAGGCAGAAGAGCTATGCAGATAACCGGAGGAGGGACCCTGAGTTCGAGGTTGGTGACTTTGTCTTTCTGAAGGTATCACCTAGCAAAGGTGTGATTCGCTTTGGCAGAGGTGGGAAGTTAGCCCCAAGATTCATAGGCCCGTACAAGATATTGAAGCGGATTGGAAAAGCTGCTTACTGGTTGGAGTTGCCGGAAGAGTTATCTCTGGTGCACAATGTCTTCCATGGGTCTATGCTGAGAGGTTACATTCCAAATTCGAGTGACTATTTGCCCGAAGTGTCGAAGGGTTTGCAGTTGGATCTGAGTTACATTGAGCTTCCGGTTGAGATTGTGGATCATCGGGAGAACGTCTTGAGGAACAAGACGATACCGATGGTCAAAGTAGTCTGGAGAAACCAGTTGGTTGAAGAGGCTACTGGCGAACCTAAAGAGAGGATGATGAAGGATCATCCTGAGCTCTTTGTTTAATTTGTATCTTTTCTTCTCTTTTTCTGTTTTTTTTTCTTGTTGTATTCTGTTTTCTCACTCTTTAAGCATAGTTCCGGTGATGGAACTATTCTAAGGAGGGAGTGTTGTAACATCCTAAACTTTTAGCTATAATTAAATAAGAGTTGTTTGTTTTCACGTGTTGTGCACGTGCAAATTTATTGCACATTTTTTTTAAAAAATATTCTTCATGAACAAGTGTTTAATTATTTCCCCTTCTTATTTAGAAAACCTATTTAAACTCTAGGCCTATTTGTCTCTTTTTAGCCCACCCTAATTAATTAATCAATTTATTTAGAAACCCATGGACTTTTAGCCCATTAGTGTGAGCCCATTAATTAAATCCTTTTAATTAACATGACTTGTAGTGTAGACTAGTTTTGTAACATACTAAATTGATTAAACTTGTACAAACTAGTAACTAGGGGGTGTTTTAATAACATGTGCATTGCACTAGCACCTAGAGTGTGGCCGGGTGGTGGACAAGAGAGAGGGAGAGATGGAGGTAGTGGAGAGGTAGTTTCTCATCATGGGTAGTTACTACAACTCCCCAACTCATCCTAGCCTTTGATCTCTAACCATTTGATTAAATCCTAGCCATCTATTCTCACTCAAAAAAATGTATAAATACCCCCTCACTCTCTACACAAATTACACTTGAAATTGAAAGAAAGAAAGAAAGAAAGACATTTTGTGAGCAAAAGATTAAGAGTGTTTTGTGAGATTAAAAGATTGAGAGTTGTGTGTTCCCCTTCAAGAAGTGGCCGATCTATATCCATGGAGAGAGGGATCGGGTTTGGCTAGCACAAGGAGGAGGTGGCGCATTGGTGGCACAAGCTACGAGAAGAAGGAGCCAATTGTTCATTCTAGGAGATTTTAGGAGTTCTTAGTTGTTTCTCTCCATAAAGGTGGATGATTTTCTCGAACTTCTAATTAGATATCATGCTGGGTTGATATGGATAAAATTGATAAGAAAAACCCAATTAGGTTAGCCATGTGATTAAAGAAAAAGGGAGACAAATTGCAATTAATGCAAGTGTTTGTTAAATTGATTGTTAGTTGATCCAAATTGTGATTATTACCTTAGAAATTACCATGCAACCATGAATTATGTGTTTCAATTGTGTTAAATTAAAATAAAATTTGTTCTAATGGCTAGTTAATTAAAGTAGCATTATTTAGGCATGAATTGCCTATTTTTGACTTGAGAATAATTTGGAAGGAAGAAACTTGTTGTAGTAATACTTGTACACCACTAATAAATAAGAAAAGAGAGTTATGGGAACTTATAGTGCTAATACATAAAGGAAATATAATGGCTTTCTTATTTTTGAAATTTAAGACTAAAAAAATACAAGTTGAGAGTAAAATTATGTATTTTTGTGTCAAGTAATAATTTTTCGTTTACTGATATACTGAGAATTCATAGAAAATATATTCTGGAAATTTAGAATGCAAAGTGGAGAAGAAAAGAATTAAACACTTGATTTTTATGAAAATTCATATTAAATAGAGAGTCAAATTATAAACATTTTTATTTCAACTCATATCGAGTTAGTCACTTGGACTTCTTGGTTAGTGGGTGCGCCACAGGGTGGTCAGTGTAGCCGGGGTTGGTCCTTAGTTGTGGGTTCGAAACTGGGCAGTGCCCATTTAATTCCAACTTTTTTTAAAATCCGAAAGCCCCAAAATCTGACCTATATGGACTGAAGTCCAATTCATAGCACCTAGCCGCTTTGGGCTTTCTGGTCTTTGGTAGCACCACAGGGCTGTTACTGTAGCGTGGGGTTTGTCTTGGTTCTTGAGTTCAAAACCTGACTTTGGCTTCTTAAAAACATTTTTTTTGATTTTCTTTTTTTTATTGAATTTTCATGAACTTTAAAAATTCAGAAAAAAATATTATAATTGTTAAAAAAATATTTGGACTTCATGAAAAATATTTCTACATCACTTGGACTTTTAAAATGAGATTTAGAGAATAAAGTTGAGTAAAAATAATTGAAGAACTCTATAGAGTTGATGTTTGAGAAAATAAAACCGTCTCTAGAGAAAGTTCTATGTGGTTTATAAAAATGAATTTTGTATAAAAATTAAAGTGTCACTTATTATGGGTTTTTCATAAAATTGTGAGTTTTTAATGCATGGAAAGTTTACCTAAGATGTAATTGTGATTTTTGAATAAAGTAAAGGAAAGAAATGATAATGTGGGGAATAAAGGAATTATATGGAAATTTAATTATGAATGTGAAAGGAAAATTGTAAATTTGTCACTTTGTGCATGAAATTGATACACAAGAATGAAATAGAAGAATAATGTTGAATTATGAAAAACTTTATGAGTGTGAATTCTATGAACATGAAATGAGATTAAAGACTAGAGTATGGCTAACACCTCATACCGGCATTCGAATAAATTCTTTGAGATGGAATATTGAAATGAAAGACCAAGTTGGGTCGTTATGTTAATTGATGGTTAAGACCGGTATAGAGGATGTGCTAACTCTAGAATGTTGATTTTATTCGTGATTCAATAATTAAGGATTAGATACATAGTGAAGATGTGATGAAAGTAAGAGAAAAACACAAGTATGAGGGCCATCGGATTGGTGGTGTGAGAGTGATTCATAGGTTGCCTGCTTGATGCGTCATGTCATGGCATGAACACTACTCCGGAATTATCATCCCGGTGGCGACGCTTGTGGGGTGTTTGGTGACTACGGGTGGTGTCATCGTTCCATGACGGAAGCTGAATTGTCCATAAGTTCTGCATGATGCGTCATGTCACGATGTGGGATTCCCCTCCAGGCTGTCTGGACATGGGCTCGTAACTCATAGAACATCTAGGATACTTAATGTAGTTACCATAGTAGTATAAGTCATGGTGAGGGATCGAACCCTACAAGATGAAGAACGGTTAAAGGCTTGCCTTCGAACCTATGTAGTTTGGGATGCATAGAATCCGAACAAGTGCGTATTAGTGTCATATAATATAAATAATTACATTAAGGACTAAGTGCACATTCACACACGACATCAATAGGATCGTCCCCGTAGCTTTGTTTTGTGACAAGTGTGTGCCTTTTAAGTAAGAGAAAATTGATGTATTATATCCTAGCATCAGTTGAATGAACTAACGTACCCACAGTTTCCATGCAGGATAAAGTGAGTGACAAGACAAAAGACTGATTGCTGTTTAAAGAAATGTTCAAGTTTTATTCAATTCATGTGTAAATGTTGTAATTTATATTTCCGCTGCATTGATGTAACTCTGATGTAATGAAAGTTTTTAATTCCTTGTAAAATTGTACGAAGAGAAGTGTAAAGATCCTGTGGAACTTCGAATTCAATCTTCTTTGGAATTCGGGGTGTTACATCTCACAGCTTGGGATAGTGAGATCTGTAATGACCTGTCTCTTCACAGTTGAAACAAGTCACCACCGGAGGTCTCTCCCAACCATTTTCGGGTCTTCCAGCCACATTGATAGCATTCGCCCCGTAGATTTGAACCTTTGAGCTGGCGGCTGCCCTATGATATTCCTAGAAACTGCAGGCCTCTTCCCGACATTCCAATTGTTCCTTCGGTTCTGGACGGCATGAAACTGCTCCATATCCGCAAAACTGCAGGCCTCTTCCCGACATTCCAATTGTTCCTCCGGTTTTGGACAGCATGAAACTGCTCCATATCCGCCTCAGTAGCTGCAGCTCGCTTGACTAACTTGTCAAACCTCCTGATACCAAGGGGTATCATCCTTGATCTTAGACTCGGCCTAAATCCGTGCTCGAACTTTCGAGCTTTCTTCGCCTCGTCCATCACAAGTTCGGGTGCATACCTCCAGAGTTGAGTAAACCTTATCTCATACTCCCGGACAGACATGCCACCCTGCCGCAGTGCCAGGAACTCCATCGCTTTCTTCTCTTGGACATCAGACGAAAAATAGTGACTGCGGAACTCCTCCAAGAATTCCTCCCAGCCGACAACACGATTTTCCATAGTCTGCTTCATCGATTGGCACCATACAGCTGCATCCTTTTCAAGCTGCAATGTAGCCAACTTCACCTTGCTACCTTCTGGAGTTTCCAAAACTTCAAAGATAGTCTCAACTTGCAGAATCCAATTGTCAGCCGCATCTAGGTCTGACTTTCCTTCAAACACTGGTGGCTTCATCCTCTTGAATGACTCCACGAGTCTGATTGCCTCAGGAATTGGATTCGTAGACATCCCCCTGTGGTTTTGGCTCATGGATACGGCGTTGATGGTTTAATAGACACTAGACAACTCTGTTTCCAAGTCGAGTCCATAGCTGGGTCCTTCTCCATTCCTTGATCTTATTCCAGCCATACTCTGATTCAAAAAATCCATTAAATTCGAAATAGAAACATTAATTTAAAATCAGCTTTTCATTTCATTGAATTCAAACTTTGTACATTCAAATTTAAAATATCGTCTAATATCAAGAAAAAGTATTAAGAAGATACAACACTCTAATCCCTACGGTTCCTCTTGGCTTCCCTAAGCTCTTCCCGTAGTTCCGCCACTTCTTCCTTCAGCACATCATACATGTTCTTTCTCTTCTCGAGTTCCCAAACACGATGACTGAGGGTTGCAATATTCTCCTTGCACTTCGCACACTGGGCCAGCAATAGCTCTGTTCTCTCCCTCTGAGTCTCCACCTGCCTCTGAAGAGACTTGATGAGACCTCCCTGATCTGGCTCTTCCTCGTCAGATAAAATGTCTAATGAGTCCGGAGGCGGAGTGATCTCTCGGGACTCGGGCCATTCTCCTTCATACTCCTCGGGATCTTCTTCGTCGGAATCTCCTTGTCCAGGGTAGTAGTCCTCTTCGAATATGTGCCAATCATCATTGCCTGCTGGGTCGTGGTGGTTTGCCATCTTTGGGAAGGGAGAAGAAGAAGCATCAATCATAGAGCAACACAAATGTAAGCAGCTTACATTTAAATTTCTATACCCAACTCACACTCCAATGTCCACTCTAAGGTGTCATTCCTTATAAATTTTTACTACTTGGTAGTGTGGCTCTGATACCACTCTATAACACCCAGAATTCCAAATAAGATTGAATTCGAAGTTCCACAGGATCTTTACACTTTACTTCGTACAATTTTATAAGGAATTAAAAACTTTATTTACAACAATGATTACATCAACGGAGCGGAATTATAAATTACAACATGATACATGAATTAAATAACGACTTGAACATTTCTTTAAGTATCATTCATTCTTTAGTCTTGTCAATCACTTTATCCTGCATAGAAACTATGGGCACGTCAGTTGCATACAACTAACGCTAGGATATAATACATCAATTTCTCTCACTTAGAAAGCACACACTTGTCACAAAACAAAGCTAAGGGGGACTATCCTATTGATGTTGTGTGTGATTGTGCACTTATTCCTTCATGCAGTTATTTAAATTACATGACTCTAATGCGCATTTGTTCAGATTTTATGCAACCCATACTACATAGGTCTGAGGATAAGCTCTTAATCGTTCTTCATCTTGTAGGGTTGGATCCCTCGCCATGAGCTAAACTACTACGGTAACTACGGTAAGTATCCTAGATGTTTTATGAGTTACGAGCCCATGCCCAGACAGCATGGAGAGAAATTCCACACCGTGACATGACGCATCATGCAGAGTGTATGGAAATTCGCCTCCGCCATGGAACGATGGCACTACGTAGTCACCAAACACCCCACAAGCATCACCACGGTCCCGATAGTTCCGGAGAAGTATCCATGCCATGACATGACGCATCAAGCAGGCAACCTATGAATACTCTCACACCGTAGATCTGAGACCCTCATACTTGTGTTTTTCTCTTACTTTCATCACATCTCCACTATGTGTCTAATCCTTAGATAATAGAATCATGAATAAAATCAACACTCTAGAATTAGCGTTACCACTACATCGGTCTTAAAAATCAATCATTAACCATGACCCAAACTTGGTCTCTTATCATCACATTTCTCATTCAAAATTTTCATTTATGCCGATGAGAGGACTTAGCTAAACTCTAGTGTCAAACTCGTTTCATGTTCATCAAAAGAGAGTTCATATTCATGAATTTCATATATCATCATGTTCCTTTTACTTCATTTTCCATGCACATTGCATAATTTAAACACAATCTCATATTTAATCTTGCTCAACTTTTACATGTCAAAAAAAAAAAAAAAAATCAAATTCGCAACTCAAGAAAACCATCAGCCAGGACAGTGACAGTCAACTGTGAAAAAATGGCCAGTCGATTGTCTTGCAAAAATTCAAAACTCAATAATCGACAGTCAGGACAGTGACAGTCGTCTGTTGAAAAATGGCCAATCGGCTGTCCTACAAAATTTCAAAACTCAAGAACCGACAGTCAAGACAGTGACAATCGACTGTTGAAAAATGGCCAGTCAACTGATATTGCAAACAAATCCGAAATTCTATACTTGACAGTCGACTGTCGACTTTAGTTTGGTCGACTGTCAATTATAACAGGTTGCAGTTAAAGTGGATCATGAATACATTTTCGACATAGAAAAATTTCTTTTTAGATGTATCTCAACATATTCTTCTTTTATTCACAATGTGTTCATACAATCATTCTTTTTTATTCTTTAACAAATCAAACTCTTAATTTAGTTTTTATTTTACAAACTAATCATTTTCTTATGTTTCAAGAGGTAACATGAATGATAATTCTAGTGGCTACAATATTACTCACATAGGGAAATTCAAAACCCACACTTTTACTACAAATCGATTTATTTCATAGTCCATGGATAATAGTTTGCATTCTATAATTCATTCATAGGCACAATTCTTCACACATTGCATTCTATAAATCATTCATAAGCAAATTTTTCATAAAATCATAATTCATCAATTCTAGCAGGCGAATATAGTAACAAACCATCATAACACATCTTAATCAATACATTCCAATTCATTTTACTAACTTTTCATGTAGGTCAATTTGAGTTTCTTTTCTTATTAGTCTCTTCAAGCAATTGTATGGCAATTCTTCATACTTATTTCTAACATGTTCACAAATCAAGTTCTAGCATGGTGTCTAATTTAGAAGTTTGAGAAATCACCCACCTTAATCAAGAAACAAAGAGAAAACTCCTAAGAAGCACCCTGAATGCACGAATGGTTCCCTTCTCCTCCTAGTTGTGCCACCAACTTAAGCCTTCTCCTCCTTATTGTATGAAACCCGAGCTCTCCTTCTCTCCTTGGTGTAGGCCGACCTCCCAAGTAGCAGGAACAGACAAACACACAACTCTCAATCTTTTTACTCACACTACTCTTTATTTTCCTCACAATTTGATTCTTTTCTTTTTTTCTTTTCTCTTGTAAATTTTCCTGTGTAAGCCATGAAGAAGATAGGGTAGAGGTATTTATACACAACTCAAGCTCAAATGGAGGGTTGAGATGAGTTTAGATGAGAGTCTAGGATGTATTAGGGAGTTAGAACAACTACCCATGATCACACACCCACTCTCCCACTCCTCCATGCACAATCTGGCCACCCCTCTCAACCAGATGGCACGTGCAATTGCAATGCACGTGTCACACTAAGCACTCTACAAAATTATTTGTACATTAAAATGTTAATTTTAATTACAATTTGATCAAGTCTACACTACAAGTTGTATTAATTATAATTAAAATTAACTAATGGACTAATTAGGTGGGCTAGAATCCATGGGCTCTCTAATTAAAATTAATTAATTATTAAGTGTGCTAGATTTAGTCTATTAGGCCTAGAAATTAAAATAGGCTTTAATTAAAAAGAGAAGAAATTTTTATTCATGCTATAAGAAATACTTTTAAAGATAAAATACACATATTAAATTGCACGTGTAAAACACGTGAAACATAAAAGAAAACTTTACATTTATTATTTGAGAAATTCAGGATGTTACATGAACACCCTACACGGTGTGCCAACCTGGTGTATACTGAAACCGTTACATTTCTCATTACTGTGGTCCACACATTTTCTTCTTCATATGCCAGCAGTTACAACATTAATGAGAACTTTCATCATTGATTGAGTTGAAAAAAGAGTAACGGTTGGGCGTTCTTGATGGGAGGACATGTATAAATACCATGTTTGGTCCCTAAGCCTAGACACACTTCTCTCTTCTTCATACACCATCTGTGGAGTGTTCAGAGGGCTTAGAAGTGCTAAAACCGAGGAGAAATACAGAGAGAAGCTTTTGCTATCAACAATGGCCAGAGGTAATCTCAATCCTATATTACTTTGATCCTACTTTCGATCTAGTGCTACATAAGGTTTTTAACCATATTAGATTGTATTGTGTATCTTGCATTTGGTATCAGAGCTCCAGTTGAACCTCTGCCTTATTATTTTCAGTTCTAGATTTTTTTCTTGAATATACCGGAAATTTCCTTTTTGATTCCAAAGTTGATTTTTCGAACCTTTTGATACAAAGTGAGATTAGAAGTCAATGGGTAATTGGATTCCTAACATTTTTGGAATTGAAACGTCGATTTTGGTGTCTGGAAGGCCTAGAAACCATTAGGTTTGCAACCGGGTCTGAAACCGGGTCATAGGGGTCAAACGGACACGGTTGGAGTTTGAAGACGATAGGGTCTTTTGTTGTTTTAAATAATAATAAAAGGATATATAAGAATTCATTAATAACATTTCTGTTCAAATACTAGTTGGTTCAATTGCCCACTAGTAAGGGTGCTCGTTTTTTGAGTTTGTGATCCTTGGGTTCAAATCCGATTCCCCACACATATAAGTACTTTTTTTTTCAAAAAAAAAATTTTGTCTAGTGATCCATATGATTTTAATTAATTAAGAGTTAGCCACATCACCTTTAATTAAATTCTTTTTTTTAAAAAAAAATGTATAGTGATTCATATGACTTTGATTAGTTAAGGGTTAGCCACATCATCTTTAGTTAATTAAATACAATTATATATTATGTTTCATTAGGATCACATAAAGAATATAGACCTTAGTTGTAATTAATTATAATTAATGTAATAAATTTGGAACTTTTATTATATTTATATAATTAATTAGGGTAAAATACCAAATTATTTTCATAATATATCCACATGAGTTATGAATTAGTGCATAATTTGATAGTTTTATCATAAAGTTTATTTTAGGATAGAATATCAAATTATTCTCATAATATACCCATGAATCGTGAATTAAGTACATATTTTGATAATTCTATCATAACAAACACATGAATCTATTTGAACTATAACAATAATAATAATAATAATAATAATAATAATAATTTAGCCCACATGCAATTTTTATGTCATTAGATTCATTTTTTAGCAAGATTTACATTGGTAAAACATGCAAATTATTCAATTAGACCTAAAATTTTGACAAGCATTTATAAATTTATGCAGCTTCTGAACCTGCTAATTTCTCTGATAATCGTTGCAATATTCTTGAACTAAATGGTGATAAAAATAAGGTATGGAAGGAGAGAACTCTCCTCCACCTAGGGTGGATGGACAACGACTATGCTATTAGGAAAGACAAACCACCAGCAGTCACTGAAACAAGCATTTCAGCGAACATCACACTTTATGAACGATGGGAGCGATCTAATCGCCTCAGCATGATGTTCATTAAGACTAAAATTTATTCTCATGTATGTGGTTCCGTTGATCAGCATGAAAAGATCTGCGACTTACTGAAATCCATTGATGGTGAATTCATCACTTAAGATATGACACTAGCAAGCACACTAATAATGAAGTTCTCATTCATAAGACTCACCAGCATGAAGGGTGTGCGTGAGCACATCATGCAGATTAGGGACATTGTGGCTCAACTTAAGAAACTCGAGGTTGAGATATCTGAATCCATCCTGGTGCACTATATGTTGAACACCCTCCCACAATAGTACCGGCCAATCAAAATATCGTACAACACACATAAAGATAAATGGTCAATCAATGAATTAATGACCATGTGTGTTCAAGAGGAAGGGAGGCTTGTGATGGAGTTCGGTGAAAGTGCAATGCTGACTACAACCCGCGAGAAAGGCAAACCTCTAGCCTATTAGAAGGGGAAAGGGAAAGTACTACCCCAGGCTGATATCAAGAAAGAGGACAAGTGTTTCTTCTGTAAGAAGAAGGGACACATGAAGAAAGAATGCGCCAAATTCAAGAAATGGCTTGAGGATATAGGTAATCCAACCTCGCTTGTTTGTCATGAATATAATATGGTTAATGTTAATATCAACACCTGGTGGATTGACTCTGGATCTACTATCCATACTGCAAACTCCTTACAGGGTATGCAAAATCTAAGAAACCCAGTGGAAATGAGCAAAGCATCGTATAAGGAAACAAGATGGGCTAACATGTGGAGGCTATAGGGACATGTGTTTTAACTTTAAGTAGTGGTTTTGTTCTATAATTAGGTAGGACCTTCTATGTTCCAAGTTTCTCACGAAACTTGATTTCAATTTCCAGACTTGTACATTGGGATATTCCTTTAATTTTCCAAACACATCATTCAGTTTGTTTTTATAATTCTGATTGTGTTGGGAATGGTATTTTGTCTGAAGGTCTTTATCGTATTAATTTACGTGACAATGCCACATATAGTTCACTGCATGTTCATACTGGCACTAAACGATGTATTATTAACGAGGACTCCTCTATATGATGGCACCGGAGATTAATACATCTCCATAGAAAGAATTATGAGATTATTGAATGATGGGGTACTTAGTACTCCAGATTTTACTAATTTTGAGACATGTGTGGACTGCATTAAGGGAAAGCAAACCAACAAGTCCAAGAAAGGTGCCAATAGGAGTTCATATATATTAGAAATCATACACACCGATATATGTAGTCCAGATATGAACTCACATGGTAAGAAATATTGCATCACCTTTATTGATGATTACTCATGATATATATATCTCTACTTGCTTTATAACAAGAGTGAAGCATTAGATGCCTTCAAGATCTTTAAGGCTGAAGCAGAGAAACAATGCAGGAAGAAAATAAAATTTGTAAGATCAGACAGAGGTGGAGAATATTATGGTAGTTACAGTGAGGATGGACAAGCACCTGGTCTGTTCGCTAAGTTTCTTCAAGAGCATGGAATAGTTGCTCAATATACCATGCTTGGTTCAGCAAACTAGAATGGTGTGGTAGAAAGAAGAAACCGAACATTATTGAAAATGGTGCGAAGTATGATTAGCAGATCCAATCTTCTTGAATCCTTGTGGAATGAAGCATTAAAGACAATAGTGTATATTATTAAACCAGGTTCCAACCAAGGCTATTCCAAAGACACCATTTGAATTATGGAAAGGTTGGAAACCGAGTTTGCGACATATGCGCGTTTGGGGATGCCCGTCTGAAGTGAGGATTTATAATCCACAAGAGAAGAAGCTGGACCCGAAGACCATTAGTGGGTTTTTCGTTGGATATGCCGAAAGGTCCAAAGGATACATATTTTATTGTCCATCTCACAACACTAGGATTGTGGAATCAAGAAATGCCAAGTTTCTTGAGAATGACTTGATCAGTGGAGAGATGAAATCAAGGACAAAGTTTCTGAGAAGGATCACCTTCCACCTCAGGTGATAGATTGGTTATTCTTCACAGCACCTCTCAAGTAGAAACTGGTGTCGAACAACCAATCCTGGAGTTCCACAAGCTGCTAACAACATTCCAGTAGATTAGGTAGTTCAGAAATTACTAGAACCTCCTGAATAGCTGAATGAACCACAAGCTTCCCAGGAAGATAATGGTACAACCTTAAGGAGATCCACTAGAACTAAGAGATCAACAAAACTTGGTTATTATGTAGTGTACCTACAAGACTCTGGCTACAATATTGGAGCCAAAAGTGATCCCAAGTCCTTTTCATAGGTCATGAGTTGCAGAAAGTCAGAATTATGGTATAATGCCATGAAGGAAGATATAAGTTCTATAAAGAGTAATAGAGTCTGGGATCTGGTTGAGTTGCCAGATGGTGCAAAATCCATTGACTGTAAATGGGTCTTTAAGACTAAGAATGACTCATTAGGCAACACTGAGAGATACAAGGCGATACTCGTTGCTAAGGGATTCACTCAAAAAGAATGAATCGATTACACGAAGACCTTTTCTCCTGTATCTAAGAAAGATTTCTGCACATTATTTTGGCATTAGTATCCCATTTTGACCTTGAATAGTAACAAATGGATGTGAAGACGGCTTTTCTCAATGAGATCTAGAAAAGGAAGTTTATATGAGACAACCTAAAGGATTCCCCTCTAGTGATGGTGAGCATTGGGCATATAAGCTCAAGAAATCCATGTACGGTCGAAAACAAGCATCCCGTCAATGGTATTTTAAATTCCATGGAGTAATTTCTTCATTCGGATTTGTTGAGAACCGTATGGATCAATATATATACCAAAAGGTCAGTGAGAGTAAGATTTGTTTTCTTAGTTTATACATGTATGACATTTTTCTTGCAACCAATGATAAGGGTTTGATACATGAGATAAAACAATTCCACTCTAAAAATTTTGATATGAAGGATATGGGTGAGGCATCCTATGTCATTGGCATTAAGATCCATAGAAACAGATTTCGAGGCATCTGAGGTCTGTCTCAGGATACCTATATTAAAAGTGTTAAAGAGATTTCAGATGAAGGATTGTTCACCAAGTATAGCTCCCATTGTGATGGGTGATATGTCAATTTGAACTAATTCCCGAAGAATGATTTTGAAAAAGAACAAATGAAAAACATTCCGTATGCTTATGTTGTTGGAAGCCTGATGTATGCTCAAGTCTGCACAAGGCCTGACATTGCATTTGCTATGGGAATGTTATGATGATATTAGAGTAATCTAGGTATGGACCACTAGAGAGATGCAAAGAAATTAATGAGGTACCTTCAAGGAACTAAAGACTGCATGCTGATGTGTAGACGGGCGGACAATCTAGAAGTGATTAGTTACTCAGATTCCAACTTTGTTGGTTGCGTTGTTTCACACAAATCAACAGCAGGGTATATTTTCATGATGACTGGTGGAGCTGTATCATGGAGGATTGCCAAGCATACTTTGATTGTTACTTCCACTACGGAGGCTGAGTTCGTTTCTTATTTTGAAGCTACCTCGCATGGTGTATGGATATAGAGTTTCATATCTGGGCTTAGAGTTATGGATTCCATTTCTAGGCCATTGAGAATTTATTGTGACAATACATCTGTTGTCTTTATAGCTAAGAACCACCAAATTGGAAGTCGGAGTAAACACATCGACATTAAATACTTAGCCATAAGAGAACATGTTAAAGAAAAGAAAGTGGTCATTGAGCACGTCAGTACTGAGTTGATGATTGCTGATCCTTTAACTAAGGGCATGCCACCATTGAAATTCAAGGATCATGTAGATAAAATGGGACTTGGTTCCACTATGTGATTGTATATACAATATTTGAATGAAACTCTTATTGTGATTTTTTCTCATATTCATGCGCACCTTAGTTTATTTCAGGAAAACATATCTATATAGGACCAAGAATAAACATGGGGTTTATTCATTAAGTAATGTTGTCACATAAAGAATAGTACTCGAGAAACTATATGCAATATAATACATGGAAGGTAATACTCGTTGTTAGAGGACTTACCTCCATGATTCATGTATTTATTTCTTAATAAACGACAATCGATGGGATTAAGTTCAAAACATCAGGTAAACGTACGGACCAAGTAGGAGAATGAAACCATTACATTTCTATATTGTGGTACAAACATTGTCCTCTTCATATGCCATCAGTTACAACATTAATAACACGTTCCTCATTGATTGGGTTGAAAAAGAAGGTAACAGTTGGGCGTTCTTGAAGGGAGGACGTGTATAAATTCCAGGTTTGGTCCCTAAGCCTAGACACACGTCTTTTTTTTTTTCATACACCATCTTTGGAGTGTTCTGAGGATTTAGAAGTGCTAAAACCTAGGAGAAACACAGAGAGAAGCTTTTGCTATTAGCAATGGTCGAAGGTAATCCCAATCCTATATTACTTTAATTCCGCATTCGATCTAGTGCTACATAAGGTTTTCAAGCATGTTAGATCGTATTATGTGTCTTACATATACACCATGGTGCAGCTGATGTTGTTTTCCCACATTAAATGTAACCCCTATTTCCGGAATACGTATTTTCTGAGTATTTTTCTGTATTTCGAGATTCATAAAATTGTTATTGTTAAATTTATTTTGAGTTCTTAGTTAAAACATTTTGTAAACAATAATTATAATTATTTTGAATAAATCTTGTCTCTATGTCTGCTTGATCAACTATTTTCATTTTAAACTCAAATAAAATAAATATTGTTATTACTGTTTGGGCTATTTCAACAAAATTCTTATTTTTATATATTGACAATATCTTGAGGATTGTTATTATGAATGTTAGTATTTTTATCATCATTATTATTATTTCTATTCTTATTGTTACTATGATAACTTATTATTCTTATTGATTATTAAATTCTTATTTGATAATTGTATTTTTAATTGTTTCAAATAATTTATGTCATACAAATTGTATTTTATCAGATACCTTATTTCTTGTATTCGAATTTGTATTGATCTATTGTATTCTATACAATGTATTTTATTCTTTTGGATCCATACTCATACCCAATATCCTATTTCCCCCCCTATAAATACTCTAATCTTCTTCTAATAAACCCTAATCTAATTAAATAAACCTATTACCTAGCCGTCATATCCTCTAACCCTAGTTCCTGTGCATTCCCCTACCCCGATCCTCTTCATCCCTAACACTCCCTCTCCAAAACTCCCGCACTCCCTCTCCCTGTTCCGCTTCAACCCTCGACCGCCCCTCTCCTCGTCGCTCTCCCGTCCTCCTCCGATCGCCCTTCACCGTCTCCTTCCCCTTGTCGACCTCCCCTCGATCACCACCATCATCATCTCTATCCTCGTCCCTCGCCCAGTCACCCAACTCACCAAAACCCATTAACCCACTTCATTAACCCATCCACCTCATCGCTTCCACTTGCCGTCGCCACTGTGATCTCTCTCCGCTCACCCCCTACATCCATCGAAGATCCCTAGCACTGTCGTCGTCGCCGTTCAAGTCCCCGATCGTGCAGTTGTCGCTCCTTTGTTTCAGTGCAAAAACAAAGCTGTCGTCGCAGTCTGCATTGCGTCGCTTCCCGACCAGTCGCCACCGCATGTTACCGCCGCCAGCATCGCGAGCACCACCGCAGTGCCACCGTAGTCGCGTCGCGTCGCATCGCTCGTGCTCTCTCTCTCCTTGTCGAGGAAGAAGAAGATCGCCCATAGGTTGGCCCCGCTGTTTGGTGTTCAGCCGTAGCAGATCCCACTCTTTCTGTCCCCTATTTTGGATCAGATCCAGCGTGGAGAAGGTCACCCATTGGACGAATTTGCCATCCCGTGTTTTGGGCAATTGGATCTAGTTTTGCTGTTCGCTGTTTTGGGCCAGATTTAGTGTGGGGATATCTTTGGACTGAGTTGCTTTTCATTTGCTGTTGATTCTTTGCACGGGTTTCGCACGTGCTCTTTTGGGAGATTTTGCCCGGAATTCTGATCCCGTTATTCTATTTAATTATATTTGCAATAATAGGAAAGTCTCTTCTTGAACACTTTTTATTATTTGTGTTCAAGATTATTTGATCTCCTGCAAGTAGATCATGTCCATTCTATTATCAAAAAACTACTTTTGACAATTCCGTTAAGATTATCGAGGGTTTACATGAGCTAACCCGACATACTCTTAACATCATGCTATCTCTTTGATCTAAACCTAGTCCCCAATGTTTTATGCATTTGCACATTAAATAACAAGATTCATGGATAGGACTGCTTGATAGATTGGACATTGAAATTGAACGTGCTAGAATTGAATTTAATTGATGAATTGACACCATGATCATGATAAATATATCTTAACCCTTAGAAATTTGCATGTTGACACCTAGGATTGCTTTGATTACCAATTTGCATGTTATCTATGATCGTATGAATTATTTGTTATCTTTTCATGTTAATTTGATTTCTGGACTGCTGTATGTTTCACTTTGAATCAGACTTTTAGCCATGCTAATGACATAATTTGAAAGAACTTACTGAACATAAATTGTAGCCCTAGATGTCTAGATAAATTTTTCCTGGTCTGGATTTAAACCCCAATTCGTCATTTGTTAGATATCATCACTTTACTGCAACTGTGTTAATAATTTCAGACTCATAATTTCATACGTACCCTGCTGTTCTATATTTTATTTGACCCTGTTAACAATAAAGGAAAAATCTGAAATAAATTAGGCTGGACTTAGACATGTATAGATACTTCCTTGAATTTTTGTAGAATTTATTAATGAGTTCTCTGACCCGAAATAATTAATGGAACACAACCTACTGCATGCTGCCTGAACATTAACCCTGATTAGAATAGAGTTTTCACCCTAGTTTCGGTATCTTTTATATACCTTAATTATACTCGCTGGAACCATGTGGAATTATACTTTCCAGATCTTCCAGCAGAATCAGTTTTGCTATTGTGTAGTGACCATAACCCATGTTTTAGAACAGCAAGGTCATGCTGTCCTGATTTTGTGAAAAGTGTTTATATGATGTATTTGCTTCCTGCTTTGTCTGTAGCGCTTACAATTAGTCACACATAGTAATATACAACATTGACACCCTCTTACATGCTCATATAGGATGAAAATAAACTATTAACAAGCCGGGGTTTTATGGGTAGACTTGGTAGTGAATAATCGGGAGATGTACTCGGTAAGGCCTTCTCGCTTGCACGTACACTTGACATAGAAGGAGGAGCATTGATTGCAATAATTGAATGATAATTCTTGCACGTAAATTCTTGTTATCAATATTGAGTACACGAACCGTGAATTCACCATCGGTCTAAAATGATCACTATGCTTGCGCGGAACCTATGGAATGGGACGCAGTAGTACGTGCACTAGATAGATTAATAAAATGATTAATAACCTGCATACTTGATCTTGTATTGAACTCGACTTGACATTACGCATTTCATGTATGATTATTGTACACATTTGATATATTTCCTGCTCTTTGCTTTGTTCTTTGACTTTGACCATGTCCCTTTTCTTGATATTCAAGTTTTCCTTTGTCCTCTGTTTTTTCTACTTGCTGCCCACGACTTGCTCTAAGGGCTCTCTTTTCTTTCTTTTTAGATCCAGTATTAACAGGTACCGAAGGAGCAATACAAGAAGAACTTGGTGAGTAAACTCTTTGAAGATTGGAGCTAGACTATTAGACTACTTAGCTATCTTTTCTTATTTGATTATTGTATTTCTTTTTATCATACTTTGTATTCTTAGGCTTTATGAACCAAAGTTTGTTTATCCCAGATGTTGAATTATTATTTAGTGAATTTATTTCATCATTATCTTTGAGTTTATTCATTATTTATGTGATTATATTCTTTGCCTGCGTGGTTGTTTCTCTTGTATATTATTGAGTTAGACTGGTACAGCTTATGGATGATGTCTAATCATTCGCTGGGCCTACATTACGTGCTCGTATTCCTGTATCTTGGGAAGCGGGGCGTGACATTAAATGGTCAAAAAACTTTTCATTTTTTTCATCCAAACACAAAAATGGGTATGAAATATTGTATTTCACACACACACACACACACACACACACCATAGCAGCTTCATTATAACCAGTACTGGCTATCTCCTATATATACATATATAGGGGTTTCTTTCGTTGCAAACGAGTCTTTTTGCACAGACCCGTTGCAAACTCCATCTGAGCCATTGGATTGATCTGATCTTGATATGATGGCTCAAATCGAGCCCACATAAATCCCCCCTCTCACTTAACTCACTTAGGGGTATAATGAGAATTTCACCCGATTATATACCTTCAACTCCTCTTCTTCCTCCGCTTTCTTCCGTACTCCCACTCACACTCTCTCCTCTCTACTTGTCTCTCACCCTAACCAAAACCCAACCCAAAACCCCTCTGACCTCTCCCAACCGTCCTCCGGTGCCTCTTTCACTCTCATTCTACCTACTTTCTCTCTCTCGTTCCCGAAGTCCCAAAAATCCGAACACCCAACATTCCTCATCTCTAAACACCCCCGACCTCCGATGCCTCCTCCACCTCATCCAGATCGGCCACCTTCTTCTAACTCTCTCTCTCTCTCTCACTCTTATACTCTTCCTAGTCTCTCTTTCTCTTTCCTAAACCCCACCGAAACCGCTCTTCCCTCAATCTTCAAAATATAATCATAAACTCAAAATCCTTGTTTGCCGATTAAATCAAAATATATTGCCAACAACATATAAACCATACAAATCTCTATTGTGCAAGGTAATTAGTAAATCATACCTTCATAGTTGTATTTATGTAGATTTTTAGGTTTTTTAATTACTTGAATTTATTTTTAGATGCGTAACTATTTAGATGTAGTAGTTTGTGTCTAGTTATTTGATGATTATAGATGGTAGAATTGCAGATGTAGTTGTTGTTGTTTGCTCAAAATGTAGATGTATTTGTTTTTTTGTTCGAAATTAGTAAGATTGCACATATGGAATTTATAAAATTTGAAACTTTGCGAGTAGGTCGAGTTCACCACACACAAGATAACACAACTTCTAGAAGTGAGTTTCTACTCACGGTTTGCGGGATACAGCCGTCTATCTCTTATTCTCAAGAAAAATAAAAAAAAAGTGATACACGGTCGTATCACGCAAACCGTGAGTCAAACCTCACTTCTAGAAGTATTTTTATCTTGTGTGTGGTGAATCTGATGTACTCACAAAGTTTCGAATTTTTTCGTTGCCATTTGTGCAGTTTTCTCATGTATCTCAAAGAACAACAACTAAACTCTGAAATTTTTAGTACAGTTACAGTAGAAAATCCTATAAAAGACATCCAAAAATTAAGAAACATTGTGAGTAGGTCGGACTCACCACACGAAAACCAACACAACTTGTAGAAGTGAGTTTCGACTTACGGTTTGCGAGATATTGCATATTATCGCTTTCCATTCTTATTCGTGAATGAAAGAAATACACGGCCGTATCTTGCAAACCGTGAGTCAAAACTCACTTCTACAACTTTTTTTCACTTTTGTGTGGTGAGTCCGACTTACTCGCAAAGTTTCGTAATTTTTGGGTGTAGTTTGTGAGGTTTTATATGTTTTTTGTAACAACGATAACTGAAACAACTAATTTTGAATATTTTTTAGTACAAAAATATAGAAAACATCATAAACAGCATTCAAAAATTTTGAAACATTCCAAGTAGGTTGGAATCACCACACATAAGCGAACGCAACTTGTAGAACTGAGTTTCGACTCACGGTTTGCAAGATACGGCCATGTATCACTTTATTTATTTTTTTCTTGAAATAAAGCGATACATGACCGTATCTTACAAATTGTGAGTTGAAACTCACTTCTACAAGTTGTGTTAGCTTGTGTATGGAGAATCCGACATATTGGCAAAGTTTCAGACTTTTTGGTCGCTATGTGTGAGGTTTTCTCACGTTTTTGCTCACTTTTTACAATACATGCGACTTAACATAAATTGAAGGTCTTATCAATTAACCTTGGTATTATTGTCGATAGAGAAATGCCGAGAATGAGGCGATCAATAGGCCCTTCTGGTAGCGGTAGTGGTGAACAGTTTACAGATGTGAGATTGATTATTATTATTAGTTTTGATTATGAATATGTAACATTGTATCAATAGTAACAAGATTTGTATTTGTTCATGTAGGTTGGTGGCCGTCATTCTTCATCTGCAGAGGCCAGTCTGTTGACTTCGGTTGGACTTACACCTACAGGACCAGAAGATCCAAGCGCCTCGCATTACAACCCATACACAGATCCCAAGCCGTGAAGGAGGGGTCCGCAAATAAGTGTAACTTCCGGACGTACGCGAATCTTCCCATGGACCCCCGTACCACTACGTACTTGGTCCAAGCCAATTTTTATGGAGTAGGATTGATGGTGGGTGTGAAGCTCGATCGGCCTTTCAGCTCTTGTAGAGCGATGGAGGCCGAAGACACACATTCCATTTATCGGTAGGAAAGACGGTCGTCACTCTCAAAAAGGTAGCAATGATTACTGAGCTTCAGAGAGAGCTGAAGCTGAAATTGTAGCTGATATTCTGTCAGATTATGACGAAGAAGCCGTAGAGCAATCCACAGAGCAAAATAAAGTTGAAGAAGAAAAAAAATTTGGAACGATATTTTTGGTAGTAAATCACTCCGACTTGCATGGGTGAAATCAAGGTTCACCGGCTATTTGAAAGGATGACTCCACTGATGAAGACGTCCAATATTACACGTGTGCATACATTGTAAGTTTGATGGGAGGTGTGCTCTTCCCAAACTCTTCCACTGTGAGCATGCCACTAATATATGTACGATGGTTGGGCGACTTCACTATGGTTGGCCGGTATAGTTAGGGAAGTGCGGCCTTAGTGTCATTGTATAGGTCATTGTGTGCATGTGCATTGAATTCCCAGCAGATGGTGGGGCTAAAGGTTTTGTTGTAGATATGGAGTTGGGAATGCATGAACATCTGTGTTGCTCACATTGTTGAGCCATTACCGGCTTGGCAGGGCAACATACGTGGCTCGATAACCCACGCACATCTCTGGCATATTACAGAGATAAGTTGGCGCGTTGCACGACGAGTGTCTCAATTAGGTTCTGTACACCCCCGATAGATTGCAACAACTTCCACCAGTATGTTAAGCTGCCATCGAGCTTTGCTTGACGAGTGCCCCACCTGTCAATTTCTCGGTTGTGGAAAATTACTATTCGGATAGAGTAATGCGGAAATTTAGATATCAGCAGAGGTTTCCCAAATGCCGCTCGTACGCAAGAAATTACACGAAGTGAAAGGAACGGGTCGCGTGCCCAATTTTGACTGGGCGGATTTCCATTGGGCACATGTGGCAAATTGGAATCAGAGATATCATACGATACCCAATTACCTCGAATATTGAATACCTTATGATAGCTCGAGGCAAGAAGTGTATATGACTTGGTACAAGCGCATTACAAGATTATATGTATCTCCGCATACCGTTGTACCAGTGAGAATCTAGATATTAAATCCCACGACAAAGGAGGAACCACCACCGGTGTATTGGTCTTCTCAACTGATGTATCAGCCGAAGGTGCCGACGTATCGAGCCATGGTTAGTGTACTTTATATATATCGGTAAATCTTTCGTATGCATGTATTGTTAAGTGGACATTTGATATTTTCAAAGAGGGTTTTCTAACAATGTTGTTTAATTTATATATTTCACTCATTGTAAATTGATAACACATGGGAGACAGTCCGGATAGTTGCTCATACGTTGAAAATTGTCGTGCCTGAGAGCGTGAAGGAGGTAATGCAGGGGATCCATAAACCGTGCTGCTGCAATCTTGAAGATGCAGGTGATGGGGCCAAACTTGATGCTTACTTAAAATCAACCATGATTGTAACTCTGTAACACCCCAATATTTTTTATTTTTTTATTTAATTTTTTTTAATACCATTCCATTCTCAAATGCTTTCCTACTTAATCTATTTCTTATCTATACCATTTGTTACTTAGAAAAATACTCATAGTTTTTTATTAAAAAATTCGGCAGAGTTTCCCCTGAAATATTAGCCCTTTTACAAATCTCCCTTATGAAAATCTGCAAACAGTTACAAATATCAATGTACCTGTAATATATATCAATCCTCCCCAGGCCAAGTCATTCAACAATACACAGGCAATAATATATCAGGCTCTGGGGGCATAATTCCTCATAATACAGAAGATACAATTTAAAAACCATAAATTCTTTCGAAAACATATAAGATTTTTATTAAAACATTCAAAAAATCTTTCAAAAACCAACCACATACCCCGGTTCTCCACTACGAGGTGGGTACGGGCTTTCATAATCCATCACATCACTATATATATTATTATCTCTTACGGTTGTACACATATTCCTCCATAATACAACAATCACCCAGATACTATCTCCATCTCTTCATAACTTAGGATAATAAAATATGTAATAGATACATATAGAACTCATTAGGCAATGGGAAAAGTAAAACTATCAAAATCAAACAACTACTACGGTATCTCACCTCGCTGCTAGTTAGTACCTGCAAGAGGGTAAGAGACATCCATCCCAGGGAGGGACTCCCCTGACCCCCAGAAAACAACAGGGGTCATCCACAGCTGGTGTGAGTATAATCTACTAGATTAGTAAATAAAATAAATGATAAGACAGAAATTGAAAGAACTTACAAACATAAGGGTAATTAAATGTAACCTGAAATTTAATCATATATAGATAGTCAAAGTGATTTTGCAGAAAAGTAATCCTTTGCATCTTCAACCAATCTACAAATCCATATTCACTCAATCTTATAATATTACGTTCATCCATTCTTATAATATCACATTTATCCATGTCTAATAACACATCTCATAACATTTTGTAATAAATTAACCTTCATTCTCATTCTAATTTCATCATACAGCTTATTTAATGCTCATTCTCATTTTGTCATATACTTGGCTTTATAATTCATTTTTATCTCATCATACCACTCAAATTACTTTTCATTCTTGTTAATAATATATCTTTCTTTCATTTTCGCATACACCTCGTATTACACTTTACTTTAACTTCCACTCTTATCAAATTATAATCCGCACCCCAAACATAGTTTGGGTAATACTACACCGCACCCCAAAGCTGATAGCTTGGGTAATAATCACCGCAGCCCAAGTAGAACTTGGGTAATATAACATCCCACTCAAGCTGATAGCTTGGAATATTACTTTACTTTATTTTCATTTTCATCTTACAATTTACTTTACTTTCATTTCCATCTCGCAATACAACTATCATATCAACAACTCACTAATTCAATCTAGGAGTTGTGCCAAGGCAGATAGTTCCTACTATTCCCATGGAAATAGCTGGCAAGTATTTCCTCAACACAATTCCATGGCATCCCCTCATATCACACTTATCTTTAGTTTTGAAATCATTCCCATATCCAACACTTGACACACATCACTTTATGCATCATACTAATATCCATATAACTTTGCTTTTCATTCATAACATATTATCTCATACATACACACTTTCTTTACTTCTTTTACTCTTTTCCATTCAACAATTTCTTTGAGTTATTCACATTAATTTTACATACATAATTCTTTCACTGTTATACTCATATTCCTTACATCATATTAATTCATATATATAATTCCTTCATTTTTCACATTCAAATACATAACATCAAACTAATTCACATGTTTAATTCCTACACTTTTTATATTTAATCCCATAACACAAATGTTTCTCTTTTCATAATTATCTGCATATTACCATTTCTATATTTTCACTTTTATTTACATTATGCAATTACCTCATTTTTTACACAAATTTAACCATATACTTCTTTTACCATACATTTTCATTTGCATACTCATGAATCGTATTCTTTCATACTCATCTTCATATTTATACATTTTCTTTCACTCTACTTATTTTTTTCCACTCAGATACTTACTTCACTTTCTCATTTCAACTTTACATCAAATAATTTCTTTTCTTTCTCATTCTCATATCACATTACATGCTTTCTCTACGTTCTCATTCTCATTTTCATTTCACATCATATGCTTTCTTTACTTTCTCATTCACATTTCACTTTCACATCATATGCTTTCTCTACTTTCTCATTCTCATTTTCATTCCACATTTATTCATTTTATTAATTTTTCGACCAGTGAGCCACAATATCTCAATATACTGAAAGCCAACAGCCCAGTAAACACGCGAATCTCTGCCCCCTCGGGGTCTTACACGTCAGAGGCTACATCTTCCTCCCAGCCTATGCCAGCGAGGGAAACACCGCACCCCAAGTAGAATTTGGGTACTTCCTCCCAGCCGAAGCCAGCAAGGGAAACACCGCACCCTAAGTAGAATTTGGGTACTTCCTCCCAGCCGATGTCATCGAGGGAAACACCGCACCCCAAACATAGTTTGGGTACTTCCTCATGGCAAAGCAAACGAGGGAAAGAAAACACTGCACGCCTAGTTTTACTAGGGTATTTCCTCGTGACATCTGTCATCGAGAGAATATTACCACACCCCAGCTGAGCTAGGTAATAACCGGGCATCAAGTCGATAGCTTGGGCGATAAAAACACCGCACCCCAAACATAGTTTGGGTAATAAACACTGCACCCCAAGCCGGTTCTTAGGTGCTAGGAGGTCTAGCCCAAACCCCCAAGATTTCTGTAGGTACTAGTCAACAAAATTTAACTGTTATTATCATTTTCATTTCATCTTTTCATCACCACACAACATCTCATCTTTTATTTCAATAATTTACCACATCTTTGGTTTTAACCATGCAATTTATTATCTCATTATATCACATATTCACGTACACCTATTTATTTCTTATAAGATTATTACTTCATATTATTCCGTATCATAAACGCACCAAAGTAATTATTCTCTCACATTATAATATCTTATGAACATGCCAAATTAAGTAGATGATTACACCATATTACCACCCATTCGTTTCACTTTAAACATCACTATTTTTTACATATACTCACTCATGAATTTCATCGATTATGCTATTATAACTCATTATCACCCAATATATATCACATACATACACCAAATAGGTCAATACATCATAACACCATATATATATGTCTTTTTTGTTTAGCTACCGTATATTGTACGCATATCAACCTCATTTACTTCATCTTATCATACATATACCCAGTACATCACCCATAACACTAAATATTCAAATCACACAATTTCTCCATACAACTCAATTTCAACATATAAAAATTCCATATTAATGGTTAAATCTTCATTTAGCTATAACTTAGAAAAATCACATCGAATCCGCATAAAATTTTGTCACAGCATAAGATATACCTAGTATAATCATACTCACATGACGAACTTTCCAAAAGACACTCCTCGCTCTCCCAGTCGCTAATCAAACTTCACTTTATAATATCAATTAAGAAAATTATTGGCCCGTATGTAGCGCTCTGAGTTTCCAATAAGATATCTCAGAAATACGTGGCACAATTCACAGCATCAAGCTCAATTGTAATAGTAAACTTAGCCAAAACACAGATAAATTTTTTAAACTTTTATTGCATTAATTCTTTACAAAGCACTGCGGAAAACAAACACCTTGAATTACAAATTCTTTTTTTTTACAACACATTACAATTTACATAAGCCAAAACATCATTCTATCTTAAGCATCAAAATTCCACATGCTATAGGTACCTACCTATAAAACATAACGCTAGAGATAACCCTAACCTGCAAAACTACAGCCTTTATACTATATGTATTTTCTTAAATAGATTGTCATATTTTCCACATTGCTTACTTTTATACTATATGTATTTTCTTAATATTTGTAGTTTTCTGTATATTATAATGACATTCTCTTTAGTGTGTACAAAATAAAGCCTTTACCATAGTGAGTTTCGGGGACTGAACTATTCTAAGGGGGGGAGAGTGTAACACCTCACAAAATTTAAATGACAATTTTGCCCTCGGGTGTTACGCACGTGCATTTTGTACTGTTATTGATGATATCCATAATGCATTTTGATATGTATTTTGAATTCCAATTATTTATCCTATCCCGTATTCTTAAAATCCCATTTGAGACAACTCAAATGCTAAATTTCAATTTTTGAGTTTTTACGTGATTTTTACGTATTGTCGATGCACGTGTCGATTTCGGGTATTCTACCGTTACGTGCAAAGTTTTCGATGGGTGTCAATTAATTATTTTTTAAAAACGTGTTTAAATTTGTTTTGTGAACGGAATTCAATTTTGTCTATTTTAATTAAAATAATTTTTATACGTGCAATACACGTGTTTCCTGTACGTTGGAGTACATTATCGAATATGTATATTGAATATATTTTTTTGTATTCCGATTAATTATAAATATTTTTCGGTGGATAAAATCAATTTTTGTATTTTTGAGATTTTACGGGCGACGCACGTGTTTTGGTGCACGTGTTTAAGCGTATTCTTCTTTCAAAATAAATTTCATGAAATGTGTGTGCCTATTTTAAATTGTGCATGAAAAAGTGTAATTTTAATCAATTTAATTTTATATACATCTTATATATTACATACATGTATTTTAAATTAAATAAATAATCAAATTTGTGAATGAAGTGTGTACGCGTGCGGAGCACGTACACGTGTTTGGCAAAGGAGAGGGAAAAGAGTGGCTGGGCTGTCCTTTTCAAGTGGAGGAAAAATTGAGTTTTGAAATTGTGCTAGTGGTGGACTTAGTGGAGAAGTTGACAATTGGTTATTCTAACTACCTACTAATTAATCTATAAAAATACCCCCTAAGTCTCTATCACTCTCTCATTCTCTCCTTCCTTCTCTTTCCCTGTTTCCATTCTGAAAGCAAAGCCACCAACAAATCAAACAAGCCAACAAGTTTCCAATGGTCTTTTTATCCATTATACATTTGAATGTATCCATACACATATGTATGTAATCCCATCATCCTTTCACCTTGCTTCTCCTTCTTTCTCTTTGTCTCTTTCCGAAACGAAGACACTTCCCTACTCCACCAAGTCTTACACAAATCCATTTCTATTTACCATATATATATATATATACAATTATGTACATATATATAGGTGGATATATATAGGTGTACACATATAAAGACAAGATGAAGTGGAATGCTTTTCTGTGCTTGCTGAGGAGGTGTTGTTCTTGTGGAGTTGGAGACCTTGCTTTGGTGTGCAGATTTCGAGGAGTTTGCATTGGAGTTTTCTTTAGGAGCTCCTAATCCTAGGAGTTCATTTGAGTACAAATTCTTTAACTATAGGTGAGTGTTTCTTAAATTCTTTCTAATTTAGGAGTAGAAATTGCATGATAGATAATATATAATTTATTTGTTGAATTTGAATTGGTATGATGAGATTGCATGCAAATTAATATAGAGTTGAATTGCTAAATTTTGATTGGTATGGTAGATATAAATTGCTTAATCTATTCTCTAAATTATTATGATTGTTAGTTTGGAATGCTAGAATTGAAGTGATTTGTATGAAATTGATGCATGTTGAGACATTGGTTAAAATGATGCGAATATGTAGAAAAGAATTGTTTGATTCTAACCTCAAAAATATTTATTTTTATGAGTATAGGAATTTTTATAAATTAATTTCTGACAAAAGACAACATTCTATTTGGAAAATTGACCGCATGTGTTTTTACGCATTTTTAAGAAAGATTTTATTGTAAAAATGAGAAACTTGTGAATTTGAGAACAAGTATGATGTTGCTTTTCAAAGGAATACATTCCAGAAATGATTTATATTTTTATGGAAGTACAAATCAATTGAAAGGTCGAAAATATATTCAGGATCCACTTTAATTGCAATCTGGTGCACTCGACAGTCGACAGTCGACTGTCAAGTATTAAAATTCGGTTTTTGTCAGCAGGACAGTCGACTGTCTACTTTAACAGTCGACTATTACTGTCTAGATTATTGTGTATGAGTTTTCAAAGTGTCGCAGAACAGTCGACTGATTCTTTGTCAACAGTCGACTGAACTGACTGTGTTGTTTTTGAAGTTCAAAGTTTCGCAAGACAGTCGACTGGACATTTTCACAGTCGACTGAACTGGCTTTTTTTGAGTTTTGAGGTCTCGCAAAACAGCCGACTGGCCACTTGTAACGGTCGACTGCTCCTGTCTTAGCTGATGGATTTTCTTGAGTTTGGATTTGATTTTTGACATGTGAAAGTTGAATAAGATTGAATACGAGATTTTATGAATATTAATACTTGATTGAGATTATTTTGAAATACACACAAGGGTGTGAATGATGAAATTGATTACGAGATTGAATTGAATTGTTCTCATGTTATGAGATTATAAAAGAAATGTTTTGAAAAAAAGTTTGTGAATAAAGAAAATGAAAGATTAAATTGAATTGATTATGGCATATTGTTGATCTCTAGAAAGAGATAGTTGTTGGAATCTAGAGGCTAGGCGAGACCCTAGTGACCGGCCGTATTATTTATGATTTTGAGAGCTAACCATTGAGAGTTGAGCGTCTCTTGAGAAGTAGCCATGTAGGCTGACTGTCTCTGTTGTTTTGAATTAGTCCGGTAGGGTAAGCTAGCTCTATGTTGTGATAATTTTCTTTTAAACAAACATTGTAAGGATTAGATACATAGTGAAGATGTGATGAAAGTAAGAGAAAAACATTGAGTATGAGGGCTATTGGATTGGCGGCGTGAGAGTATTTACAGGATGTCCCATGATGCATCATGATAGGGCGTGGATACTGCTCCAAAGTACCGTCCCGGTGGCGATGCTCGTGGGGTGTTTGGTGACTGCAGGTGGTGTCATATCTATGGTAGGAGCTGAATTACCACAGGATGCCTGCATGTTGAGTCATGTGTCAGTGCGTTGGGATTCCCTCCAGGGCACCTAGACATGAGTCCGTAAGTCATAGAACATCTAGGATACTTACCGTAGCTACAGTAGTAGATTAAGTCATGGTGAGGGATTGAACCCTACAAGATGAAGTACGATTAAGGGCTTGCCCTCGGACCTATGTAGTATGTGATGCATAGAATCCGAACAAGTGCACATTAGTGTCATGTAATATAAATAACTGCATTAAGGACTAAGTGCACAGCACAACACGATATCAACAGGATAGTCCCTTTGTAGCTTTATTTGTGATCAAGTTTGTGTTTGCTAAACTATTTAAGAATCGTTATACTGTTTCCGGCATAGAGAGGATGGCCGTGTATAATATTTCGTCAGTTGTAAGCAACTGACGCCCCCAGCTTTATATGCAGGACTTGGAGTTTACAAGAAGATATAAAGATTAAATGATCGCTGATGATTATTCAAATGTCAAGTAGTTATAGTTGTACAATTGTTATTGTTGTATTTTATTTATTCCGCTGCGTAATGATGTAGAAGACTCTGATGTAAGTATTGTTGAAATAAAAGTTTTAAATTTCCTTGTAAAATTGTACGAAAGAAGTGTAAAGATCCTGTGGAACTCAAATTCAGTTGTATTTTAGAATTCGGGGTGTTACAGAGTGGTATCAGAGCCACGCTTCATGAGTAGTACAAATTTGTAAGGAACGACACCCTAGAGTGGACAATAGAGTGTGAGTTTAGTTTATAGATATTTAAATGTAAGTGATTTACATTTGTGTTGCTCTATAGGCTGATGTTTTTCTTTCTTTTCTCTATTTGATGGCTGGAGTCATGAATGGAAGTTGTTATTGAACTTGCATTCAAACTCATTCATGATACTCTCCTCGTATACAGTAATGTGAGATTGTATGCGAGCACATTTTCTCTGTGTATCAGAGTGGCGCAGCGGAGGCGTGGTTGGTTTGGACCTGCATTCATGACGCCTTACACGTAGACACACTCCCCCTCAAATTATTTTTTTGTAGATTTTCATCATAGTACTTTGTCCATATTCAATATTTTTCCAAATAAATATTTCCTATACTATTAAATCACTTCAATACCTATTATTTTGTCTATTTTCCTTAGTCTTGATCTTTTTGAACGTGTTTTATTTATCTTTCAGTCGTAAAGTTTTGTCTTTCGTGTTTTATGTCAATTTATGTTTATCCGTCTATATCTACTATTACTTTACGTATTCTATTAAATTTATATTACAACTATTATTTTCTTCATTTATTATTACATTTTGAATTTTGCTTATGAATTTTCTTATGTGCATTCATTTTACGTGATTTGATTTTGAGATACGATATTCTTTCATTATCTTGTATTGTCCTATATACTTCAGTATATTTTTTAACAAGATTGAAATATTCTACTCATATAAATATGGCATACCATTTTGTTTTATCGCCTGCATTCGATACTACTGTTGTTGCACGTTGTCTACTAATTTATTTTGTTATATTCAATAATTTTGTAGTTTATGTTTCTTTAATATAATGCATATACTCACTATTTATACTCCACATTATTCTCAAATTTTAAATTTGCCTTTACATTCTTGATTACTACATATATTTTTCATTGATTTTTCTATATGTGTCATGTATTTCAAGATACTTACTATCCATATAATTTCACTCTCCTCCAATTACTACATTACTATTTTTATGTATAACTGTTTATGTCAATTGTCCTAATTTGCTAAACTACATCATTATTGTTTTCTTTTGTACTTCCAACACATACATATATTTTACATTTTACATTATTTTGTCTTAGTGTTATAAATAATTTTTCATAACTACTAATTAGTACCATTTATGTTTGATATATCCTATACACCTATTTTGATGTTTCATCATGTAACTTCTTTTACTCCTATTTTTATATCATTGATTTCAAACATAACATCATACTTTATTAAACACCCAATATCCAAGTATATATGGAAGATTACATCTTTCCATCTCTCGTTTTGGTGCAACCTAGTGTCGAGAGGAAAAATATGCAACTAGACGTCAATGGAGGCAAACTGCAACTGGACGTCGGGAAGGTAATGTCTGCAACCGAATGTCCAGAAGGCCAACTGCAACCGGATATCGTAGAAGCAATATTGCAACTTGATTTCAAGAAGGCAAGTCTGCAGTTGGATACCAACGAGACGAACCTACACCAGAAGGAAATATTATACTTAGATGACCCCTACCTTGTTTTCCTATAATATTCACTTACAACTATTTCAGTTTGTACTAGCATATACTATTTTATAATATTTTACAACCTAGTATCATATTGTTTATACTGAATTCTATCTCTGTCCTACTTGTGTATTTACCACTTAATCTCAATTATCTTGCCGTCTTTTCCTTATTTCGGATCTTTTTCATGAGTAAGTATTTCATACCACTTTATCGTATTTTTCTATTTTAGATTTGGTGGCTACTCACCTAACAAAAACATATCTCTTGCTATTTATGTATTTAGTTTATGATTCATAAATTTTCTTCTATATTATTGGTTTTGTGATGTGTTATTGTTTTTCGCCTATAATGTCTTGTTTAACTCTTACAAATCATTTATGATTTTCATATCATTCTATTTGTTTTCCCCCTATAATTTTTTCGCCTATGCACGTATATGATTTTTGTATGTTGGTTTTCTCGCCCTACTGGATAATTTGAAAGTATTTCGATGTATGCTCAATTTTCAAATTGTATGTATAATTATTATAATTACCTTACAAATTATTTTTGGCATGCAAAATCATTTTTTATGTAAACAATACATTCCATTCTCTTTTATTTTTCGAACTCTTATTCAATAGTTTTTTTTTTAACTGCTAATTTAATTTTTCTTGTAATATACAGTACCAATTTAGTTTACGATTTTCTACCACTTATTACTTTGATGAATTTTTGCTACAAAATCTATTTATAAAGTATCCATTGACTATGTTTCTCTTTTTTGCATTGTTTTCTGAATTATTTCACAATTAATGACTAAGTTTATTTATCATTTTATCTAATGGTTTACTTAATAGTATTTTGTATGAAAACTCCTTTCAATATATACTATCCTTTATTGTCGCATTTATTTCCTTACGCTACTTTCTAAATTTTTTGGTTCAGTTCTTATAAAATTTTGATACTCATAATTTTCTTAAATAGATTGTCTTATTTTCCACATTGCTTACTTTTATATTATATGTATTTTCTTAATGTTTGTAATTTTCTATATATTATAATGATATTTTTTGTAGTGTGTACAAAATACAGCCTTTACCATAGTGAGTTCCGGGGACGGAACTATTCTAAGGGGGGGAGAGTGTAACACCCCGCAAAATTTAAATGACAATTTTGCCCTTGGGTGTTACGCACGTGAATTTTGTACTTTTATTGATGACATCCATAACGCATTTTGATATGTATTTTGAATTCCGATTATTTATGCAATTCCGTAATCTTAAAATTCCATTTGAGACAACTCAAATGCTAAATTTCAATCTTTGAATTTTTACGTGCTTTTTACGTATTACCGATGCACGTGTTGATTTCGGGTATTCTACCGTTACGTGGAAAGTTTTCGATGGGTTTCAATTAATTATTTTCATAAACGTGTTTAAATTCTTTTTGTGAATGGAATTCAATTTTTTCTATTTTAATTAAAATAATTTTTATATGTGCAATACACGTGCTTCCTGTACGTTGGAGTACATTATCGAATATGTATATTGAATATATTTTTGTTGTATTCTAATTAATTATAAATATTTTTCGGTTGATAAAATCAATTTTTGTATTTTTGAGAATTTACGGGCAACGCACGTGTTTTGGTGCACGTGTTTAAGCGTATTCTTCTTTCAAAATAAATTTCATGAAATGTATGTGCCTATTTTAAATTGTGCATGAAAAAGTGTAATTTTAATCAATTTAATTTTATATACATCTTATATATTGCATACATGTATTTTGAATTAAATAAATAATCAAATTTGTGAATGAAGTGTGTACGCGTGCGGAGCACGTACACGTGTTTGGCAAAAGATGGGGAAAAGAGTGGTCGGGCTGTCCCTTTGGAGTGGAGGGAAAATTGAGTTTTGAAATTGTGTTAGTGGTGGAATAGTGGAGAAGTTGACAATTGGTTATTCTAACTACCTACTAATTAATCTATAAAAATACCCCCTAAGTCTCTCTCACTCTTTCATTCTCTCCTTCCTTCTCTTTCCCTGTTTCCATTCCGAAAGCAAAGCCACCAACAAATCAAACAAGCCAACAAGTTTCCAATGGCCTTTTTATCCATCATACATTTGAATGTATCCATACACATATGTATGTAATCCCATTATCCTTTCACATTGCTTCTCCTTCATTCTCTTTGTCTCTTTCCGAAACCAAGCCACTCCCCTACTCCACCTACTCTTACACAAATCCATACCTATTCACCATATATATATATATATATATATATATATATATATATATATATATATATATATATATATGTACATAATTGTATATATATATATATATATATATATATATATATATGTACATAATTGTATATATATATATATATATATATATATACAATTATGTACATATATATATATATATATATATATATATATATATATATATATAGGTGGATATATATAGGTGTACACATATAAAGACAAGATGAAGTGGAATGCTTTTCTGTGCTTGCCGAGGAGGTGTTGTTTTTGTGGAGATGGAGGCCTTGCGCTGGTGCGCAGATTTCGAGGAGTTTGCATTGGAGTTTTTTTTAGGAGCTCCTAATCCTAGGAGTTCATTTGAGTACAAAATTTTCAACTATAGGTGGGTGTTTCTTAAATTCTTTCTAATTTAGGAGTAAAAATTGCATGATAGATAATATATAATTTATTTGTTAAATTTGAATTGGTATGATTAGATTGCATGCAAATTAATATAGAGTTGAATTGCTAAATTTTGATTGGTGTGGTAGATGTAAATTGCTTAATCTATTCTCTAAATTATTATGATTGTTAGTTTGGAATGCTAGAATTGAAGTAATTTGTATGAAATTGATGCATGTTGAGACATTGGTTAAAATAATGCGAATATGTAGAAAAGAATTGTTTGACTCTAACCTCAAAAATATTTATTTTTACGAGTATAGGAATTTTTATAAAGTAATTTTTGACAAAAGAAAACATTCTATTTGGAAAATTGATCGCATGTGTTTTTATGCATTTTTAAGAAGGATTTTATTGAAAAAATGAGAAACTTGTGAATTTGAGAACAAGTACGATGTTGCTTTTCAAAGGAATACATTCCAGAAATGGTTTATATTTTCATGGAAGTACAAATCAATTGAAAGGTCGAAAATATATTCAGGATCCACTTTAATTGCAATCTGTTGCACTCGACAGTCGACCGAGCTAGAGTCAACATTCGACTGTCAATTATTAAAATTCGGTTTTTGTCAGCAGGACAGTCGACTATTACTGTCTAGATTATTGTGTTTGAGTTTTCAAAGTGTCACAGAACAGTCGACTGATTCTTTGTCAACAGTCGACTGAACTGACTGTGTTGTTTTTGAAGTTCAAAGTTTCGCAAGACGGTCGATTGGACATTTTCACAGTCGACTGAACTGGCTTTTTTTAAGTTTTAAGGTCTCGCAGAACAGCCGACTGGCCACTTGTAACGGTCGACTGCTCCTGTCTTGGCTGATGGATTTTCTTGAGTTTGGATTTGATTTCTAACATGTGAAAGTTGAATAAGATTGAATACGAGATTTTATGATTATTAATACTTGATTGAGATTATTTTGAAATACACACAAGGGTATGAATGATGAAATTGATTACGAGATTGAATTGAATTGTTCTCATGTTATGAGATTATAAAAGAAATGTTTTGAGAAAGAGTTTGTGAATAAAGAAAATAAAAGATTAAAATGAATTGATTATGGCATATTGTTGATCTCTAGAAAGAGATAGTTGTTGGAATCTAGAGGCTAGGCAAGACCCTAGTGACCGGCAGTATTATTTATGATTTTTAGAGCTAACCATTGAGGGTTGAGCATCTCTTAAGAAGTAGCCAGGTAGGCTGACTGTCTCTGTTGTTTTGAATTAAGTCTGGTAAGGTAAGCTAGCTCTAGGTTGTGATGATTTTCTTTTATACAAACATTGTAAGGATTAGATACATAGTGAAGATGTGATGAAAGTAATAGAAAAACATTGAGTATGAGGGCCACTGGATTGGCGGCATGAGAGTATTCACAGGATGTCCCATGATGCGTCATGATAGGGCGTGGATACTGCTCCAGAGTACCGTCCCGGTGGCGATGCTCGAGGGGTGTTTGGTGACTGCGGGTGGTGTCATGTCTATGGTAGGAGCAGAATTACCACAGGATGCCTGCATGATGAGTCATGTGTTAGTGCGTTGGGATTCCCTCCGGGCGTCTAGACATGAGTTCGTAAGTCATAGAACATATAGGATACTTACCGTAGTTACAGTAGTAGATTAAGTCATGGCGAGGGATTGAACCCTACAAGATGAAGTACGATTAAGGGCTTACCTTCGGACCTATGTAGTATGGAATGCATAGAATCCGAACAAGTGCGCATTAGTGTCATGTAATATAAATAACTGCATTAAGGACTAAGTGCACAGCACAACACGACATCAACAGGATAGTCCCTTTGTAGCTTTGTTTATGATCAAGTATGTGTTTGCTAAAGTATTTAAGAATCGTTATACTGTTTCCGGCATAGAGAGGATGGCCGTGTATAATATTTCGTTGGTTGTAAGCAACTGACGCACCCACAGCTTTATATGCATGACTTGGGGTTTACAAGATGATATAAAGATTAAATGATCGCTGATGATTATTCAAATGTCAAGTTGTTATAGTTGTACAATTTTTATTGTTGTATTTTTATTTATTCCGCTGCGTATTGATGTAAAAGACTCTAATGTAAGTATTGTTTAAAAGTTTTAAATTTCCTTGTAAAATTGTATGAAAGAAGTTTAAAGATCCTGTGGAACTCGAATTCAGTTGTATTTTGGAATTCGGGGAGTTACAACTGGAGATTGCCTTACTCCGCAGGTCATCCACGAACTCTCATTGCACAAACATCCCGTGAGCGTCGCTCTCGTCATCGGAATACTATAGATCAATCCCACTCCGCAGATCACTCTGTGGCCCATACGTCCATCGTCCCGGAATACTGAGGAATATCTCACTCCTTGGATTATCCTGGAGTCCATACCTCACGTTTGCACTCATTTCATCATATCACTATCTAGTGCTTGTCCTTATCTTATTAAGTTAATTAGTTAATTACGAATCTCCTAGAGTTGGTGTACCCTACCGGACTGAACTAAGCTGATCAACAACACAGCCACAATTGGCCAAACCACAAAACCTCAACTGCCAGTTTCTAGGGTCCCACACAATCTCTAAAGACTCACAACTCAACCATTACACAAAAACTTTTCAATAACACTCACAAATCCATCATCAAAACGTTATAATAAGAAAACCTCTTAAATCAACAAAATTCAAATTTATTTAATGTGTTCATAAAATTCCAGAATTCAAATAAAATATTAAATCCATCAATTAACAGAAAATCATATTTTTAAGTCGTAGAATATCACCAAAACATCAATTCTTTGGAAACACATATAACTCACATAATAAGGTCATAACAATACATTTAAAACTCTACTACAAATAAAATATAACTCTCTATAAAATACTGTAATCTGTAGTAAAAACATCATCTAAAATAGTAGAGTAATCATCCATAATATCAAAGAAATAAACATTTAAAAGAAATGAAGAAAATACGAGAAATCAGCTAAAGGAACAACTGACGGTCGACCGCTCAAGAAGGGCAGTCGACTGTCAATTGCGAATTTCTCACAATAGGAGCATGACAGTTGACCGTGCGGTTGACCGTGACCTGCCATATACACAGGTTGAGTTTTTGTGCATGTTTCGACTGATACGCAATTTAAACTTTGTAAAATCAAAATCTAATTTCCTGACATGATCCAACATATCTTGTATAACATATAGGAGTTATTAAAATGCATCAAAACATATCAAGATTTCAAAATAGAATTTTTTCACAAAATCTTTCAAAATCAGCAACATATATGTTTATGTATTCATACGAGAGTTTAAGCATTAGTTTAAGCATCAAAATTCGCCAAATAGGAGTAGTCTACTGTTCAAAACCATCTCAGTGCCAAAACAATTGAAATCCAATCAAAACCCCATCAAAATTTCACAAAATCTTCAAAACAGTATATAGGAATGTGAAATGGGTGTATGTGTTTATAATATGAATTTTAAAACTATCTCATCAATAAAACAAACCAAAACCATTCGAAAAGCTTTGCAAAACACAAAAACTCAATTTTCGGCCATCCCCTTCAGACCCGAATACAAAACTCTTTTTTTTAACTTCAAAACTTGATCTTTTTAATCTATTAAACCTTTTCATAACTTTTTATACACAAACCCTAGTAATCCCAATAGTTACTCATGAATATACACAATTATAACATGCAAACAATCAAGTTTTACTTTATTAAGGCCTCAAACTGATTATATGCACAGTAAGGTTGGGTTTTGTTCATCTTTATGCAATAATCAGTACACAACACATCTTATGCAAGAAAAACATCAAGTATATGATAGAAAATAAACCCATGGTTTCTATTAGGTTTTTAACAATCTCAAGTCATAAATTAGGGTTTTAATCATCAATAATGTAGTTTCATGAAAAGATTCACTTTTTTGTTCATCTACTCATCAAAGTTCATTATATCTTCATACCATCATCTAAAATGTTTTCTAATAGATAAATCATCATATTCAACATGCTTAGAACAATAAGAGAACTAACATAAGTCACTCATCTTATTGAAGAATCAACCGAAGATAATAAAGAAATAAGAAAAATCTCTCCTTTCGCAAGAAAATCAAGATCTCCGCTTTAAGACTCCAAGAAAATAATAATAATAAATCCCTTTGTGTTGTGCAGTAAAGATACGGCTTCACCCCATCCTATATAGGCCGGGAATCCAAGTATCTAGGGTTTCTTGAATAGATTTGTAAAATACCTCTTTTAAATATACCTTTACATATATAGATCCTTATACTTGGAAATTAAATAAAACCATCTTAATTAAGATTTAAAAACAAAAAAAAACCCACTCTACAATCAGCCGGCACTGTTTTGAAAAATCAGAAAAAACAAAATTGCACTTTTGCCCCTTTAAGTGGCAATTTTGCAAAAAAAACCCTTCTTTATCAAAATTTACAAAATAAACCAAATTCATTGAAACAAAAAGTAAACTCTTTACCTCTGAGTTGATTAGGCATCATACCCAGCCCAAAAATTCAAAAATCTGGAGTTTTCACTCCAAGTGGTAATTTTAAACAAAAGTCCCTCTTTTTGTAATATTTGCAAATAGGTCCAATAATTATCCAAAAAATCCAGAAAATTCACAAATAATATCTAATAATAAATAATGAGTTTCTCCAAAATAATATCTAATATATAATATTATTTCATATATACTATTTTATATATACTATTATAATATTCTATTATTATTATAATATATATTATTATTATTATATATTAATATTATATATAATTATATAATTTATTATATAATTTATTATATAATTTATTATTATTATATTAAATTACTTAATATATTATTATAATATATTATTATTACATATATATTATGATAATTATTATATGTTATTATATATAAGTATATAATTAAATATGTTTATTATAATAAATTATTTTATATTATTATTATATAATATACAATTATTATAATATATTATTATTTTATATATACTATGTTATATATACTATTATTATTATCATATTATTATTATATATATAATTAATATAGATATTATTATTTTATTTATAATATTTTATATATGCTATTATTATATTATATTATTATAATACATATTATTATTTTATATATACTTTTTAGTATATAATATTATTATATTATATTATTATTATATATATTATTATTATTATATATTACTATTATATAATATTATATATATTAATATATAATATTATATATATTAATATATAATATATTACTATTATATATCATTATATATATTATTATATATATTATTATATAATATACTATTACTAGATTTGCCCGTGGGCACGTGCCTACGGCACGTCTTCGGAACGATACAAAACACGAAAAGCCTGTAAACAGTAAAACAACAATTATGTAGCTCAAGTTTAAATAGTATGACAATAATTAGTTGTAAATAAAAGTCCATGTTTATATTAGTATATGTTGAAAAATAATTATAAATGGGGGTATAAAATATAACTTCTTAAAACTTTAAGTATGGATTTGAAGAGATATTTATTATTTTCAAAATAACATGTGCAAATAAAACATTAAAATTCTCAAAATCTAAATTTATAAGTAAATATAGAAAGAATGGGAGGGAGAGATAGGGAGAGAGAGAAAGAGAGAAATATGAAAAAATGAAGAGAGAAGAGAGAGATAGTAATAAAGTAATAAGTTTTTTAGTTTTGGGGGGAAAATTTGGTTTTGGGGTTTGAAATTTTGGAGGGAAAATATGTTTTGTGAGGTTTGATCTAGGCCTTTGATTTTATGGAGGATTGATTGTGAGCCACTTGATAGCTTTCTTTGTAATTTATTATATAGATTATAATATATTATAATATATATATTTATAATATATTATTGTTACATATATTATTATTATTATTATTATTATTATTATTATTATTATTATTATTATTATTATTATTATTATTATTATATATTTTTATTAAATATGTTATTATTTTATTTATAATATTTTATATATACTATTATTATATTATATTATTATTATATACATTATTATTTTATATATACTATTTTATATATACTATTATTATATTATATTATTATTATATATATTATTATTTTATATATACTATTTTATATATACGACTATTTCATTTATACTATTTTATATATACTATTAGAATAATCTATTATTATTATAATATATATCATTATTATTATATATTAAAATTATATATTATTATATATATATATATATATTATTATATATATATATATATTATTATATAATTTATTTTTATTATAATAAAATGTTTAATATATAATTTGAATATATTATTATTACATATATATTATTATAATTATTTTATATTATTATATATATGTATATTATTAAGTATGTTTATTATAATTAATTATTTTATATTATTATATAATATACAAATATTATAATATATTATTATTTTATATATACTATTTTATATATACTATTATTATTATATTATTATTATTGTATTATTATTATATTATTATTATATATTTTATTTTTATATATATTATTATTTTATTTATAATATTTTATATATAATATTATTATATTATATTTTTATTATATATATTATTATTTTATATATAATGTTTTTTATATACTATTTTAATATTGTTGCTGCTGATTCTAGTGTGGGAGCAAACAGATAGTATTTGTGGATTCTTAGGAAAACCGAATAGCAAACCTGGAACCTTTCCACCGGAGTTCGACCGTCGACTCCCGCCGTTCACCTCCAAAAAGTACGAGACACCGGGGTTGATCCCGGCGACGTACCCTCCGACGCAAAGTCAGTAATCAGAAAAGATTATGAAAGAGCGTAAATTGGTAAAAGATTGATTACCTCCTAATGGTGGTGGATGGGGGGTATTTATAGCCACCTTTGGGATCAGTTTAGGAATGAAATCCCTAATTCCCAGTGAAAGGATAGAGCGAATCAGGACCGTTGATTGGATACAATCAGAAACCCTAATTCTGTCTTACTAAGCTGGGTTTATTGTGAGTTGGGACCCGCACCCAGTTGAGATGGATCCGTTCGTGGGCTATGGGGTCTCTGGGAAAAAGATCAAGTACCCATTTGGACCCGTTTGTAGGTGAAATTACCATTTTACCCCCAGGCTCCAAGATTCGTGCCCGATTTGGACGGTTCCGTTTTAACCCTATTTTTAGCCATATCACGAGCCCCACACTCCCGATGGCTGAGTGGGTTCAGCCTTTGAGGAGTAGTTTTACTGTTTTAATGGCTTTCAGAGTTGTATCGGAGTCCAATCGAGGAGCATTGAATCTTTGTATGAGGTATTATGGTGATTTTCGAAGCTATTGGCGTGCTCAAGGTTGTTCTTGATCTCTTTTTGTCTTCTGGTGATTTTTCTTAACCTTGCGAAGTGGTGATTTGTTATTCGGGGGTCTTAATTAACCATTCTAAGTAATAATTATTTTTCCAAGGGCTCAGAAACATTTCCCCGAATTTATAATTATCCTTTTAGAATTTTTAGCTAATTTTCCTAAATTTTACATCATTTTTTCGCAATATTTAGGTAGATGACTTGATGTTATTTCCTTCGTTTCATGGCTTAGACGCTTCGGTTTTGTTGCCGACCCCCTCTAAACTCATGCTATGAAGGAAGCCGAGGTCCATGGGGGTTCGGCACCTTCTTCTGAAGAGCATAGCTACCTCAGCCAGGCTGCAGGCGCGTTCAGCTAATCTTTGCCGAAGTCCGGAGTGATTTTCTCCATGTAAGAGGGTTGGTGGCAAGAGCGTTCGGCAAGGTGTGCCGAGGTCCAATTTTTCTCTGTAACAGGGTCGGTGGCAAGAGCGCTCGGCAGCATGTACCGAGGTCCAATTTTTCCATGTAACAGGGTCGGTGGCAAGAGCACTCAGCAAGGTGTGCTGTGGTCTAATTTTTCCATGTAACATGGTCAGTGGCAAGAGCACTCGGTAGCGTGTGCCGAGGTCCACTTTTTTTCATATAACAAGGTCAGTGGCAAGTACGCTCGGTAGCGTGTACCGAGGTCCACTTTTTTCCATGTAACATGGTCGGTGGCAAGAGCGCTCGGCAGCGTGTGCCGAGGTCCACTTTTTTCCATGTAACATGGTCGGTGGCAAGAGCGCTCGGCAGCGTGTGCCGAGGTCTACTTTTTTTCATGTAACAAGGTCGGTGGCAAGAGCGCTCGGCAGCGTGTGCCGAGGTCTACTTTTTTCCATGTAACATGGTCGGTGGTAAGAGCGCTCGGCAGCATGTGCCGAGGTCTATTTTTTTCCATGTAACAAGGTCGGTAGCAAGAGCGCTCGGCAGCATGTGCCGAGGTCCACTTATTTCCATGTAACATGGTCGGTGGCAAGAGCGCTCGGCAGCGTGTGCCGAGGTCTACTTTTTTCCATGTAACATGGTCGGTGGCAAGAGCGCTCGGCAGCGTGTGCCGAGGTCCGAAGTTGTGATTTTGGCTGCATAGGAAACGTCAGGCCGAGTTGGCGGCTATTAAACTTCTGACAACTCTGACTGATGTGACAGCTATTAATGTGGTGATACAGCTAGGCGCGGTAAATAATGTGACGGTTCAGATTATTTTGTCGCCTTGCATAAATGGACTGGCTTTTTGGGCCCATTATCCTCGTTTCGTGTGCCAAGCTATATAAAACTTCAACCCCCCTCTCATTTTTCACTTCTCCAAACTTTTACTTGTAGCAAAGAAGGGTTTTGTTCTTGTGAGAGCTCACGGTGATCGCCCATCGCTTTCCGGTGCAAATTTCGACAATTCCTATCACTTCAGATGTAAATTATACTTAGTTTTTTCCCAAGTATAAGTATGTCCCTTTCTCCTATCTCCGAGCCCTCCCCTCCTGCTGCCGATGCTCCCTCTCCGAGTCAGATAGGTCGCCAAGACAAGGGCAAGAGGGTTTCAAGCCGGGACACTATAGTGGAGGACCTGAAGCATATGGGGCCGTTCGACAGTTTGCCAGGGCCGTTGACCGGACATCAAAGAGTTCGAGAACTTCCGGGAGAGCATGCCGAGCGCATTATTCACGAAATGGGTAGAGCCTTCGATGAAAATGAGGTAAGGGAGACCTCCGAGGCCGACGAAATGGTATCCATCCTCAGCTGGGAAGACTTGGCAGTAATCCGGAATTACATCCAAATTCCGAAGGATTACGAGCTTATGCTACCGGGTCCCGGGGTTAGGGCAAATTCGCAGATGCCAGTAAACATGTGTTTCTGGCCTGTCAATGCCTTCATCGCCGGGGCTCGGCTACCTCTCCACCCGTTCGCGATTCAAGTACTGAGGTGGTTTGGGGTCAGCCCCATTCAACTAATGCCGAACGCGTGGAGAGTCATCAATGGGTTCGTGCTCCACTGCTAAATGGCTGGGATCGAACCGGGGTTGAGGGTACTTTAAACGATCTATAGGCTTCATCAGCAAACAGGTCGGAGTTCCGTTACTACCTGGCTCCGAGGCACGGGGGCCGGCTCGTCATCTGCCCCGACTCCATAAAGCATTGGCGTGATAAGTATCTCATAGTGCGGAGTGTGGAGGCGTGGCCCATACCCTCCGGCTGGGTAGAGGAGGTCACGAAGCGAGTCAGGGAGTCACCGGTTCTCCACCCTGAAGAAGAAGAGGCGGTTCGGACTCTTCTGGATTGACCCAAGTACGATTGGAGAGAACTGACCGAGGACATTCTCTTTAGGGGAGGGCTCAGCCGCGTAGATCCCAGTACGCGACTCTTTCTATATTTTTTTTCCTTCTATTTTTTTTTTGCTTTGCCTATCATGACTTGTGTTTTTTTAAAGCAACTTCTTATTTGATGCAGAGGCGATGGTCTACGACGCAATGCTAGCGCAGAGGGCCGCCCTTATAAGCAAGGCGCCGAAGAAGCGCAAGAGGGTCACCACCAAACTCCCAAGCACGAAGGCCCAGAAGGACGCGGGCCCAGCCGAGGGGGTGGAGGCACCAGCGGTGGCCCCAACAGTACCCTCGGCATCGACCGAGGCAGGCGACTTCCCGATCGCCGCAGTGCTCGGGATGGAGACCCCCCCGCAGACTGTGGCGGCCGAGGAGCTCCTGACGGAGGAGCACAAGAGGATCCATGTTCCGGACTGGCAGTTTCGGAAGTTAGATGGGTTCCTTGGAAACTCCTTGGCGAGTATGCAGGTGGTAAAGCACCTGGCGATGCCGAAGGACCGGGCCACCATGGACGCCGGCCTGGCAGGTGATGACGTCATCGAGATTGCTTGCTCGGCGGTATCGGTAAGTGTCGACTTTTCACGTTTGAAAGTATCTTTTAGGTTTGATTTTCTAACTCCTTGCGCTTCTTGTTGTTCTGCTGCAGATAACCGTCCACTTCGGTCATATCATGGAGAAGATGACGGAGTTAGAGAAGGAGCTCAAGCAGGAGTCCGACCGAGATCGGGCCGAAAAGGCTCGAATGGGGAACGAGCTCGACAAGATGAAGGTCGAGTTCGAGGGGAGGAAGATGAGGCTCAAGTACCTAGAGGGCCTCATCGTGAAGCTCAAGGCCGACCTGCTCCTGCAGAAGGAGGATTCGGAGAAGCAACAGGCCGAGGCTGCGGTAGTGAAGGAGGCGGAAGCGGCCACCCTGGCGAAGGTGCAAGGCTTCCTTGCTGCAAACATGGCCAAGGCGTACGCTCAGGCCATCGCTCAGGTGACGGAGCGGCACCCTGAGGTCGACTGCTCGGGGTGGAGGGTTTTCCCGGGCCATGTCGACGGCGTCGACCCCGAGTCGGAGGAGGAGGAAGCTGATGACGAAGATGACGCCGAGGTCGAAGTCATCGGCAAGGTGCAAGGGTCCGTGGTGACTCCGCTGGCAATGGTGCCTCCTTCAGGAGAGTCCGACCCCACCCACTCTCGACGCCCCGGGAAAGAGGTCGCTCCTTGAATTCTTCTTCTTTCTTTTGTTGTTTGTTTTTTTCTCTTCTTTTTTGTTTTTCGAGCTGTTGCTTGTACTGCCTAATTGCGTACTGGCCACCGCATTTTTGTAATGAATGAAAAGAACTTTTGATCTCGATCTTGTCTTTCTCCCACTGTTTGCTTGAAATTTAACCAAGTGTTCAAACAAAGAACTCTAGACTTTGCTAGATGTGCGTAGCTTTGTTCAGGGGTCGGATGAGGAGTAAACTTGCGACTATTTATTGAGCCATGTTGTTTGCTTTGCTTTTTTCAGCTTGCCGAGGTGACCAACTCGGCCGAACACCCCTGCTCCAGAGAGGAATTTTGTTCCGAGGTCAGCTTGGGGGCGACGAGGCTGTGCTTGGCCAGGTGTCGAGAGCGCCTCTACAAAGTCGAGTTGGGGCTGCGTAGGGCTGAGAGCAAGCGGCACCACCTGCAGGTGATCCTGAGCCGACGAGATATCGAGATCCGGCGACTAGAGGGTTGGCTCGCCGAGATACCCCCCTTAGGCGAGGATGATAGCTCGTCGGCAGCCTTCAACAATGGGCTGCGACTTCAGTGTCTCCAGCATTCTTTGTCGAAGATGACTGCGGAGTGGGATGATATGCTCACCAAAGTTCACCACTTGCAGAATGTGGAGGCTGAACTTCTGGCGGAGGAAGAGGAGTTGACCTCGGCAGTGGGCAAGCTGATGGCCAAACGCGACGAGTTGACGGCGGAGGTCGACGCATTGAAAAGAGCTACAGTGGACAGGGACATCAAGGTCACCCAGCTCTGCCGAATTATCGCCAGTCGCCCAAGCATTCCGAGCTCCACCATACCTCCTCGCTTCGAGGTGGATGTGGGAGACGACTCCCTGAAGCAAAGGATCGCCTAGCTGGAGTTGGAAGTGGCTTGCCTGAAGCCACGTTCGTGGCCAATGTTAAGAGCACTTCATGCACTCGCGAGGAGGGTGAGCGAGGCATTTCGTTTTATGAGCTCGCGACACGTTCGCCCGTAGGCCGACCAAGTCCGAGTGATGCTCAAAGTGGCATGGCAATTTCATCGAGCGGAGTATCCGTCGGTGCAACTGTCAGGAGCAGTGCCGAAGACACGTCTCAATTCGCCGGTTTAGGGACGAGCACCGGGGTCAAGCGTCGCTGCCCTCGAGTGTCTTTGAAGCGAAACATCCCTGCACCAAGGAAGCGTTGAAGATTTTTTGTTCTCCCAGCTTTGTAATTTGTCTAAGTGTAACAAGCAGGCTTTTTAGTTTTGGCTTTTCAACTTGTAAACTTCATTGTAACCCTCATTGTAAAGAAGGGCACCATCTTGTACTGTCTTCCCACACTTAATGGAAACGAAGCTTTTTTCTTTCTTGGATTTGTGCGTTTTTGTGAGACTTGTGTCGTTGTATTCCTTGTGGCTATCTTTAGCATGCCGAGGTCCAGAGCTAGATTTTTGCTCGTTTGGGCGTCGGTGCCAAGAGCGCTTGGCAAGGGGTGCCGAAGCCCAGAGCATGTTTTTTGCTCGTTTGGGCGTCAGTGCCAAGAGCTCTCGGCAAAGCGTGCCGAGGTCCCGTAGCAAGATATTTGCACTTTTGGGTCCCCGAGCTTCTTATCTTCTAAATTTGTGAGAGAAGTATGTTTCCTGCAGTGGAGAGCAGCCTTTTTAGAGGATTATTTCGAACTTAAACGAACCGTAAGAACCAAAGGTTAGTTCCTCCAGGTGCGCTTCTCCCATGTCTAGTATAGTTATAGGAATCCTCGTGCGCGACGGTGGAGCTCGTTCCAATGGTCGTGGGAGCAATTTCGAACTCGTCGTTAGAGTATATTTTAACAGTTGTAGGAGCAATTCCGAATGGCAAACCACTTCTGGCTTGCTTAAGAGCGAGCTTGCGAAGCGGAGTCGAGCCAAATGTTGGGCTCCGAACTCATCGTTAGAGTATATTTCAACGGTTTTGCGAGCAATTCCGAATGGCGAACCACTTCTAACTCGCTTAAGAGCGAGCTTACGAAGCGGAGTCGAGCCAAGTGTTGGACTCCGTACTCGTCGTTAGGGTATATTTCAATGGTTGTGGGAGCAATTCCGAATGGCGAACCACTTCTAGCTCGCTTAAGAGCAAGCTTGCGAAGCGGAGTCGAGTCAAGTGTTGGACTCCGAACTCGTCGTTAAAGTATATTTCAACGGTTGTGGGAGCAATTCCGAATGGCGAACCACTTCTAGCTCGCTTAGGAGCGAGCATGCGAAGCGGAGTCGAGCCAAGTGGTTGACTCGAAACTCGTCGTTAGAGTATATTTCAACGGTTGTGGGAGCAATTCCGAATGGAGAACCACTTCTAGCTCGCTTAAGAGCAAGCTTGCGAAGCGGAGTCGAGCCAAGTGTTGGACTCCGAACTCGTCGTTAGAGTATATTTCAACGGTTGCAGGGGCAATTCCGAGTGGCAAACCACTTCTAGCTTGCTTAAGAGCGAGCTTGCGAAGCGGAGTCGAGCCAAGTGTTGGACTCCGAACTCATCGTTAGAGTATATTTCAACGGTTGTGGGAGCAATTCCGAATGGCGAACCACTTCTAGCTCGCTTAGGAGTGAGCTTGCGAAGCGAAGTCGAGCCAAGTGTTGGACTCCGAACTCGTCATTAGAGTATATTTCAACGGTTGTGGGAGCAATTCCGAATGGCGAACAACTTCTAGCTCGCTTAGGAGCGAGCTTGCGAAGCGGAGTCGAGCCAAGTGTTGGACTCCGAACTCGTCGTTAAAGTATATTTCAACAGTTGCGGGGCAATTCCGAGTGGCGAACCACTGCTAGCTCGCTTAAGAGCGTGCTTGCGAAGCGGAGTCGAGCCAAGTATTGGACCCCAAACTCATTGTTAGAGTACAAGAAATTAAAAACAGAGAGAGGCAAATAATCACAAGGGAAGTACAAGAAAAGAAAGTTCTTTATTGATAACTACTACTCGGCTGCTTCTAAGTTGCGAGCTGATTATTACATTGGAGAGATAAAGAAGCAAAATACAAGTGAAAGGAAAGGCACGGTTCGACATATGAAGGTACTTAGAGGCGTTCAAGCGCTCTCTTGGTACTTTAAGAGATGGTTGGCATTCCAAGTCCTGGGAACCTCTCTACCTTCAAGGTCTTCCAGACGGTATGTCCCGGGCCAAACCACTTTGGTGATCTTGTATGGTCCTTCCCAATTTGGAGCTAGCTTACTCTTCTGACTGGGGAATGAGATTGCTAGCTTTCTGAGAACCAAGTCCCCTTCTTTGAGGTCGGTGGGACGGACTCTCTTGTTATAGGCCAGCTCTATCCTCCTTCGATAGCTTTGTTGGTAAATTGAAGCTCTTTCACGGAGCTCATCAATCAAATCTAAATTTGCCCGAAGCTCTCTGACATTCTGTTCTTCTTCATAAGCAATAAGGTGAGGAGAGGGTACACCGACTTTCAAGGGGATCACAGCTTCGGAACCATAGGTGGGATTGAACGGCGACTCTCCTATGGGGATTCGTTTTGTAGTGCGGTAATTCCACAGTACGTTAGGGAGCTGATCAACCTATAAGCCTCTGGCGGACTTATCCAGCCTCTTCTTAATACCGGAGAGGATTTGTTGGTTGGCATTTTCTACTTGACCATTCGACTATGGGTGGAAGACGGAGGAGAAGCGTTGTTGGATGGCGAGGTCTTCACATAGAGCTCGGAATGCAGCTCCTGTAAATTGTGTTCCATTGTCGGTTATGAGGACCCGAGGGATGCCGAACCTGCAGATGATGCTCTTCCAGAAGAACTGAAGTACTTTATTCTCGGTGATTGTAGCCAAGGGCTCGGCCTCTATCCACTTCGAAAAGTAGTCGATTGCCACGACTAAAAATTTGAGTTGGCCGGGGGCTGGTGGAAACGGCCCTAGTAAATCCATCCCCATATTGCGAAAGGGATCGGACTTGATAGGGAGGTGAGTTGAGCTTGGGGTCGGCGACGAATGTTGGAATACTTCTGACAAGAGCTGCATTGCCGAACATGCCGTTCGGCATCTCGAAGGAGGGTTGGCCAGAAGTAACCGTAATTCAACACCTTCCGGGCGAGGGATCTTGCCGCTGAATGGGCCCCGCCTATGCCTTCGTGAAGCTCTTGCAAGGCGTATGTGGCCTGCTCTGGGGAGAGACACCGTAAGTAGGGTCTGCCATCCACTTGAGTGAAGGAGCATTTGTATAGGAACCCTTCAACAAGGGTGTACCGCTCCGCTCTGGTTCTGATTCGACGAGCTTCCTTAGGGTCTTCGGGGAGGAGCCCATCCCTTAGAAATTCTATCAAGGGTTTCATCCAATTATCCTGAAGTTGAACAGGCAAGGACTCCATCGAGTCGGAAGTTTCTTCTTCTATGCTTGGTCTCAGGAGCACTTCAATCAGGACGGTCTGCTCGAGACCTTGAAGGGAGGAGGAGGCTAACTTGAAGAGGGCATCTGCTTGGGAATTTTTCTCTCTAGGAATTTGCTGAATAAGTGCCTCTTCGAATAAGGCCATAAGATTTCAGACCTTGGCCAGATACATAGCCATTCGGTCATCTCGCGCCTCGTACTCGCCCAAAACATGATTTACGACTAGCTGAGAGTCGCTAAAGATCCGGAGGCGTTATGCCCCTGCCTTTCAAGCCATTCCGAGGCCGGCTATAAGGGCATCATATTCTGCTTCATTGTTGGAGGCCTTGAAGTTGATGTGGAGGGAGTATTGGAGAACGAAGTCATCTAGGCCTGCCAATATGACCCAGGCTCCACTCCCTTCGGTGCAAGAGGATCCATCTACATATACTGTCCAGATAGGAGGCCCGTTTGCTGCTTGGCTGACCTCGGGGATGGTGCTCTCAACAATGAATTCTGCTAAGGCCTGAGCCTTGATCGCGGTCCGAGGCTGGTATGATATATCATGCTGGCTCAGCTCGATCGACCACTTCATGAGGCGGCCGGAGGTCTCAGGTTTGTGAAGGATTTGCTTAAGGGGTTGGTCGATAAGGATGACCACGGAGTGGGACTAAAAATATGGGCGAAGCTTCCTAGCTGCCATGACCAAGGCATACGCCATCTTCTCCAGTCTCGGGTAGCGGAGCTCGGCATCCCGAAGTACCTTACTCACGTAACAGATGGGCTTCTGAGCCCTGTCTTCTTCCCTCACCAAGACAGTGCTGAGGGTTTGTTCGGAGGCAGCTAAGTAGAGGTAGAGTGTCTCTCCGGGGATAGGCTTGCTGAGGAGAGGGGGGTTGACTAGATAGGCTTTAAGCTGATCGAATGATTCTTGTTGCTGTTGCCCCCATTTGAAGCCTTTGGCCCCCCTGAGTGCCTTGAATAAAGGAAGACACTTCTCCCCTGACTTAGAGAGGAAGCGCCCTATGGCAGCAAGGCGTCCTGTCAACTTCTGAACCTCTTTCACATTTTGGGAGGGGCCATGTCTAGTGTGGCCTTGATCTTCTTGGGGTTAGCTTCGATTCCCCTTTGGCTGACCATGAAGCCTAGGAACTTCCCTGACGAGACTCCGAACGCACACTTGTTCGGGTTGAGCCTCATATCATGCTTCCTGAGTACATCGAACGTCTCTTGCAGATCGGCCACATGATCGGCCCCATGGATGCTCTTAACAAGCATATCATCAACATATACTTCCATATTTTGGTCGATCTGTTCTTGAAAGACTTTGTTGACGAGGCGTTGATAGGTGGCACCTGCGTTCTTCAACCCGAAAGGCATCACCCTGTAGCAGTAGAGGCCCTGATTGGTAACAAAGGAGGTCTTCGGGATATTCGAGGGAAACATGCAAATTTGATTGTACCCAGAAAAAGCGTCCATGAATCTGAGAAGCCCATGGCCCGAAGTGGCATCAATCAGGGTGTCGATGCCTGGAAGAGGGAATGGATCTTTGGGGCATGCCTTGTTCAGGTCGGTAAAGTCGATGCAGATTCTCCAGCTCCCGTTGGCCTTCTTTACCATCACAACATTCGAGAGCCATTCGGGGTAATTGACCTCTTGTATGAACCGAGCCTTAAGGAGCTTGTCCACCTCTTATTTTATAGCTTGTTGGTGCTCGGAAGCAAATTTGCACCTCTTCTGTTGGACCGGTTTCGACCCTGGTGCAATGCTCAAGTAGTGGATGAGGAGCTCTTCGGAGATCCCTGGCATGTCGGCGGCCGACCATGCAAAGAGGTCGCAGTTCCTTCTAATGCATTGGACTATGTCGGAGCATAGGGCAGATGGGAGGTTCTTGTTGATGAAGAACTTGCGGTTCGGATCTTGCTCGGAGAAGAGCACTTCCTCCAATTCATCCACCGGCTCGGACGCTGGTCGGACACTCTCTTGGGGGATTTCAAGAGTTTCGTGGGAGAGAACTGGACCCCCAGTAGAGGTCATGTAGCATTTGCGGGCCATTTCTTGATTGCCTCTTACTTCCCCTACTCCTGCCCGGGTGGGGAACTTCATCTTGAGGTGATAAGCCGAAGGGACAGTTTCGAGAGCAGCTTGGCCGGGTCGGCCTAGGATGACATTATAAGCAGTGGGGACGTCAACGAACATAAAATCCATCGGCTCCGTTCGGGTAGTAGGGATTTTGCCAGCGGTTATGTCGAGGGTGATTACCCCTTCGATAGTCAATGGCACTCCCGTGAACCCATGGAGCATATAGCCGGCCGGCTTTAGCCTGTCCCAGGATAGCTTGAGTCCTTTAAAAGCACTGAGCAAAAGGATGTTAACGGCGCTACCATTGTCCACAAGTATCCTCTCGACTTTAAAATTCGCCATATGGAGGTTGATCACTAGGGCGTCGCAATGGGGGGTTCGGACACCCTCGAGGTCTTCATCTGAAAAAGTGACCGGTACTCCGAGACCTTTCGGAGGGTGCATGCCATGTACTGAGTTGACCTCCCTGACGAAGGCCTTTCGAGAGGAGTTAGAGGTGCCTCCCATAGGGCCTCCATGAATGAGATGGAGGATGTGCTCCTCTTCGAACTCGGGAGTTTCTTCGTGCCTTTCAGTACGCTTGTTAGCCCCGCGAGGGGGAGGAGGGAGATTGGTTCGTTCCTTCCTCACAAATTTGGCCAGCTGCCCCCTCTGGATGAGGGCCTCAATCTCGTTCTTCAAGGCCCGACAATCATTGGTATCGTGGCCATGGTCCCGGTGATAACGACACTACTTCTTTTGTCCCTCTTCTTGCCATGGCTGTTCATCTTTGGGGCAGGAGGTATCACCTCTTCCTTCTCGACTTCCATAAGTATAGTGGAAATGTTGGCGTTAAGAGGAGTGAACTTTTCAAACCTGGGGGGAGGGCGGCACTGACCGCCATTGTCCTTCTGGAGCTTCTTAGCTCCCTCTTCTTCACCTGCCTTTCTTTTGTTTCCAGAGGAAGGCCCCTAAAAGGTGGGGTGATGCTCAGCTTCCTCAGCCCGGATATACTTCTCGCTTCGGAGAAGAAGGTCGGAGAAGTTCTGTGGGGGCTTCTTGGCGAGGGAGGACCTAAGGCTGGAGTTAAGGACGTTTGATTGGAAGGCTGCTGCAGCGACCGACTGGTCGAGGGAAGCGATAGACCTAGCTTCCGCGATGAACCTTTTCATATAGTCTCATAGCTTCTCACCCTTCAACTGGTTGAGGTAGAGCAGCGAAATGCTGGTCTTCTCAGTTCGGCGGCTACTCACGAAGTGGGTGACGAAGAGGGTCTCGAACTACTCGAAGGAGAATATTGAGGATGGGGCAAGGCGAGAGTACCATTCCCGGGCCGGCCCCTTGAGAGTAGCGGGGAAGGTTTTGCACAGCAGAGCATCGGAAGCTTGGTGGATGAGGATGAGGGTCTTAAAGTTTTCGATGTGGTCCACGGGGTCGGACTACCCGGAGTGGGTTTCGAACTGAGGGGGCTTGAAGCCTATTGGAACAGGTGCCTCCATGATGGTTCGAGAAAAAGGAGGTCGGCTTGGACGGAGGGTCCTTCCTCTAAGCTTTTCTTCTCTGTCTAGCTGACCCAAGTGCCTCTCCATTTTGTGGAGACGACGGTAGACAGTGTCATCCCTTCGACGGTAATCAAATGAGCCTCTGGACTCGTCTTCATACGAGGGAGAGCGGGGGCTATGGCGACGGTAGCTCCGGGAGTGACGAGGGCTAGGAATGTGCTGGGGGTTGCTAGGAGCTGGGGGAGGAGTTAGGGACCGTCGGCGAGGACTTTGGACCGGAGGAGGAGTGGGGACTCTCTGAGCAATGTTGTTGTTGGGTCGGAGATTGAGGTCTTGTAAGATGGTCGCTTGGAATTGCTGGAACTCGGCACGGTTGATGGGTGCTTCATCATTCCTCGGGGGTTGCCGACCCGAAGGAGAACGATGTCTTCTCCTATGGTGCCCAGGGGACTCTCTTCGTCCTCTTCTAGGAGGGGACCTTCCGTAGTCTCGGTGATGAGGAGATCACTCATTTGGATGTTGTTGGCAGGAGGCTCCCTCTCGGGCTTGTCTTTCATCCAAATGGCGGCGAAGATCCTCTTCCTTCTGTCGATTGAGGATGGTATTGCGAAGGTCATCGGAAGCTTGGAGATTGTGAGATGTCATGGAGTCGGTAGAGGGGTTGTGCACGGAGACATGATCATGTTGAAAGGGTTGGTTCTGAGGATTGGGACGGGGGCCCCCCGCGCAGGCATTCTGAGGTCCGACTTGACCGCGACGGGGTTGCAGATTCTGAGGAGGGAGTTGGTCCTACTGCGGGAATTGGTTGGGTTGAGGAGAGGGTCCCGCTGGCTGGACGGTTTAGGGATCTCCTGTTGTTGAGAGGGAGTAGGTCCACGGTTAGACCCTCTGGATCTTAGCTTCCTTGGAGGCATGGCTGGAGAAGATCTGACCAACGGGAAGAGGAAGGGTTGCTATTCGTGGTTTCCCACAGACGGCGCCAATCTGTTGCTGCTGATTCTGGTGTGGGAGCAAACAGATAGTATTTGTGGATTCTTAGGAAAACTGAATAGCAAACCTGGAACCTTTCCACCGGAGTTCGACCGTCGACTCCAGCCGTTCACCTGTAAAAAGTGCTAGACACTGGGGTTGATCCCGGCGACGCACCCTCCGAAGCTCAAGTCAGTAATCAGAAAAGATTATGAAAGAGCGTAAATTGGCAAAAGATTGATTACCTCCTAATGGTGGTGGATGGGGGGTATTTATAGCCGCCTTTGGGATCAGTTTAGGAATGAAATCCCTAATTCCCAGTGAAAGGATAAAGCGAATCAGGGCCGTTGATTGGATACAATCAGAAATCCTAATTCTATCCTACTGAGCTGGGTTTATTGCGGGTTGGGACCCACACCCAGTTGAGATGGATCCGTTCGTGGGCTATTGGGTCTTTGGGAAAAAGATCTAGTACCCATTTCGGACCCGTTTGTAGGTGAAATTACCATTTTACCCCCAGGCTCCAAGATTCATGCCCGATTTGGACGGTTCCGTTTTAACCCTATTTTTAGCCATATGAAATATTATATTATTATAATATATATTATTATAATATATATTATTATTATTATATATTACTATTATATATTATTATATATATTAATATATAATATAGTACTATTATATATAATTATATATATTATTATATAATATACTATTATTATAATATATTGTTATATATATATTTATAATATATTATTGTTACATATATATATATATATTATTATTATTATTAATATCATTATCATTATCATTATTATTATTATTATTATTATTATTATTATTATATATTATAGTATTATTATTATATTATTTTTATTTTTTAATATATATATATATACTATTATTATAATATATATTATTATTTCATATTTACTATTTTATATATACTATTATAATATTCTATTATTATTATAATATATATTATTATTATTTTATATATACTATTATATATTATTATATAATTTATTATTATTGTAATAAATTGTTTAATATATAATTATAATAGATTATTATTACATATATATTATTATAATTATTATATGTTATTATATCTATATAATAAAACACAAAGAAAGCTATCAAGTGGCTCACATTCAATCTCTCCCAAAATCAATAGACCAGATCTACTCTCACAAAACATATTTTTCCGCTCAAAATTTCAAACTCCAAAACCAAAAATTCAAACCCCAAAACACATTAACTTAAACACCCCTTTCTCTCTCTCTCCCACTCCCTCTACCCCAGTTCTGTCTCTCTCTCTCTCTCTCTCTCTCTCTCTCTCTCTCTCTCTCTCTCTCAACCATTCCGTCCCTCTCTCTATCTCTCTCCTCACTTCCCAACCCCCCCCCCCTCTCTCTCTTTCCGATTCCCTCTCGACACCCCGCCTCCATCGACGGCGTTCTCTCTCTCTCTCTCTCTCTCTAATCCGTTCCGTCACACCCTCTATCCCTCTCCTCACTTCCCGAACCCTCTCTCTCTCTCTTCCCGATTCCCTCTCGACGCTCCGCCTCCTGCAGCCCCGACGCCCCTCCTCCGTCGACGGCGCTGCCCTCCTCATCCTGCCCTCCTCTCACGGGTTATCTAAAATTCCTCTGATCTCACAATTCGAAGATCGCTCAGTCACTGATCAAGAAAGACGACGAAGGTTAGCAGATCTCTCACCTTCTGAGCTGTTTAATTTGTTCATGAGTCGATTCAGATCTAGATATGTTCGTTTTGGGTCTGGAGCTGCGAATCTAGATCTATTTCTTGGATTCTTTTTCAGATTTTTTGTTGATTTGATGGTTAATCGTGTGAAATGTAGAATATAGTTGTTTACATCTGGATTTAATTTAGAGGGATTGGTTAATGGGTCTGTTGATCTGGATTGAATTTGAATTATTGTTAATTTGTCCATATTTTTTGTTGCAACAGATTACTCCATTTCTTGGAATCGAGATGAGTGCAGTTCTCAGCCACTGATCAAGAAAGACGACGAAGGTTAGCAGATCTCTCATCTTCTGAGCTGTCTAATTTGTTCATGAGTCGATTCAGATCTAGATATGTTCGTTTTGGGTCTGGAGCTGCGAATCTAGATCTATTTCTTGGATTCTTTTTCAGATTTTTTGTTGATTTGATGGTTAATCGTGTGAAATGTAGAATATAGTTGTTTACATCTGGATTTAATTTAGAGGGATTGGTTAATGGGTCTGTTGATCTGGATTGAATTTGAATTATTGTTAATTTGTCCATATTTTTTGTTGCAACAGATTACTCCATTTCTTGGAATCGAGATGAGTGCAGTTCTCAGCCACTGATCAAGAAAGACGACGAAGGTTAGCAGATCTCTCATCTTCTGAGCTATCTAATTTGTTCATGAGTCGATTCAGATCTAGATATGTTCGTTTTGGGTCTGGAGCTGCGAATCTAGATCTATTTCTTGGATTCTTTTTCAGATTTTTTGTTCATTTGATGGTTAATCGTGTGAAATGTAGAATATAGTTGTTTAGATCTGGATTTAATTTAGAGGGATTGGTTAATGGGTCTGTTGATCTGGATTGAATTTGAATTATTGTTAATTTGTCCATATTTTTTGTTGCAACAGATTACTCCATTTCTTGGAATCAAGATGAGCGCAGTTCTTCAAGAGGCTAGGGTTTTCAATGATCACTCGCTCAATGCGAGGAGATACTCTCAGGTTTGTTGTAGTAGTTTGTGTGATCTGAGAAGATCTTTTGGTTGTGTTTTTTATTTGCATGTTTGTTTGTTTCAGATCATAACCAAATTGTTGTATTTGCTCAATCAAGGATAATCATTCACTAAGTTATTTTGATTTATTTCCTTAGATTTTTGGATATGTAGTTATGGTAACCGGTAATAATTTTAAGAGGTAGAGTTGCTCATAATGTTTAGATCTGGATTGAATTTGGAGGGATTGGTAATGGATCTGTTGATTTGGAGTAACTAGATTAATTACTGTTAATTTGTCCATATTTTTTGTTGCAACAGATTACTCCATTTCTTGGAATCGAGATGAGCGCAGTTCTTCAAGAGGCTAGGGTTTTCAATGATCCATCGCTCAATGCGAGGAGATGCTCTCAGGTTTGTTGTAGTAGTTTGTGTGATCTGAGAATATCTTTTGGTTGTGTTTTTTATTTGCATGTTTGTTTGCTTCAGATCATCACCAAATTATTGTATTTGCTCAATCAAGGATAATCATTCACTAAGTTATTTTGATTTATTTCGTTAGATTTTTGGATATGTAGTTATGGTAACCGGTAATAATTTTAAGAGGTAGAGTTGCTCATAATGTTTAGATCTGGATTGAATTTGGAGGGCTTGGTTAATTGATCTGTTGATTTGGAGTAACTCGATGAATTATTGTTAATCTGTCCGTATTTTTTGTTGCAACAGATTACTCTCCATTTCTTGGAATCAAGATGAGCGCAGTTCTTCAAGAGGCTAGGGTTTTCAATGATCCATCACTCAATGCGAGGAGATGCTCTCAGGTTTGTTGTAGTAGTTTGTGTGATAGGTTTGTTGTAGTAGTTTGTGTGATCTGAGAAGATCTTTTGGTTGGTATTTTGATGTATTTCGTTAGATTTTTGGATATGTAGTTATGGTACCCAGTATTAATTTTAAGAGGTAGAGTTGCTCATACTGTTTAGATCTGGATTGAATTTGGAGGGATTGGTTAATGGATCTGTTGATTTGGAGTAACTCGATGAATTATTGTTAATCTGTTCGTATTTTTTGTTGCAACAGATTACTCTCCATTTCTTGGAATCGAGATGAGCGTAGTTCTTCAAGAGGTTAGGGTTTTCAATGATCCATCGCTCAATGTGAGGAGATGCTCTCAGGTTTGTTGTAGTAGTTTGTGATCTGAGAAGATATTTTGGTTGTGTTTTTTATTTGCATGTTTGTTTGCTTCAGATCATCACCATATTGTTGTATTTGCTCAATCAAGGATAATCATTCACTAAAGTATTTTGATGTATTTCGTTAGATTTTTGGATATGTAGTTATGGTAAACAAGATTATTTTAGTCGTCTCCTGAACATTAGTTTATACTGTCATGGGAGATGGAATGGAATTTATACAGTACACTGTAGTGTAGTTTATGGAATGGAATTTATACAGTACACTGTAGTGTAGTTTATACTGTAATTTTTTACTGTTTAAATAGTTTCCAATTTAGGGCTGTAATGACCGTGTAATGACCGTCTCTGGTAAGAACAAAATACTTTACTTTCCTAAGAGTCACAGTACATTTATGATTCCAAATGACCGATCTCAATGAAAGAATCCACTGTCTGTGCTTAATATACTATGACTTGCCTGAGTTTGTTCATGAAATGAGAATACTTATGTTTTGAGAGCATTACCTTAATTAAGAATCATGATGGCTTTAACTAAAAAATGTACATCTTCCTACTTAGTCTTTACTAATTAAATGGTAATCATTTGAACACAATACTAGGGTAAGGCTATTTATTGGTCTGTAATACTTTCCTAAGAGTCACAGTACTAGGGTAAGGCTACTGATTTGGCTATTTACTAATTAAATTCCTTCTACTTAATAACAAATTTTGTGGGATATATTGTAAAGTGATGTGCTGCTCCATTTCATTGATGTATTTTTCCTGAGTTTCATTAGATCGATCAGGGTTCCTGGATAGTCATTGTGCCAAATCAGATTTTGGGGAAAATGTGCTTTTTGGGTGAGATCATAATAATTCTGTTTTTTATTGTTGAAGATTGAATACTGTTTGTTCATGTAAGTTGGCATATATGATGGATCTATCTATTTGTTAATTTGGTGCATTTTGGTCCAGAATTAGGCCCTTACTTTTGTATCTTACCGTACATATAATGAGGGACTATTTGTGTTCCTATTTGTTCTCTAAATTATGGTTTGCTATAGAGAGGTGGAATTATGAAGTAGTCTCCTGAACATTAGTTTATACTGCCTTCTGAAGATTTATTCAGTCAGTCTCCTAAAAAAGATTATGCTTCTCAGTCTTTGAAAAATATTTATCTTCTTAAGTGATGTTTAAAATCTAGCATAAGGGCTTAAAGGTTTGTTGCATCTAGAAGAACATGATTATGTTTTAAGGCTATGGATCAAATTTAGTTTTAGGATACCATTTCTATATGGGATATAAAAGTTAGTATTTCTATAAGTTAAATTATTTTAGATACATAAGGCAAAACTGATGAACAGACCTCCTTTCGACAATAATGCTAGGGTCAGTAAGTCATTCTAGATGCAACAATGGACAAGCATTCATAACTTTGGATTATATCATAACTACAAGATCATTTGCTCCCATGCTGGTATGTATTCTCATATGAGAAACAAATTTACTTTATATGTATTAGATCATTCCAGTCTTATATTTACCGATTTCAACTTCTGATAGGTGAATGAGATGAAAATTAGGGTGGAGAAATTTTACGGGAAGGATCCATTAGAGTCGGAAAAATCTATCTCGCATTGTGAATGCCAACCCTTTTGCACGAATATCGAAACTCTTGGATGATGATGTGGTTTGTGATAAGATTTTACATAGAGGACAGCGAGATGAAAAACGCCTGTAAGCAACCCTGAAACACCACTCAATTATTTGCATGTGTATTAGACATGATTTTCTTCTAATGCGTATTAGATATCCAGCAAACTCAAAGTACTTTAATTAACTTTGGTTTGTGAAGGTTGACAAGATTGAAGATAGTATTGATGTAATGAATTCAAGAACAAGATATATGGTAAAGATATATGCTAATACGTATATGATTATGAATTTTTTTCTTTTCTATATCGTAATCATTTTAATGTATGGCCTTAGCGTCCTATGCAGATATGAACCCACTAATGCTTGGCTTCACTAATCCAAGTGCTAACCTTATCTCAAGTCTAAACCCACTCTTTGGGCAATCATCGGTTAGATTATCGTCTTTGCATAAATGACCTTATTCAAGTAATTTATCACAATTGAATATTTGAGAGAGCTTGCGCATTATCTTCACTTCCTTTTGGTTGATGCAGCTTGGACTTGGATGTGGTTCAGCTGGGTATCCTGAAAGGCCTGGTCAAACTGCATGTGATGTATGTTATCAATAGCTCATGTCAAAGTTAGCAAAAAGTTGTCAAAGTAAATAGTATCTACCTTTACTAAGATATATGGTAAAGATGGTAAAGATATATGCTAATACGTATATGATTATGAATTTTTTTCTTTTCTATATCGTAATCATTTTAATGTATGGCCTTAGCGTCCTATGCAGATATGAACCCACTAATGCTTGGCCTCACTAATCCAAGTGCTAACCTTATCTCAAGTCTAAACCCACTCTTTGGGTAATCATCGGTTAGATTATCGTCTTTGTATAAATGACCTTATTCAAGTAATTTATCACAGTTGAATATTTGAGAGAGCTTGCGCATTATCTTCACTTCCTTTTGGTTGATGCAGCTTGGACTTGGAGTTGGTTCAGCTGTGTATCCTGAAAGGCCTGGTCAAACTGCATGTGATGTATGTTATCAATAGCTCATGTCAAAGTTGTCCTTGGCATCTATAGTTTGTTTGTTACATACGGTGAAGTTAACTGCTGATAGTTCCCTCACTTCCTATCAAAACAATTTCTATTTGTTTCAACATGATTATTTAACCTAACATTGAAGTCAAGATGTCGAAGTTGTGGTATTTTCCTTAATTGACTTAGTAGAGTTTCAAATTGTGGACTTTTCCACCCCTTAACAGTTGCAGCCACTCCAGAAAGTTCTATAGATTTCTTTCTTCAGAGTTTAGATATGTTGCACATCTAATCTTTATTATGTAAATGTTAGTCTATTTCGTGGATAATTTAGGGTGTTTCTTTTAGAATGAATGGACAAATTGATTAGTAGACCGTGCTTTAGATTCCATCCAATTGATTAGTAGACCCTGCTTATAATTTATATTTTTTGTTATCTGTGCTGATGTTCCGGTACCTTTATAGACTTCATGCATCATATTGATTGTATTATTTCCGTTAGATTTCGTAACTGACAGTGCTTTAGATTTATTCCCTATTCATATTAACATATTCTTACGTTTATGTATCATTTTAAAATATTTATGCTGATGTTCCAATACCTTTATAGATTTTATGCATCATACAATTTGCCTCTATTTATAGACCTCATGTCAAAGTAAATAGTATCTACCTTTACCAAGATATATGGTAAAGATATATGCTAATATGCTAATACGTATATGATTATGAATTTTTTTCTTTTCTATATCGTAATCATTTTAAAACAACAAAGCAACTGGAAGGCACCATGGTTACTTTCTTTGAAACTTGGTTAGCAACACTCAAAGCAACTGGAAGGCACCATGGAAAAATTTGCTCTGGGAGAAACTAAAATTCTTATTTGTACAATTCTCTCGCATGGTCTATTTTTTACCGTCTATTCATGTTTGTTTAGTATTTCATCTCTCATCTCTACCTGCATAATTTTGATTGGATGATTCTATAGACATATAGCTGTGTGACTCAGTAAATCACAACTATCCATCCAATTGAGAGACTACCATATAGATGAGATCCTAGCCTTGCTTAACTAACAACTTTTTGTTGTAGGCTAACAACTTCTTTAAATCCCCCACCTATTTCAGTGCTAACTTTTTTTGATTTTACGCATTTCTAATCCCAAAGCATCAATGGAGAAAACTTTCGCTGTGTATAAATGATGAAGAAAGCTATACCTTTTTTTTTCTATGTATAAATGAGGATTCCGAATACTTTGGTTGTTGTATGCATTTGGTTTACATAATTTTCAAAGACTTGGTCAAAGCAGAGCATCTATCGCTGACATATTAAGTCCATAGTATCAGAAGGTGATCCGTTTACTGGATATGATAATGAACCCAAAACATATCAACACAAAATGTTCTTGAAAAAACAAAAAACCAAAACCAAAGAAACTAACATAAGTACAGTCCTAATCACCATATCAGAGTCCTGCTTTTCAACATTAGTATAGCATTAAAACTTCATTTGATCAGAAACTATTCTTTCAAGTAAACAACTAAACATGTTTACAATATTATTGTTCTACATCATGCAATCAACCATTAATTAGTCATTTTCATTTTTGCAGGTTGGAATGGCTGGTACTCTTTCAGGTGTATGCCAGGTACCATTGACATCAGTACTGCTCTTATTCGAGCTAACACAGGACTATCGTATAGTTTTATCTCTGCTCGGAGCTGTGGGATTATCATCATGGATCACATCTAGCCAAAATAAGGATAGAGATGCTGGAGTTAAATTAGATAAAGTGAAAGGTGTCGGTGAACAACAATTTAAAGATACCTTCTATCAAATTCAGGAATCAACCAATTCTATGATCTGCACTGAAAATAGTGATGCTTCTGATTTGTGTGAGTTTGAGAGTTCGCTCTGTGTGTATAATTCTGGTATGGATATGGGTAATTTTGCAGAAAGCCTAACTGTTTTACAAGCTATGAAAACCAGATATGTTACTGTTCTCATGAGCACCTCGGTGGTGGAGGCGGTCTCTCTTATGCTATGAAAATCAGATTTTTTTGTAGATCCAAAGATAGTTAATCAGCCAAATTTGTACCAAATTAAAGTGCATGACTACCCTTCTATATTAGCAAGATTGTCATATTCTATGTTGATTTCAATTAATTGTATTGAATGAAATTAAAGAGTTCTGTGTATCTTTTTCTCTCTTTTGATGGACAAGATTGTCATTTTCATGTTAATTTCAATTGATTGTATTGAATAAAATTGAGGAGTACTATGTTGTTTGATAACATATGGAAATCTATTTCATTTTGGATTTGTTTTAAAAAAAATTATTTTTTTAAAAAAAATAAATACCATATCACGTCGTTTTTTACCAAAAACGCTGAGATAGAGTAATTACTTTTTAAAAAAATTTATAATCTATCTCGACGTTTTTTTTACCAAAAACATCAGTACAGGCTATTTTTTCATTTGTTAAATAAGCGCTCTATCCCGGCTTTTTTTTTGTGGAAACGCCAGGATAGATCCCCAATCTTCATGTTCTCTTAATGTTTGAAATCCCTTATTGTTGAGTTTGTATTTTGATGTAAGTAATAGATAAAAAAATTGGGGCTAACAAACATGTTTTAGATCAAATTTGCAGTAGGCTCTGCAGTATCTGCATACTTAATATATTTATATGGAGATCTAAGTGTAATTGATCACATTTAACAAAAGGTCTTTACGTGTACATCACAACAAGCTTTTTCTCTATTTCTCTCTCTCTCATACATGGTTAACTACATGAAAATATGACAACGAGGAATTAACTAATGCAGTTTGAGGCGATAAATGCAGTTTGAAATCTCTTATGTTGAAGTCACACATAGCAAGTGATTTCGATCAACTATTGTTGTAGATCCACTATTTTCAATTTCGAGCTCCTGACCAATGACGTGCATATATTTAACTTTTGACGGGCAAACTAGAGTTCAAGCAACGTGCCGTAGGCACGTGTCCACGGGCAAACCTAGGCTCCTGACAAATAACCCTGCAAGATATAAACCAATAAATAACTTAATTTAGAAGCCTTTTTATATGTTCCATCATTCGCAGCTAAATACACATATATATAAATCATTCTTCACGAAGACGTGCATATATTTAATTTTTTTAAAGCCTTTTTATATGTTGCATCGTTCGCAGAAACGTGCCGTAGGCACGTGCACGGGCAAACCTAGTGAAGATGAAGATCGGTATCCCGGTCATATTCTCAGATGAAGATCTCGAGGGGGTTAGGACTCCCCACTGCGATGCACTTGTTATCGATCTCCGTATGGCGAACTTCAAAGTGCAGAGGATCCTAGTAGACAACGGAGCTCTGTGAACATCCTCTTCCTCTCAGCCTTCCGAGGTCTTCAGCTACCTAGGGACCGTCTCAAACCGGTCGGCTACACTCTCCACGGGTTCACGGGAGTGCCAGTAACTATCGAGGGGGTGATAACCCTCGACGTAACTACTGGCAAAACTCCTACCACCCGGACCGAGCCGATGGATTTTATGGTCGTCGACGTCCCAGCAACATACAACGTCATCCTAGGTCGACCCGGCTTAGCTGCCCTAGAAGCCGTCCCCTCGGCCTACCACCTCAAGATGAAGTTCCCTACCCGGGCAGGAGTAGGGGAGGTCAAGGGCAGTCAGGAAATGGCCCGGAAGTGCTACATGATTTCCACCAGGGGTCCGGTCCTCTCTCTCAAAACTTTAGAAATCCCCCAGGAGGCCGTCGACCAACGTCTGAGCCAGTGGACGAACTGGAAGAGGTGCTCTTTTCGGAGGATGACCCGAGCAGAAAGTTCTTCATCAGCAAGACCCTCCCTTCTATTCTATGTTCCAACATAGTGCAGTGCATTCGCGGTAACCGTGACCTTTTTGCCTGGTCCACCGCTGATATGCCGGGAATTTCCGAGGAGCTTTTGGTCCACCGCCTCAGCGTTGAGCCGGGGTCCAAACCGGTCCAACAAAAAAGGTGCAAGTTCGCTCCCGAACGGCAGCAAGCCATCAAAGAAGAGGTGGACAAGCTCCTAAAGGCCCGGTTCATACAAGAGGTTAACTACCCGGAATGGCTTTCCAATGTAGTCATGGTCAAGAAGTCGAACGGGACCTGGAGGATATGTATCGATTTCACTGATCTGAACAAGGCCTGTCCCAAAGACCCCTTCCCTCTTCCAAACATCGACACCCTCATCGACGCAACTTCGGGACATGAGCTCCTCAGCTTCATGGATGCTTTCTTGGGCTACAATCAGATCCGGATGTTCCCCCCGGATATCCCGAAGACCTCGTTTGTGACCGACCAGGGCCTCTACTGTTACAGAGTGATGCCATTCGGATTGAAAAACGCTGGTGCCACTTACCAGTGCCTTGTTAACAAGGTCTTCCAGAGCCAAATAGGTCGCAATATGGAAGTGTATGTCGACGACATGCATGTAAAGAGCATCTGAGGTACCGACCATGTCGCCGACCTGCAGGAGGCATTCGGCATACTGAGAAAGCACAACATGAGGCTCAACCCGAACAAGTGTGCGTTCGGAGTCTCATCAGGAAAGTTCCTCGGCTTCATGGTCAGCCAGCGAGGAATCGAAGCTAATCCAAAGAAAATCCAAGTCATATTAGACATGGCCCCGCCCAAGAATGTTAAGGAAGTTCAGAGGCTGACAGGCCGCCTCGCTGCAATAGGTCGTTTTCTCTCCAAGTCCGGGGAGAAATGCCTCCCCTTCTTCAAGGCTCTCAGGGGGGCTAAAGGTTTCGAATGGGGGCAGCAGCAGCAGGTGTCGTTCGACCAGCTAAAGGCTTACCTCGTCAATCCTCCTCTGCTCAGCAAGCCTGTCCCGGGCAAAACCTTGTATCTCTACTTGGCTGCTTCCGAGCAGACCCTCAGCGCCGTTCTAGTAAGGGAAGAAGACGGGACTCAAAGGCCCATCTACTATGTAAGCAAGGTGCTCTGCGATGCCGAGCTTCGCTACCCGAAGATAGAAAAGATGGCGTACGCTCTGATCATGGCGGCGAGGAAGCTTTGCCCCTACTTCCAGTCCCATTCGGTGGTCGTCCTTACCGACCAACCGCTGAAACAAGTCCTCCACAGGCCTGAGACCTCTGGCCGCCTCATGAAATGGTCCATCGAACTAAGCCAGCACGACGTCTCGTACCAGCCCCGGGCTGCGATCAAAGCTCAAGCCCTTGTGGATTTCATCGTTGAGACCACCGTTCCCGAGGTCAGCCAGGTGCCGAACAGACCCCTAATTTGGACGGTTTTTGTGGACGGCTCCTCTTGCAACGAGGGAAGCGGAGCCGGGATTATTTTGGCAGGACCAGACGACTTCATCCTCCAGTATGCCCTGTGCATGAACTTCAAGGCCTCGAACAACTAAGCGGAGTATGAAGCACTAATCGCCGGCCTTGGGCTTGCCCGAAGTGCAGGGGCGCAATGCCTCCTAATCCATAGTGACTCTCAACTGGTAGTGAATCAAGTCTTGGGAGATTACGAAGCACGGGACGATTGGATGGCGAAGTACCTCGCTAAAGTCCAAACCCTCATGGCCCGGTTCGAAGAAGCACTCATCCGGCAAATCTCCCGGAAGAGAATTCACAGGCCGACGCCCTCTCCAAGTTAGCCTCATCCTCCCTCCAAGGTCTCAAGCAGACCGTCTTGATCGAGGTCCTCTTAAAATCGAGTATAAAAGACGAGACCCTCGACTCGGTGGAGTCACTGCCGGTCCTACTACAAGATGACTGGATGAAACCGCTGGTCGAATTCCTAAGGGACGGGTTCCTCCCTGATGACCCTAAGGAGGCTCGCCGAGTAAGGACCAGGGCGGAACAGTACACTCTCGTTGAGGGAATCTTGTACAAACGTTCCTTCTCGCAAGTGGACGGCAGGCCGTACTTGAGGTGCCTCTCCCTAGAACAAGCCGACTACGCCTCGCAGGAGCTCCACGAAGGCATCGGCGGAGCACATTCAGGGTCCAGATCACTGGCTCGGAAGGTGTTGAATTATGGTTACTTCTGGCCTACCATCCTCCGAGACGCCGAGCGACACGTTCGGAAATGCGAATCTTATCAGAAGCATTCAAACATTTGTCACCTCCCACAAACTCCGCTCGCCTCCCTATCAAGTCCTATCCCCTTCGCCATGTGGGGAATGGATTTACTAGGGCCATTCCCTACAGCTCCGGGCCAGTTCAAGTTCCTCATCGTGGCGATCGACTATTTTTCGAAGTGGATAGAGGCCGAGCCCCTGGCAACGATCACAGAGAACAAGGTGCTCCAGTTCTTCTGGAAGCACGTCATCTGCCGATTCGGTGTTCCCCGAGTCCTCGTAACTGACAACGAAACCCAATTTACTGGGGCCGCATTCTGAGCTCTATGTGAAGACCTCGCAATCCAGCAACGTTTCTCCTCTGTCTCCCATCCACAGTCGAATGGCCAAGTCGAAAATGCTAACCGGCAGATTCTCGCCAGCATTAAGAAGAGGTTGGACAAGTGCTCCAAAGGTTTATGGGTGGATCAGCTCCCCAACGTGCTGTGGAACTACCGCACCACTAAATGGACCCCCACAGGAGAGTTCCCGTTTAACCTCACCTATGGGTCCGAGGCGGTGATCCCTCTGGAGGTCGGAATACCCTCTCCTCGCCTTGTAGCCTACAATGAAGAACAGAAAGCCAGGGACCTTTGGGCAAACTTAGATTTGATAGACTAGCTGAGGGAAAGAGTATCAATCCGCCAACAGAGCTATCGAAGGAGGATCGAGCTGGCGTATAACAAAAAGGTCCGACCTACCGATCTCAAGGAAGGGGACCTAGTCCTCAGAAAGCTAGCTATCTCCTTTCCTAGTCAGAACATCAAGCTGGCTCCAAATTGGGAGGGGCCCTATAGGATCACGAAAGTAGTTCGGCTAGGAGCTTATCGTCTCGAAGACCACGAAGGCAAAGAAATCCCTAGGACCTGGAATGCCGACCATCTTTTGAAGTACCAAGAAGGTGCCCCGGCACCTCTCTAAGTATTTCAGGATGTCGAACCGTTCCTCTCCTACCCCCTGTATTTTCTCTAATTTGTTTCTCATTTGTAACAACGGCTCGCAACTTTAGAAGCAGCCGACCATTAGTCAATAAAGAAAGCTTTCTCGTATTTCACTTGTAAAAACTGTTTACAACTCTCTGCCTTTACTCTTCGCTCTACCGATGGTTCGGAGTCCAACACTTGGCTCGATTCTACTTTGCAAGTTCGTTCGTAAGCGAGCTAGAAGTGGGTCGACATTCGGAACTGCTCCCACAACCGTTGAACAACTCTACCGATGGTTCGGAGTCCAACACATGGCTCGATTCTACTTCGCAAGTTCGCTCGTAAGAGAGCTAGAAGTAGGTCGCCATTCGGAACTGCTCCCACAACCGTTGAACAACTCTACCGATGGTTCGGAGTCCAACACTCGGCTCGATCCTACTTCGCAAGTTCGCTCGTAAGCGAGCTAGAAGTAGGTCGCCATTTGGAACTGCTCCCACAACCGTTGAACAACTCTACCGATGGTTCGGAGTCCAACACTCGGCTCGATCCTACTTTGCAAGTTCGCTCGTAAGTGAGCTAGAAGTAGGTCGCCATTCGGAACTGCTCCCACAACCGTTGAACAACTCTACCGATGGTTCAGAGTCCAACACTCGGCTCGATCCTACTTCGCAAGTTCGCTCGTAAGCGAGCTAGAAGTAGGTCGCCGTTCGGAACTGCTCCCACAACCATTGAACAACTCTACCGATGGTTCGGAGTCCAACACTCGGCTCGATCCTACTTCGCAAGTTCGCTCGTAAGCGAGCTAGAAGTAGGTCGCCGTTCGGAACTGCTCCCACAACCGTTGAACAACTATACCGATGGTTCGGAGTCCAACACTCAGCTTGATCCTACTTCGCAAGTTCGCTCGTAAGCGAGCTAGAAGTAGGTCACCATTCGGAACTGCTCCCACAACCGTCGAGCAACTCTAACAGTGGTTCGGAGTCCAGAGTTCGGCTCGATTGCGCTAACCCATGTACCCCGAGCCGAGCGGACGAGGGACCGACCCCCACATATGGAGAAAAATTCCGCCGAACAAATTTCACCGTTAGATCATCTCAAAATGCGTGCTAGGACTTGATCAGCGGATCAGATCGTACCACGTGTCCACAAAATGACAAGATAGTATTTTCTTGGAACTCGTGCCTCCCACCTCGTGATACGTATCACGATCATGATCGACCATCTAGATGTTGCCACGTGGGCAGAGTCTGATGTCCGAGCTATCGCACCTCGGAAGCGCACAGTCGCCTTGGTATACTCCGAGCAAAAAACTAAAGTTCCGCAGCTAAAACACTCGAAGAAGATAACTAGGGGTCCTTATGGTTCGAGTAGGGCAACTACGGCACAACAAGAGCAAAGCAACATCGATTTTATTGAAACAAAATAATAAATTTACAAGGCAAAGAGTTACAGCGAAAAAACGACTTGACAAATTTACAAGCTATGTCATTACAACAAGGAGACGATGCAAGAAGTAAAAGGCACGATGCAACTCGTTCAATGCCTCCTCGGGACAGGAACGTTCCGATTAAGAGACAATCAGGGTTTCCGTCTTTTTATCTCCAAGCTTGTCTCTAGGCCGACGAACTGCGAAGCCGCCTTGCCACTAATCCTAACGGTGGCTCCGACCGAGGCTCCACTCAAGCTAACAGCTACTCCGCTTTGTGCGTCGGCTGCTGTCCGACCAATAACTTGGCCACGAGTCGCTAGCTCGTAAAAGGTGATCCCCCGCTCTCTCTCCTCGTGCGTGCAAGAAGTGCTGCGGACATTAGCCCTCACAGGCTGAGGCTTCAGTTGAGCCACCTCCTCCTCGAGCTCAACAATCCTATCCTTCAGAGTGTCGTCCTTAACCATTATCTTGAATTGAGGGAGTTTTGCCGAACCGGGGCACTCAGCGCTGTTGGATATAATACGACGTAAGTTAGTCACCTCGATGCTCTTGTCAACCATGACCCTCTGTAGTTGTTCGACCTTCCTCGCGAGCTCGTCTCGCTCGGCCCGCACCGAGGCTAGCTCCTCCTCCTTCGTCGAGAACTCCTCCTCGACTATCCGTAGGTGATGAACCTCGGCCAGAAGCTCACTGTACTTCTTCTCTATGTTGAACGACATTCTTCGGATCAGCTCGATCTCACCCTCGAGTCGAGCCTCGCGAGATTGCTTAAACAGCTCGGCACGATGCCGAGCTGCTACGGTATTGGGGGCATGATCTAGGATCTAAAACACAAGAACGTCATAATTGGGAGACTATATGACGACCCAAACACTTGGACAAATTTGAAATAAAATTTTCATTCATAAAAAGAAGAAGCGGTGGCCAGTCCGCAAAAAGACGTTACATTTTTGAAAGGAAAACAAAAAAAAGGACGAGAAGATCAGGGGTCCACCTGAGTCATCGGCTCGACCACAGGTGCTTCGCCGGACGGCCCCTTATTTCTCGCCCCGGCCTGGGGGTTTGTCACCACTACATCGGCGACCACCTCCTCGTCGCCGTCGCCCTCTCCCTCGTCACCTTCCTCCTCTTCGCCTTCCCCCTCCTCGCCGTCTGATGCGGACCCGGGCCACAACCTGTAACCGACCCGCTCGAAGCCGGGGACGCGGTCCTAAACATGGTCGAGCGCCCTCTGGTAGGACTTCTCCATGTTCGAGGCCATGTGCTTCTTCACCTCGGCCTCGACCTCGGCCTTGATCTTCATTGCCAAGGCCTCCTTCTCCGCCTTCACTTCGGCCACAGCCTTGGCTGTCGTCGCCAGCTCCTCGGCAGCCTTAGTGGCTTTGGCAGACTCCTCAGTGAGCCGCCCCTTTACTTGCTCCAGGTCGGCCACAAGATCGGCGACCTGGACCTCCAAGCCGTCGGCTCGCCTCTGCTTTGCTTCGAGCTGCCAAACCGCCTTCACCTTGTCCGCCCTGTCTTTATCACTGGCGTCTTTCAACTCCTTCTCCTGTTCAGCGAATGCTTCAAGGAGATGGTTGAAGTGACAAGTGGCCTGCCAAAACAAAACAATGGTAAGCACAAGATAAGTGCCGAATGACAGACTTAAAGAAATTCTCAAGAGAAACTTACCGATACGAGCGACCGAGCAACCTCATAAGTGTCGTCGCCGACCGTCCCCGCCTTCAGCGCAGCTCGATCTTTCGGGGTTGCCAAGTGTTTGACGACCTGCATCGACATCTGCGAGTTCCCGAGGAATCCATCATGATTTTTGACCCGCCAGTTCGGAACGAACAGCTGCTTGTGCTGCTCGGTCAAGATTACCTCGGCCTGAGCAGTCAGTGGCGGAGCCTCAAGCGACAACACCGCAGAGACGTCGAAGGCCTCACCGACCGAGGTAGAAGCGACAGGAGCCGAGGGCTCTTCGACAACAACCACCGTTGACGAGGGGACCTCAGCAACCAGGGGAGGCGGAGTAATGGTCGAAGCAACCTTAGGGGGCCAGCCTGACAAAGCAGTTGTGCTCGGCCTCTTCCTCTTCCTCCCATCGGCGACCTTACCCCTCTCGTTCATCATGGCCAAAAAATCCATCTTCGGCGCCTCTGTATCGGACAGCAAGCAAATTGAGAGTTAGTGAAACGAGCTAAAGACTTAGAAAAAAAATATGAGATGTCAGGAGCGTACTCGGGTCGATCGGACTAAGGCCTGACCCGTATAGCACCTCCTCGGTCATCTCCCTCCAACTCAACATCGGGTGGGCCACGATCTTCCTCGCCACTTCCTCCTCGGCCGCAGTCAGTTCCGGGTCGGCCCTCGCGAACTTTGGCACCTCTACTTTCCATCGGCTCGAAACTTGCAGCATCGATGGCTCCCTCAATATGAAGAACTTCTCCTTCCAACCTTTGATCGAGTCCGGGTTTTCTATAATCCGAACGCCTTTCCTCGGCGCCAGGTAGTATCGATGTTCGGTCTTGTGCATCTGGTTTATCCGATACATGCTTCGGAAGACCGTCAGATCCGGCTCGACCTCGGCATTGCGGCACTGCAGCAGGAAGGCGTTCACATGGCGCCACGTGTTCGGCATGAATTGGGTCGGCGCAAGGCAGTACCACCCAAGTACCAGACGAATGAAGGGGTGCAAGGGAAACCGCAGTCCGGCGTTCAGAAAGTCGTAGTCGAACATGCACATATCCGACGACGACAGCTTGGAGTTCGCTCGCATCCCAGGGCCCGGGAGAATCAGCTAGTACTCCGAAGGGATGGCGAACCCTCTTCTGATCCGGAGCAGGTCCCTCTCGGATAGCACCGATCCAATCTCGTCTGCCTCGGTAGTCAGAATCGGGTTGTTCTCTTCGTAAACTTCCGACTGACCGAGGATTGCCTTCTTCATGAGGTCGCCCTCGTACTGCCTAATCCTAGCGTGCCCGGACAGTACACAAGGGTATCGGCCCGTCTCAGGGGCTTGCCTCGGATTCTCCACAATCACCTCGACCACAGGAGATTGGGCCACTACCCTCCTCTTCTTCTTCTCCTTCCTCACCTCGGCCACAGACGGCTCGGCTACTTGCTTCCCCTTCCTTCGGGTCTCCATCTGCCTCCCCTCCTCTCCACCACTATCGCCCGAGGACGAGGCCTCACTCCCCGATTTCACCCTTGACATCTCTATAAAAAAGCTAATGCAAGTAGACTGACCTTGAAGTGACGTGCCCTTGAAGTGACGTTCACGGTCGGAATAAGCTCGCCGGAAATCGCCTGGCCCACGCGATAGCTACCGGAAATCACCTGGCCCACGCGATAGCTAACGCAACCACCTTGGAGCAAAAATTGCCGCTAGCAGAGAGCACAGAGAGTAAAAGTGAAAGCTTGGAGTGAAAAGTGAGAAATGAGCTTGGGGGTGGGGGAGTAAGAACTTATAACCCCAGTGCGACGTTTGGGCCTCCTTGGGAACTTAAAAGCCCGCTAAGAAGCCAAAGCACCAAAGCGGAGAGTTGCAACGTTTCAGTTTCACAACAAAGACTCCACAAAGCGCTCAAGTCCACGACTCGGCCACCGGTTCGCTTAGCCGACCTACCAGACAGTCTGGTTAAGCAGCCGAGCTACTGAGTCCGCTTCAACACCGAGCTTCCGAGCCGAGGGGACGAGGAACCGACCCTCATATATGGAGAAAAATTCTTTCGAGGCCAAATCACCGTAGGATCTCTCCAAAATTCGTGTCAAAACCCGATGAACGGTTCAGATTGCGCCACGCCCACAAAACGACAAGATAACGTTTTCTCATGATCTAAACCCAATCCTCGTGATCCACGCAATGATGGATGCTTAAGATCCGACCACGTGTACATTTCGAGCCTCCTGCCACCGGTCTACCTAGCCGAGCTACCGAACAGCCTGGCTAAGCAGCCGAGCTACTGAGCCGGAGGATGACGACGCTCCAGAGCCAAGACTCTTCAAAATGTCCAACTCCATACCTCGGCTAACGGCACCGAGCCTTCGAACCGAGGAGACGAGGAATCGACCCTCATATATGGAGAAAAATTCTTCCGAGGCCAAATCACCGTCGGATCTCTCCAAAATTCGTGTCGAAACTCGATGAACGGTTCGGATTGCGCCACGTCCACAAAACGACAAAATCACGTTTTCTCGTGATCTGAACCCAGTCCTCGTGATCCACGCAATGATGGACGCTCAAGATCCGACCACGTGTACATTTCAAGCCTCCTGCCACCGGTCTGCCTAGCCGAGCTACCGAACAGCTTGGCTAAGCAGCCGAGCTACTGAGCCGGAGGATGACGATGCTCCAGAGCCAAGACTCTTCAAAACATCCAACTCCATGCCTCAGTTAATGGCACCGAGCCTCCGAACCGAGGAGACGAGGAACCGACCCTCATATATGGAGAAAAATCATTCCGAAGCTGAATCACCGTCGGACTCCATACCTCGGCTAAATGGCACCGAGCATCCGAACCGAGGGGACGAGGAACCGATCCTCGTATATGGAGAAAAAATCTGCCGACCCTCCTCAGCCATTGGATCTTGTCAAAAAACGCGCTCGTCATGATGGACGGCTCAGATCTTGCCCCGTTCACTAAACGACAAGATAGCGTTTTTTGGGGATCCGCACTAAGATGGACGCCCAGGATCATGCCACGTAGTTCGGCTGATTCCGAGCCATGCGCCGAGCTGTCGAGCCGAGGGGACGAGGAACCGACCCTCGTATATGGAGAAAAAATCCGTCGACCCTCCTCAGCCGTTGGATCTTATCAAAAAATGTGCTCGTCATGATGGACGGCTCAGATCTTGCCACGTTCGCTAAACGAAAAGATAGCATTTTTTGGGGATCCGCGCTGAGATGGATGCTCAGGATCATGCCACGTAGTTTGGCAGATTCCGAGCCATGTGCCGAGCTGCCGAGCCGAGGAGACGAGGAACCGACCCTCGTATACGAAGAAGCTATCTGCCGAGGAAGGTGGATCGTCCGATCGCCCAGAAAATCGCTCTCGGCGCTGATAGAAGGCCTAGATCGCACCACGCCATAAATCGGTATTAAAAATTAGTTTTTATTTATTTTAATTGTTTTATCTATTTAAAAATTGCGAAAAAATTACTAAAAATTCGGGAAAATTAACTAAAAATTCTAGGCAATAATTGTGAATTCGGGGGTACGTTTTCGGGCCCCTGAACGAACAATTGATGCCTGGAACGTGTTGTTAATACCCCCGAACGACTAGTTAACACTTCGCAAAATTAAATACATAATCCGAAAAAATAGATAGAAATCACCCAACGGCCAGAAAAGCTCAAGAACAACTGAGGATGCAGCCAGTTTGAAGAATCGCCACACTACCTCCTTCAAAGATTCAAAGACCATCCGTTTAGACTCCGATACAACCCCGCCAGCCATTAAAAACAGTAAAACTACTCCTCAAAGGCTGATCAAACTCAGTCTTCAGGAGTGGGGGGCTCGTGATATGGCTAAAAGTGGGGTTAAATCGGAACCGCCCAAATCGAACACGAATCTTGAAGCCCAGGGGTAAAACGGTAATCTCACATATAGATGGGTTCGAAACGGGCACTGGGTCTCCTTCTCACAGATCCGATAACCCGCGAACGAATCCACCTCAGCTGGGTACGGGTCCAGACCCGATTCAGACCTAGTCCGTCTGGATAGAATCAGGATCCCTGATTAGGCCAAATCAACGGGCCTGATTCGCCATTATCCTCCTACCGGGAATTAGGGGTAACAGATTCCTAATCTGGTTATGAGAATTTTACTCCTTATCAGATCACAGAAATTACTATCTTCCGAATCTGATTCCTAAGGCGGCTATAAATACCCCCCACCTACCACTGTTACAAGGTAATCACTCTTTTTCCTATTAACGCTCTTTCTTAATCATTCCTGGTTACTGACTAGAGCGTCGGAGGGTGCGTCGCCGGGATCAACCCCGGTGTCTCGCACTTCCCTGCAGGTGAACGGAGGGAGTCAGCGATCGGACAGCGGCGGAATAGGTTTGGGTGTTTGCTATTCAGGTTTTCTACGAGTCCACAAATTCTACCTGTTTACCCCCACACCAGATTCAGCGGTAACAAGTATGTATGTATATGTATACAATATGTATGTATCAGAGTATATATACTATATACAGTATATACATACAACCAAACCTATACATACATAATACTCTCATTTTCAAAAAACTGTTTTAAAAAAAATTACTTACCAAACAGCTTTTACTCTCTCTTTTTCAGAAAACAGTTTTCAGAAAACTCTTTTTAGAAAACTGTTTTCAGAAAACTGTTTTCAAAACAACTAACAAAACGCAGCCTTATATTTTCAATTTTTCCCGTTTAACCCCGAATTCCAATCTAATCATTCTAAAATAAAATAAAATCAATTAATATAATAAAATATGATCAAAATCACAAATAAAATAATATAAACCAAGTATTTAAGAATTTTAAAAATTACAGGTGTTATAATCTCGACGTAGGAGCATGACAAGGGGAGGAATTCGGAATACCGAGCCACAACAACTGCAACAACTGCAACAACAAGAACGGAAGGTGTGAGAGGAAGAAGGGCAAGATTCAGATGGACTGGTATAGCAAGTGACACAAGTAAGACGCAGAAATCCAGCTCAAAAAGGAACAAGCCCGAACAATTCACACCGAGTGGATTCAAACTGCCCCTGCGTTGGAAGAGGTAGTAGCGAATTATTTTGTAATTGCATGTATAGTATACAAATTTTCGATTCCTTGGAAGTTGTTAAGTTGAATTTTGTATCTGGTTTATTATTTCATCTCTTAAATTACTAGTACTTTTTCTTTTCCTAACATGATCAATTTTGAAAATGATTAAAGGTCATGCGAACAAGACGGTATGGGTGTGTGACCTAGAAGCTACGTATGTAATTGTTGTTAGTGAACTTGAATTGACTTCTATTTCACACACACATAAAAAAAAATTTCAAATATGAAGATTATGTATTCGTATGATATATGTCCATGTTTGGAGAAAAGATAAGTTGAGATGTTAGTTTATGTTGAGATTTTGTTTCTTGGAGTTTATGTATTTATGTATTTATGTATTGTTGTCGTTATAAATTGTGGTTTGTGTTAGATTTTGCGTGGGTTATTGTTGTTGTTATAGGTGATGAATGAGAATGATGGTGATGTGTGAATGAGATGGATGAGATTTTGTATGCAGCAGAATGCTGCTATGATTGAAATGTTTAAGATTACTCAGCCTAGCCCGTTATTGGTAATAACGGGTTAAGAGAACTTAACCCATCATCACCAATAACGATTTAGGTTGAAGGACTTTGACAGAGTACTAGATAGTCGTCAAAATATTTTCTTCAACCTAGCCCATTATTGACGATGACGGGTTAAAAGAACTTAAAACCTAGCCCATTATTGACGATGACGGGTTAAAAGAACTTAACCCGTTATGTCCAATAACGGGTTAGGTTGAAGGATTTTGACATAGTACTAGATAGTCTTCAACAGATTTTCAGATTCTCTGTTCAAACCATTCAACTAAACAAGTTATTGGCGATAACGAGTTTATTTAATCTAACCTGTTATTGCCAATGACCGGTTAGGTAGAAGATGAATTTGTATAAATTTTCATCCAAAAATTAAGTTATGTTAGAATATATATATATGAGCAATGCTCCATAGAAAACGGGTTTGTTTTTACAGATCCGTGAAAACAGCCCCACTGGCCGTTGGATCAAATTCGATCAAGATTCAACGGCCGTGATCAATCCCGCTCATCACCCATCTCACTTAAGTTATTAGGGGCAATTTGGGAATTTCGTCCCAAATAACTCTTCACCTCATTCGCGATAAAATATTGAATGAACATAGGTCGTTGTTAGAAACAATAGCCTAGGTTATAAAAATTTGAATGAACTTAGGCCGTTGTTTGAAGATATTAGGTTATAAAATTTCATTGTTTCAAACAACCTAGGTCGTTGTTCCAAACAATATCCTAACTTCATTCAATGGGCAGGGCTCGACCACGGCCGTTGGATCTTGCTCGAACTGATCCAACGACCAGCGGGTCTTCAATGGAGCATTTCTCTCTCTCTCTCTCTCTCTCTCTCTCTCTCTCTCTCTCTCTCTCTCTATATATATATATATATATATATATATATATATATATATATATATATATATATATAATTTTATTTTATGAACAGGTTGATTGATTTACAGATTTTTTAAAAAAATAAAAAATGACAAGGCTACCATGTTGAGGGTGTTATCTTGATCCAACATAACCTAATACATGTAAGGACGTAGATGTTGCCATTTAAATAAATAAGAATTAAATTAAAAAATTAAAAAATAACTATAAAATATCCATACAAATTGAGGTCTACATATAAAATCTCCATTAAAAAATTAGTAACTTGTCATCATTCTCCATATACATTGATTTCGATCGGTTTAAGAGTTAGAGGGTTAGAGGGATAGGGTTAGGTCTAGGGTTATAGCTAAGGTTAGGGTAAGGGTTAGAGGGTTAGAGTTATAGTTATGGTTAGAACCTAATAATATATTCACTTTTTTTTGTATTTTTAACTAATTAATAATTTTTTAATGACTAATTTATTATTTTATTAATGCTTCATGTTCTTCGAATTTAAAAGTGAAAAAATATATATATTATATTTACAATATGTCTACAATTAAAAAATCGAAAATCATTTTAATTAAAAAATTATTTGTATCTAAAGTTCTCAATAAGATGTTTAATGTGACTCTTCATGTCATCTGAGGACAAAGTTCTCAATAAGATGTTTAATGTGACTTTTATTGGTTTTTTAATTCAAAAAAAAAGAAAGAAATCACTCTCTTCATACCACCACCACACCCCCCCCCCTAAAATAATAATAATAATAATAATAATAATAATAATAATAATAATTATTATTATTATTATTATTATTATTATTATTCGAATTTATAAGTGAAAATATATATTATTTTTACAATATGTCTACAATTAAAAAATCAAAAATCACTTTAATAAAAAAATTATTTGTATCTAAAGTTCTCAATAGGATGTTTAATGTGACTCTTCATGTCATCTGAGGACAAAGTTCTCAATAAGATGTTTAATGTGACTTATATTGGTTTTTTATTCCAAAAAAAAAAATCACTCACTTCATAAACACCCCCCCCCCCCTAAAAGAAATAAAATATTAATAATAATAATAATAATAACAGGTGAGAAAAACATGCGTATATGATATATTTCTTCAACTTAACCAGTCATTAGCGATAACAGGTTAAATTAACCTAACCAGCTATCACCAACGACGAGTTAAGTTATAGAAAATTTGTTAAAGAATTTTTTTTCGAATTTATTTTGGTAATCATTATTTTTTTTACTTGAAGGCGAGGGGGGGTTATGAATAGTGTGAATAATTAGTTTTTTTCAGGGGTTTTTTAAATCTCACAGTTACGAATAGTGGGTGCTAGAGTTTCTGAACCCACAGTTACGAATTGTGGGGAGACTTTCAAAGAAATAATTTCAATGGATACTTCACCCTGAATCTCTTAGAATAATCCTACCCTCCAATAACTACCCTAATCCTAAACCTAGCACCAGTCCAAAGAATTAAAAAATATGAAAATTTAAATTATTAATCAAAAATAATAATTTCTAGGTAAAATATACAAAAAAAAAATTTGATTTTTTAAAAAATCAACAAATCAAAAAAAAAAAAAGCAATCAAATAACCAAATCTAACATGTAAGGGTTAGGGGTTAGGGTTGTGGGTTCGACTTGGAAGGTTTGGTCTTTTATAAATTATAATTTTCTGGTTAAAGCAGTGAGTTGTTTATATAGTAATGTGAATAGATATTTTTTTGCTTACTTTTTATTTTCAAATCAAAAACACAAAAAATGAACACCAACCTAAAATGACAAAAAACTACAATAATAATGACCTCAGAACCATAACCCAATCCGTAACCTTACTCTAATCCCTAACCTTAACCCTTACCCTTACCATTACTATTGCTATTTTTTTCCTCTGTGTGTGTGTGTTTGTGTGTGTTTCTGGTTAAAGTAGTTGATTGTTTATGTAGTTATATAAATACAGATTTTTGGAACACTTTAAGATGATGAAATTCTCATGTTCATATGAAGAGTACTTGCCTTGTTCACTTCACCCCAACCAGTCGAAATAACTCCAACCAATTGACCAGTTCAAACTACATTGGTCACCGTTTTCGCGGGCTTCCAACATTAGGTTGAAATTAGTTCTCATTCTCGTAGGCTTCCAACATAAACAACCCTCACATTTAATCAATTTTTTTATTAAATCAAAATTAAAGTGTAAAAAAAACTCATAATTTTCTTGAAAAATAATCTTCCGCCTAGCTCGTTGTTGATGGCAACAGGTTAAGTTCGCTTAACCCATTAACTCCATTAACGAGTTAGGTTGAATTATTTGAATAGAGAATTTGTATCACTTAATCCGAAATCTAGAAACTCTGTTCAAATTATTCAACTAAATACGTTATTGGCGATAACAGGTTCATTTAACCTAACCCGTTGTCGCCAATAACAGGTTAGGTAGAAGATGCACTTGTAAAATTTTTAATCCAACTATCAAGTTTGGTTAGGATTTTTATACTTAACTAGCTATTGGTGATAATGGGTATATGTTATTAAATTGTTGTTGCCAATAGCGGGTTAAGTTATGTACACAAAATAAATAATAATAATAAAACTCTTGCGCTCTTTAAGAGAGCTTTATCTTAGGATTTACATGATCTCAATAAAAGTGTTCATGCCATTTATAAGAGATGTCATCACATTTTGAAAATATATAAAAAAGAAACCTTAAAAAAATATCTTTTCACATTACTAAATAAACAACCCACATCTTTAATCAAAATTTTTTAAATTAAAAAAACTTTAAAAAAATGTTCAAGTCAAGTCATAAATTTCTTGAATTGGTCTCTTCAACCTAGTCCGCTATTGGTGGCAACGGGTTAACCTAACCAGTTATCGCCAATAACGTGTTATTGTCGATAACGTGTTAACAAATAAAACATGTTATTGTCGATAACGGTTTTATTTAACCTAACCAGTTATCGCCAATAACGTGTTAGGTAGAAGATGAATTTGAACATTTTCTAATCCAACAATCAATAACTGTTAGAGTTATTAAACTTAACCAGCTATTGGTGATAACGGGTTATATGTTCTTAAATCATTGTTTCTAATAGCGGGTTAGGTTATGTGCATAAAATAAAAAATCAAAATCCACACACCTGTTAGCTGCACACATACATAAAATTTTCAAATTCAAAGCAATTACAGCAACAACTGAAACATCTCATTCATCTTACCATTCTCATCCATCCCTCCCATTCTCATCTCATTCATCTCCAACAATAACAACAATAACATACACAAAATTATACTTATTACTTCAATTAAATTCCTCAACTTAGCACCGTTTTAAAAATGCAATTGCATGAGCATATATACACATTCAGAAATATAAATCTTTTTGAAGAGAAATGTCTTCCTTCAGCACAAGCATGTTGCAATCAAAACCTATGAAATAAAACATCAAAAATATTAAATTTCTTATAAAATGAAATAAGTAATAAAGGTCTCTCACGTGAATTTTATATACATAATAAGAAATTTACCTCACAACGAATCATCACCTTCTTCGTCAGCACTCTCTTCACCGGTTGGATCTTCTTCATATGCATGTACCCAGTAAATAAATGACAGGAATGAGTTAGTCAACATAAAAAAGCAAAGATTGAGTGAGAAAATATTTTTAAACTAAAAATAAATATATTACCTAGCAAATTTGTTTGGACAGTTTCTTGAATCGTGTCAGATTCCCTGCATGCCACATGCATTACACCATATAGGTTTCGGTGACGTTGCTCATTTATCAGCTTCAATCTCTTCCGTCTAGGATTTTCCTTTGTAATGCACTGTCGAGGGTCCCCCACCGGTACATGTGCATGTCCACTACCTTCAGCATGTTGTCCACCACTCTTGGGTTGTACACTACCTTTGTGATGTCCGCTAATTCCGGTTTAGAGTAGAGAAACGCCTTCAATATCTTTAAGCATGTGGTCGAGCATGTATTTGTGACTTTCTTCAGAAGAACAACCAAAATCGTCCATCTATTTTAAGTGATTGCTCAATTCACAATAGCAAGAAGCAAAATTGTCGCTAGTACCATCGTAAACGGATGTATAGCTTCTTCTCATGAAATCTCATGTCCATCTTCTTGTAATATATTGCTCCGGGAGTGCAGCATGATGAATGAATCGAAGAACCGCCAAAATATGTTTTCACGGAATGCCTATGAATTCAAACATTAAACAAGCACATCTAACCATTTGACGAAGTTTGCAGAATTGAACCACCCTCCCCGGTTATGAATTTCCACAAAGCTTCACAAAAAAGCCACACTATCCGGTGTTTCAACATTGGCAATGAAAGTCACATAAAATAATAAGCTTTTCGGCACTTCATCTTGGAATTTGTAGAAAATCTTCAATGTGTAGATTCGCGTCATTTGTTGCTCAATAGTCCATTCAGTCTTCAATTTCGGTCTCATCTCACGAGTAAGATAATTTTCTTTAAGTTCCTCGTGTCTTAGCCTTACTAAGACTAGGTCGAAGATGACAGTAAGTTCATGTAAGGAGTACTTCTTTTAGGTATGTTGCTTCAAGGAAGAACTCAGAAACACGCTCCGTTGGGGACTCAACATGTCAACCCAAAATGACTCTTGCATAAACGGCAGCCCATTTCTCATGAATTTCAAATTTATCGTTCAACAATTGGTTGTTCTCAACTTTGTATTGCAAAAGCAATGATTTCCATTTCTCTTCGAAATCATTTTTATATTCTTCATTATAGATGATAATCTTCAAAGCATCCCTAAACTCATCGATATCATTAGACATACGCACCTCCTGCGGTAACTTATCCAAAATATGCCAAATGCAATACCTATGCTCTGTCTCAGGGAAAACATTCTTCGGTGCAACACCAATCCTACGATCTTCGTCCATCACGATGCCGATCGGAGCATGTCCTATTGCTCCTAACCAATTTTCAAAGAACCACTCATAGGAAGAGGTCTTCTCATTTGGAATGAACCACAACATAAGAACGTTGATTATCAATGATGGTTGATTTTAACAAATGGAACACATAACATTTCATATCGGTTCATTTTATGTGGCATCAAAGCAAAGTACATCCCCAAATACTTCACAATTTATCCTACCAGTGTCATCTACCCAAAAACAATGAGACAATCGGCCTTCGGGATCTAATTGGTAATCAAAAAAAATAAAATAAAGGATCAATCTGCTTTTTTCGATTCGAAGAACTCAATGAGCATTTGCCCGTCATGTCCTTTCATAGCTTCCGCCGAGTCTCTTTTTAGATTTCTAGCATCGGTTTTGGTGAATCTTATTTTATCGTAGCCTCCACTAACACTTTCGAAGAAAAGTATTTGTTTGCACGTAGGGATACTAGCTTGAAAAAGTTGATCTATTATTCTTTTATTAGATTTCGACACTACAGTTTCGAGGCAACAAATGTCTTCTACCGGGTGAAGTAACTTTGTGATTGTGTGGTTCATGAAATGAATAAATAACCCATATGTTACTTTTCTCGTTTAGTTTTACACGAACGAAAGCTTTGCAACCCGTTCTAGAAATAGTTTCCCGTCTAGCATCATTAGGCTGACTCAGTGACTCTCCCACTTTATTACATAAATATAATTTATTGACTACATCGGTTTCCTTGTATTTATTCACACCCTTACACATCGTGAAACCCACACATCTAGCATATGAAGTATAAATTTTATCAGCTTCATCTAAAGTATGAAACGTCACACCTATCTTTTGTTTGAGGTGCTCGTCAACTTGCGGCCAAGATTCACCACTTTCTTGTGCACACACAAGATTATCGTCGAAAACATAATTTTCTTCATCATTGTTCATATCTAACATAAAAAATAATATAACAATTATCAATGCGCTAATTATATTGACCAAATTACACTATTTGCATATATATATATATATATATATATATATATATAAGACACACAAATAGAAACCAAAAATTTTAAAGCTTTGCAAGTAGATCGGATACACCACATAGAAGCTAACATAACTTGTAGATGTGTGTTTCAACTCACGATTTGTAAGATACAGATGTGTATCGCTTTATTTGCTTTTAAATTAAATAAAGGTATACACGACCATATCTTGCAAACTGTGAGTCAAGCCACACTTAGAAGTTGTGTTAGCTTGTATGTGAGGAATCCGACCTACCTGCAAAGTATCGGAATTTTTGGTTGCCGATTGTGAGGTTTTCTACGTTTTCATACTCAAAATATTCAAAATTAGTTGTTTTAGTTGTTGTTACGAAAACATATAAAACCACAAACGACATCCAAAAATTCTAAAACTTTGCAAGTAGGTCGTGATTCACATAGAAGCCAACAAAATTTCTAGAGGTGAGTTTCGTCTTACGATCTGCAAAATACGACCGTGTATCGCTTCATTCACGAAAAACCAAATAAAAGCGATATACGGCCGTATCACGCAAACCGTGAGTTGAAACTCACTTCTAGAAGTTGCGTTAGCTTGTGTGTGGGACCTACTCGCAAAGTTTTGAAATTTTTTTCCGTATGTGTGGTTTTATTAATTTCGAACAAAATAAACAACGAAAACATCTACAATTTGAGCGAACAACAACAACTACGTCTATAATTTTACGGTCTACAATCATCAAATAACTAGATACAAACTACTACATCAACATAATTACGCATCACAAAAATAAATTCAAGTAATGAAAAAAAAAACCATAAAAATCAACATAAACAAAACTACGAAAGGACTTTGTAATTACCTTGCACAATGGAGATTTGTACGGCGTATGTGTTGTCGGTGATATGTTCAGATTTAATCGATGAAGTAGGATTTCGACTTACCAATATATTCGAAGATTGGAGGAAGAGGGGTTTCGATTGGTTCGGAAACGAGAGAGAGAAAAATTAGGGACAATGAGAGCGAGTGAGAGAGAGATGCAAGGAGGTGCCGGAGGTCGGGGTGAGGATGAGGAGGCGTCGATGTCGGGGTGAGGTTTGGGGGTTGGGTTTTGGATGTTCGGGTTTCGGTCGGGAATGGGAATGAGAGAGAGAGTTGGAGGAGTGGGAGATAAAGTGTGCGTGTGTGTGTGTGTGTGAGAGAGAGTTGCAACGAGGATGAGGCGCGCCGGAAGTTGGGATCGAGTTCGGTTTGGGTTTGTTCTAGAGCTGGGTACAAATAGAGAGAATCACAGAGAGAGAGAGAAGGCTAAAGAAGAATTGAAGGGGTATAATGGGGTGAAATATCCAATATACCACTGAGTGAGTTAAGTGAGGGGGGGGGGGGGGGGGGGGGGATTAGCGGGCTTGATCTGAGCCATCGGATCAAGATCACATCGATCCAATGGGTCAGATTGGAGTTTGTACTGAGTCTGTGAAAACCGACCCATCTGTAATGGAATAAACCTTATATATATATATATATATATATATATATATATATATATATTAGCAGCTGTATTATAACCAATACTGGCTATCTCCCCTACTTAGTAAAATAATGGAAATATAGGAGATGGCAAGGAATTTAACTGATGTCTTCCATTCGTATAGAAATTTAATTGGCCGACACTGGCTACCTCCCCCACTTAGTAATATAATGGAAATAAGAGATGGTGCGGAATTTAATTGATGTCTTCGATTCCTATAGAAATTCAATTGGCAGAAATAGTTACATTTGTAACATTTATCATTTAAACATTGTAACAATTTTGTTTTTTTTTCTTTTGTTGTATATAGTAATAATTTGTGTCAGTTGAATTCCATGTAGCCATGTAGGACTCCAGTATGTCAATTGAGTATTGGGTGCAACTTGTGGCACTCAAATATAGTATATTCGAACCAAATTCATATGACCTTTATCTTTTTCTATAAGGAATAAACTATCTTCGGATTTCAAAATATTATTGAAATGTTGAATGCATTTTAATTTTCAGACTTTAACAATTTGGATTTTGATTTGAGAGAGAGAGAGGTTTTTGATTTGGTGGTGATTTGGAATATTAGATTTGCATTTTGATTTTGATTTTGAAAAAGACAAATTTTGGGGAGAAATAGAGAGAGAGAGTGAAGAAAAAAAATTCTTTTTTTTTTGGGGGGGGATTATAAATTGTGTATTAATATAAGAGCAATTTGGCCATTTTACTTTTTTTTAGGGTTTCCGTGCGATTCATAGTTTGGGGGGGGGGGGGGGGGGGGGGGGGGGGGGGGGGGGGGGGGGGGGGGGGGTGTAGCCAATAGAATATGAGGTTTTCTGCTTTGACCCTATAAATGAGGTGTGTTTTTTTTAGCAATTTACACATTTTTTATATTAAAAAAAAAAATCCAAAAAGTGCAAAACACACGGTGGTAAACTCATGAAAACTCGTTTAATACCTTTCTAATTATTATTTATTATTATTTTTCTTCTATGTTTCCTTAGTTTCTTTACATTTCCAACAAACTTGTATTTCATCCAAACAATTTCTTCTTGGAAATAAACTTTTCACCTCTAGCAACAAAACAATATTAGTATAAATTTTCTACAAAGACTTTTTAATTATTCTAACTTCTATATCAATCCAAGCACTTTCTAGATAAAAAATATAGTATATGTAGAGTTATCTTATTTTTAATTTTATTTTTGGGAGTAGCCTTAGCCAGAACTTATTAAATTAAATCAGACAAACTGAGTCCCATGTTCTCCTTTTAGAGCATCTGTAGTCGTTAATGTTAAATTTATCCATATATCGATAAATAGAAATAGATATTAGGATTTCGCTGCACTCGTCCTAAGCTATATTATAGCAAACAATTATTTAATATTAAGCGACGGCATTTCGTATGCCGTCGGAGGCCGAAAAAGTGAAAAACGCATGCGGAATCGTCGGACGGCACACGAAGTGCCGTCCGTTTTAAAAAAATAAAATAAAAATAATTAAATGGCATCCTAACTCACACTTAAAAAAAGGAAAATGTTTTGAAAAAAAAAAAAGTCAACTGCATGTCTAGGACAGCACATGAAGTGCCGTCCGACACTAAGCACACTTAATAGCTACTAATTAGTACTGGCAAAGGTCCAAATGTCAAATCATGGTTCGAGTAGTTTTTGGGTGGATACTTATCTATTTCTATTTATATATTTCTATTTCTATTAGCAGAAGGATGGATACTTAATAGCTAATAATTATATATCTATACTATCTACTCAGCTAATAGCTAATTATCTTTAGCAGTTTATTAAAGGTCGACGGACGGCACATCAAGTGCCGTCCGGAAAAAAGGGCTTTTATCGCTCAAATTATAATTTTTTCAAACGGACGGCACTTCAAGTGCCGTCCGACGCTTATAATAATAATTTTTTTAGTGGGACGGCTCTTCGAACGCCGTCCCTCATATATCGATAAAAGCTATTTCGTCTCTCATATATAGCAATCCACTGTAGCGATTTATCGATAATATCGATATATAGCAAACGACTGCAGCTACTTTTTAAGCTAAATATCGATATTATCGATATATAGATAACGACTACAGATGCTCTTATATCGATATGAATAGTTTTTTCGACCCGATCTGGAACCCAACCAGTTTTAAGTTACAAAGTAGGTTAGATCGTCTCTTTCATTGAGATCGAGGGGACTTTGAGTCTTTTATATCAATGATGCAACTACTTACTCTTAATAGTTAGTTTTCTTTGCTTCAATTTTAATAGTTGTTTTATGTATTTGTTTAGTTTTTTTTTTTTTTGATTATACTGGGTCTCCATCCTCCTCTACGGGTCAGACTAATCCCAGTCCTCGTGACAAGGCTCCCGACCTTTGGTCGGGTTGATTATCATGTTATGAACTATGCTATTTTCATTTTTACTATTTTTTCTTATTTTTTCGGGTTTTTATGTTTTTATTTAATAAAATCCAACCGCATATGTCAGCATACGACTTCTGTAACACTATACCAAATCATGAATTCTCATTTTTCTCAATTCAACCAAGAAGGATAATTTTTATATAAAAAAAATGTAGAGGGCATTTTGTATTTCGACAAAAAAAAGGGGCATATGGAATTTACATGATAATATTAAGATAAACAAATAAAATTATCTAGTGTCCACTATATTTTCATTGTTCAAACAAAAATGCATACTTTTCTTGGTTGGTGGATTATTTTGAAGGCTACTGAAATTTGTATTAGGTACTTAGATACAAACATATAATTACTTTTTTACTTAGTTGTTGAGAATGGGAAAATGAATTTGTAATTTTGGGTGTTCGCAGTGGTAGAAAAAATAGGCAGAAGGGAAGCCCATCGCATTGGAGTGAAACTCATAAATAGAAGAGTAAAATAAAGGTTAAATTTGAAAAAAAATCCCTTGAACTATCTCTTTTATGCAGAAAACCTCACTGAACTATTTTTTATGCAGAAAACCCCCTAAAGTATGTTTTCAAAAAACCCCCATGAAGAATATATTTTCAAAAAACCACATCTAACTTTTATTCTTGTATTAGATAAACTCATTCATCTTTGCAAGTTGGTTCTGGAAACATCATGCATCTTTCTCATCAGTGGCGGAGCCAGACTATTCAAAATGGGGGTCCCATTCTTTTCGGCATTCATCATCAGTGTTGCCAAAAAAATTCCAAAATAATTGGATCACATATATTCATAAAATCCATAAATTTATAACCAAAAATTTGGACTGAATGTGTTTTTTATTTGGGCTTTTGGACTTGAGCTTGGATAGGTTATGTTTGGGGGTCCCAAAAATTATTTAATTGGTGGGGCAAATTAGAAAATTAGGTATAAGAAGGGGGGTTTTGCAAATTTTCTGGGGTCCCATTTGTCCCCCCAGGCTTGCATCTGCCTCCGCCACTGTTTCTCATTATTGTCAAAAATCTCTCTCCACTTTAGCAGAAATCTCACACCATCGGAGTGGGTTTTTTGCAACCATACTTCAGGGGAGTTTTCTGCATAAAACATAGTTCAGTGAGGTTTTCTGCATAAAGGGGATAGTTCAAGGTTTTTTTTTTCAAATTTAGCCTAAAATAAAATAGGCCCAAAGTCAATAAACATCCCCACCGTATCCATTGTAATAAAGAAATCGACCAATGTTTATTTGAATCAAGAAACTCTCCTCTGATATAATTTAGGACTAAAATCTATTTCTATTATAAAAGCCACAATAAATCTGTGCATAGGCGATCTCAACCATCAATTTCGACAACTCGATCTTAACCATTTATTTGAACTTCATCTAACCCGTAGATCTGACATGATCATCTTAATCCTAGCCGTTAACTTTTCATATCATCATCTTAATCCCAACATCTATATCCCCAAATAATCTTGATCGAAACCCTCAAATAAATAAATAAAAACCTAGATCCCAAAATTTATCCTGTTCTCAACCGAAACCCTAAATCCTCGCATGATCCTTTTTCTCTCTCAAACCCTTTCCCTAGCCCTGTCGTAGCTTTCCCTCCTACACCTTCCATCTCCCACGCTTGGACGCCTCCGACGACTCTAAAGCCTTCTCGCACGACTCCTTAATTTGGTAAGATATTATTTCAACTCATGATACAAAATAATTTCTCCCCACAACTGGTGTTCAACTTTTTTAGTCTAATCAACAAAGATTACTATCTGTTGTCCATTATAAAAGATACAGATCTAGGATTTTTTTGGAGCGGATTGGCCTTTTCCTTCGGTTCCTCGATAGGTCGCTCAGTTGATTCATTCTTCAACGTAATAGGGGTTATTTTCTCCATTTCATTATGTAAAGGCATTAATTTGATTAAATATGTAAATTTTTAATGTGTTATGATTGTAAAACATAAGGTTAAGGTGTTTGTTAGTATGCCGATATAAAAATGATGAACACAATGGGCATCATCTTTCCCATTTTGATTGATTTATGGTTTGAAAAACCGATGAGAAAGTTTCAAATTTTGCTGTACACCTAATGCCTGTTGACTTTATAGTTATTTACTTAGCAAATGCATCATTTTTTTTCCTCTAGACATTTTTTACCATAGAGTAGGAGATTTTTGAAGACCAATCAATATCATTTAGTATTATTGGAAATTTATGTCATGTTCATTGTTTTTTGTTCAGTTAAGATTATGGCAGACTCCTTCTCATGTTTTTAAATGATGTTATGTCAATTTTATTCTACCAGCTTGAGATTTTTCTTTTGTTGTTGTTGTTGTTGTTGTTGTTGTGTGTGTGTGTGTTTGTCTGGTTTTGCATTTAATTGATTGGTTTGAGATGCAAGTGCAAGTTCAAGTGAAATTGCTATTGTAAGTAGACATTCAAAAAATTTCCCTATTTTTTGATTCAGTTACCAAAATAACCTTTAGAATTTGGAGAGGAATGATGGTTGTGTTAAAGAAAATATCGGTTATGTTGGTAACTGAATTAAAAAGTTTGGAGGGACATTTTATCCATGCATACAGATGAATAAATGCACATTCAAGTAAGCTATTACCATTGCATCATTTGGTGTTGCATTTGTGTACATGCAATGCATGATTATTCTACTAGTGTACTCGGTCTCTGGCAAGTTATAGGCAACAATTGAATTTTAACTAGAAAATGTAGCAAAGGAGGCCAATGCAAATACTGCTCAAACTATGCATCTTTAATTTAAGTTAAATGGCTTGTTTAAAAGCATGTCATGAGTTCCAACGGTAGCTATCTTCATTATGAACTGAACATGATAGTATTTCAATAAACCATAAGTAAATACGCCATTTGTGGACAATTAAAAAACCTGGTCAACTTAGTATAGTATCAAATATTTGGGCTCCAAATCTGCATGCTGCTACGAAAAACTAATGTTTGTGTACCTCTGATGAACCCAATAATATTCACATTTAGGAGCAATAATCTTAGTGCAATTAAACATTTAAATGCTCTATATGTGGTATTTTACTCTTATTTTCTCTTTTCCATAGGAAACAGCCTAAAAGCAGCTAAACGAAGCAGATTCAAGGCTAATACAGACTGAGAGGATGATACACAGAAACTGCAGAGCATAAGTCGACTGGTTCTTCCAACAGTCGACTGAACAGAAAGGTTGAAGCTGCTCGGTACAGTCGACTTACTCCAAAGACAGTCGACTTGACTGATGAATTACGAATCTACAGATGTCTCAACACAGTCGACCGATTCCAAAACCAGTTGACTGGTATCCAGTGGAGTTAAAAGATAAGATAGTTGAAGATCCATCCTCATCTAAATCCAAATCAAAATTAAGTTATTCAAACCCAGGTTATCTGCGAATAACAACTTCTCCAACAATCAAAGCTAGAACCGGGATTTGCGAGTAAGAAGATGGATTCAGTCCTATGCGTGAAGAGATAAGAAATCAGGAACTTGATATCTACAGACAAGGACAAGAGAAACTATAATATAGAGAGTCATCTACCATCATGAGGGGAATCGATCAGCAAGCATCAAGATATCAGCATCAAAGAAAGAGGAAAACAAGTCGACTGCTGATTGGGCTCAATTTCAACATCATACAAATCAGTGTTCTTCTGTTCTTCCTTTTACTTTTATTTTTATTGTAGAGTCATGAATTCTATTTTATTAATCAATAAAGGTTGTATTATGTGCAACTAATTTTATAGTTGGGTAGATTAAAACCGTAGTCATGTAATACTTATATTCTTCTCAATGCTACTCTATTACTTATCGATTAAACCTGATTGAATTGGTATAGATTTATAATAATCAAACTTGTTCAGAAGTTCTAAGAGCATTTGACTGAGAGTGACAGCAAGTCGACTGTCATGCGGAACCTGAGTTTACCAAGTTTGCGTATTATAAATCTGGATCTGTTATATGAGCATAGAGACGACCCGTATCTCGTGCTCATAGTTTGTAACACAGGAATCTTTAGGGGTTCTTGGTTTAATCAACTTGAAGGATCTAGATCTGATACCAATTTCTAGAACTTCGAGTGTTTGTTCGTTTCCATTGTTCCTATGTTTTCTTTAAGTGCAACTTAGTAGATACCATGCTAAATACTTGAGGAAAGAAACGAATTAGAGTAGATACCATGCCTAATTCTTGGCTTAGGAAAACATTAACTTTAAGGAGTAGATACCATGCCCTTAAAGGAACGAACATGAGTAATTGGAGTAGTATAGAAGGTCACTTAGCATTATTGACTACAGGTGGAAATCAAAGCCCAACTACTTTAATAGATATTTGTGACTCAAATTGTGATGCTACTTAATTTAGATTTTTATCTTTTCATTTCCTTTCAATCAGACTTTTAGAACAAGACTTTATTATTTGCATTTTTCTTTGTTTGATTGATTAGTGAGTTAAGTACTACAATCTCTGTGGGATCGACCCTTGCTTTTCACTACGCTTCTATAAACGATTCGTACACTTGCGAGGTTTTAATTTGTGTCTAGTTTATCTATTTATTTAGATAGCTGGATTGCACAACAACCTCAAAGGTGTTTCAAGTAGCTAGGCTCGGATTATATGAGATGACTGATGCTCATTTCTTTCTTGTATAATGCAAGGGCTTGGCTATAAATATTTTTTGGCAGTACTCTGGTTGTTTAGAATGTCGCGAAATATGGAGTTTAGTGTTGTTATTAGAGTTTATGGAGTTGATGTTGTTGGAGTTTAGTGTTCTTTCTTTGTTGGGCACCACTTTATGCATTTGTTCTAGGCTTTCTTGTAATAATTGCATGTACCTCAGCTTTATTTTAATTTTTTGGCCATAGTTTTAGAACTCAATCTATTTCATAAAAATTTTAAACAAACTTCCTGAAAACTATTAACTTTTGAAAATTTGTGATAAAACAACATACACATTACATGTTTATTTTTAGCTAATCAGTTATATACACAAAATCAACCATAGACAAATTTTTTTCGTTTCGCAGTTTACATAACATGAAATATATAGCAAAGCTTCACCAAATCTTATACTTGACATTGAACATGCTCCTAACCAGTTGACTGTGTTAGATATTATAGTCCCACATTGGGTATTGTGCTACTTTTTGTATTTGGTTTACACCTATATATAAGAGATATTGTACTCAGTTATTTCTCAATTCAATAATCAGTATTATTTTCATCTCTCTGATTTATCTTAACATGGTATCAGAGCTCCAAAAATCCCCTACAAGAAATTAGGGTTTCTTTTCCAATAATAAAAAAAAGCATTAGCATTATCATCATCGTCGGCAACATCAAAAGCAGTGAATCAACAACAATGGCATCATCAACATAATCATCATCATCGGCAACCCCACCAAGAACCCATCGCGACTACCACTAGTACCCTCATCGTCGGCAACCTTCATCCCGAAACATTCCCGACTACAACCATCAACCCCTCTTCTCCTTCTCTAAATCCAGTACTCTCCTGACTATTGCCAGCATCGTCGACCCCTCTCCCCCCCCCTCCTTCAACCCTAGCCGCCCCTCTACTCCGCTGTCAATCCGTTGCCGCCAATCCCCCCCCCCCCCCGCCCGACCTCCACTGTCGTCACTAACCCTAGCCACCCCTATCCTCTCCCACCTCAAACCCTAACTCTACTTCTCTATTTCTCTTCTAAACCTTATACCCGACCCGAAATCCAATAAGCCTATACCTGAATCCAACAAACCCTACAACTCGACCAGAAATCAAATAACACTATACTCGAATTCCAAATATATATATATTACAGGTACTACTACTTGATGGAATATCAGTCCGTCTCACATATTTCTGCCTCCACCGACTTCCCCGCTGCAACCGCCTCTCGTTCCCTCTCCCTCCCATCTTGTTCCTCCTCCTGATTCACACAGCAGCAGAACCCTCTTCATTCTGCCTCCGGCCTCCTACATTCTCCCAGCATCATTCCTCACTCTACCCCACCTCTACTTCCGACACCTGTAGCACCGTTCTGCCCCCTATCCCAATCCAGACACCAGTAGCATCTTCCTCCTCATTGTGCTCTCAGTCACAACAACACTAGTCTTATTCCTCCTCGCAGTGCTTCTTCCCTCACATCTTCGGCCATGCCCGTCACTCCAGCCTTGTCATCTCCTGCTGATTAGGCTAATCTTCAGCAATGCCTCACTCAGCTGGAACTACAGCTCATGGGTCAGCCTATCAATGTTGGCCCCTCTGCTCCCGCATTCTCTGCTACTCCCAGTATAACTTCATTCTAGATTTTAAATTCTGGTGCATCACATCATCTCACTAGTAATCAGACACTGTTCACCACCTGCGCTGCACTTTCCTCTCACTCTCTACACACAGCTGATGGCTCACTTCTTATTACACACTCATGGAAAATTAGCTCTCCTACTCTCATATTACCGTATGTTTATGCTCGTCATTTATCCATGAGCCTTATTTCTGTTAGTGCATTGTGCGATAGTGGTCTTGTCGTTACTTTTGAATCTTTCGGTTGTTTTATTACTGATTCATGCACCGGTGAAGAGTTTGGACGTGCTAGTCGTCAGGGTCGTCTATATCATCTAGATTTTCTTCGTGCACATCACTCTCATTCTAGTTTTTCCGGTATTATTTCCTCTGATGCTGATCTGTGGCACAGACGTTTAAATCATATTAGTGCGCCTCGTCTCCAGACTTTAGCCCATAGTGGTGCCCTTGGTTCTCTTATTTTTAAATATTTATCTGATTGTCAGGGCTGTCATTTGGCCAAACACATCGCACTACCCTTTAGTCACAAAAACACTTCTCAAACCACCCATCCTTTTCAACTTGTTCATTCTGACATATGGGGACCCTCTCCTGTACATTCGTGAAAAGGCTATCTCTATTATGTTTCCTTCATCGATGATTTCACTAGACATACATGGGTTTTTCTTATGCATCAGCAATCTGAGATACCTGATATTTACCGGTTCTTTACGAATATGATTCACACTCAGTTCGGTGTGCGCATCAAGAATATCCGATCGGACGGTGCTCGTGAGTACACTTCCACCACTATGAGATCGATCCTTCAGTCTTACGGGACCCTTTTTCAGCAATCATGCCCTCACACATGAGCAGAATGGTGTAGTTGAATGCAAGCATCATCACATCCTTGAGACGGATCGCGCTCTTTTACTCTCCTCTTCCACTCTTCGTTCTTTCTGGGTTGAAGCTGTCATGACCTCTGTTAGTCTCATTAATATTACTCCCTCATCTGCCCTAACTGGTATGACGCCTTATGAGACTCTTTATCACTCACCCCTCGACTACAGTATGCTCCGTACTTTTGGGTGTACCTGTTACGTCCTTCTCTCTCCTACTGAGCGCACGAAGCTCTCTGCTCGTGCTGCTAAGTGCGTTCACCTAGGTTTCAGTCTCGAACACAAAGGTTATCATTATTTTGATCCATCGGCGGGTCGTGTCTGCATTTCTCTACAAGTATCCTTTGTGGAAGACTCTCCTTACTACCTGACCTCCCCGGAGGATGCTAAATTTCTCAATTCCCAAGTTGTTGCTAGCTCCCTATCTTCATCTTCCCACATTCCTTTTAATCTCACTCCTCTGGCTCCATTCACATCTTATGCAGCACTTACACCTATTGTTCCCCTTACTGAAACACCACTTGCATCCTCACAGCTTCCAGCACCCACCCTACCTACTTCCCCACCGACACATGCACCCACTCCATCGTCTTCACCCCCACACCCTGTCAGTCCACCACCACTTCGTCTGTCTACACATTCCACTTCTGGTAACCCTCCGGCATGTTATACACCTGATGCCACTAGTCATTCTAACCAGTTTGGTTTTGCCATTGTAGCTTCCTACTCACCACAGTTTCATACATATATCACTGCTATACACTCTACACGTAAGCCTAGAACCTACTAGGACGCAATTCAATATCCCAAGTGGCGAAAAGCTATTGTAGAGGAATTCAATGCATTTGATTAGATTGGCACTTGGGATGTCGTTCCCTTGCCAGAGGGCGTTTAGCCTATTAGCTGCAAGTGGATCGTCAAGGTCAAATATCAACCTGGTGGATCTATTGAGCGACATAATGCTCGTCTAGTAGCCCGAGGATTTACTCAGAAGCATGACATTGATTATGATGAGACATTTTCTCCCATTGTACAGATGACTACTGTTTGCACTCTCCTTTCTATTACAGCTATCCGTCAGTGGCCGTTATACCAGATGGACGTGAAGAATGCTTTTCTTCATGGTACCTTATATGAGGTTGTTTATATGGATCCTCCTTCTGGCCTCCCTACTCCTCTTTGTCGTGTTTGTTGGCTGCGTCGGGCTATATATGGTCTGAAGCAGGCCCCTCGAGCCTTGTTTGACTGTTTTTGCCTTGTCATCACCAAGGCCGGTTTAGTCAGAGTTCCCAGGACCATTCTATGTTTATGCGGTCATCACCGCAGGGAAGGGCATTTCTACTACTCTATGCTGATGATATGATCATTACTGGGGATGACTCCACAAGCATTGTATCCACCCAGAAATACCTTCACCAGCAGTTCCATATGAAAAACCTTGGTAGACTATGTTATTTTCTGGGTCTAGAGATTGCTCATGGATCTCAGGGGATACTCATTTCTCAATAGAAATACACATCAGATATTATCTCCGCTGCATGCCTCTCTGACAGTCGATCGCCGATACACCCTTAAAGCTTCATGTGAAGCTTCATCCCACTGATGGTGAGCTCCTGATCCCACTAGATACAGACAGATTGTTGGACAGCTTGTCTACTTATGCAGGACCAGATCCGATATTGCTCATGCAGTCAATGTTGTCAATCAGTTTGTTTCCTCTCCTACGTCAGTTCACTGCAGGGCTCTTCTTCAGATTTTCATATATCTTCGGGGCACTATTATTTGCTCATTATTCATGCCTTCTACATTCAAACTAGAGCTGAGTGCATATTCTGATTTAGATTGGGCAAGTGATCCTACTACCAGACGGTCTACCACAGGTTTCTGTCTATTTCTTAGTGATTCGCTGATCTCATGGTGAAGTAAGAAATAGGCAGTTGTTGCATGTTCTTCGACCGAAGCTAAGTACAGAGCAATGACAGTTACTACTAGAGAGATTGTTCATGTTCGTTGATCTCATGGTATCACTCTTTCAGGAGCACCTCCTCTTCATTGTGATAATCGGAGTGCACTACACTTTGCAACCAACCCGGTCTTCCATGAGCGAACGAAGCATATAGAGATTGATTGTCATTATGTTTGTGAGCACTTTGAAGCAGGGACTATTTCACTTCATTATGTTACATCTTCACAGCAGATGGCAGACTTCTTCACCAAATCTCACACCATTCAGAGATTTTGATATTTAGTGGGCAAACTCACACTGTTTGACCCATCGTATGTTTGAGAGGGGGTGTTAGATATTACAGTTCCACATTAGGTATTGTGCTAGTTTTGTATTTGGTTTACTCCTATATATAGGAGATATTGTATTCAGTTATTTCTCAATTCAATAATCAGTATTGTTTTCATCTCTCTGATTTATCTTAACAGACTAATACATAATCATAGATCATGTAAGAGCCATAGTTAAAATTTTATTAGAGTTTAGTGCAAATGAGAATATGAAAGAAATTAACATTCTATCAAGAGTAGAATTTACATTAATAACTATGCAGAGGCTCATTTTAAATTATACACAAACTTCATAAACAAGGGAAATAGTTAATATATGGAATCCTGGTAGATTGTAAGAACTTAATTTTCTTGTCTACTTTGACAAGATACCCTATCAACTTGTAGTAAAACAAATAAAATGAAAGCCTTACGACATAACAAAGGGTTTTTTTGAAGGAAGATATAACAAAGGGTTGCTAAAACATTTTGGCGCTGTAGGATATTTTTCATGTATAGCAACATGTTTGAGATACTGGGCATTTCTTTATTATTGCAACTGTTGAACTATATTTCCATCATACCCCTCAATAATAGAAAGTATATAATTCTACAGATTTGACACTACGAAAATAGTAAATTTCAGTTGTAATAGAACTATTAGCCAAAATTATATTTATCGCTAACAACTGAGAGCTTTCAAGTTATTCTTATAACATGGGGTTGGTTTACTTCATCCAAAATGCTTTCCTACCCACAAGATGAAAATGTATAGAGGTTCATATTAACAAAAAGAATGAGTAGAGCTACGGTAGACAAAATTTTCTTAAGTTATTGTTAACATGGGGTTGTCTATTAATTTTCTCTTTTTATATGGATAGGTTGTGCTGCTTCAAACCTAGATGCTCTCAGGTGAGGGATAGGTTTACCCAAGTTTTATTTTCATGAACTTCTTTTATTTCATATCTGATGGTGCATATAATTGGGCATACAGTTCTGTTTTGTTGTTAATTGATTTTGAATTTATTTGAAGGTATATTCTATATATTGTGATATGATTGGTTCAGGAAACAATATTATGTGCTAAATGTGATTTTTCTTTCTTATTTTGCTAGATTATATAGTATCTTTCAATTAACTGTTAATTCACTGAAATTAATTGCATAGATTTTTTCCTATTCAAGTAATTGCATTCATTAACTGGTTATTTTTATTGTAAGAGTGTATAAAGTATGAAATTCCTTGTCTAGCATCTTTACATTTATAACAGTTTAAAATGCATCTTTTAAAATGTAAAGCTGTCTACAAGAAATTAAGATACTTGATTGTTAAATGAAGTTCTTTCTTTTTACTGGCAACACTTTTAATTTCAGTGATACAGATAATTGTAGTGTATAAACACCAGTATCTAAACATAAAAAACTAATTTTGGTGATCGCTTTATCCTTGGTAGTAGGCACTGATCATTCTATTAACTTTATTTTCCTGGATCTTTTTGTTAGAAGAAATAAAAAAACCCAAGTTCAGAAAATCCGTCAAGCATATGATATTTTATTTGTTGGCCGCAATTTTCTCATATTAGTTTAATCTTATTAATCTATATAATTTAACAATGAAAATATACTTAATGCAGATTCTACACCAAATTAGAGATGCAAAACCTTTAAGATGCATCTTCAACATTGTGAGAGAGGTAATTAAGAAGAATAAAAAATTAAGAGCTGAAAAAATCAAGAGCTACTGCATTGGGAAGGAAAAGAATCCAGAAAAAAACACTGATGAACCTATTGGAGAACCTCGAATCTTCACCCACAATGAAATTGTCCGTTTACATAGGACAACATCAATTTGGGTAACCAAAAACACCCTTCCCAGATTGTTAAGATCAGTTATAAGTTTGTAAATAAAATTTCTTTTAAGTCTACTTTCATAATTTCATTACTAATATCTACACATTTGTTCGCTATTTTTTCCAGAGGGAGAATATTCAGACGAGTATTCTGAAGATGATGACAACATAGTACCAATTCAAGCAGCAGTTCAACAAAAGGCATGCTTGCTTCATATTTAGATGCTACAGTTTCTCTTACTTGTATTTTATATCAGTTCGGTGTATATCACCTCCCACACTTATAAATTATGGCATTTTAAGAAGATTAGATTTATTAATCGTTGTATGACTATTAAAAAGCCTTTGGATAGTTATATCACAATGATATTTTGAGATTTAATATGGATGAATAGGTAGATTGTACTATACAATGGTCATATAATATATGAGGGCTGTCTTGGTACAAGTATATAGAAAGCTGGATTGCTTAATATTTAGTTATAACAATTTTGTGTGTATAATTTGTTAAAAATATTTCTACAAGTCAATTGAAAAAAAAAGCATTACCTCATTGCAGCATCAAATTATTATCCTAAGATTTGTTTTTCTTCTGTGTTTATCTATGATTAAGTTTCAAACTCAACCATAAAAATTGCATGAATGCAGCTTGCTTGAATCAGCTATACAAAGATAAGTTTGCTATACTAATGTAGTTTTCTAGAATAGATTTCCATTTCTTCTACTTCGTGCTTGCCTACGATTAAGTTTCAGGTTTCAAATGCTATATACTAACTCTAAGCCATGGTCCTATGTATAACATCACTATGTCTTTCTTTGATAAATCACATGTATTGAGCTTTAAAGGCCATGTCCGCATGTTGCTAAAATTGAATAGGTTTCTAAAATGAGCCTGGCCCATGACTGATCTTTGTCTCTATTTCTGTACTGTTCTTCAACTTTTTTACAAAACTTTTACCCAAAGGCAAACCCAGTCGATATTTGTTACAAAACCCAATTATCACAATTTGGCTTCTTTATTTTGTTTAGTTGCCTGAGATCATAAGACTTGAGCATATATATAAAGTTACAAACTTGAGCATCAGATGCAAGATGCTTTGCAGTCTTGAATGCCACCGTCAACCTCACTCAATTGTAGTACTGCAAGACAATTGCAATAACCAATTTTTTGTTGGATATATGGATATATTGTCTATATATAAATATTACATGTGCATATGAGTAACACGTGTATTAAACGTACAATTGATTGGATATTAGAACGCAGGTTTATGGGTTTACAACCGGATACCAAACCAGTATTTATTCAATAAATACTAGCTTGTGATAGTAGTCTAGGGATTCCAATCTTGATACCTAGGGTGAATATCTCAAGCAACTTATTACTAGATACTAACCCTAATTCCTCTTTGTTAATTTCTCACAAAACTTAACAATCTTGAGATATTATTAAATCAATTTGTGAGATTAAGTAAAAGGGGGTTGCTGGATCTCATCGAAGCTCGTCGAAGCCGTCGAAGCCGTCGTCACCAACCAACGCCATCGCCGCCATCATGGTCGGCGTCGTCGCACCCCTCAGCGATTCATCGATTTTCGTCAGATCTGAGCGTCGATCAGGGTTTCGCGACTAGATCCCGCCCTTGCTCCGACGACCAGCCGCAGACTTCGTCGACGCCGTTGATCAGTGCCAGTCGCCATGCACCTCCTCTCGCGCAGGCGACCCCCCTCCACTCTTTTCTGATCTGTTGTGCTATCGGATCCGAACCCGAACTTGCAGCAGACCCAAAATCAATCCACTTTGTTCTTCATCAGATCTGGGTACTCATCTAACTTTTAGATTCGTGCAATTTATCTAATCTATTTGTTCTGTTATTAGTTGGCAGATTTACAGATAAATCATCTTCTTTCTCTAAATTACTTGTATAGTAATAATTCAGAACATACACTCAAATTTTAGGAACTCATTGTTTATTCCTTGAGATGGAAAAACATAACCGTCCATATGGGGTTCCTAAACTAGAGGCGTTTAGTAATTCTGAATTCAATAGCTGAAAGAGAAAAGCACAGTGGAATGAAATTTATGAAGATTTCTATACCTGTCAAACGACATATGATGAGTGTACTGAAGATGTGGATGATGCCATTTGGATCAGAGACGAGGACTTGTGTAGGGAGTTCTTGTTGAATAGTATATCAAATCGGTTAGCAGATGTTTACATGAATACGAAACAGCTAAGGAAATATGGGATAATCTGCTGGATGAATTCAAAAAGGAGGAGAAGGTCTCCAAGACTCACTTGGTTGATAAGTTCATGAGTTTTGAATTAAGAGAGGAGAAAGCCATTCTCCCTCAGGTAATTGATCTTGAAAACTTAGTAGCTAAATTGAAAACTGAAGATATCATTGTGTGTGTTGCTTTTCTTACTGGAGCAATAATTTTTAAATTACCTGCATCATGGCTTACATTTAAGACTGAAATGTATAGACTACCGGAACAAATTAAGTTTGCACAACTTAAACGATGTATAAAAGTTGAAGATGAGACTAGAACTAGGATCAATTTGGAGTTGGCTAAGAAACAACTTCTCATGCTAATGTGCTAACCAATACCAAATATATTCCTATGTTTAAGAAGAACAAGCTTAATAACAAGGGTGAACCATCTAAGTTGGAAGTCACTAAAAAGATTGTCAAAAAGAAAGAAAAGTGCTACAACTGTAGAAAGTGGGGTCACCATGCTACCGAATGTAAGCTACCCAAAAGAGAACAACCTAACAATGAAAGGGTGAACTTGTTAGAGGGCAACACTGAACCCACCAATTTTCTATGTGTTGTTGGTGACGATAAGGTTAGTGCCTCTGCTAGTTGGTTGTTGGACTCGGGGGCTACATGCCATGCTTGCAATAATAAGAACCTGCTAATTGATCTCAAAGATGCAAACGAGTCAGTCTATGGCGAATGGAGAATCAGTCAAGGTGCTCCAGGTTAGAAATGCAAATCTCAGTCTTTCATCAGGTAAAAATTTAATTTTCGCAATGTTAAATTTGTTCCTACTTTAGCAAAGAATTTAATTTCTATTAGCTTTCTGAATCATGTTGGAATGGCAGTCTCAATGATAAGTCGTAGAGCTATTTTATCTGTTAACTCATACTACTTTGGTTGTGCTTACTTAGTCAATGGTATGTATAGACTTAATTTAGCAAATGAAGATATTAATGTTGTAACCCCCGTTCCCGCTAATACGTTTTTCCTGAATATTTTCGGTATTTTGATAATTTATAAATTTATTTTGTGCTAAACTGGTTTCGGATCTTTTACTAAGTGTTTTATAATCGACGATTACATTTATTTTGAATAACAATGTATTTTCTATTTATAATTGATCGACTATTTATATGTTATATTATTATTGTTTGGAATTTAATGAACTTGTTAATCTCAAATCCTATTATTATTATTATTATTATTATTATTATTATTATTATTATTATTATTATTATTATTATTATTATTATGTGTGGTTATTAGTATTATTATTTTTTTTTTGTTAAAGCCCACTAATTTTGATCTATATTATTAATATGTGTGGTTATTAGTATTATTATTATTATTGTTAAAGCCCACTAGTTTTGATCTATATTACATTATTTAATTATTTAAATTGAAGCCCATCATTTGAAGCCCAAATTTTATATTTTGATTTCATTATTTATTAATATATAATTTGAGCCCAAAGTTTAGCCCAATCTTATAACTAATTTATTAAATTGTTTTGAGTCCATGAACCAAGCCCAAATCTAAACCTAGTACCCATATGTATTTGTATAGAATCTATCCTATATACTCACCCGCTCATTTTCTCACGTTCCCCCATTCTTCACACTCCTGTAACTACACTCCCCACCATCTTATAACTACCCCCTTTAATTAATATTATATTATTTTAATAACACCCTGTCCCCCTCTTTCTCCCACTCTTCTCTCTCCCCTCTGTTTAAAACAGAGCACCCCTTCCTCTTTCCGTTTTCCTTCTCAACTTTAGAAACTCATCCTGCTCGAACCCACCTCTATCACTGCACCACGCCTTCCTCGTCCTAGACTGCTCAACCTCCTGCCACTGCCTCGCGAATCCACCTCTCCTCTCGCCCACTTCGTCGATGCCGCTCAAGTCGCCAATAACAACCCCCCGTCTTCTTCCTCTGCCTCCTTTCGAGCCCCTAGCCGCGGTCGCCCCTGTGCACCGTCACCATCTCCACCAACCGCCAGCCTCATCTCTCCTGTTTCTCGCAGCACCTCACCACCAGCCACACCCATCGAAACTCTCCCTCGTCGACACACCCATCACCGCTGCACCTCACCCCTCGCTTCTCTTCAACTCCGTCATCTTCCCCACACCTCAAGCTACTGCCCTGCCTCCTCGAAGACTACAACCATCTCTACAAGGCCCCGACCACCTCGTCCTCGAGCTCCACCCTCTCACTGTCTCCCTCTCCTCCTTCGACTGTATAACTTCCTACCACTGTACAGCCGTCAGAGCCTCATCGCTTTACCTCGTCAGCATCGCAATCCTCGACTGCCATCCTCTGTGCGCCTTCCCTGTTCCTATGCCAACAAACGAGGCCATCACTCTGGTCCCCCATCGCAGCTCTGTGCCTCAGTCTTCTTCTTCCTCTGGGTTCTCGTTGAACCCATCGATTACCGAAGCTCCGCCGTGCGACCACGAAACTCTGCTACAATCTCGTCGAGCAACCGCCTACCTCACATTGCCCCGCCATTGCCGCTCGAGCTCTGAGCACCTCGTCGCTCGGCCTCCAGTTGAACCTCGTCCTTACCGCTGGCCTCCTCTGCTCCAAAACAGAACATCGATCCTTTCCCACCGTCCTTCGTCGCTATGTCGCTCCTCGACCACTAGTGCCGCCATTCGCCACACCCCCGAGCACCCTCGTCGCCAAAGTCGCCAGTCACCGTCGACTCTCCCGCCATCTCTCTCTCTGTCGCCGTTGAGAAGAAGAACACGGGTTGGGCTGTTTTGGTGTTTGCTGTGTGTGGAGTAGGGGATCGTGATTGGTGTTTGGTGTTTGGGTTGATCTTGAGTTGCTGATGGTGTTGCTGTCTGTGATTGGCTGAGTTGTCGTTTGGTGTCTTGGCCGACAGTGTTGTCGCTGTTTTGCCCCTTTGCTGTATTGCTGTCTCTTTGTGCGCTCTTGCTATTGTGGATTTGTTGCACGTGTGTTGCACGTATTACGGTGTACGTGGAGTGCACATGTCATCGTTGGGATTCTCATCCCGTTATTCTTTTATATTCAGAATCGTCTCCTAACAGGAAAGCATCTCTTAAACTCATTTTTATTGTTTCTAGTTCAAGAAAACACTCTTTGAAAACCGACAAGTAGTAATCAAATTGAATATGGCATTTAATTGAACTTCGTTGTTTCTTTATTGTATAATGTTATTGACTCATAGTCTTCTCATTGTGCTATTGTTGTTGACTTCAATCCCAAACTGTTAATTTATTGTACTATTGAACATTCACATATACTGCTCTCTCATTTGCCCGAGTTTGTACTGAGATTTCGACCCGGTTCCTGACACAGTAACTTAAAACCTTGCACATAGAAATCGTAGTACACTTAGTCCTTATATTGTTATGTTTTGCATATAAACCGTGTTTTCCATATTAATGAATTGGACCATGTATATTTCATGTATTGTATAGTCTTGATATCATCTTGAAATTGTACTAGTGCTACCGGTCTCATCGATTGTACCTGTTGCATGAGTATTGATACCATCGTCCACATTGATCACATGCATGTTCATAAATGATTGTTAATAAACTGATAACAAGCCAGGGTAATAAGGGTCGACTTATAGTAGTGGACAATATAGGAGAGTGTACTTAGAAGGTGCCTGTGTTTCCCGTATTGACATGTTATTGGTCATCGATTGATTGTGGATTACTGACTACAGTATCCCAATTTATCGTATATTGGTCATCGGTCATTGGTCATTGGTTATTTATATTACAAGACTCGAGTACAGGACCCTGTAGAATTCACCACTATAGTCAAACGTTCACTTTATTGTATGTACCAAAACCTGTGGTATGGAACGCAGGATTGCGTGCATTAGTTAGGATTGATAAAAGACTTATAGACATAAATGAACAATGAACATTGACACTAATACTGAATACTGGTTATTAAACATTGACTCCTGATTTCTGAATTATTGATTATCAACTTTTGACTTTGTTATCGTTTATCATTTATTGACTCCGATATCGTTCCAATTTCTGTTCTTGTTATATAGTCCTTTATTTCCTATTTTACTGCTTCCTACTACTTGTCGCCCATAGCTTGCTCTAACGGGCATATTTTTTTTTCCATCTCTAGATGATGAGATTACAAGTATCATGGAGGGAGAAATTGAAGGACTTGGAGAACTAATGTACTAAAGATTGGAGTAGAATTGATAGTTATAGTTATTTTATTCATGTTATTTTAATTCCAGCATTGTATTACTTCTGTACTTTGTATCGCGGGCTTTGTTGACTCATAATTGTTGCTTATTTCCAATTGTTGGTTCTTATGTTGGACTACTGCATGTTTTATCTTAGTATATTACTTATGTGATTATGTTTTTCTGCGTAGTTGTGATTATTTCCTTTCATGTTGTTGAGTTAAGATTGGTACAGCTTGTGGATGATGTTAAAATCATTCGCTGGGCCTTCGTCACGGACTCGTATACCCGTACTTTGGGAAGCGGGGCGTGACAAATGTTGTTAGTTCAAAACTGTGTAACCCTTATACTTGGCATAACAGATTGGGACATGTGAACTATATTAAATTACTTGCTACTGCTAAAACTTTTAATCTGTCAATTGATACATCCTTAAGATATGACAAATGCGAAGTGTGTGCTCAGACAAAGATCACTAGAAAACCCGTTAGTTCTGTTTCTAGGAGTACACAACTTCTTGAACTAGTTCATTCTGACATATGCAACTTTAAAAATTTTGTGACGCAAGGAGGTCGGAAGTATTTAATCACTTTTACAGATGATTATTCTAGATATTGTCATATCTATTTGTTAAAACCTAAGGATGAAGTACTTAATAAATTCCAAGAGTTTAAAGACCGTGTTGAAAATCAGTTAAATGCTAAAATAAAAATATTCGGATCTGATAGAGGTGGGGAATATGTATCAATGGGTTTTAAAGAATTTTGCACTTCACATGGCATTATCTCTGAAACAACATCACCCTACTCACCACAGTCAAATGGTACAGCAGAAAAAGAAAGAATCAAACACTCACAGAAATGTTGAATTCTATGTTATTATCTGCTAGATTGCCTTTGAGTTTTTGGGGAGGGGCTGCATTGACTGCTAATAATATTCTTAATATGTTACCACACTCTAAACTGTCTGAAACACCTTATGAGTTATGTCATAAATACACACCAAGTTTTGATAAAGTAAAAACATGGGGTTGTATTGCATTTGTTAGAATACCAGACCTTAGAAGGCCTAAAGTAGGACCTCGTACAAATACTTGTGTGTATCTAGGACGTGCAGTTGATAGTGCGGCATACAGATTTTATGTCTTATCTTTCAATAAGATAATTGAATCTAGAGATGCAGAATTCTTTGAAGATGTATTCATCAAAGACAAAGGTATAACACTATCTGGCCACACAGACTTAGTCAATGATTCACAAACATAATCTAGACCTAGCATAACTGACACTGAAATTACAAATGAAATTGAGCCTAGAAGAACCTCCACCATAGATAAAACACCTAAAACGTATGGTGATGATTTTTGTCACGCCCCGCTTTCCAAAAGAGAATACGGAATACGGAGACGTGACTAAGCCCAGTGAATGATTTTCATCATCCATAAGCTGTCAGGAATCTTTACAACATTTGGCAAGAATAATCAGAGTCGGAAGCAAGAGAAGTCAACCAAGCATGCATAACTGAATCAAAATACCAACAGGATTTACTTGAAACAAATTATATTAATCTCAAATAAACCAGATCTGAACAAGTCAAAAATCCTGGTTTACATTGCCCAAATACAAATAATCCAAGTATCAAATATAATTGTTCAAATAAGCAACAGAAATAATAATAATAGCAAAACTCCAGCACTAATATCTCATATCACCAACTCCATCTGGCAGCTGATCATCCAGGTCTGTAATTAATAAATTGCAGGAAAAGGGAAAAGAAACAAGATTTTTGTCAATGCAAGTTACGGGCCGCTTGTAGTGCAGGAACAAGTACATGGAAAAGATGATAAGTCTAAATAATAGCAGAAACAAACATAGCATGGAATAGGCATATTAACAGAAATATAATATCTAACATGAATTAGGAAAACAAATTAAATAGCATGGTACACTAACAAATACAGATAACATGTGTCAAGTGTCAAGTGGTATGCAGACAGATATACAGAGGATAGCATCAGATGATAGGCAGACAGATAACAGATAATCACATAATAGATGTCAGATAACAGATACAGATAAACAGATAACATATGTCATTTCTTATAAGTATTGTGTTTATTACTATCTAGGTGGCACTTCATGCGCCCAACTATTTATCACATGGTTGGTACATACAAACAAATTAAGTTTTAGATTTTGTAGGGGATCATATAGGGCCGTGTACTCATGTATCAAACAGACAGATATCAGATGCAGATCTAGACAGACAGATAGAACCTAAGGGTTCTCTTCTGAGTACACCTTCCTATAGGGAAGTAATATAGTCAGGGTTCAGATAACAGAATCGTACCACATAACAGATAATCAGATGGGAAACATGGGCCCCCTTCCAAATACACATTTCTATATTTTCCACTACTAGATCTTTCCCTCAAACCCCGGCTTGGTTATTTTGTTATTATTATCAGACAAACATGTACGTACAGAAAATAGAGTGTGGATAGCATATTATAAACAATTAACAGGTTCAGGGTGACAGACAAACATATACAGACTAATTATAACACCTAAAAGAATAGTACAACGAAAAGTCTAGTTCAGGACAGTAAGATAGTACTGCACTAAAACTGGGATTCCCGTTGCTACAAACATGCAAATCTGAACCCGTCAAAAAATTTGAAAAGTAGATTTACAGCCGAATTCAGAGAATATATATAATTCATATAGTTTTTCACAAAAATATGAGTCAAAACTGAATTAAACCAGAAAACGTGTTCAGCCAGAAATGAGAAGATTGTATTCAAAGTCTGGAAAACAGCATGAAAACTCATTAATTAAATCCACGAAAAATCTGGGATATTCCTCTATATGTGCGGCATCAGAATATAAAGTTTCATAATTTTTCAATATAAATATTTTAGTCAACAAAAATAAGAAAATATCAAGATGCAGTAGTTTTGTAAATCTGGAATTATAAACACTGCAGTACGAAAACAATAATATCTCACAAACGATAAAGCAAAATCCAAATCCGCCAAAAGGGTGATAAAATAGACAAAGTAGGCTAACTTTCATATTAACAAATATTTTACAAATAGCAAGTAGAATTAGGTCGAAAATCAGGTTCTTTACTGAACAGTATGAAAATTCTACATGTATAGTAATTGTTTGGAAACATAGAACGGTTTGTAAAACTCATCAAATAAATCCACAAAAATTCAGGGTTAATTCCAATCAAGTCTAGTTCTATTTTGCAAAATATTAGATCAAAATAATACTTTTAACATCATGAAAAAAATTGATTACTCTTCAGAATTCATAGAAAACAAAATCTGGAAATCTCTCTACACCTCTGTAGTAAAATAGACATAACTCACAACTCGTAAAACGAAACTAAGATCTGTTAGAAAATCTCGAAATTAGACAGAATTCTCTACAAATCTTATTCACAAATAAAATTCATATACTGACCTTAATAGGGTCTAAAATACTGATCAAAAGCAAGGTAACAGAAAATACAGAATTATTCTTCGAACATAAAATCATTTAGTTCATGTAAAACTCATCCAAATTAACCCAAACATGAAATATAGTGTACTAGGTGTCTAACAACATGGTATAGGGTATTTTGCAAGTCCATGACAAGTTATAGCACGAATAACACATCAAGCACACGATATCACAAAATAGCATGCATGTAAACATCCAAAAGTGGTCATCCCTAGTTGTTTCATGTCATGTATGTCGTGAGGCAACTATGGTCGAATCAACACAATAGAGACAATATATAACAGAAGATTCACACATGAATTGTCTCTAGAATCCAACTACATTACAGGCGGTATTTAGCACTTAAATTACACAAAGAAAAGAATACAAGTTACTTGCCTTACAGACGGCGACGGAAACAGCACAAGAGAAAGAATAACGGCAATGGATTCCCAGAAAACGAACACAACGACGAACTCCAAAATACGAACCACAAACGAATCACGAACCCAAAATGAGCACAACCCACGAACACAATCACGGCAACGAACACAAGAGGGAAAGAGAGACCGAGACCCACAGAGGACGACGGTGGATGGCAAAGGGCGGGACGGAAGCACTGCACGCGACTGAAGTTGCTGCTTGCAATTGCTACTGCCTGTTCCTATGCATCGGTGGAGGGAGTGCACAACACGCTGAGGGTGCCTGGTGGTCGCAGTCTGTCACCGGAGGGATGCAGGCGGAGCTAGGGGAAGCAGCGGTGCTCGGGAGGGGCAGTGCGACCAGTGGAGAAGGATGAATGGTAGAGAGATAGGGGGTGATTGGGGGTGCAGTCAGGATGGGTTTAGAAGGTGAAGACGGCTAGGGGTAAGGGAAGGCAGCATGGGTGCAAATATATATATAGGTGGGCAGATGAATTAGGGTTTAGGCTTCAGGGTGTTGATGGCTGATATATTGGGTTTGGATTAGGAGTAGTGTAAACGGGTTTGGGTTGTTTATTTAATGGGTAATAGGGTTAAGAAGATCCATTAAGCAATAGAATGGGATTGTTAATTGGGTTTTTTTTGGGTTTAATGGATCCAAATAGAAATAATGGCTATTGGATTTAAATAATAAAAATCTAATAAAGATATGGGGAACCAAATGAGTAAATAAAATGGACATGAACAATTTAGATAAAGGGGATCAAAAACAATAGCTCGATAAAATAGAGGTGAAATAATAGGTTGACAAACTGAAGCAAGAAAATCAAATAAAGAGACGACATTTCAAATAGATAAATATATTGAAAAAAAGATCCAATATACGGTCCAAAAGAGATACAATGAAAGAAATGCACCAAAAAGAAAAATATAGGCAAAAATACATAAAATGGAAACTAGGTGTTACAATTTTGTAACTTATGCACTATTGGTTGATCCACCTAGTGTAAAGGAAGCACTTCAGTCTAAGGATAATTTACTTTGGAAACAGGCTATTGATGATGAGATGGATTCTTTATTACAAAATAAAACTTGGAAAATAGTTGATCTGCCAAAAGGGGCTACAACTGTAGGAAACAAGTGGGTTTTGAAGAAGAAACTAAATCCGGATGGATCTGTAGCAAAGTATATAGCACGACTAGTAGCTAAAGGTTATACTCAACAAAGTGGGGTAGATTATTTTGATGTTTACTCACATGTTTGTCATATTGCTACAATAAGGATTCTTCTTGCCGTTGCATCCATTGAAAATTTTCTTATTTGCCAAATGGATGTTAAAACTGCTTTCCTAAATGGAGATCTTAATGAAAAAATCTATATGAACCAACCTGAAAGTTTTTGCAAATTGGTAAAATCATTGTATGGATTAAAACAAGCACCAAAATTGTGGCATGAAAAAATTGGTACAACAATAAAGAGCTTAGGTTTTGAATCTAGTAATTCTGATAAATGCCTTTATTTTCGTGATCTATCAAATAAAATTGCTATAATTTGCTTGTATGTCGATGACATGCTTGTTGTTTGAAGCGACCTCTCAACTGTAGTTGAAGTTAAAACAATGTTATCCAAAGAATTCAGCGCGAAGAACCTAGGTGTTGTGGACACTATATTAGGTATGAGAGTGAGTTTTGGTAGGCAAGGAATATTCCTTAGTCAATCTCACTGTATCAATAATGTGTTACAAAAGTGGGGATACAGTGAATGCAAAAGGTTTGAAACACCTTATGATTATAACGATAAGTTGACACCTAACGATGGTGCAACGGTGAGATAGTTGGATTGTTCCAAACTAATTGGAAGTCTCATGTATGCAATAATATGCACTAGACCAGACATAGCCTTTGCGGTAGGCATGCTTAGCAGATTCACTAGTAATCCCAGTAAGTCACATTGGAATGCCCTTGAGAGGCTCATGGGTTACCTAAGTGGTACTCAAGAGTTGGCTTTGTGCTACTCTGGACATTCTTCAGTTTTGAAATAATATTCTGTTGCATCGTGGTGCACATAATTTGGTGAAAGTCGACCCACTAATGGTTATGTGTTTACACTATGAGGAGCAGCTGTGTCATGGAAATCTAAAAGGCAACCAGGAATTGCACCCTCATCTATGGAGTCTGAACTTTTTGCGCTATCTTGTGCTGGTGATGAAGCGGAATAGATGAGAAACCTGTTGCTAGATTTTCCAATTAGAAGGTTTAAAGTAACCACTCTTTGCTTGTTTTGCGACAACCAAGCTACAAAAACTGTAGCAACTAATACTCTTTACAATGGTAAGAGATGAACTATCGGTCTTAGACGGACAAAGCTAAACTATCTCATTAAGCAAGGGATTATTACCCTCATTGATGTGAGATCTAAACAGAATATGGCTGATGCCCTTACTAAGGGACTACAAAGAGCTTTAATTGTCAAAACTGTGGGGAAAATGGGGTTAAGAGCTATTGAGTAAAGAAGGCCTTAATGCCCTAGTTATGTTGATAATTAGAACCCATAATAGCCATGGAGAAGTTTAAACTAAAGCATTAATTTGACAGTTAACATGTTTTAGATAATTTTGATGATTTCACATAAATTCCACAAATATATAATGTCATTCCAATTTTGATGGTATTGTATATCTAGAGAATTTACTTAGAATAAACATATTATTCCAATACGAAACATAAAAACTTGTCGATATATTTCCGATGATTAAATTGTCTTTAAATATCATTCCAATTTTGATGATATGTCTTTTATGGATACATGTTTCATTCCAATTTTGATGATTCAGTGATAAACCATGATTGAAATGGCAGTCTTTTCATTCCAATATGAAACATAGTATGGTTCTTGTGTAAAAACTATAAAAGTTCATGTGCTTTATTTGTTAAAGATACTTGATTGTGGTGTTTGTGTTAAAATCTTGCTAGCTATTTTGAATTGTACTAAACTCTTTGTTTGAGCTAGATACTTTTATACAATTTGTTTGAATTCAAAGAGAAATGACTCATGAAATTCTTATTTGCAATATTGAGAAACAGGTGCTAGCAAAGATAATAGAGATGGAATCCTAGATTTCGATTTTGAAGATGATAATTTGCTCGATATGAAGGAGTAATCATGAAGCAGCATGCAAGGATCTTCTATTGCTGATCACTTGCTTGATAAGAACTTCTCTTGAGTTTAAGACTGCATTTTGAGCTTAAAACTCTTTAATTTTGTTTGAAGTTATTTACTTTGTTTAGTTTTGAGACTATGATTTGTTTTATCTATTGGTTTAGTCGTTGTGAACTATTTTGAATTGGATATGGTTTGGAACTATTTAATTATATTGGTTTAATCTTGATTGAACTATTCAGATTTATAATTATATTGGTTCTTATGAAACTATACTTTGATGATGTTTTTCTTATATTATGGACTGCTATCAGCTAGTAGTTTTATAATGAACTGATGAAATATTCTTGTACTTTATATATTGAGAATATAGGAGGATATTGTTGGATATATGGGTATATTCTCTCTATATAAATATTACATGTGTATATAAGTAACACGTGTATTGAACGTACAATTAATTGGATATTGGAACGCGGGTTTATTGGCTTACAACCCGATTTCCAAACCAGTATCTATTCAATAAATATTGGCTTGTGATAACAGTCTAGGGATTCCAATCTTGATACCTAAGGTAAATATCTCGAGCAACTTAGATCTAGATATTAACCTTAATTCCTCTTTGTTAATTTCTCACAAAACTTAACATTTGGGGGGGGAGATCATTTGACTTGCAAGATAAAAGATGGGTATGCCAATTGGGAGGTTGGTAATGGTGGAAAGAGGTGTGGTGGCTGCCGGTGATGACAATGTAGCGAGGGCGATAGAGGCTGTAGTTGAGAATCAACCGCACTAAGAACACCTTCGAAGATACTTCGTCAGTGATACATCTTTTTGTTACTGGTGCTTCTTTATGTTAAATTTTAAATATAAATACTGATATGGATTTTAAAGTACCAAGAGAAGGTAGGAGTCAGGATAGTGATAAGAAATATAAGTTTCTTTTTACGAATGTGGTTATTTCTCAGTAATACAAATTTATATATGCATCATGTAGATGTAATTATATTTATATTAGTCTAAACAGCAATGTAGAAATTTGAATTTGTGCTTATTTTGCAAATTAAAGTTTTTATTTGTAGATAAGATATCAAATTTGAATTTGAATGAACTAAACAGTTTTACTATTAAAAATAGTTTTAAAGTTTTCAGTTATATATTGATTGAATGTTTTTTCAATCAATAAAAGATTTGTTTTACTAATTTCAACAACTTTTTTTCTTGCCAATTTACTTTCCTATAAAAACAATATATGGGGCTAGGGTTTGAAAGCACAGAACCATAATCTTCTTCTTCTTCTTCTTCTTTTTGGTGGACCGTGGAACATCACGAGAGGAAAAAATGATTGCCATATAGCTGACTAATTCTTCTTTAATGATGCTATAAAAAAAAAATCTTCATCTAGATTTCTTTTATTAAAGTGGTAATTCTATTAGGTATCATAAGAGAACCATCCACACTATCGAACAAAGATCAACAAAAACATTATTATGGTTTTAGATGTTATTGATAAGACTACTGCAGAAAATCTTTGCAAAAATAGTATTCTCGTTGAAAAATTTTTAGGATTAGCCCCAAAAAAAGTTAATAAAAACTTCATAGAAGAAGAGGGAAAAAAGTTTTGCACCAAATAGTTTACTTTTGTTTAAAGTTTGTTTTTTTTGTCACCCTCTCTCAATTTGATTATAATTATTATTGTTTTTTTTACCAACTTTTATTCATCATCGTTAAATTGTTTCTGAAATTTTGGATTATTTATAGTATAATAAGATATTGTAGTTAAATTTATTCATATGATTTCTGATCATGCTAAAACTAAAACTTTAACTAATGATTTATTAGTAAATTTTATTTGACAAAAACTAATTTATTAATAATTATATTTTATGTAGATTGTTTATATCAATGGACAATTCCCACTATGAATATTCTTCTGTCAAATCCTTGCAAGAAAATCAACAATTGTTGATTATTAAAGTTTTGGTTAAGAAACATTATGGTGTGAAAGAATACAAAAATAGTAAAGGCATAGGAAAATATCAAAAATGGCACTTTTGGATGATGAGGTAAGATAATTATATATTGTTTAAAAAATTCATACATATACATATATAAATAATTATTATTACTATTTCATCTTATGTAGGGAACTAGAATACTGGCGATAATGTTAAATGAAGCAGTGTAAGCATTCCAACATACGCTTGAGGAGCATAAAACTTACTTAATTTCTAATGGAATACTGAAAAATATCGACAAAAGATATAACAATGTGCACGATAAATCTGACATCATTTTGAAGTTGGGAAGTGTTGTAGATGAAGTTGAGAAAGATCTCATCATTGATAAGGATAGATACAAATATGCAACTGTAGACAAATTTCAAAGTACATCTTCTACTGTATTTAAAGGTAAAAAATTATGTTACTTATTTTTATTATATATATCAAATTGGCTATTACTGATACAGGATATCAAATACTAATTACAATAAACTATAGATCTTCGTTTAATAGAGAAGCAAAATCTTATAGTTGTATGATTCAGGTAATATCGATTAATTAAATTGTATAATAGTTTACAAAATTATTTTGGAATTCATATGTTTTGTCTTAATTTAAGGTAAAACCAATCTCACTTACATTATAGGAGAACTAGCGATCAAGGAAGGAAAAGATGTGAAAGAATTATCACCTAACATGACAATTATTGCAATTACCTCTATAAAAACCTCAAACTTTGGAGGTAATTATATACAACAAAAATTAATAATACTATTTATTATATATATTATTTATTTATTTCTGTTTTTTTTAACAGGATTATCTTTCACATCAACAAACAATACTACAATAGAGATAAACTGAATGAACCAGAAGCAGATCAAATTCGAGAATGGCATAATTTATTATTATTATTATTATTATTATTATTATTATTTTATATATATATATATATATATATATATATGTATATATATATAATTCTTTAATTGTTGCATTTTGGAGTAACATTTATCATTTTTTTTATTATTTCTGTAAATCACCCTTGGGGGGGGGGGGTTGAAGGGGGGGTAAATAGGGTGATTGGTGATTGTGCGAAAAAAATAATTAAATAAAATGCGTAATAACGAGCAAGACACAGCGATATAATGTGGTTCGACCCCCAGGTCTACGTCCATACCACCTACTTGTAGCAATTCTCCGCCACAAGCATTTCACTATACTTTAAATCCTTGTATAGTGATTCTCGAAATTCAGGCCGAGAGACCTATTACACCAGCAGGACTTCTTCAACTAAGTCCCGCAATAACTCACCAAACTGGAAAAGAAAGAAAAACTCTCAAGATCTAAAAAGACCTTGACTGAAGAAAAAAATTTCTCCCACACTCAAAGTATTGATTGAATGACTAGTTCAGAAGAGTTATGATAGCAAGGAGTTAAGAATACACTGTGAATTTGCCTCAATTTATAAAGTAGGAAAATGTATCTTTCCAAAAATGAAAAGATATTTCCAAAATAGTCAGATCTGCACTTGGACGGTCGACCGCAATGATGGACAGTCGATCGTTCATCTTTTAACTCGTAAGTCGAGCGATGACCGGTCGCCTGACTCATCTTTTCCACAGAGATGAGCAGTCGACTGTTGTGACGGTCGACTGTCATTTCGTGCGGTCGACCGCTGTCGTGCAGATTCGACTTTTATTTAGCAATTTTACTTTATATTCTTTCCAAAACTATTTATCAATCAATACTTCCTTGCATATATACTCCTCACTTAAACAGAAGTAAATCTCTATTTTGCTGGATTTCTTGATGATTTGAACCACATGTTTCTTGTGAAGCACTCTTCCATGATTTTTCCAATCCTTTCTTATTCATGCATCTTTTGCTTGTTTTTTAATCTTTTGGATCTTTTATTTTGATTTTCCTTTTCCTGTTTTTCTTGTAAATCTTAACTACAGAAATTAGTAGTAAATGATATGTTTTTTGTACACCAAACTTAGGTCAACAGTTTCAGGATAAACTGTAATGAATTTTTATTAAAAAGTAATTATTTGCAAATAAACAAAAGAAAAGTAATGGATGTGGAAGAAGTCAAACTTATTGACATTCTCTATTGTCTCTATTGTGAAGACGATGATTCTTTTAAGGTATTATAAATAATGACATTATTTTTAAATATGTATTTTTTAAATTCTCTATATGCCTATCAATATTTTGATGACTTCAACTTTTTTTAATATTTCGAGGCAAAATACTACTATTGCAAAGTTTTAATAAAAACATGTCCAAAACTTTAGAGATCCATGGTACATCGCATGCAAAGTCTGTTCAACAAAAGTCAATGTTGAAAATGATGAAACTTATTGTCGAAATGTAAAAAGAATAATCTATATAATAAAACACAAAGGAAGCTATCAAGTGGCTTTCCTTCAATCACCCAAAAAATCAAAGGCCCAGATCTAACCTTACAAAACACATTTTCCCCCCAAAAGTTTCCCCCCAAAACTCAAATTCAAATCTCCCCACCCAAAACAACTCTTTTATTTATTTAATTCTCTCTCTCTCTCTATATATATATAGAGTCCCCTTCGGTTGCACACTACTTTTGGTGAGCACTCTGTGAACACTCACGAAATAGAGATCCTATGAAAAATCCTAACCGCTCATATTGTTCTATATGCCTAAGATAGCCTAACAATAAAAAATCAAGTAATTTAAAGTTCATTTGCCCATCCATCATGCTGTTAGAATTTTCAGTCATACAATTTTGTGATGATGTAAATCATGGACAAATGAATTTCAAATTAATTGATTTTTTATTGTTAGGCTATCTTAGGCATATAGAACAATATGAACGGTTCAGATTTTTCATAGGGTCTCTATTCATTAGTGTTCACGGAGTGCTCACCAAAGTAGTGTGCAACCGAAGATTTCTCTCTCTCTCTCTCTCTCTCTCTCTCTCTCTCTCTCTCTCTCTCTCTCTCTATATATATATATATATATATATATATATATATATTGTAACACTTCAATAGATGGGCAAATAAATTTCATATGATTTGATTTTACATATTTAGACTAATTTAGATGTGTAGATCAATGTGAACGGTTCAGATCGTCAATACGAAGGCGGGAAGGCCGAGTGCACATTTCGTGTGCACCATAGGTGGTGCACAACGGAAGACTTCCCTATATATATATATATATATATATATATATATATATATATATATATATATATATATATATATATATATATATCTACTTATGGAAACATGGACATTTATACCCCAATTTATAATTATTTTTTAGGGAGAATGACCTATTGGCACCTAAAGTTTATAGAAATTACCTACACACACCTAAAGTTTCTATAATACCCAAATAGCACCCAAACTTCTATTATTTGGACCTAAAGACCCCCATCGTTAATTTCTCAGTTAAGTTAGTAGAATATTCCTGGAATATACCCCTTAACGGGTTTAAACCCGTTAAGAGACACGTGAAAAAACCAAAATACCATCCAAACTTTTTTTAATGACTCCCTCTCTCTCTCTCTCCCTCCTCTGTTTTGAAACAGAGCGCCCCAAACCTATCTTCCTCCCTCCTCCGGTGCCACCTCGCGCGACCTCCACGTCTGTCGACGTCGCCATCCCCCTCTGCTGCCTCGCCTTCCTCTGGCCACCGCCTACATCCTAACCCATTCCCCCTACACCTCGCTCCGACCATCACTCCGCTACCCTGCTTGCTTCCACCGTCGACAGTACCATCGAGTCGCTTCCAGCTTTGCCACTTTTGCTCTCCCCTCAACCTCGCCGTCGAGCCATGACTCCCCGCCATCACCACCACGACCGCCTGCACCCCCTTGCTCGAAGCTACACCCTGCCATTGCCATTCGACCACCCAACCCCAAGTTCCTCCTCCTCTCCTTGCTGCAATGCAATCCCTCGACTATCTCTCATTGCTATCACCGTTCCAGTCGCCCCCTCGCACCACCACTGTCGTAGTCGCCATCCCGAACATAGAAGCTTTCTGCACCACCACTGCCATAGTCGCCTTTGTCGTCGCTGTCTGCTTTTCCGTTCTTGCTGTTGTTTTTCTTCGCTGCCTCGACCACCACTCAACTATGATGGATCTTGGGGTGCTTCGGTGGTGTTTGTCGAGGGCAGTGAGCGGTGGTGGTGGTGAGGAGAGCAGCGAAGGTGTGCGGTGGTGGAGGAGAGCAGCGGAGGAGGTGTGCGGTGGAGTCGAGGGTAGTGGCAAAGGTAATGGAGATGGCAAGGAGGTGCTTCGGGTGGAGGAGATGTGGTCAGAGGCGGAGCTCGATGGCGATGGTGGAGAGGAGGTGTGGCGTTTGGGGGGTCGGGCTTTTGGGTTGTCGTCGAAGGGGAAGATGAAGAAATAGAGAATAGAGAAGAAAGAAGGTGGGGGTGGGGGTGAAAAAGTGATTTCACCCCCTAATTGTTAAAAAACTAATGGATTTGGATGCCAGGTGCTTATAGGTCCAATTTTGAAAAGTTCAGGTGTGTTTAGGGCATTACCGTCACTTCTGGTGTGTTTAGGGTATTAGGACAAACTTTAGGTACCTATAGGTCCTTTCCCCTATTTTTTAACATATAATAATGAAAATATGGACTTTTATTTACAACTAATTATTGTCATACTATTCAAACTTGATCTATATAATTGTTGATTTACTTTTTACAAGGCTTTTCATATGCTGTATCGTTCTGAAGATGTGTCGTAGATACGTGCCCACGGACAAATCTAGTGTTGAATATGAGTCAATGTATACAAAACACCATATTGTTAGTTTTCTATTTTTCCATTCTTCAATCAAATTTTAAAAACAAACAAACTAACTAACTAAGAATAAATTGTTTCAGATATACTGTACTGGGATTGGTCGTTGATACACAACTCAAACCATTCATTTTTTAATAATTCAAAATCACAATAAAAGATACAGGTGCAGATGCAGAATTGACTTTATTTGATGAGAAAGTAAGATGCATCATCAACTGTTCTGCAAAAGTCCTAGAACATATTAAGAATAAGATATAATATGTTATTCTCATAGAGTTAAAAATGATTAAAAGCTAATTACTTAAATCTGTAGGCATGAAAAAAATGTCGAAGAATTTGATAAAATGACCAAAAAATGCATTGGAGATGAGTGTACTTTTTTAATCAAATCACAAGATGTCACGTATGGAAGAACAACTAGAAGAACATTGACTGAATGCAAAATAAACAAGGATGAACAAGAAGTTACGAGCAGTTTTAAGTTCAAGAAAGTTAAAGTCAAAAGTGATGATTGATCTTATGAAAAATACGATAATATCAGTTTAAGATTTACTAATTTGTTCTTTTTTAATATCAGTTATAAGTTCAAAAAAGTCAAAGTCGAAAATGATGATTAATCTTATAAAAAATACCGATATTATATCTTTATGTTTTGCATGAAACTATTATTTACATGTTATTTTGTTTACTCATGATAATATTAAGTCTTTAGTTTTAAAATTTTAAGTATTGTGTGTACATAATTAATATATAGTGATTATACTATATATTCATTTTAGTTCTTAATAAAATTTATACTATGATTGACTTTCTCAGCAACATAAAATATTGTTAAAATATTCAACATTCATGTGCACCAAAGCACGTGCACTTGGTGCACAGAAAATTTCAACTAGTATAGTTATATTTTTAAATCAAGAAACTACCATTCTTCAAATCACTACAATAAAAGTCCCATATACCGGCGTTACTAACCCGGCACTTGTAGGAAACGCCAGGGTAGACTTAGTATTTTACACGAAAAAATAAAACTCTTAACATACACCGGAGCTTGCAATAAACGTCGGGATTGTATTCACCGGCGTTTATTAAATAAACGACGGGGTAGGGTGTAGGGTTATTAATTTACTCTCGACTTCAAGTCAACCCCAATTCTAATCTCTCTCTCTCTCTCTCTCTCTCTCTCTCTCTCTCTCTTTCTCCCTCTCGGACTGCTAACCCTGTCATCGCCCCCGCACCGTCGTCCCCTCCGGCGTTCTTCCACCGTTATTTGCTCCAGTGTGCTCCCGCCATCGTCACATTTTTCTCAGGCCTAGGTATAAATATTTCAAACTTTTAATAAATTTTGTATTTATGAATGAAATTATTTGAGATTGTGTGAATGAATAATTAGGGATTGTGGAATCTTGTGGGTTTCAGAATGATGATTGATTATGGTAGGATGAATTTGTGAATGTCTTAATTAGGGTTTGTTGTTATGTTTTGTTTCTTTTCTGATTATTACAAAAAAAGGTATGTATGAGTTCTAATATTAGTTACATTTCATCTCTAATCTCTAATATTATAATGGGAGAAGGCCTAAATCTACCAACGCGTGCATTGCACGTGCATAACTAATATGAAGGAGGTCTCAGGTTCGAGTCCTCACTAAGTCATATTTTTTACTTTAATTTTTTTTAAAATATATTAAATGTGCATCACGTGTTTAAATTATCTATCTATATCTATATATCTATAATAAAATATATAATAACTATTATAATGGAAGAGTTGGAGTTGTAAATCTATCTACTTACGTGCAGTGCACGTGTAACTCCATCTCTCCCATTATAGTCTTCACATTTACTTTTAAAAATATATAACCTTATTTATTATTAAGACATGCATCGCACGTGTAAATCAGAGTTTATTAAATTTTTTTAAAAAATTAATACGTGCATCGCACGTGTGATTACTAGTTACATTTCATGTTTTGTTTTTTTAATTAGGGTTTGCTGTTATGTTTTGTTTCTTTTCTGATTATTACAAAAAATGGTATGTACGAGTTCTAATATTAGTTACATTTCATGTTTAGATAATAGAAGATACGGATTGTTGAATTTGTAAATTTGTGAATTTGTTAATTTGGGTTTGTGGGCTAATTAGATTTTATTTGTAACTTATTTGGAATTGTCGAAATTATGTAACAAGTATATGGTTATTTGTGTGAAGAGAAATGACGATACTAACATTTGTTTATTTGTGTGACATCTTTTAGTGATAATCTTTTAGTGAGATAGATAAGAAGTTAGAATGGAGATACTAACATTACTTTGTACATTTATTAGAATAAGTTATTTACTTTGATGTATTAGTTTTTTGCCAATAGGCTTTGAAATATATAATATATGTAGTTTTTTACCAATTTGTATTTTAACAGAGCACTGCCAGAGTTAAGTATGTTGAGCTGTCTTCCAAAATGGCTTCTAACTCTACGACATCTTCCTTCGACACTGTAACATCCTGGCCCGAAACAGCAATTTTTCTAACAACTGCCCACCACCGGCTTGCCTCATAAAAGGTGTTATAGCTGATTGGTGACCTCTAATCCCAGGCAATTATATATATATATATATATATATATATATATATATATATATGTGTGTACAATTAATTCAAATCCTCCCCGATATGGGACAAACTTCCCACATCCTGTTCTCTCTCTCCCGAAAGAGACAAACAGCGGAGAAGACCAAGGGGGCCCCATTGCCCACATGGACAACACAACTCCCCCCCCCCCCCCCTCTCCTAGGCGGGCCTCACACCTTCCCCTCCACGTCATCCACGTGAAGGCAGCAAGCAAGCAGCCATCTGTTGCTTTTTCCCGTGGGCCCCCTCTATCATGCAACAAATCCCAAACCTCACCACCTATAGAAATCTCTATAGGACACAGCCACTAATTATATATATATATATATATATATATATATATATATATATATATATATATATATATATATATATATATATATATATTCTTAACATGGGATGTTACACTCCCCCCCCCCTTAAGAATTAAGCATCCTCGCTGAAGCTGGGACTTGCAACATAGCGCCAGGATCTCCTTTCTAGTCGATGTGGAGTGGCATACACCTGATTCAACCAAATTTTAATGTACTGCCCCTGGCTACACTGCCAGCGTACTGACCACGGCTCCTTCTCAGGCATACAAGACACACACCCACTCTTACCCACATCAATGTCTAAAGTCGGATCTGATACCATTTGTAATACCCCGGCCCGAAACAACGATTTTTCTAACAACTGCCCACCACAGGCTTGCCTCATAAAAGATGCTATAGCAGATTGGTGACCTCTAATCCCAAATAATTATATATATATATATATATATATATATATATATATATATATATATATATATATATATATATATATATAGGGAAAGCTTCGGTTGAGCACTACTCTAGTGCTCACCGCGTGAACACTAGGCCTTCGGGTATTCATATCAAAAATCCGAACCGTTCACATTGATCTACACATCTAAATTAGTCTAAATATGTAAAATCAAATCATTTGAAATTCATTTGCCCATCCATTATGTGACTATAAAAATAATGATTTTCAGCCATACAATTTTGTAACACTTCAATGGATGGGTAAATGAATTTCAAATGATTTGATTTTACATATTTAGACTAATTTAGATGTGTAGATCAATGTGAACGGTTCGGATTTTTGATATGAACGCCCGAAGGCCTAGTCTCTAGTGCTCAACCGAAGCCTTCCCTATATATATATATATATATATATATATATATATAGAGAGAGAGAGAGAGAGAGAGAGAGAGAAGTGATCAGGTGCGAACGTTTCGCATATAATTAGGAGCGAACTTTTACTACAGCCGTACGTCAATTTGATCACTTCTCTATAAAGAGATCCAACGGCCTGCACTAACTTCACCCCTTCCCCCACTTTCCTTCTTCTTTCTTCTTCGTTTCCTTTTCCGAAACCCAAAAAACCCCAACACCCCGACACCTAGACGACCGCCTCCACCACCTCCGAACACCTCCACCTCCTCGCTGTCAATCGCCGGCCAACACCACCACCTCGCCTTCGTCCAACCGCCATCATCACCCCTCGCCAACTCCATAAAACCCAACACCCGCAACCACCTCCCCGCTGCTCCTCCTCCTTGCCATTATCGCCTTGCCGTCGCTACCAACTCTACCTTCTCACCTCGCCATCAACCTCCCGCAGCTACTCCCGTCGTCGCAGTCGAACAACTGCCACCACATTCCACCTCCTTATCACTCCAAGCTCCTCGCCGTGCTTAGCTCCACCTCCAATCGCCCCCGCCGCCCACCATCGATCGTCACCACCATCGTCGTCACACCCGAGCTTTGTCGCCATCTCCGACGACCACCGATCACCTCGAATCTCCATCATCGCCAATCTCCATCACCACCACCGTCACCCACTCTTCCTCTCCTCCTCGTTGCCGTCAGCTCCCTCCGAGCTCCCCTTCATCGTCGTCGCACTCCGCCATTGCCGCCGCCAACTCAGCTCGAAGCTCCATCCCGAAACTAAAGCTCCTCCTCGCCGCTGCCTTCGCCATTATCGCCGAGCTCCATCGCCATCTCGACCATCAAACTCCTCACCGAACACCCATCTCCACCTCTGAGCTCCTCCCTCTCACATCGTCAGCCACTCCTTTGCCGCTGCACTTGACCCCCGAGCTCCCCTCCGTCACCGTCGTTAAGCCCCAGTCTCACCGTAAGTCTCCCTCTCTCTCTGTCGATCTCTCTCTCTATCTCTCTGTTCTTCTCTCTGGCTCTGTTTCTCTCTCTCTTTATAGAGAAGTGATCAAATTGACGTACGGCTGTAGTAAAAGTTCGCTCCTAATTATATGCGAACCGTTCGCACCTGATCACTTCTCTCTCTCTCTCTCTCTCTCTCTCTTTCCACATCCTGTTCTCTTTCTCCCGAAAGAGACAAACAGCAGAGAAGACCAAGGGGGCCCCATTGCCCACGTGGACAGCACAACTGCCCCCCCCTCCTAGGCTGGCCCCACACCTGCCCCTCCACGTCATCAACGTGAAGGCAGCATGCAAGCAGCCATCTGCTGCTTTTTCCCATGCCCCCCCATCATGCAACAAATCCCAAACCTCACCTCCTATAGAAATCTCCATAGGACATATATATATATATATATATATATATATATATATATATATATATGGGTAAAAGGGATATGAGCAACTTGCTCATTTAATAAATGAGCAATTGTTGAGGTGGCATGCATGTGATACATTGAGTATCTAATCACTTTTATGATTTCCCAATCACATGCATGCCACCTCATCACTTGCTCATTTACTAAATGAGCAAGTTGCTCATACCCCTTTTTCCCTATATATATTCTTAACACGAGATGTTACAGTGACATTATTACTTCAGCGCCATTCTTTGATCGAAATGTGAGGCCCAGAGCGCCATGGTCGTGTGCGTGGATTGGGTATACGGCCAACTTTGCAGTCTGTGCATGTAGTGTTGAGGATCCGAGAGATGAGGAGATATGCTCTTTAAGGTCAAGATTGTCACAGCTTCAAGAGGCATTTACAGCTTTGCTTGAAAGAGAATTTTGACAGATACCCTCTTATTTATCACTTAGCGGAATAGAAAAGTTCCTGGTCTTAACTATGCTTGATAGAATATTTGGCCTTGTCGAAGATGATAAAGGAGAAACTGCCAGTGAGGTGACCAAGCATGAAGGAGGCTGGGTATGGAGCTCTATCCCATAGGGTTTTGTAAGCCTCAATCATTAGCATCACCTTGTTTTCTCCCTTAGATACTCCATTGTGCTGCCTGAGACTTGCCAAATTCTGAAGAGCCCCTCAAATAAATAGAATATCTCATCCTTTACCCCCAAATGATCTGCAAAAATATTACACATCCACCTTATTGTTGTCAATATTTTTTTCTCAAGCTTGATATGTGATGTGGAATAAATAGAGTGGGACAAATCAGAGCCCTCTGATCTCCTCTGGATCCTCTCCCCTGTGATCATCAAGTCAACTGGAGTCCAATGAGCTGTGACCAGCTCAGACCCACAGGCTAACAGGTCCGACCCGACCCTAGGATTCCAAACCTATTTGCCTCTGCCTATAAATACCCAACCCCCTCCTCACTATAAAAGGTAATCAATCTTTCACCACCTGAACCCTAGCTGCCCAGTCTCTTTTTCAGTGACTGACTAGATCATCGGAGGGCCTGTCGCCGGGACTTCTTTCAGCATTTCTAGGCAGTGTGCAGGTACAGAAGATCCGAGCTGAGCTACTACATCCGAACCGAGCAACCGGATCCTAGCCGAGGACCCGGCCTCTACCTCTCTGGTGCTACCCCCGAGCCAATCCTACTCCCGAGGGTCGGACTGACGTCAGTACCACAGTTTCCATTTCACAAATTACAAGAACTCACACCTGCTGCCCCCACACCCCAAAAATAAATAGCAACAGGTTGGCGCCATCTATGGGAAACTTTACTTAGTACTGTCGCCAGACCGAGCCCAGTCAGGGATGTCACCTTGAGTCCAAGCTCTTCCATGGCCCCCAAAGCCCGAAGGGCCGTCACCTCGGCACGACATCCGGACCCTCCACATCACAGCCCCGTGGATGCCCAGGGTTCCAACCAACCTCAGGTCAAAAGCACGGCTAAACCCTCGAACGCGACTGATTTACGCCGCATCATCTTAGATCGGCAGGCCAGCTGAACAAGGGGAGATGCTGCTTCCAACTAAATCTTAAACCATCGCCGACGGCCGTCCCAAGAGCGCGATCCCGAACACAGCCGCTCGCCCCGTGCACAACCGCCCCCGCAGGACCCAGCGGAGCAAGCCCCCATCGTGAGGGTCGAATTCCAAAATTTCCGGGACAAGGTCCTCCTAGCCATCCAAGGTGGCCAGGGCACCGAGGTCCATAATAGTTCTGACCCACGGTCAGGAACAGGGGGCGGCGAATCCTGCGAATCGACTCGTCCCTGAGAACAGACGGGTGCCATCCTTTGGCATTTACAGGAGATGGAAAACTGCCTCGCCCATCTCGGCGAGGGCGGATCGATACCAGGTCATGGTTATCGACCAATTGGACCCCCATTCTTCCCCAAAATCCTGAAGCCGAGATCCCCTGAAATTTCAGGCCTCCTCAATTCGAGACCTAAACGGCAAGGGTGATCTCGCTGATCACATGGAGGGGTTTAAGACCTTCATGATGATTTACAGAGCTGTAGATCCCCTCCTCTGTCGCGCCTTCCCTACTACCCTTTGTGGTCTGGCTCAGGAATGGTACTCAAAACTTACCCCTGGCCCGGTCTTCTCGTTCGAACAACTAGAGGTGGGTTTCCTAGCCCATTTCGTGACCAGCAGGAAGGTCGAGAAGACAAGTGCTACCCTTCTGGAACTCAAACAGAAGGATGGGGAATCCCTCCGTGAGTTCGTTCGGAGATTCACCACCGAGGTGAGGTCTGTCTCCTCCCTCGATGCGGGTGTTGCCTCCGCCACCTTCGGACACAATGTCCGCCATGGCCAGCTCAAGGCTTCCTTAGCCAAAAAGCCACCCGTGGACTTCCCCATCATACTCAACAGGGTCGAGAAGTATATTCGGGACAAAGAGGCCCTCAATCCAGAGGGCGCCAAAGAAGCCACGGCTAAGGGTAAGCGTAAGGCCGATGACGCTGAACCCTTCAAGAAATTTGCAAAATAAATAGCTGGTCTCAAGAGGGTCCCTCTGGTCCACCGATTCGAGAGATATACGCCCCTGACCCAGAACGTCTCGGCAATTTTGATGGAGATCGAAGATAAAGGGATCGTCCGATTCCCTCCCTGACCGATCAACAACGACAAGTAGCGAGACCAAAGGTTCTACTGCCGCTTCCACTGAGACACCGGGCATGATATAGATCATTACCGAGCCCTCAAAGATGAGAACGAAGCTCTCATCCAATGGGGGTATCTGAGGGAGTTCACCCGGGCCAATCCTAAATATCGGAGAGGACCGAGGAGCCCGAGGTGTTGCCTCCGCCATGGTCGACCAGCCAGCTGCCCGAGCGTGATCCCGAACCCAAGGAAACAAGGGGACCAGCTATCCTGTGCTGCGTCCACGGCAGACCCATGGGAGGGGAATCCAATACCTCTCGCAAGGCCTTCATCCGAGAGGTCAACTCTGTTCGGGGCCATCCCTCCCCTCGGGTCCAGCAGCGGGCGGTCTCCTTCTCGGGAGAAGACCTCGAAGGCATCCGGCTTCCACACTGCGATGCCCTCGTCATCAGACTTGTCATGGCCAACTTTGAGGTCCGCCGCATCCTGGTGGACAACGACAGCTTAGTTAACATCCTTTTCTTGGAAGCATTTGAGAACCTCAAACTCCCCCGAGAAAAGCTTAAGCCGGCCGGTTACACCCTTCATGGGTTTTCGGGCGTCCCTGTACAAATTGAGGGAATTGTGACACTAGATGTAATGGCATGCATGACCCCCATCATCCGAACCGAGTCAATGGATTTCATGGTGGTCAATGTCAAGGCGGCATACAATGCCATCCTCGGCCGACCTGGGCATTGTTCATTCCAGGCCGTCCCTTTGGCTACCATCTGAAAATAAAATTCCCCACCAACCTCGAGGTTGGGGTCGTCCGAGGCAACCAGGAGTCGTGCTACATGACTGCGGTCGAGGGCAGCGTATATCCCCTCCACGCAGTAGAGCTCCCTCCCGAGAGGGACCATCCGAAGTCAGAATAGGCAAATGAACTAGAGGAAGTCTTGTTCGAGGTGGAAGACAAATCCGAACATTTTCGTGTGAGCCGCACCCTGTCCCCCGACTTGAAGCCGGGGAAGATTGATTGCATCTGCCGCAACATCGACCTCTTTGCCTGGACTCCATCTGACATGCCCGGGATTGCCGAAGATCTGATCATGCACCGGCTGAGTGTCGCCCCGGGCTCCAAGCCTATTCATCAGAAGCGGTGCAAATTTGCCCCGAAGAGGCAACAAGCCCTAATGGTGGAGGTGGAAAAACTGTTGTCCGCCCGATTCATTCAGGAGGTCAGCTACCCCGAGTGGCTGTGTAACGTCATGATGGTGAAGAAGGCTAGCGAAAGTTGGAGGATCTGCATAGACTTCACAGATCTCAACAAGGCATGCCCAAAAGATCATTTTCCTCTCCCGAACATCGACGCCCTAATCGACGCGACGTCGGGTCACGAGCAGCTAACCTTCATGGATGCTTTTTCAGGCTATAACCAAATCTGTATGTTCCCTCCCTACATCACTAAGACGTATTTTGTTACCGACCAAGGTCTTTACTATTACCGGGTCATGCCCTTCGGGCTCAAAAAAGCCGGAGCCACCTACCAGAGGCTCGTCAACCGGGTCTTTAAAAACCAGATCAGTTGCAACATGGAAGTATACGTCGACGACATGCTCGTCAAAAGCTAGCGAGGTCGGGATCATGTGGACGACCTTGAAGAAGTATTTGGCGTACTCCGATCACATGACACGAGGCTCAATCCCGCCAAGTGTGCCTTCGGCATCTCCTCTAGAAAATTCCTTGGGTTCATCATCAACCAGTGCGGCATAGAGGCAAACCCCGAGAAATCCAGGCCATTGTCGACATGGCCCCTCCCAGAAATGTTAAAGAAGTTCAGCGCCTAACGAGGAGGCTGGCGGCCATTGGCCGTTTTCTCTCAATATTCGGGGAGAAATCACTCCTCTTCTTCAAGGATCTCCGAGGAGCAAAAGGCTTCGAGTGGGGGGACTCCCAAAAAGAGGCATTCGAACAGCTGAAGTCCTATCTCGCCAACCCTCCACTCCCGAGTAAAGCCGAACCGGGGGAACACTCCAACTGTATCTCTCGGCCTCCGAAAGCGCTCTCAGCGCCGTTCTCATCCAGGAGGAGGACGGCGTCCAAAAGCCTTTCTACTACGTAAGCAAAGTCTTGCTTTCAGCGGAGACCAGATATGCCAAAATGGAGAAGGTGGCCTATGCACTGGTAATGGCTGCACGTAAGCTTCTCCTTTATTTTCAAGCACACTCTATTCAGGTCCTCACAGAACAGCCTCTCAAAGCCATACTTCATAAACCCGAAACTTCCAGCCACTTGGTCAAGTGGTCGATGTTGTGAAATCTAGTTACCTAAATAAATAGATAAAACTAGACACAAATTATAAAAACCTCGCAAGTGCACGAATCGTTTGAAGAAGCGTAGCGGCAAGCAAGGGTCGATCCCACAGAGATTGTAGACTTTAACTTACTAATCAATAAAAAGAATAAGAATCATAAAGAGTTGTTTTAAAAGTCTAAAAGAAATAAAAAGATTAAAATTAAATTAAGAAGTGTTACGATTTGAGTCACTAATATCTATTTAAGTAGTTGGGCATTGATTTCCACCTATAGTCAGTAATGCGAAGTTATCCACTACTCTTGTTACTCATGTTTATTCCCTTCAAGGGCATGGTATCTACTCCTTAAAGTACTGTTTCCCTAAGCCAAGAATTAGGCATGGTATCTACTCTAATTCATTTCTTTCATCAAGTGTTTAGCATGGTATCTACTAAGTTGTACTTGAAGAAAACATAAGATCAGTGGAAACGAACAAACACTCAAGGTTCTAGAAATTGGTATCAGATCTAGATCCCTTAAGTTGATTAAACCAAGAACCCCTAGAGATTCCCTTGTTACAAGTTATGAACACGAGATACGGGTCGTCTCAATATGCTCACATAACAGATTCAGATCTATAATACACCAACTTATAATCCCAAGTTCGGATCAGTCGACTGCAGTCTACTGGCTGTCACTTCAGTCGACTGCCCTAGGTTTCTGAACTAGTTTGATTACTATAAATCTATTCCAATACTCTCAGATTTAATCAATAAGCAATAAAGTAGCACTTAGAAAAATATAAGCATCACATGACTACGGTTTCAATCTACCCAACTATTAAATTAGTTGCACATAATACAACCTTTATTGATTAATATAATAGAGTTCATGACTACAATGAAAATAAAGAGAAGAATAGAAGAACACTGATTTGTATGATATTGATCTTGAGCCCAATCAGCAATCGTCTTTCTTCTTTGATGCTAGCTATTGATGGCCTTTCTTGGTCGGTCCAGCCGTCTTTAGATATTCCGAGCATAGCGCATCCCCTGCATCTTGGTTGGTATTTATAGAACACAGCTAGAGATTTAGGGTTTTTACCCTTTTGCATAAACGCCCTCTTCTTTTATTTATTTCTTTCCTTATCTGATTGGCGATATATATATCTTTCTCTTTTCTTCTTTCTTTCCGTATCTGCTTTGATTTGTATTTGGATTTGGATGAATCTTTAATTATCTTATCTGTTGACTCTGCCGCCGATCAGTCGACTGGTGTTGGATATAAGTCGACTGTGTCGAGACTTCAGTGGGTTCATGATTCATTAGCCCAGTCGACTGTTGTTGGAAGAGTCGACTGTGCCGAGCAGCTTCAGCTTCTCTGTTCAGTCGCCTGTTGGCATACTCAGTCGACTGATTTCTTCAGTTCCTTATGTATCATCCTTAAAATCCTGAATCTGCTTCGTTTCATACTTTTATGCTGTTTCCTGTGGAAAAGAGAAAAGGAGAGTAAAATACCATATATAGAGCATTTAAATGTCTAATTGGACTAAAGTTATTGCTCTAAAATGTGAATAATATTGTGTTCATCAAATACCCCCAAACTTAGATTTTGCTTGTCCTCAAGCAAAGAGTGAATTTATGAACAAGGGAATAGTAATAATAGACTCAACTATCAAACCAAGAATTCTCATGAGCATCAAAGTAAAAAGTATAAACAATTTCAGATGAAGTAAAACTAAGTATACCCACTTTCTCCAGTGCAATTGTTTAGTCATAATCTCCAAACCCAATCATATTTGTCATGCCATTAATGTAGTTATAGTATGCGATTACTCAATCTGTGATTATCTCTTTTCTCTACTACAAACCGAGTAGCAAACTAGAGGGTTTTTTTTTTTTTTTTTTTTTTTCATAGTCTCTTCTCTAAAGTGGTCACTTGCCTTTTGACGCGAATGCAAAACATTTGTGATGAATCCACCCGGTTACTCAACAAGTCACAAACTTTAAAGTGCTTTGCATACTCATATTTCAAGTTACCGTTTGACGTAAAGGTAAACATTGGTGATGAATACCCCTAGTTACTAAGCACTCAAAACATTGGAGTATATTGACTTTATTCAAATATATATATATATATATATATATATATATATATATATATATATATATATATATATATATATTTATCACTCTATTTACTTAAACTCAATTTAGGACTAGATCTAAAGGAATAATCACCAGAAAAAGGTATCACATTTGTTTATTATGTATAATCGCATGACTTATACAATTTTTGTAAGGAATTATGAAACTCAACAATCCTAAAGTAAATAAGTATCCTTACTCTTACTTTATAAGAAATTATTTATCTAAAAAAAATCAAAAGACTCCATATAACTAAATACCCCTAATACCCCCAAACTTAGATGGAACATTGTCCTCAATATTCGCACAAAAATTTAAAATAAATAAATAGGCATGTGTTACCATCTAGTAAGGAGAGTAAAAATAACTAAAGGAAAATAATAATGATTAACTGAAAGAAAATAAAGGGAAAGTGTAAATACTCCCCTGAAAAATTGGGTTGCCTCCCAATAAGCGCTGTGTTTCTTGTCTTCAGCTAGACTTGATGAGTTTGTGCCCTGTATTGAATGACTCGTGGCTCACAACTCATCTTATTATAAGGTTTTCCCCCTCTGCCCATTCTCCTTGAACGTTTGATTTTTTCGTCAATGCTCCATGTGGGGGAAACCTTTGTAACATGTTATGGACCGTACCATCTTGACATCAGTTTGTCAGCAATGGTCCATCTTAATGCACCATTGTGGTTTTGCAAGACTCCCTGCAGCCTTGCTTCTTCGTTCATCTTGAACTTTGCAGCAACTGTCACCGGTACTGTCTGGTTGTTTCCCAAATATTCATGTAATGGCTTCAGCTCCACATCTGGTGACCTTGTAGCAGTCGACTTATTCCATTCACCAGTCGACTTGTTATGTTCACCAGTCGACTTATACTGTTCATCAGTCGGCTGGTCTGGGAAAACACAAATGTTATCAGACACAAAATTTTTAAATGCAGGTGCAAGCTTACCTGAATATGATGTTGGAGGTTCAAGGTGATGTACTGTCTCTGCAATCATCCAGTCATCGTATTCCATTTCAACTTGCGATAGTAGTGGAGGGTGTGCAATTGTTGCTGGTAATGGATCAACACTATGTTCCTGAAATGTTTAGTCACAAATTTCCTGAACCACATCAATATTATAACATTCATGATCATCGTGTGGAAATTGTGGTGCATCAAACATTGTAAATTCAATCTCTTCCTCTAGTGTTGTCCTTGATTGGAGCTGCTCCTGTCCTCCAAGATTAGGTATGGTGTGTGATGGGAATTCTCCTGCCTTTCTTTCACTTATCTCCTGAGCGATTTGACCAATTTGAAATTCTAATTTTTGAATGGCCTGTCCTTGTTGATTGTTTGTTTGCTGTTGCTGTTGGAGTAGTTGAAGAATGGTGGATTCGAAATCCAATTTATTCTTTTCTTGTTCTGGCCTATCATACCCATTCCCACCCTGGAATTGCTGCGTATGCCCTGGTGTGAATTGATGGCCTTGATGGTTTTGCCACCCTGGGTCATACGTGTTTGAAAAAAAATTGTTCTGGAGCGGGTACATTCCCTGTTCTTCGTAGTTTGTGTGCTCCTGATCTGCGAAAGAAAACATGGGACATGAATTAGTTGTATGGTTAGATTGAAAACAATTTGCACAAATTTCTTTTGGTTGGTTCTTTACGCCACCCAATGTTGAATTTACAAGCATATCAATCTTTTTGTTCATGGTTTCCATTTCTAATTGCATGTTATTATTATGAGAAATTTCGTATACTCCCTGTTTTTTCGAAAGACCCCTCCTAGTTGAGAATTGTTGTGAGTTCTCGCTGAGTTCTTCAAATAACTTTATAGCCTCATCAGCACTCTTCCTCATCAACATTCCATTGCAACCTGCATCTACAATTGCTTTGTTAGCGTCATTTAAACCCTCATAAAATGATTGTACCTGGTCATCCTTAGGTATGTTATGCGTAGGACACTTGAAAAGCTTATTTTTGAAGTCCTTCCATGCCTCGAAAAACAAATCGCCATCTTTTTGTTGGAAAAGTAGAATCTCCCTTTTTAGTTGTCTGGTTTTCTGGGTTGGAAAGAACTCCTTCAAGAATTTTGTTGCCAATTGCTCCCATGAATTAATTGATCCTGGTTCCAAAGAATTATACCACAATTTAGCATTAAGTTTTAGAGAAAAAGGAAACAAGATTAACCTGATTTGTTCAGAGGTAAGCCCTTGATTGCTTTGTGTCCTGCAAAGATCAAATAAGTCTTGTAAATGTAGATGCGGATCTTCGTCTGTTCTACCAAAGAAGTGGGGCACCATGCTGAGTAATTGATGTGACAGATGCATATTCCCTGTGACTTTGGGTTGAAAAGCTATGCAAGAAGGGTTCTCAATATTCTTAGGAATGAATTTGTCTTGCATTGGTACTTGGTTTAAAAAAATTTCACCCATTGTTGCTTTTTTTTAAAAAAAACCTCTGTATAGTCGACTGATCCTTGGGACAGTCGACTAGTCTGCCTGTGCCGAATGTAACCTGAAAGAAAATGTTAGAAAAGAAAAAGAAGAAATAAAATAAAATAAAAAGAAAAAATTTTACTGATTTGTAAGTTAAAATACTAGACAATCCCCGGCAGCGGCGCCAAAAACTTGTTGTAAAATCTAGTTACCTAAATAAATAGATAAAACTAGACACAAATTATAAAAACCTCGTAAGTGCACGAATCGTTTGAAGAAGCGTAGCGGCAAGCAAGGGTCGATCCCACAGAGATTGTAGACTTTAACTTACTAATCAATAAAAAGAATAAGAATCATAAAGAGTTGTTTTAAAAGTCTAAAAGAAATAAAAAGATTAAAATTAAATTAAGAAGTCTTACGATTTGAGTCACTAATATCTATTTAAGTAGTTGGGCATTGATTTCCACCTATAGTCAGTAATGCGAAGTTATCCACTACTCTTGTTACTCATGTTTGTTCCCTTCAAGGGCATGGTATCTACTCCTTAAAGTACTGTTTCCCTAAGCCAAGAATTAGGCATGGTATCTACTCTAATTCGTTTCTTTCATCAAGTGTTTAGCATGGTATCTACTAAGTTGTACTTGAAGAAAACATAAGATCAGTGGAAACGAACAAACACTCAAGGTTCTAGAAATTGGTATCAGATCTAGATCCCTTAAGTTGATTAAACCAAGAACCCCTAGAGATTCCCTTGTTACAAGTTATGAACACGAGATACGGGTCGTCTCAATATGCTCACATAACAGACTCAGATCTATAATACACAAACTTATAATCCCAGGTTCGGATCAGTCGACTGGCTGTCACTTCAGTCGACTGCAGTCTACTGGCTGTCACTTCAGTCGACTGCCCTAGGTTTCTGAACTAGTTTGATTACTATAAATCTATTCCAATACTCTCAGATTTAATCAATAAGCAATAAAGTAGCACTTAGAAAAATATAAGCATCACATGACTACGGTTTCAATCTACCCAACTATTAAATTAGTTGCACATAATACAACCTTTATTGATTAATATAATAGAGTTCATGACTACAATGAAAATAAAGAGAAGAATAGAAGAACATTGATTTGTATGATATTGATCTTGAACCTAATCAGCAATCGTCTTTCTTCTTTGATGCTAGCTATTGATGGCCTTTCTTGGTCGGTCCTGCCGTCTTTAGATATTCCGAGCATAGCGCATCCCCTGCATCTTGGTTGGTATTTATAGAACACGGCTAGAGATTTAGGGTTTTTACCCTTTTGCATAAACGCCCTCTTCTTTTATTTATTTCTTTCCTTATCTGATTGGCGATATATATATCTTTCTCTTTTCTTCTTTCTTTCCGTATCTGCTTTGATTTGTATTTGGATTTGGATGAATCTTTAATTATCTTATCTGTTGACTCTGCCGCCGATCAGTCGACTGGTGTTGGATATAAGTCGACTGTGTCGAGACTTCAGTGGGTTCATGATTCATCAGCCCAGTCGACTGTTGTTGGAAGAGTCGACTGTGCCGAGCAGCTTCAGCTTCTCTGTTCAGTCGCCTGTTGGCATACTCAGTCGACTGATTTCTTCAGTTCCTTATGTATCATCCTTAAAATCCTGAATCTGCTTCGTTTCATACTTTTATGCTGTTTCCTGTGGAAAAGAGAAAAGGAGAGTAAAATACCATATATAGAGCATTTAAATGTCTAATTGCACTAAAGTTATTGCTCTAAAATGTGAATAATATTGTGTTCATCAGTCGATTGAGCTCAGTCAGTACGACATCAGCTACCAGCCCAAGACAGCCATCAAGGGCCAGGCCCTCTCCGAATTCATCACGGAATGCACTATTTCCGAGCCATCCGACATCCAGGAGACCAACCCGATGTGGGAGGTTTATGTCGACGACTCGTCTTGCGAGGGGGAGTGGAGCGGGCGTCATCCTGAAAGGTCCCGATAATTTTGTACTTTAGTATTCTCTCCGTCTAAATTTCCTGGCTTCGAACAACGAAGCAGAATATGAAGCCATGATCGCTGGGCTTAGCCTAGCACACAGGGCCGGATCCAGACACATCAAGGCCTTTAAGGACTCCCAGATCGTGGTCAACCAGATCACCGGGGAGTATGAAGCTCGCGACGCTCGAATGGTGCAGTACCTGGCGGTGGTCCATCACCTCCTGGCAGCCTTCGAGTACCACTCGGTGGAACGAATCCCCAGGGAACAGAACGTCCAGGCAGATTCATTATCGAAGCTCACCTCGTCATCCTTCGAGGGGCACGACCGCACCATTTTGATCGACACTTGACAGTGATCAGAACTTTCCACCCCCAAGCCTTGACACCTGACGGTGATCTCGAGCACATGGGTAGCTTTCTCAAGCTAAGGCAGTGAAGCTCATCGCTCCTTGCCGACCCCGAAGCATCGAAACCTGACGGTGATCTCGAGCACATGGGTATCTTTTTCAAGCTAAGTCAGCGAAGCTCATCGCTCCTTGCCGACCCCCAAGCCTCGACACCTCACGGTGATCTTGAACACATGGGTAGCTTTCTCAAGCTAAAGCAGCGGAGCTCGTCACTCCTTGCCGACCCCCAAGCCTCGACACTTGACGGTGATCTCGAGCACATGGATAGCTTGCTCAAGCTAAGGAAGCGGAGCTTGTGGCTTCTTGCTGACCCCCAAGCCTCGACACCTGACGGTAATCTCGATCACATAGGTTGCTTTCTCAAGCTAAAGCAGCGGAGCTCGTTACTCCTTTCCAACCCCCAAGCCTCGACACTTGACGGTGATCTCGAGCACATGGGTAGCTTTCTCAAGCTAAGGCAACGAGGCTCGTAGCTCCTTGCCGACCCCCAAGCCTCGACACCTAACGGTGATCTCAGAAACATGGGTAGCTTTCTCAAGCTAAGGCAGCGAAGCTCGTCGCACCTTGCCGACCCCCAAGCCTCAACACCTAGCGGTGATCTCAAGCACATGGGTAGCTTTCTCAAGCTAAGGCAGCGGAGCTCGTCGCTCCTTTCCGACCCCCAAGCCTCGACACCTGACAGTGATCTCGAGCACATGGATAGCTTTCTCAAGCTAAGGCAGTGGAGCTCGTTGCTTATGCCAACCCCCAAGCCTCGACACCCGGCGGTGATCTCAAAGTCAACAAAGCAGAGGAAGTGTGTAGAGTTTTTGCCCCCTTCAGAATGAGTTTTGGGAATCCAAGTGGCACTAAAGGGTTGGCACCTAGTAGGAATATCATCCATCGAGTTAAATCTTTAAAGAGGGTAAGAAGATATGCAACAGTCCTAAGTCATTCAATCTTTACTGCCACTTCGTGTGGAATCTTTCTGTGTCGAACCCCAAGCCTCGATGCCATGCGGTGACCATGAGCATAAGGAGGCCTTCGACCCTCGCGTCCTCGCAACTCGGCTCGGACTCCGAGTTCTTAAGGTGGTATCATCGGGATAGCCAAAGTCCTAAACCTTCGACTGGGACGTCAGCTAACCCCCTTACCCAAAATTTTCGTTAAGACTTAGGACGCTCGCCTTTCGGCAAGCGCCCCGAGTCCCAGACCAGGGATCGACCCACCTTTCACCCACTAGCGATTGGGGATAAACAGCACTCATAGTCGTTACCCCCAATTGGCAGAGGGTGGCAGGAGAGCGACCGACCCTGGACTCCCGAGCAAAAAATTCAATTAAAGCCCTTGCCCTCGGCAAGCGCCCCGAGCACCGCCTCCAGGGTCGACCATCTTCTCACCCGCTGGCAACTGAGGATAAACAACACTCATGACCGTTACCCCCAATTGTCAGAGGGTGGCAGGAGAGCCACCACTCTAGGACCCCCGAGCAAAAATTTCATGTAAGGTACTTACCTTCGGCAAGCACCCTGAGAACCATCTCTAGGATCGACCCTCCTTTTACCCGCTGGCAACTGGGGATAACCAGCACTCACAGCCGTTACCCCCAATTGTCAGAGAATGGCAAAAGAGCCACCAGCAACGAGAACTCACAGTGAAGTGAGACAATTTCTGGTAAGGGGGTGACGGTTTCATAGCCCACAGGATAACCGCATTTATGACGTGGAAAGATAAAACGGCAGAAGGCAGGACGTCCTCCATTAATGACGTTGGAAGGCGTAAACGTCCCCACATTAATGACATTGGAAGACAAAACATCGTCCACTGCCAGGCTTTCAGGATCCCTCGCCCTCGTCATCATCCTCCCGCTCCAACACGTCCTTCGGCCCGGCCATCGAGGACCTGCCATCGGAAAGCGGAAGCCCTAGCTTTCTTACAAGCTGAAGGAGCTCGGTTCCAGAACCAAACGGGCCTTCTTCGGCCCTACGTTCTAGCTACATGGCAAGATTTCTCAATCTCACAAATCCTCGACCCTCGACTCGGCTCCTGAACCAAGCAGGGATCCTCCCTCAAGCCCTCAACGCTTGTTATCAAAAACCAGTTTAAGAAAATCAAAAAGATTTTTATATTTATAAGCACCTTGGTAGGCCCCAATACAATAAGATTTATTACAACAGATATCGCTTCGACCTAAACTATCCTCAGAGCCCCTCCGAACTGACACGGGCTCACTCAAACCTCGTCGACCAGCTTGGCTCCATGGCCCGCAAGTAGAATCCATAGGAGCAGCCAAGGTAGACACACCAGCCACAAAGCTTTGGGAATCGCTCAGCCTCATATATTCCAACTGCCGAATCGGAGACGGCTCATAGCCCGGGAGCGCACACCTCTCGAAGAGACCGACATCCCCAACATCGTCTTGTAATGCCGGATCTCGATCTGTTTCTCCACAATAACCTCGCGAAGGAGCGGCTCCGAGGTAGGCCTTTGAACCAAGGCACTTTACATGGAAAATCCGAGGCCCACACCTTCGAGGTTGCGGTCGACTATCGCCTTCTTCAATTGAGCCGCTTCAGCGCTCAGCTCCTTCGACTTGTTTCGGAAGTAGTGGAAAGCGACATCGTGATCGCGAGCTTTCTACCGATATCGGTCAAGAGTGGACTCCAAAACCCTGATCTTGCTCCAAAGCCAGGTCACCTCGGATCTTCGAGGATCAGACTCGAGGAAGGAAGCCGACATCTGATAGAAATGAAACAAAAAATCATTCCAAAGCCAGGAATTCACAACTTACAATCTCGAAAAATTACAAAAAGTCTAAAAGGGTCGGACAGGAAAAAGTCGAAGTCAAACACTTGGCCAACCAAAAATCCTTTGTCATAAATTAGAATACTTTTACAAAATACTGCGGTGGCCAGCCCACCTTCGACAAATACCATGTCGAAAACAAAAAGAAAAGGAAAAAAAAGCAACTACGGCGTAGGGCCAACCTCTCCCTCGGGTCCAACAGCGACCACGGGGTTGACGACCGGCTCGGCGCTGGCCCCTTCGGCTCCGCCTTCCCCTTCTGCTGGCACATCTCCCCTGGGGGTCTTCGGCAGCTCGTCAACCGCCATGTCAAAGTCGAAGCCCGTCAGATGCAAGGTTGGATAGAAGTGCTTGACATGGCTCAGTGCCTTGTCGTACACCTCGTTCTGGGCCTCGATGACAATGTCCTGGGCCTTCAAGGTCAACAACCCCTTCTACACCTCAAACGCCCTCCTCAGTGTCGCCTCCTTCTTCAGTGCATCTTCGGCCATCGAGGCTATGTCGACCTTCAGGGACTGCTCTTGCTTCATTAATGCATCTAGGGTGAGCTTCAGGTCCATCATCTCGCATTTATAGCGATTGGTCTAGCTCCGCTCGTACTTCAACTCTAAGTCGTGGATCCTCATCACCTGATAGCCGGACAGAAAAGCCTACAACCGAGTAAAAACACTTGAGTAAAAATAAGGTCGCGGAGAATAAATGCGTGAAGACAGAAATATAAAGCCTCGAAATTTACCTGTATGCTCGCCTGAGCCCACCTCTTGTAAGCCGACTCGAAGGTGTCGACGCCCATGCTTTGCCGGTCCTGAGGCGTGGCCATCTTGTCCATGAACTCCATGGCGATGGGGCCCTCTGTCAGGGTATCCCCCTTCTAAATGGACCAGTCTGGGGCCCAAGGCTAGAGCCCTTCTTCCCCGACCATGGTTTGGGCATCAGCATGGAGAGGAAGGACACCCCCTTGCACGACCTCCATCACCTTCGAGGCTTTGGAGCTCGGCACGATCGCGGTCTCCCTCGACTGACTGGTCTTCGTCCTCTTCGCCTTCGGCTCAAGCTGAGCCTCGGAAGCCGCTCTGGAAGAGGCTCCAGTCTGCTTCCCCTTCTCGGATTGCTCCACCTTTTGCTTCTTCAGGGCGAGCTTCCTCTCCTTGATTGCTTCAGGGTCCATCTCTGTAGGAAGACCCATTAAAAAGCGATGAGCACAGAAGGGATTTACTAAAATAAAAAATGAACGAAAAACATACGGGATGGGGTGGGGCTCAGTCCGACGTGGGCCATGTGACTCTCTGTCACCTTCGGCCAACTTATGTTGTGGCTCTTACGGAGACGCTCCACAAAGGCCCACTCCTCAGCCGAAAGAACACCCTTCTTGGGTCCCTTGAAATTGGGCTTGTAGAAATTCGACCTCGTCGGGATCTCCTATGGCTCGTCGCACCAAACGACAAAGTACTTCTTCTTCCATTCCTTTATCGAGTTGGGGTGGCCATGCACGACCTTACCCCCGCTCTGAGGCGACACGTAATAAATCCGCTCGAACTCCCCTGACGAGCTAACTCCTATCATAGCCTGGAAGATATTCAGCCTCAGCGGCACTCTCCTCTCTTCGCACAACAGGACGAAGCTCACCATCTGCTTCCACGAGTTTGGCTCAAACTGCATCGGGCATAATGAGGCCCAATTCAGAATGTTACAGATGAAGGGATGGATGGGTAGCCTTAACCCCGAGGAGAATGCATCCAAAGGGAAGATGTAGTACCAGGGTGCTAGAGGGTCGGTAGGCCTGAGACCGGCGCTGGCGACCATCAACTCGAACTCCCTCCCAATGAAGTAGCTCGCTCGGATCACAGATAGGTCTTCCCCTTTCACAATCGTAGGGGTACCGTCCATCTTGATCTTCACCTGACTCGGCAAAGAGGGTTGTATCCCGTAACGAACTAAGTCCTTGACATCGTCCGGGTACTTCCTAATCGACCGCGGCTGAGGCAAGAACAGAACTTCTAGCTTTCGGAGAGCTATCGCCTTATCCGGACTGCAGGGCATTGTCTACTTCATCTTCTTCTTCCGCTCCTTAGGAGCCTTCTCGGGCGACAGAGTCGATAATGGCTCGAGGACCGAGGCCCTCGAGGAGGAGCCCATTCCCTCGGCCCGGGCACCATCGGCAGCTTGCGTCTCCTCGGTGGGGGGACCCCCCGGGAGATTCCTCCTCCTCTTCTCGTCATTAATGACTTCAATGGGGCACTCCTCTTCCTCCGAATCGCTGCTCTCCACCACAAACGGCTTGCGAGTGTGCAGCGGCTGCACGGCGAGCACTTCCTCTTCCGTATCCCAATAAGTCGACGAGGTTGACAAACCAATGTCTGTACCACTGCCGGGGGTTGAGGCGAAAGAGCCGGATTAAACCCTGGACATGTTAAAATTACTAACCTGGGTGAAGCTTAACGAAAGATCGCCAGAAAGCTCACGGAAAAGTCCTAGAGAGAGAAGCTCTGAGTTCTAGACAAAGAGAGTAAATGTGAGAAGTGAAAGGGGAGGGGGATGCGTATATATAGAGGATTAAAACTCCTCGATTCTCGTAAAAAATAGTTACTGTAACTCCTCGATTATTGCAAAAACGGTTCCTATAATCTCCTAGCCGACCACCTATGCCTCGACGCTCGACAGCTACCTCGAGCATAGGGGTAGCTTCCACAAGCCAAGTCTCTCAGGCTCGCCTCCGCCTGCCGACCCCCTAAGCCTCAATGCTCGACAGCTATCTCGAGCACAGGGGTAGCATTCATGAGCCAAGTCTCTTGGGCTCACCTCCGATGGCCGACCCCCTAAGCCTCGATGCTCGACAATTATCTCGAGCACAAGGGTAGCCTTCACACGCCAAGTCCCTTGGGCTCGCCTTCGCTCGTCGACCCCCTAAGCCGCAACGCTCGACCTAGATCTCGAGCACAGGGGTAGCCTTCACACGCCAAGTCCCTTGGGCTCCCCATTGCTCGCCGACCCCCTAAGCCTCGATTCTTGACCTAGATCTCGAGCACAGAGATAGCTTCCACAAGCCAAGTCTCTAGGCTCGCCTCCGCTTGCCGACCCCCTCAGCCTCGATGCTCAACCTAGATTTTGAGCATAGGGGTAGCTTCCACAAGCCAAGTCTCTTGGACTCGCCTTCGCCTATTGACCCCCTAAGCCTGGATGCTTGACCTAGATCTCGAGCACAGGGGTAGCTTCCACAAGCCAATTCTCTTGGGCTCGCCTCCGCCTGCCGAACCCCTAACCCTCGATGCTCGACAGCTATCTCGAGCACAAGGATAGAACTCACGAGCCAGGCCTCTTGGGCTCACCTCCGATTAACGAACCCCTAAGCATCGACGCTCGACATCTATCTCGAGCACAGGGGTAGCCTTCACACGCCAAGTCCCTTGGGCTTGCCTTTGCTCGCCGACCCCCTAAGCCTCGATGCTCGACCTAGATCTCGAGCACAGAGGTAGCTTCCATAAGACAAGTCTCTCTGGCTCGCCTCCGATTGCCGACCCCCTCAGCCTCGACGCTCGACAGCTATCTCGAGCATAGGGGTAACTCTCACAAGCCAAGTCTTTCGGGCTCGCCTTTGCTCACCGATCCCCTAAGCCTCGATGCTCAACCTATATCTCGAGCATAGGGGTAGCTTCCATAAGACAAATCTCTTGGGCTCGCCTTCGCCTGCTAACCCCTTAAGCCTCGATGCTCGACAGCTATCTCAAGCACAAGGGTAGCATTCACGAGCCAAGCCTCTTGGGCTCACCTCCGATTAACGAATCCCTAAGCATCGATGCTCGACAGCTATCTCGAGCACAGGGGTAGCCTTCACACGCCAAGTCCCTTGGGCTTGCCTTTGCTCGCCGACCCCCTAAGCCTCGACGCTCGACCTAGATCTCGAGCACAGGGGTAGCTTCCATAAGCCACATCTCTCGGCCTCGCCTCTGCTTGCCGACCCTCCGAGCCTCGATACTCGATAGCTATCTCGAGCACAGGGGTAACTCTCACAAGCCAAGTTTTTCAGGCTATCCTTCACTCGCCGACCCCCTAAGCCTCGACGCTCGACCTAGATCTCGAGCACATGGGTAGCTTCCACAAGCCAAGTCTCTTGAGCTCGCCTCCGCCTGCCGACCCCCTAAGCCTCGATGCTCGACAGCTATCTCGAGCACAGGGGTAGCATTCACGAGCCAAATCTCTTGGGCTTGCCTCCCCCTACCGACCCCCTAAGCCTCGATGCTCCACAGCTTTCTTGTGTACAAGGGTAGCCTTCACACACTAAGTCTCTTGGGCTTGCCTCCGCTCGCCAACCCCATGAGCCTTGGCGCTCAACAACTATCTCGAGCATAGGGGTAGCCTTCACACACCAAGTCTCTTAGGCTGGCCTCCGCTCGCCAACCCCATGAGCCTCGGTGCTCGACAGCTATCTCGAGCACAGGGGTAACCCCCTCGCAACCATGGCGACCCCGGCTCGGCGACCTCTCCCACCTTCGACACTCCGAATCGACCCCATTCAGCCTTAAGAATGGTGGGAATCACCCGAACCACGTCGACGACGCTTGATAGTATACCCTCAAGCTCGGCCATCAGAACTCACTCCAGCTCGGCGCCGACCCTAACCAACCCATGCCAAAGAAAATCTGTTCCCACTCTTCTCCCTGGAAACCGACTACTCCACAACTGGCCTTACCCAGCCCTACAGGGGTTGGGGGCTTGTGATGTGGAATAAATAGAGTAGGACAAATCAGAGCCCTCTGATCTCCTCTAGATCTTCTCCCCTGTGATCATCAAGTCACTTGGAGTCCAACGGGTCGTGACCAGCTCAGGCCCACCAGCTAACGGGTCCGACCCGGCCCATTAGGGTTCTAAACCCATTTGCCTCTGCCTATAAATACCCAATCCTCTCCTCACTATGTAAGGTAATCAATCTTTCACTGCCTGAACCCTAGCTGCCCAGTCTCTTTTATAGTAACTGACTAGATTGTTGAAGGGCCTGTCACCGGGACTTCTCCCGGTGTTTCTCGGCGGTGTGCAGGTACAGAAGATCCAAACCGAGCTACCGAATCCAAGCCGAGCATCTGGCCTCTACCTCTCTGCTGCTACCCCCGAGCCGGTACTACTCCCCAGGGTCGGACCAACGTCAGTACCACAGTTTCTATTTCATAAATTACAAAAACTCATAACTGCTGTCCCCACACCCCAAAAACAAACAACATCAGTACTTGGTAAGCAACTAATAGTCTCTAAATTGGTAGATCTGTTTTCTTTTAATTTAATCACGAAAAACGGTAATAATTAATTGTCCGTACAATTTCCCACCGAGCTATATCGATAATTATGTAAAAAAAAAAGAGTTTGCTATATAATTATATAAATATGATGTTCATTTCCTCATAAGCTTTTTTTGATAACGGGGATAGAGTCTTAAGACTCCAGCCCAATAAAAAATTAATAACTAAACGGTCTTACAACCACAACCAATTTTACACGTAGTAAAACTGATACATCGCAAAAAAGAACAACAAATAAACTAAAATCAACAACGAGAGCAACACGACCCATTGTTGCCCGATCCAAACCAGAAAAAAGCAACCAGCCAGACTCAACTCAGCCGAAAACGGGGGAAATTGATTGATTGATGAACCTTGGAGAGACAGGGGATCGGTTGGTGGAGGAATAAGTGAGGTGGGCAACAGAGTCGATCTGCGCAGAGAGTGCTGCAGGTTCAGCAAGTTAGTTCACTTTTTTGAAAATGTACAGAGGATACTTTTTTTTAGGAACAGGATAGTGCCTTGCGGCACTACAGAGGATACTTTTGAACTATTAACGTCATAGACAGTTAAATAAACATTGCAATTACCAGCTTAAAATTACCTGGGTAGAAGATTAACATATTTCCTCTTCTGATCATGCTTTCTATCAAGATGAAGTGTTAATTGCTGCATACAAATTGGCCTGTGACATAATCAGCAAACAATTAGGAGGATATGAGAATACAATGAGAAATGCAGATAGGGGTGTCTCCCAGGGCCGGTCCCGAGATTTATAGGGCCTTGTGTAGAAATAAAAAACTGGGCTTTTTAAATATATTCTAATACTAATTTTACTTTATTTTGATTTTGACGTCATCTATATATATTTATATATATTATACGAATTCAATTAAAAAATATGAGTAGGGTACATTCTATATCTTTAAAATTTTATATGAACTCATTTGAAAAATATCTTTCAAAGTTGCAAAACCTTTTAGTATCTTCAAAAATCTTCAGTCTCTCTAAAACTCCGGCAATTAGTAGGAATTCCATAAGAAAACCTTACAAAAAAAATTAATGAAACATCACAATCAACAGTTTCGATGCATACCAGTAGAAGAAATACCTAATATATTAACCGAAAAATCCAACAACAGCAAAATGTATCAGTTAAAATTTGCTTAATGTTAGCACTATAAAAGCTTGAAATTGAGTGAGAAGAAAAAAAAAGCACCAAATTTGAAAGAGAAAGTATTTTTGCACTAAAAAATAAGAGAGAACTTGAAAATTAGTGACATAAAATTGTGTATAAAGGATGAAGGATAATTTGAAAGTTTGTTTTCTTTCTAGATTGTTGGTGGAGAAGAAAGAATAGCAAAGTCATGAAGAGGATAGTAGAATAACTAGAGATGTAGAATATGTTTTTTTGCCTTTTTGGATTCATATACAAATTAATGAATTTGTTATAAATTACGAAATTAGAATAAAGAGTAATAATAAAAAATGTTTTTTAATAGTAAATTATGAAACATATTTAGCTAAAAACTCTTATGAGTCTTATCATCCTACTAGAATAAAAAGTTCTAATTACTCGACTAGAAACTACATTAATACACAATTTTAAAAAAACTTCTCTTATATATACAATAGAATGTACTTTTGCACTAAAAAGTAAGAGAGAACTTGAAAATTAGTGACATAAAATTGTGTATAAAGGATGAAGAATGATTTGGAAGTTTGTTTTCTTTCTAGATTGTTGATGGAGAAGAAAGAATAACGAAAGACATGAAGATGAGAGTAGAATAACTAGAGAAGTAGAATATATTTTTTTGGCCTTTTTGATTCCTATACAAATGAATGAAATTGTTATAAATTAGGAAACTAGAATAAAGAGTCATAATAAATTATATTTTTTAATAGTAAATTAGGAAGCATATTTAGCTAAAAACTCTTGATCTTTGTACTAGAATAAAAAGCCCTAATTACTAGAATAGAAACTCCATTAATGCACGATTAAAAAAATTTCACTCATATATAGTCAATCGCAACAATTAATGAAGAAATAGAGAAATTATTAAAGAACATTCTTTTAATATATATATATATATATATATATATATATATATATATAAATTGTTAACAGCAGGGATCGAACCGCCCAAGTGATTTCAAGTTGGCATCCTTAACCACTAAGGCATAGCAAATTTTGTGCAATCTATCTAATCACAAGGGTAATTAACTTGAGCTTGATCTCCCTGGGAGCCTCGTGATCAGTGGGCCCTGTGCGACCGCACAGGTTGCACTGGCCAGGGCCAGCCCTGGTGTCTCCTTATTTATATACACTTGGTCATGGTCACTAATGTCTTTTTCTTCTTATCATATATATATATATATATATATATATATATATATATATATATATATATATAGGGAAAGCTTCGGTTGTGCACTAGCCCAGTGCACACAGCCGTGCGCACTCATCCTACACCGTCCGATCTGATAGCTTGATCATGATCGCCATCCAACGGTATGAAACTGCTCTCGCTCATCTGACTTAGTTTGGAATTTTTTGCCGTACTAGGCCACTTTTTGATAGTATTTGCGTTTTTAGGCCAAGTCCCAAACTATTAGCGTTCGTGGGCTAGCCACTGCCACGTCAGCAGCGGCCGCTATTGAGAATAGCGGCCTCTTCATACCCACCAAATTTGTACTCCCACACTTGGTAAAGTACGGGAGAGGATTGGGCTGAATATGTGTAAAGGAGGTCGCTAATGCCACTAGCGACCTCCTCCAACTGAGGTCGCTATTCCCAATAGCGACCTCAGATGGGCCCTCTAATTGCTTTTAAGTCGTTACGACCCCATCTGAGATCACTATTCCCACTAGCGACCTTAGCTTTAATGAGTTGTATTCTAGCACTTAGCAAAATCTAGAGAGCTTTTGCTCTCTGAAAAATGACAATCAATTTTTTTTAAAACTAAGGTCACTATTCGGAATAGAGGCCTTTATTAACTAAGTTCGCTATTCCCAGTAGAGGCCTTAGTTATAAAACTATTTTGCAAATTTTACAAAGAATAAGTAGATTGTGTTTCCTACTGAGGTCGTTATTGGGAATAGCGACCTTAGTATACTAAGGTCGCTATTCCCAATAGCGACCTCAGTTTTAAATTTTTGGGGAAAACTTTTTAGGAATTACTAAGTGTCTCAATACATTCATTCGAGCCGACTAATCTCATTATACTAAGGTCGCTAGTGGGAATAGCGACGACAAACAAAAAATTCAAAAAAAATTAAAACATAGGTCGCTATTCCCATTAGCGACCTCGAAATGAAGAGGCCGCTATTCCTAATAGCGGCCGCTGCTGACGTGGCAGTGGCTAGCCCACGAACGCTAATAGTTTGGGACCTGGCCCAAAAATGCAAATACTATCAAAAAGTGGCCTATGACGGCAAAAAATTCCTTAGTTTGGGGGGGGGGGGGGGGGGGGGGTAAATGCATCATTTCATACCCCCCTCGTCCCTAAATCTCCTCTCAGATCCTCACGCTCTCAAATCGCCCACGCTCACCATTCTTCCCTCTCCTTTGATGCCTTTTCAAAACCCTAGCTCCCAAAAATCCCCAAATCTCCTCGTGCTCTCATCCTCCTGACGCTCTCATCATCCTCATGCTATCACCTTCGTCCCTCTCCTAGTCACCTTCTTAAAACCCTAGCTCCATTAAACTCCCAAATCGAAACTACATTCGAAATCCACCAAACCCTTGCTCCGAATCCATTCGATCCCTACTGAGTGTTCCCCTTCAATCCATTGAAATCAAGCAAACCCTACCTCTCACATTTATTTTAGTTGCACCATATCAAAGAGATCTCAGGTATAAATTTTTTTCCTTTATTTCAGTTCAATCGAAACCCTAATTTACATCAAGATCGGTTGTTTTTTTTTAATGATTTCATCTCCAATTGTTTGAAATTAAGTTAAATTAGGTTTAATTTTTTTGGGCTACTTCATTGTTAAATTTGTTAGAATGTACTCAGTTAGTTCATTGCTAATTTCGTAGCACAAGGAGAAAATTCTAGATGATTGTTCATAAGTTAAAATATACATAGGATCTCACATTTGAGACATTTGAAATGATTCTCCTGTGCATTAATGAATTAAATGCCATAGTAAGTAATTGAACTAAACTATTGTAGTATATTAGCACTACTTTCTCCATGATTTGAAATGATTTTTGGCTAATTCTTAGTTGTTGATGCATCATGCTCACTATTAGATATGTTGTCATGCCATTTTAAACTGATTTTTTTTTTGGAACCCCAAGGTATAATATTTTATCTTCAAATGAGTTAAATGGAAACCCTAGTTTCTTCTTGGAGTTAAATGAAGAAGAGGTGAATTCCTCTACTGAAGATAGTTCTGGGTACGGTAACGATTATATGAACTGAAGGAAGTATTTGATTCGCAAACAATTTGGTAAATATGATGCCTTACTCAATTTTATTTTTGGGATGAATTGATAGGCAGTGATGAATGCATGAAACACCAGTTTGGATTTATTGTTTTCCCCACCTACCAAGTCAAATATATTTCTTTGCTTCTCTATTTTTATTTAGTTACTGGGCTGTGAGCACAACTGTGTGCAGTCAAATATATTTCTTTGCTTCTCTATTTCTTTGCTTCTCTATTTTTATTTAGTTATTTTTTTGAGTTTACAGCTAGGCTGTGTTTACAATTGAGCTGTGTTATTAATTTGAGCTCTGGTTCACAGTGAGCTTTGTTGGTTTTTTGAGTTTACAGCTAGGCTGTGTTTACAATTGAGCTGTGTTATTAATTTGAGCTGTGGTTCATAGTGAGCTTTGTTGGTATTTTGAGTTTACAGCTAGGCTGTGTGGTGTTATTAATTCTGAGCTCTGTTAAAATGTGAGCTACAATTATACTATGTTGATTTTTTAGAGTGCGTATATTTGATTTTGGAAGAGGTGGGGGTTTGTGAAGGTTGCAGCTATTTGGGCGTGGCAATTTACTGCAGCCATAGTGCTAAACCAATACACTTATGCTTGATACACTCTTGCTCCCCCAGTCAAAATGTCTTGATCATTTGAGAACCTTGTGTTGTGAATTAGTGTGATTTCTGAGCCTACTTAATTTCATGTTATGAACATAATCATCCTCTCTATTATCTACATTCCTGTTATCTAATAAATGTGAGGTAAATTCATCTAACTTTATGTAATTTTTTTTTGGTGGCTGATACATAGAAACTCACCATATTCTTGGGGAACTATGAACGATTGTATTGCACCAATGACAATCAATTCATGACGACATCTCTTCAACTATATGCCATATTGGTCCTTCTACAGCTGCATCCACAAAAATTTCTATATCCAATCCTTGCATCAATGATTAAGGATCTGTACTGTTTTATGTGCAATTTTTTGTTTATTGCGCTAGGCATGCCCGTAAGCTTAGAGAACAAATTTCGAAATGTTGTATAGAAGATGTTGATATAGGAAGAACTACTTATCCACCCTCATTAAATTGTTTAGGTTGAACAAATTTTGAGAAGTTATTGAAAAAATCTGAAAAATTATGTTTTTTTGTTTTTGTCGACTTGCTTGTTTACCTGAACCTCAATCATCTGAATTCCAGATGTATTATTTGAATTCCAGATGTATTATTCAGTTAGCATCGATCAGTGCCTGTGTAGAATGATTTTACAGTGTTAGCAATGTTATATATCTTCTGCAATTCCATGTCATACAATACTTGATTGTGTCATTTTCATTCTTCACTTACATTCTCAAAAAAAAAAAAATCTTCTTGTAGGTGGATAATTGTGGATACTTTCTTCTTATGCGGGAGATCATGCACCACTGAACAATATTTGATACATTTAGGATGACTCAGCTTGAACGCTTGAGGCAGTCTTGAACTCTTGAACTCTTGATTGCATCATTGTATTTTCAAAACATAAGAGCTATACCTTGCATATCAGAGTGCCAAATGTCAGGATGGTAAAGCAGTGGACCTCAAGACATGCTTAAAATTCTGAAGGTTTTACTTCTAGATGGATAACTCCTCATCTTAGAAGTGAAAAGATACATATCATTTTTAAGGAAGTACCAATCAAGATCATCTTCAGATTTCATTGATTCCAAAAAGCCAATTTCTACTTGATTCTCAACCTACTCTAAAATTAGAAGTGAATTTCCTGAAACAATGATAAGTAGCATTGTACATATATAACATATAGTCCGCAAAAAACATACCATCTTATCCATTTCTCCATCAGATACTTAATTGAATCTGCAATCTCTGATCCCAATACTTCTGCTCCTTCTACTTATTGCAAATACGAGACCCCATTTTACCAGTTTGCCCTATAACAACCTAAATACTTATAGCAACACATGGTAGTAAGGAAATAGATATCTACACTACATTAACACAGACATCATTTCAGTTGTATTCCAAAATAGTATAATATATAACAAGCTCTGTTTGCTATACTTGAGACCCTTATTCAAGACTGATTTTCATAACTTCAATTATAAGGTCTCACAGATTTGTCCAGTCGATTAAATATACACTGATACCAAAGTAGACAAAACAACATACCAAAGTAGACCAAAGTGTCTTATAAATGCATTTTTACTCAATCCAGAAACAACAGCAAGAGACCTTACATATCATTATACATTACATAGTAGACCTTACAACATACCAAAATACAACATAGAACATGGAGACATCCTCCAAAATACATCCAAAATATACCACCACCACCAAAATACAACATAGAAGATAGATACATCTGCCAAAATACCAAAATACAAACAATACCCTATAGACAAATTCGAGCACCGAATAATGCCTTGCACCTGCTCTGTAACCACTCTTCCTCGCACCATCACAATCTTCTGACCTCAATAATGACTGAATCACAAGATCATCATACAATTCTCTAATTGTAGCATCTTTATCCTCTTCTTCCCCATAATTCTCTACCCAACAAAACATACAATAGGTCACTTGATATTATAAACAATTCTCATTCTAACAAATATTATAAATCTGCAACTTTACTATCACAAATTTTACCTCATACGAACATTGCATTTCGAATAAAAATTCTAAGATAACATATGTTACAATCACACTTAATCAAACATAATAAAACATTGGTATGAAGAAAAGTTTTAAAAGCAAGAAAATCACTGTTAACAAATGGGTAGTTTCACCACTTCTTCAATGAATGCACTGAGAAATATGAAAAAAAAAGAAACAAAAGTAAGTAAATTGGCGATAAAAATTCTATAAATTACTATCCTAATCTATCCCCCAATGAACAATGCTTTCCGATTAAAAGTCTGCAACTTACTACCTCATAAACTATAAAATCTACAAATTACTATCCCAAATCTATCCACAATCTATCCCCCAATCTACCTAATTTAATGAAACTCTGCAACTTACCAAATTTTTTTTTAAGAAGATTAATCCAAGAAGAAACTAGGCTTTCCATTTAACTCATTTGAAGATAAATATTATACCTTGGGGTTCCAAAAAAAAAAATCAGTTTAGAATGGCATGACAACATATCTAATAGTGAGCATGATGCATCAACAACTAAGAATTAGCCAAAATCATTTCAAATCATGGAGAAAGTAGTGCTAATATACTACAATAGTTTAGTTCAATTACTTACTATGGCATTTAATTCATTAATGCACAGGAGAATCATTTCAAATGTCTCAAATGTGAGATCCTATGTATATTTCAACTTATGAACAATCATCTAGAATTTTCCCCTTGTGCTACAAAATTAGCTATGAACTAACTGAGTACATTCTAACAAATTTAACAATGAAGTAGCCCAAAAAAATTAAACCTAATTTAACTTAATTTCAAACAATTGGAGATGAAATCATTAAAAAAAACAACCGATCTTGATATAAATTAGGGTTTCGATTGAACTGAAATAAAGGAAAAAATTTATTTGAGATCTCTTTTATATGGTGCAACTCAAATAAATGTGAGAGGTAGGGTTTGCTTGATTTCAATGGATTGAAGGGGAACACTCAGTATGGATCGAATGGATTCGGAGCAAGGGTTTGGTGGATTTCGAATGCATTTTCGATTTGGGAGTTTAGTGGAGCTAGGGTTTTGAGAAGGCGACTAGGAGAGGGATGGAGGTGATAGCGTGAGGATGATGAGAGCGTCAGGAGGATGAGAGCGCGAGGAGATTTGGGGATTTTTGGGAGCTAGGGTTTTGAAAAGGCGTCAAAGGAGAGGGAAGAATGGTGAGCGTGAGCGTGAGCGTGGGCGATTTGAGAACATGAGGATCTGAGAGGAGATTTGGGGATGAGGGGGGGTATGAAATGACGCATTTACCCCCCCCCCCCCCCCCCCCCCGCCCCAACTAAGTCAGATAAGCGGGAGCAGTTTCATACCGTTGGATGGCGATCATGATCAAGCTATCAGATCAGACGGTGTAGGACGAGTGCACACGGCTGTGTGCACTGGGCTAGTGCACAACCGAAGCTTTCCCTATATATATATATATTGTTAATTAAATTTTTTCCGTGTCCTCTGTTCTAGAAATTGTTTTCTCTTCCATGATACATGTTGGTTAAATTTTGACACAGAAATATCTTGGTTAAATTCATATATATAGTAAGATTAGACAAAAATTGCACCGTTGAGTTATGAATCATATGAGCTTCTTATCTACAAGTGATCATTCTTCTGTCACTGTAAGCTTGAGCTTATTAATGCGACTAATCTTTTGTGACTAATTTTTTTATATAATTTGTATCTTACACAGTTCCAAAATAGAGTTCCAACTGATTCAAGTCGGACCAATCCAGAAGATCGAAGCGAGCATGATGGAAGCAACTCCGACATAAGGAGGCATACCTACTAAGAAAATCAACCAATTATGATAATGTTTTTTTAGTCTTTTTGGTGCTCAAACTATATATTTTGTGAGGTGAAACAAAACTTGTAAGAAATTTTTTCTAACTGAGTTATATGTAACTTGATACTTGTGTGAGAATCGTTTAGATTCTGGGTCTTAAACTACAGAACTTTAAACTTCTAATTAATTAAGTTGTGTATGTTAATCACTGAAAAGTATAATGAATTTTGTCATTTAAAACATTTAGTATTATTGTGGATTACTGAAAATTGCTACAGGTTTTTTCTTTTGCAAAAAATGGAAATTATTATAAATTTTCTATCGAAAAAATTACCCGAAAATTTGTTTTAAAAAAGGAGAAATACCCCGACATTTTAAAACGCCAGTGTATATGTTTTAAAAATTAATAATTTTAAATTGTAAAAAGAATTAAATTTTTTTTTTTTTAACTTACCCCGACATTTTTAAAACGCCGGGGTATATTAATTTCAGTAAGATTTTTAAATTTTAAAATTGATATACACCGGCGCTTTACAAAAATCCACGGTACACCGGCTCTTTACAAACGCCGGGGTATAGGAACGGTACACTGGCGTTTCGGAAAATGCTGGGGTAGTGGCAAAAATCCACGGCATGTGCAGCACCGGTATTCGGTGCGGCGTTTTTTGAGATGCCAGTAGAGTAAACCCGAGCATTTATAAACGCCGGGTAATCCATAAAAAATTGCCGGGGATGAGTTCGTCCTTTGTAGTGAATGTGGCTCAAGTATAAAAATGTTATTTTTGTCCATAATTATTGTAGATGAAAGTTTCTTGATTCAAAATAAATATTGGGGGATTTCATTAGTAAACTGAAAATGAGGGGTGTGTATTGACTCTTGCCCAATAAAATAATTTTTCCATAGTGCATGCACTAACATAATTTCCTACCAGAAGATGGAATGGCCAGGATTCGATATACTCATTGACTAGGGGACTCTTTCGGAGATGGACATTTCATTAGAGATGAATATTGGCGTTTCGGAAAACGGTACGCTGGTGTTTCGGAAAACACTAGGGTAGTGGCAAAAATCCACGGCATGTGCAGCACCGAATATATATTCGGTGTGGCATTTTTTGAGATGCCGGTAGGGTAAACCCCAACATTTATAAACACCGGAAAATTCATAAAAATTGCCCGGGATGAGTTCGTCCTTTTGTAGTGAATGTGGTTCAACTATAAAAGTGATATTTTGGTCCATACTTATTGTAGATAAAAGTTTCTTGATTCAAAATAAATATCAGGGGGTTTCATTATTAAAAGAGAATGAGGGGGCGTTTATTGACCTTTGCCCAATAAAATAATTTTTCATAGTGCATGCACTGACATAATTTCCTACAAGAAGATGGAATGGCCAGGTTTCGATTTACTCATTGACCAGGATATACTCATTGACTAGGCGAATTTTGATAAAGAAGGTTTATATCTGTTACAGGTATATAGTCAAGAATAAGGTTGTTATTTTACAGTTGTTGTAACTTAAAAATTTTTGAATGGCGATTTTGAATTTTCTTTCCAATTTGGTCCCCACTACCCCCTCTTCAGTCTTCCTGTCCACTTCCCCCTTCGGATCTTAAGTCCTCCTCTCCTTCTGCGCTGGGATCTCTACCTCTTCCAGATCCATCTCGCTGCCTCCCTTTCCTCGAGTTGTCATCACCTTTTCCTCGAGTTCGCTGGCATCCTTTGCGCTCAGCAGCCCGATCCCCTTCCAGACGGCCTCCCGTTCACAGATGTGGGAGGACTGGCGAGAGTCTGAGTTAGGGCGTCCCTTGGATCTGTACAGTTCCGCCCCATCAGGCAGTCACTGTATGTATTGTTTTTTTTGGGTTTTCAGTGTTTTTCTCTTGTTCGCCCTCTGGTGTTTCGTGGGACTTTGTCTTATTGAGATCCCTCTTGATCTCTTCTCCGCTTCTCCCTTTTCCTTAAGAGTTCAGGCTTATTTGATCTTTCAGGGATCTTTATTTTTGTTTGAATTTGTTGGTTTGGTTGTTAAGTGTTACTAGGTGCTCTCCGATCTGGAGATTCCAGTGGTGAGCATTGCGACTATCTTATCTGAACTAGCCGTTGTTCTATTTTGTGATCTATTTTGTTCGTCCGATCTTTATTTTCCTTGTAAAGGTTGTATTTGGACTAATTTCTCATTTTCTTGAGGATTGTTTAGATCGCTACAGTGCTAGTTTTTTCTTTCTTGTTTTATCTCTCTTCGATTCCTCTGTCTTTGTTCTGGGCTTGGGCCATCATGGGCTCTACTTAGGTCAAGGTAGTAAAAAGAAATTAAAAAAAAAATTACTCTGGATAAAAACGTTTTTCTCCCATTTCTTCAGCCCACGAACCAGAAGGTTCTAGGGGGCTCTTCTACGTCCTTTTCCTGCCCTTTCGGAAGCTTAGTGAGAGCTCATGCCATTATCTCTGTCCATTCCTCTCCATCTTCCACTCCGGTGTGTTATCGATGTCTTCGACCAGGACACATCAAATCTTTCTGCTCCGCAAACATGAAATGTCTGTTCTGTCTTAAGGAAGGACATTTGAGAAATCGATGTTTCTGTCTTCAACAAATTCTTGGCCTTCCTTTGGGGGTGCCCATTACTGATTCTGTGTTGAAGGCTCTCGACTTTCCCTACCTTCAGTCTAAGCTTCTGGATTTACAATCCCAGAAGTCTAAAAGGACCAAGCTTTCCCATGGATCTCCTATTCTCCCTACGCCCCTGTGACTCACCGATTACCTGTAGCTAGCAACCTCCCTCCCAAGTGCCGTTTGTTCTTGCTTCCCAGGTGACTAAGCCTCAAACCACTATCGTGTTCATCCCCATAGTTGAACTGTCTGATAAGTTGAAGATGTTTGAGTGCTATGGGGCGGTCTCATTCAGTGGAGGAATGGTATCCAATTTTAACCTTAACTCATTTCTTTGCAATTCTTGTAGTGTTCAAAACTGGGCTTGGGTTATCACACCTGTTCTAATGGCGAGGTGGTCATTCTATGCCCCTCCGTTAATATTCTGGAAGAACTCTCAGCTCTTAACTCCCTCTCCATCTGTCCGATCAAGATTGCCATTCGTAAATGGGTTAATCGGGTTATGCCTCCCCCGAACCTGGTCCAATCCCCCGTCAGAGCCATGCTACTTGGCCTTCCCCTTTTTTGCGACTCTCTTCGAGTCACAGCCGATATGACGAAATGCATGGGAGAATTAATTCGTATTTCTTCCTCTTCTATGCTTGCTTCTGGCTGTCTTCAAGTAGACGCGGAATTTTTTTGTCCCCCGTTAAAGGATAGGGTCGATGCTTACTCATTGCGTGACAATAAGTCCATCTTTGTTGTCTCTGTTAACTATCAAGACTTCCCTGAAGGTGTGGCTGTTCCTTCACCATTAAGTATTGGAACCACTGAACTCCATACTGCTCCTTCCTCTCTATACAAGCCCTTTGCTGTTGGCACTTCGTCCAAGCCAGCAGCTCCGTCGACGAAATGCAGAGGTTGGCACAAAACTCCTGCTAAAAAGCATGTCCCCCATCAGAATAAAGGTGTGCAATCTCCTCCTGTTCCCAAGGTCTCTCCTTCTAAAGCTTACAATCTGGTCTGGATCAATCCGGAGAAGTCTTCTTTGAAGCAAAGCTCTTCCAACCCTTCCTCTATAGTCGAGACTCCTCCCAATCTTCCTCCTCCTCCATCGAGGCCCCTCCATGCTCAGACTTTTGCAGCTCTGCCAACCCCTTCCTCTGCCCCATCTCTGCCTAAGTTGATTGATTCTGATCAGAAGTGGCCAGCTTGGGAAGTTAATCTGAATTTCTCCTCCGACTGGAATAGTTACAAAATTGCAGTGCAAAGCTCTTCTGCTTCTGGAACATTAGCTCCGCCTGTGCTTTTGAAAGCACCCTCTTGGAAAGGCGATTCATGGGTTGATCAGGATGATCTCTTGGAAGAAGAAGTTGTAATTTTAGATCGCTCCCAATCGAAACAACAGGTAACTTATTCCTTTACTGAGATTGTAATTCTTATTAGACCGTATTTTTGCTGTTCTTGTATTGGTGGGAGATATCTTCGTTTACGGTATGGACTATATTCGTCGTTTCCTGTCGGTTACACCTTGGACTTCCATTTTACCACGTTCCTTTTTATTCAGTATCATTTGGGGAATCTCACATCGTCCGAGGGGGGTTTACTTACCCCTCGACGAGGATACGAGAGATCTCTTGCTTTCCCCCTTAATAACATTTCCGCTTTCCCTTCTCTTTTCAAGGGTCTACCCTCCCCAGGTATTCGCGCCCAGGTTTCCACTTATAATGGAACTTCGGATCCCCTCACTATTTTGCCGTGTCAGTCTGCTGGTATTGACCACTCTGGGGAACAGCAGACTGAGCGCGCGAATAAATCCCCCTTTTGCTGTCATTCACTCGAGTGCCTGCATTCGCACGCAAAGAGCTACTTCTTCTAAGACGGATTCCCCAGCTTCCCTTGCGGCTCAAATTCGCAAGAAGCATATCCCAATTCCCTCCCCTTATTCCTCAGGGCAGGAGAAACTGGGATCCATCTATCAAGTGCATTTCGACTCCCTTTCTAATCTTGATATGCTTCGTCTTTCGAAGGATATGGGGATTTCGGTCTCTTCGGAGAACTTGGATGCCTTTGACATTATTCGCCAATGCAAATTTTCTAGAGCTTTTGAGACTCGTGTTAATCATGATTAGCATCTCTTGGAATGTCAGGGGCCTCCGATGCCCGACCAAACAACAAGCTGTTTTTCAACTAATCTCTTCTTCCCACTGTGATTTAATTTCTATTCAGAAACCAAAACTTGTTTCCCCGACCCTGTCCACTCTTTGCTCGATAGGTGGGTCTTTAATAACCAATTGGATATCCCTTGACGCGGTCGAGTCCAGGGGTGGTATTCTCTTTGGGTTTAGAGAATCTACATTTTTGCTCATATCTATTCGCCGCCTCACCTTCTTCCTTATCGTTCGTCTCCACTGGACTGAATTCAATCGTGATCTCACAGTGGTCTCGATTTACGGACCATCCGCTACGGATCGCCGCCCTCTTTTTTGGAACGAATTTGATTCCTTCCAAAATCACATTCTTGGATTCTACTTTTTCTGTGGTGATTTCAACGTAACTAGATTCTCTGCCGAACGATCGGGATCGGTGGTGCATCAAGCAGATTCCAATCATTTTAACGATTGTATTCGAGAGCTCCATTTCTCCGAATTACCCCTAAATGGTAGATCTTTCACATGGTCCAACATGAGACAGACTCCTACTATGTCTAAGCTCGATCGTTTTCTATTCTCTATAGATTGGATCAATTTCTTCCACAATTCCTTTGTTTCAGCCTTGACCAACCCGTCGTCGGATGATGTACCTATCTCTTTACGTTCAAACTTTAACTTCACCAGACCTTACAAATTCCGTTTTGAAAAATTCTGGTTGCAAGACCAAACCTTCGTGAATCTCATCACGGAGTGTCTCTCCTCTATCACAGGTTCTTCTGGTCTCGGACGCATCCTTCTCAAGCTTCACTCTATCAAGCATGGTTGTAAATTATAGAATAAAGAGAGATTTGGGCATGCAAATTTCCTCAAGCATGTCTTCCTTTCCTCCATCGATTCAATCGACAAACCTGAGGAAGTTAGCCCTATATCAGAACAACTTCGTTTGGAACAAGCCTCTTACAAGTGAGAATATGCTTCCATTCTTCACAATGATCATATTAAATAGGCCCAGAGAGCAAAGTATCGTTGGATCAAGGAAGGTGATGGTAACACCGCATTTTTCCACAACTATGCTTCGCATCATTAGCGTATCAATTGCATCACCTTTATTATCGACAATGATAATGAGTTGACCACCGATTCTGAATTTCATGTCACCTTCCTCAACTTCTTCAAAAATCTGATAGGCTCGCATAAACCTTGTCCCTTCCAACTGGACTGGAACCAATTGTATGGCCAGCAATTCCATGATCTGTCCAGCCTGGAGGTGCCCTTCGCTCTAGACAAGATTAAACTGGCTGTGTTCTCTTTAAAAAGTGATTCAGTCACAGGTCCGAATGGCTTTCCAGCTTTTTTCTTCCAAAAATTCTGGGAGGAGCTAAAAGATGATCTATTCCAAATGTTCTCTGATCTTCACCAAGGGTCGTTCTCTTTTGACTGGATCAATTACGCGCACATCGTGCTCACTCCCAAGATCATGGGAGCCAACTCGGTCTCCAACTTTAGACCAATTAGTCTTATCAATACCTTGTTCAAGATCATTATGAAAGTCCTTTCGACTCGTCTGAGTGCTATTATTTCCCCTTTAATAGACTCGGCTCAATCGGGTTTTATTAAAGATAGGTTTATCTTGGATAGCATGGCTTCGGCCCAAGAAATTATCTCCGATTGTCATAGATCCAACATCGAGGGCATCCTGCTTAAATTGGACTTTCAAAAAGCCTATGACAACGTTAGTTGGGAATTTCTTTTTGGCATCCTTCTTAACAACGGATTTGGCCCTAAATGGATTTCCTGAATCAAATCCAGCCTTTTCGCCGGTATTTCCTCGATTATCATTAATGGCTCGGAAGGTCACAAATTCAAGTGTAAGTGTGGTCTTCGCCAAGGCGATCCTATATCCTCCCTTTTATTTTCCCTCGTCGTCGATGTGTTCAGTAAATTACTTCGCAATGCTTAGGATGCCGACATCATCGAAGATCTTGGGGGAATGCACAGTTTTCGAGGTGTGCTGAACCTCCAATACGCTGATGACACTATCATCTTTGTGAAACCTGATGGGTGTTCTTTACGTAACTTGAAGTTACTTCTATACATCTTTGAAAAAGCTTCCAAGCTTTCTATTAACTTTCAAAAATCCTCTGTCCTCTGGCTTGGTGGGTCGATCAATCGGCAAGCAGAAATGGCTCAGTTCTTTAACTGTGCTTCGGCATCCTTTCCCATTCAATACCTGGGTATTCCCCTACGATGGGGGAAGCTCCTCAAATCGGATTGGATGCCGATTATTGAGAAAGTCGAATCCAGGCTTAACGTTTGGATCGGAAGATACCTATCTCGTGGAGGTAGACTAGTGCTGGTCAACTCAGTTCTGTCTTTTATTCCCTTATATATGATGTCCTTTTTTTTGTCCCCTCTTAGGTTATTAAGAGGATCGACAAAATCAGAAGAAATTTCTTTTGGTCTAGAATGGGTCTTTATAAAGCTGGGTCCCATCTTTGTAACTGGAAGGTAATTTGCACTGCTAAGGTTGCAGGTTGTGTAGGGGTTATTAACCTTAGGTAGCAAAATTTAGCTCTGCTGGGTAGATGGTTATGGGGAATCCTAGTTCATGATTAGCTGCCTTGGGCTAGACTCATTTCTTCTAACTGCTTCTCTCATAAAAGAATTCTAGACTTTTCCCCCTCTTTGTCCCGCAAAACTTCCCCCTTCTGGAAAGGGGTATGGAAAGTGGCATCTCCGTTCCGTTGTGGGATCTCCCACGAATGCGCTTCTGGGGTTAAGACCAAGTTTTGGGTCGATCTATGGTTCGGTAACATGAAGTAAGCTTTAACTTTCCCTTCTCTTTATCAACTGACTTCCAACCCATCAGTGACGGTGGCGGATTATGTGACCATCATTAACCACCAAAAATTTTGGTCTATTCCCTTTCTCTGTGCCCTCCCTTTGCAACTCGAGGCGGATCTCAACGAGCTTTTTATTAAACTAAACCAGTATTCTTGTCATCCCACTGATAAACTATATTGGCGTAGGACTAGCTCGGGGATCTACTCGGTTAAGTCCTTCTACAATTTCTTGAACTTTGGTGCTATCTACTCCAATCTGGCTAAGCCCTTATCGAATTGCTGCGCCCCTCTAAAATCAAAAATTCTCACTTGGCTAGCTCTTAATAACAAACTTCTCACTGTCGACTGTCTTACAAAATGAACCTTGCTTTAGGGCAATTATGTGCGTTCTGCTCGACCGAACACGAGGACGCTGATCATCTGGTCCTTCGGTGCAGTTTTATCCAACCATTGTGGACTATTATGAGTCGGGCTTGGCAAGAACCCTCTACCCCCGTAGATTTTACGTCCTGCTGGAGGGCGCACTTGCTTAGAAAAGAGTTCTGCTCTTTGTGGTTCCTCTCCATTATGGCCATAATCTGGGTGATTTGGTCAGAAAGAAATAAACGTATCTTCTTACACTCCGCACCATCGATAGCTGCAATGATTGAGGATTTCTTATTTTTCATTAATCTGTGGTCTTCCAGTTTAACTCTTGTAAAAATGGAGGATTTACATTTGGGTCATCTTGAGGAGGCCTACCAATTCTTTCGTTCTAATCTTATTAATTCTATTTAGCTTTTTTTCATTTTAATTTGTGATCTTTTTTCCTTCTCTTTGCAAGTTTGAGAGGTCTTAACCTTCTTTTGTCTCTTCTTCCTCTGTGGAGCACTTGTTCTTATTTTGGTGGTTGCTGCTAGGCTTTTGATTTCCGACTGTTTTGTCTCCCCCTTTGTTTTGAGCTTCGGCTGATGCTATATTTTGCTGTAATTATTTGTATGTATGGCTCTTTATCCTCCAAACTAGGTGGCTCTTGCGTTTGTTGGGGCCCTGATCGACTTTCGCCTATGTTCTGTATGTTGGCTTTTATTTTCTTCTGGTTTATGTTCAGTTTGCTTGCTTTATTAGCTCCTAGCTCCTTCCTATGGGGGATGCTCAACACTGTGCTGTATTCATTATTTTTAATTGTGTTTTTTTGTGGTGTGGTTCGTCTCACCAGAGGGTCTAATTGCATGGGCAGCTTCTGAGTGAGTTTGGCCGATCAGCTTCACTGGTCGGCGGCACCATCTAGCAGGAGCTGATCTTTTTTCTTTCCCCCTATTAGTTGGGTTTGTATTTTGAGTTAGACTATGGTTTTGGTGAACCGTCGCCCTCCCTGCTACTCTGTTTTCTTTGTCCTCCTAGAACTTAGTTGTTTTAGGTGTGAGGTTGTTAGGTTGTGAGCTCTCGTGTGTGCTCATTCTCCAGAGCACACCGTACCTCATTCCCCTTCAGGTCTAGGCATTTGTCGAGCCTGCTATTAGCGTTCATCGCCTTTTTTTAGTGGTCTCCCTCGCTGTGGACTTCGTCTGCTTCTTTTGATTCTGTCCCGTCCACTGTTTATTTAGTTGTATTCCTCTTCCGTTATCTCATTTCGATGCTTTCCTCATCGTCATTGCGGGTCATCAACTGAGCATCATTCAGGTGGACCGGAGTCGAGGCGTGGGTCGCTGGTCTTGATCGTTTTGTTGGTGAGCCAAAGTGTCGATTAGCAGCCCGGCAACCTAGTGTCATGCCCGTTGTGTAGTTCCCCGTCTTCGATTTCTTTGTGTTTTTGTTTCCAAGCAATTTTCTCCATTGCTAGCATCTGTATTTTTGCTTTTTTCTTCGTTGGTTGGTTGTGGTTTTACTGCTTGTAAAATTGTATCTCGTTGTAACTATCTTGTTTTTATTAATATATTTTGGGCTGGAATCGTACGATTCTATCCTCGTTATAAAAAAAAGGTTGTTATTTTACGAAAGCAATGTCATCACACCCTGCAATGCCCACAACGCACACAAAGATCTTGACGCACCAATAACAATATTTCACCACAAATGCAAAATCTCATTGATATTCAAAGATAATCAATACTTCTTACTTGATAAATATAAAGATTCAAAAGATCTCTTTCTCTCTCTCTCTCTCTCTCACCTTTGATAGCACTCGGTATAAGAAATTCTCTCAGTTATGTACTTCTCAAATCCTATGATTTACATATATATATTTATAGTCTCAATTAAATTCAAAAAGATAATCATAAATCGGCCCAAAAAGATCCAAACCCGCGACCCAATTCTGTATCATGTGCCCGATGCAGTAGACTTCCCAAGAGGTGCGGTCACTGCAATAAAGCTCACCAAGTCAGAGAGAAGCCATGGTCGACTGCACTCCCGACAGTTGATTGCACTCAGCAGATATGACAACCGACTGTCAAATCTGCTCTACCGATGCTCTGCTTGCTATTTTGCTTTGTGTTACTTGCCGCTTCGTGTCTTCTCCTTATTCAAACTCTTTTGTTTATGAGTATTGGATCCACAAAACCTAACAATCTCCCACTTGGACTGCATAAACAAAAACTTCAAAACGATTGTATTTTTTTCTCGCATTACCTCTGCTATCCTGCCACTCCTTGTGAAAAACAGAGTACTTCTCACTCACATGAAGAGCACCCCTCCCCGCCACTACGTGGAGGGCACAAACACCCCTCATAGACTCATGAAGGACGTACCCTACCATCTATCGCATAGAGCACGAATAATGGAGAAACACTTTCCCTTTTTCCACTGTGTCGAATTCTATGTTACTAAACTTCCCAATTCGCATAATCTCCGCTAACACCAGACTTCGTACAAAATCTCTCAAGCCAAGACACCCTCTGTACTCGAAGCCTTCGTGGACGACACCTACACAATATTTACAGACTGCAACTCGGCCATACTCATCAACATCACCCTGCATATTGATACCAATGATCCCAACATCACAAGAGCAACTTGAAGTTTCCGTCATATCTTCAAGAACACTCGTCTAAGAAAACTCTTGCTTTCTTCTTGGATCTTTCTCAACATAGGCATCAACTCCCACTAAATGTGCAACCTCTGCATCCACCCCCAGCCGTACCCCACACAACCTACATCTCGATTCTGGCTGAGAGTCAACTACAGGAGAAATGCACTCATCGTCTCTGAGAAAATACAGCGATCCCTCATGCTTTCCACTTGCTAACACCTCTGAACTTGCAGTTATACATCATTGTACACTACCAAATTTAGTCGACAAACCCTCTTTGTCTAGCTTTCCTGTCGAGATAATATTTTTTCTAAAGTTTGGAACATGGCTCGTTTTCTGCAAGACAATCTCTTTTCTATCACCGGCTTTCACACAAACAATTTCAGTTCCAATCACAGGGCACCGCTGACCGTTTCTCACGATCACATCTCTGAAAGAACCCTCTGTGTAGTTCTCAAACACCTCCCTACTCGAAGTGAAACAAAAAGAAGCACCTGAACCAATGCACCAATATCGAGGTCCAACTCCACCCTTGCTGATAGACATAACTCATCACCAATTGTATCATCAGTCACCATATTGGCTTTCTTTGATGGTTCTTGCTTATTCATCATAAGAGGCTTACAACTACGCATCATTGTGCAATACCAACACTCAGGTCCACTACCATCGGCGTTGTCTTCAGACCCACTGTTAGACTCACTTCTTTGATCCTCTCCCCTTCGACTTCCTTTTGATCTCACACGTATCTCACCTGAAAGTGCGGAATTGCTAGAAGATGATAAAGAATCTTGATTCCTATTCCTTCTCACCCCTCGTTCATAATGATGCTCACAACATCCTGCAAAGTCTTCGAATCTGTCGTAGTCCTTGCAATTATCTGTTCCACAGTACCATAACTATCAGGTATAATAGATAGAAGTAACAATGCCTATGCTCTCTTTGAAAATTTCAACCCGGAAGCTTCCAACTAATTGTACACCATACAAAAATTGTTCACATGTTCCGCTACTAAACCCCCTTCTCCCAACTTCATGCTAACCAATTTCTTCAAGTGAAGAATTTGATTTGATGCCAATAGTATCTCATACATCTTTATGAGAATCTTCATTGCCTTTTTCAAGGTCTTCGCCTTCGAGATATGAAATAACACTTTCCTATCCAGTGCTAACTTAATCGGCCCAAATGCCTTCTGATCCAAAAGATTCCATGCCGCAAAGATCGTCGCATCCTTGTATGCATCTTCCGGCTTCTCATCCAATAATGGACCATCTAGATCTTTCCGACGGAGATATGCCACCATCTAAATCTTCCACATTGCGAAATTACTTCCATCAAGTTTTTCAACTTTTCACCTGCTATCGGCTATCATGAAAACAATAAGCTCTAATACCACTTTGTTGTGCCTATAACGCCTATAAAGACCTTGATACACCAATAACAAGATTCCACCACAAACATAAGATCTCACAAACACAAGAACAAAATGATATGCAAAGATAACCAATACCTTACTCAAGAATTACAAAGATACGAAGGTGATTTCTCTAATCTTTCCCTCACCTTTGTTAGTATTAGGCACAAGAAGTTCTCACAGTCATATTGTAACACCCCGAATGCCATTTACATGTAATTCGTAACACAACAAGATCTTTTACTTCAAATTCGTACAATTTTACAAGTAAATTAAAACTTTTTATTATAAAACACTGTTTGTTACAGAATGCACAAGGGAAATTAAATAAATACAACATGATATATACAACTTTAACATCAACAGCTTAAATCATGAAAATAATCTTTAGCATCAATTCATCTTCATGCCCTTTTTCTAATCCAAGTCCTGCACTGGTCAAAACTGTAGGCACGTCAGTTGCTTACAATCGATGCAATGCTATAAAACAGCGATCCTCGCTATGCCATAATATAACGATTCTCTTACTTTAGTAACCACAAACTTGAATGCATATTAAAGTGTAAAAGAGTGACTATCCTAAAAATATCAGTGTATGATATGACTTAATGCCTAATGCAGATGTTATACTACAATGACACTAATGCATACTTGTTCAGATTTTATATATCCCATTCTACATAGGTCCGAGGCAAAGCCCTTATCGTACTCCACATTATAGGGTTTAATCCCTCGCCATGCAAAACTACTCGGTAATAAAATCAAGTTTTAGACATTCCATGAGTACGGACTCCAGCCCTGGAGTCCACCGTCAGGCTATACAAAAATCCTCATCCTGTGAACATCCTGCAAGTGCCCCTCTAGCCCTGGTATACACATATACACTGGAGAACGGCCTCCCATTCGCCCGACTATTCATGATCATGGAGTCCACCGTCAAATCAACCATAGTCCCAGATTTAATTAAGGCTCGTCTCCATCGCAAGCAACTACAGTCCTGGAGTCCACCGTCAAACTTGGTCTATAATCCTAGACTCCACTGTCAGACTATATAGAGGCGCCCTACTTACGTTTGCCCAATTTTTATTATATCTTCTCCTAGTGCCTATCCTTAAGTTTTAAACATGAATAAATAATACCACCTAGAGCTAGCTTACCCTCCTACCGGTTTTTAACAATACACCGAGAACGATAGCCCATACTGGCCCATACTGGCCCTTTCTCAAAACTCAATTAATCACTTTCATCACTTGTTGGTACCTGGATCTCACTAAGCCTCTAGAATCAACATCTTTCATGTTAAACATTATAGGGTACTCATACCCTCATTATTCATATTCTCAATTTTATCTATTCATCTCTCATTCAATTCTTTCATTCATTCTTATTTACTAACCATGAAGTAAACAGTTCTTGGTTGATCACACAACCAACAATTTACTTTAATAAACTACAAAGTCTCTTTGATAAAAAAACCCCTTTTTCACATTCATTTATACTTCAAGTATATTTTCCAAATACAAAGTTCTTTTGAAATTTAAAACACCAACTCTTCACAATTAACCTCTAGGAATTTCTTATTTCTCCCTCATGATTAAACTTGGTTTAACTCTTTAAAAATCTTTACTCATATACATTCTCTTCTCAAAATTGAATCTAATTTTTTTTAAATTCATGACTTTAAAGTTCCCAAAATATCTCTTAGAATATTTAAAATAATTCCCAAGTAGTCTATTAATATTGTATAATATTTATAAGAAGTTATCCCCCTTATAATACTTGAAAAGTATCAAAAATATAATTTTTAAAACTCATTGTGCATGCCCAGGCTCAAACCAGAGCCAACAGCACCCCAAGCCAGCATCCAAACCACTGTGCCAACTCACAATTGTGTATAAAAGTCCTCTGTGTTGTTTAAATACTCAAACTGCCATTATTCTAGTCTTCAAAAAATTTTGGAATAAAACAGAGCCAAACCCCTGGCCCAAACTAGTGACCACAGAAAGCCCGGAGCGCCACGTGGCAGCGCAATGCGCGTTGGCGCACGCGCAAGCCACCAAGGCCAAAGCCCATATCTGATAGTGTATAGGTTTGATTATTTATAACTCAAGTCTCTGCTTCTACGTAAATTTTATCTTTTCATATATTTAATAATTTTATTTATTTCTCCCAAATTAATAGCTTATAAATTATAACCACAAATCTCCAGAAACATGTTCTTATTGATTTTAATCATAATAAAGTTAATTTAAACATACATTTTGTAAATAGTGATTTTTAGAAACAACATAAACATATACTTTTGATTTATTAACAAACTACCTCTTTTAAATCCCTAATCAAGATTGTATTTTTCTTTTTATCAGTTTCATGAGAAGTTCTCATCTCCTTTTCAAATATAAATTTTCCCATTGTTTACACCACTTTCCTTGCATAATTCAATGCTGTTGTGTATGAATTTATATCCAATTCATTTAATCTAAATATGATATACTATTATGCACCCAATAATACTACAACAACTCAATCTAAAATTTCAATTTATTAACATGAAAATTTTATAATAAATCTTTCAACTAGAATGCATTTATTTTCATATTTCATAACTACTAAAACACTAGTTATCAATAACGCATGCAACATAACAAATTCGTAATCTAAAGAACACTTGCCACATTTTTATTTCAATCATAAAGCAATTAAACATGCACACTACAATATCTAGAAAGCAAAAGAAATCACCCACCTTTCAGAAGAGTTTCCTAGTAGCAAGAGCCTCCCGAAAAGAGATCCAAAACTCCACACAAAGTGCCAAAAATCACCCCTCCGAAATCAACAGCAAGCCAACAGCAAAGCCAACTCTGCCTAATCCTTTTGTTTTGATTTATTTGTGTGTTGTGAAAGGTTTAGGGTAGGGGTATTTATATGATTATATTAGGGTAGTTAATATAATTAATTAGCCCACTAATAATCTCACTCCCCCACCAATCCCCCCACTAATGCACATACACATTCCACTTGCCCATGAATGCAACCGGCCACCCTTTGGGTTGCACACACGTGCACGTGCACACCACGTGCACACACTTCTCATTCTTTTAATTAATTTTATTTGTTTATTATTAGGCTAGGTGTTTATTACATGACAAGTGTGTAGAATTAAAAATTATTCATTTTAAGAGTAGAATTAGTTATGGGATTTTCTTTTAAATAAATTTTCTAGTGGGCTTTAAAATATACTTTAGGCCAATGAGTTTTTATTATAAATAATACAAATGTGACAAATAAAATAAGAATAAAAATGTACATCACTTTGGAAAATTTTAGGGACTAAAATACATAAAGTTTTACTTGCAATGCACGTTCAAAAATATAAAAATAAATTTGGGAGAGCGACAAACAGTCAAAATAAAAAATACGTAAAATATGTATATTAACATTATTACGGATATTTCACGTAACGGTAAAATATACCTAATCGACACGTGTATTGAAAGCACGTTCAATATACGTAAAAACGTAAATATTGAAATAAATGTTTAAGTTGGCCAAAAGTAGGATAAAATGAGTTTTGAGGAGACGAAAAATGTATAAATAATTGAAACGCAAAAATACGTAGGAACGAAATACATGTGCGTAACACACGTGGGCAAAATTGCCGTAACTCAATTTTGCGGGGTGTTACATATATAATTCTCAAACCCTAGGATTTACATCTATATTTATAGTCCATAAGAAAACCCTAAGAGATAAACACAAATTGGCCCAATAGGATCCAAACATGCAGCCCAATTCTATATCATGCAGCCGATGCGGTCGGCTGGCCAAGAGGTGCGGTTGACTGCAATATAGCTCACCAAGCCAAAGAAAAGCCTCCGTCGACTGAACTCTCAACGGTCGACTGCGCAGTCAATTATCAAATCTGCTATGCTATTGCTCCTGCTTGTTGTTGTGCTTGTTGCTGCGCTTCGTGCCACTTGCCGCTTCATGTCTTCTCCTTCTTCAAACTCTTGTACTTGTTTACTGAATCCATAAATCCTAACCCACCCTACCCTTTATATTAAAATAAGATGTTCACAATGTTGCATCAGACCAATTTAGTATCAAATTGGGCTTAGGTTGCTACATATTACGTGTGCGCGCACACACACTCACACACATTTGTTTGTATATATACATATATACCAACACATAGATACATATGTATATACGTACATACATATATACAAACATACACACATACATATATGGTAGTGTATCTCTCTTAGAAAATATTCTCTTTGATTAGACAAAAAAACGATCTTTTCTTATCCATATATACAAACATATATTCATATATACATACATTCATGAAAGTATCTCTCTTAGAAAACAATCTATTTGATTAGTAAAAAAAAGGGCAATGTTGTAAAAATTGAACAAGGCATTGCACCGGACAGATGGCCGGTCAGATTTTCAACCAGTTCAACTAGGTTCAATGTTGGTTGGACTCAGTTTTAAATGGGTATAGTTATATAAGTAACTATACATTTTATAGCACAATTGCAATACTTGCATAATGGTTAGTTGGTCCATTTTGCTTATCTCGAACCACAGGTTTCGAAACCAGCCCTCCACCAGGGTTAAATTGAATCTGGTTCAACAAAAAACCAGCTGGTTCAGTCCAGTTTATCTAGGTTTTTTCAACAATTTAGGTTCAATGTTTAACTGGACTGGTATCAGGTTCAATGTTTAACTCAACTGGTATATAGTTCAGCCCAGTTTATGTGGTTTTTTCAACAATTTTGGTTCAATGTTTAATTGGACTGGTATACGATTCAGTCCGATTTATTTGGTTTTTTAAAACAATTTAGTTTCAATGTTTAATTGGAAGTATACGGTTTAGTCCAATTTATCTAGTTTTTACAACAATTTCGATCCAATGTTTAATTGTACTGTACAGGATCCAATTCTGGTCATACGCGGTTCAACCTGATAGTTCGATCTAATTTTACCAACACTTAAAAGAGTATTTATTCTTATATTTTAAAAGTACTAATATTTATTTCTTTTCATATTAAAAATTCAGAATATTTTTATTTAATATGGATATAACCTCTTTTGTTCAGTTCTTCCAGCTAATCCTCTTTGAACCATATTAAAACCAAATCTAGTTGCTGGTAGAACATGCGTAATTCAAATATGTGCAGGTAGATTTCAAAGGCATTTGAAGTCTGCCCATAGAAACATATTGAGTATACTGTTGGAGTTTGTGGATCCACATACATGATAATGGGGTCGAAGAAACAGACGAGAACAAGAGTCGAAGTGGGAGCAAACAGGTCAAGAGCAGTCTGAAGCTACAGGCACAGGTGCAGTCGACTGCAACCCCGATCGACCCCCTGACCGACTATGTACAGGCAGTGCATGGTCGACTGTGCAGTCGACTGTCTTGCTCTCTGTTGCAACCTTGTACACTTGAAGGAATGACCGGTCGACCGCACAGTCGACCGACCCACTCTCTGTTAGATCTTGTACAGTCGAAGGCATGAACCGGTATACCGTCGTGGTGCTGATTGATAAGCGGCTGAGATTAGAAGTTGTGAAAACCTATATATATTGTATTGTGTACGATTTTAGAAAAAATATGAAAAGAAAAGAAAGATCTATCAGTCGTCAGAGAGAGAGAGAGCAAGGGGGGGAGATAGAGAGAAACCCTACACCTTAATGGTGAGTTCTTAAGAGATTTGTAAACTTGTTCTTCAGATTTTTTGTGGAAATCTCAGGAGTGCCTCTGCGTGGGGAAGTAGCCATTGCATTGGGTGAACCTCGAAAAAATCTCATGTGTTCTTGTGTATTGCTTTTGGTTGTTCTTTGTTCTCTTACTTTTGATTTTATTGTTCTTGCATCTCGTTGGTGAGTTATTCTGCAGTTAAAACTCAACAAAGTTGTATCAGAGCACCAGGTTGGTATCGTTGATTGAGATTGGGGACAAGTGTATAGTCAAGGAGTTCGATGGAACAGATTTCACAATGTTGAAGATCCAAATAATTGTGTATCTCCGACAGAAGGATCTAGATGATTCATTGATTAGTTTGAAGCCATAAGGGAGGGAGGTCGATCCGGTTACATTGGCATCTTGGAATAGATTGGATCAAAAAGCACTTGGACAGATTCAGTTGTCGTTGAGTATGAAGTTTCTATTTCACATTGCGAAGGCAAAGACCGCGAATGAGGTAATGGAGATCTTGATATATATGTTTGAGAAACCGAATGCAGTGAACCAGATCCTACACCTAAAGAAGTTGGTCAACTTGAAGTTGTCGGAAAGGGGTTTGGTTGCATATCACATCAACAATTTTTGTATGGTTTACAATCAGATGGAATCGTCGGGTTTAAATTTTGAGGAAATGGCATAATCGTTGTTGTTGCTATCCAGCCTTCCTGATAGTTACAGCATAGTACAGCAGATAGTTACAAGCACCATGACTGATACGACAATTTTAAAGGATGTTATAAGCAGCATCATGAGTGAGGATGCAAGAAGGAAGAGACATGGAGAGACTTCGTTGTCATATCCTAGCAATGTCGCATTATCAGTTGATCATCGTGGTAGAAGTAGCAATAGAGGAAGGTCACAAGGCTGGAATCATAGGTCCAAGTCAAGAACCGGACATCGCAAAGGTGAGTGTTGGTACTGCAAGAAGCCGCGACACATGAGAGACCAATGTGAGGAGTAAAAGAAAGCACAAGCAGGGTCATAGGTAGCCAATCTGGTAAGTATTGAACCCCGTCTAGATGAATTGTGTTATCTGCTGGATTTAATATTATGCAAGATGATTGGTGTATAGACTCAAGTGCTTCTTATCATTGTACACCCATAAGAGATGTTTTTTAGGATAACAGGATAGGTGATTTTGGTGCAGTTCCAGTTGACAATGGGCAAATATGTTCAGTTGTAGGTAGAGGCACAGTGAGAGTGAAGGCTCACAATGGTAGGTAATTGGTCTTGAATAACACAAGACATATTCTAAGTTTGAAGAAGAACTTAATCTCAACTAGCAAACTAGACAAAGAATGATACACAACAACTTTTGGGCATGGAGAATGTAAGGTGATTATAGGTGTCAGGTTGGTGGCAAAAGGAAAGCATGGTGACACATTGTACTTACTCAAAGAAGGTGATTCAGGTGATATCATTGCTACAGCATCAACAGGTAGTTCCTCTTCATCTCTATGGCATGTCAGGTTGGGACACCTTGGGAAAAGAATGTCAAGCAACTTTATTCTAGGTTGAGATGGATTTCTGTGAGAACTGCATGATGGACAAATAGAAGATAGTTAGCTTTTAGTTGAGTGGGTGTAAGAAGAAGCTTGGGAAGATGGAGTTGGTACATACAGGTGTGTGGGGTCCAGCTCAGGAATTTTCTTATGGTGGTAAAAGACACTTTGTTACATTCATTGATGATGCTACAAGGAAAGTTTGGGTTCATGCAATTTGCGAGAAATCAGAGGTGTTTGATGCATTCAAAGCTTGGAAGGCCAGAGTTGAGAATAAGACAAGTTGCAAAGTGAAAGCGTTAAAGTTCGATAATGGAGGTGAGTACACAAGTAAAGAGTTTGTTGACTATCTGACAAAGGAAGGTATCAAAGGAATCAGAGTTCCTAAGACTCCACAGGAGAATGGTATTGCAGAGAGAATGAACTGCACAATACTCAAAAGGGCGAGATGCATGAGACTTCATGCGGAGTTTCCGGCCCATCTTTGGGCTGCTACAGTGGATACAACAGTGTACTTGATTAACTATTGCCCGTCTAGTGCCCTTGATGGTGCTATTCTGCAAGAACTATGGTGAGGTAAAACTGTCAGTTATTCGCATTTGAAAGTTTTTGGTTGTATTGCATATTCACTAATTGACAGGAAAGAAAGGAAGAAACTGGATTCTAAATCTAGAAAGTGTGTATTCATTGGCTACGCTGGCAATCAGTTAGGTTACAGACTTTGCGACTTTGTGGATAACAAGGTCATTCGCTGCAGAAATGTGGTGTTCAATGAAGAGGACTTGTGCAAGGATAGACATGCAAGACAGGACAGTACAACCAGTTCAGAGTCAGATTGTGGTTCAGACTCAGATTCATATTCAGACTATAATGCAGCAGCAGGTACAGGTACCCACAGGCAGCACAAAAGGCTCATGGTGAGCCTATTGGGAAAAATCTAGTTATCCAAGATGAACAGGTACAGCTAGAGCAGTTCAGGGAACCGAAACCGATCGGTGAACCGGTACTCATATTGAGGAGATCGACACGAGAGAGAAAGCCAACTAAGATATTTGGTCCATCAGCTAGTATTGTTCACGATCATATTCTGCAATCGCATTCAGGAGAGCCAAAGACTCATAAGGAGGCCTTGAAGGATGATGCTCGAATTCAGTGGAAGTTAGCCATGAGGGACGAGATGAACTCCTTGGAATAGAATAAAACTTAGGAGTTGACCAAGTTACCTGCAGGGAAACGAACTCTTATGAAAAAATGGATTTGTGGAGTCAAGGATGAGGCAGATGGCAGTAAGAGGTACAAGGCAAGACTTGTTGTAAAAATATTCTTTCAAAGAGAATGTATTGATTACAGTGAGATCTTTGCACTCGTTGTGAAGATGACTTCAATCAGTGTTCTGCTTAGTACTGTAGCAGTTGAAGACTTACAGTTAGAGCAGTTAGATGTGAAAATAGCATTTCTCCATGGTGATGTCGAAGTAAAGGTGTACATGAAACAACCCACAGGTTTTGAAGCTAAAGAAAAATAAGACATGGTGTGTTGACTAAAGAAGAGTCTTTATTGGCTAACACAAGCACCACGACAATGGTACTTGAAGTTTGATTGCTTTATGAGAGAAAAAGGTTTCGATAAATGCGAAACAGATCATTGTGTGTATGTTCGTAGATATGAGGACAGTGATATAGTTACCTTGGCGTTGTATGTGGACGACATGTTGTTAGCAGGTTTATGTATGGAGATGATCAAGGAAGTGAAGAAGATGCTAGCTTCGAAGTTTTTTATGAAGGACTTGGGTGAAGCAAAGCAAATTCTCGACATGAAGATTAGTAGAGATAGGAAAAGAAAGAAGCTATGGTTATCTCAAGCGGACTATGTGAAGAAGGCATTGAAGAGATTCAATATGGATAGCACGAGGCCAGTCACTTGTCCTTTGGCTACTTACTTCAAGTTATCGATGGACTTTTATCCTAAAAAAGAGGCAGAGATGGAGGAAATGGATGTTATTCTTTACACCTCAGCCGTTGGGAGTTTGTGTATGCGATGGTGTCTACAAGACCAGATATCGAACAAGCAGTGGGAGTTGTCAGCCGTTACATGAAGAATCCAGGTAAACGGCATTGGGATGCAGTAAAGTGGATTCTTAGATATCTAGCAGGTACTTCAGATTTTTCTCTTTGTTTTGGATGAGATTCCTTGCATATACATGGTTATGTGGATGCAGATTGTTTAGGCGATTGTGACGTTAGCAGAAGTGCTACAAGGTATGAATTTACAGTTGAATGAACATCTGTCAGTTGGGCTTCGCAGTTACAAAAGGTTGTAGCACAGTCAACTACGGAGTCAGATTATATGTCACTTACAGAAGCAATGAAAGAAGGTTGTAGATTTCGGAGCTTATGAAATAGTTGGGCAGTGAGCAACCCATAGATAAGCTATGGTGTGACAATCAAAGTGCAGTTTTCTTGGCAAAAAACTCGATATATCACTCTAGAACTCGGCACATTCAAATGATGTATCATTTTATTAGAATGGAGGTTGAGAAGAAATGGTTGAAGTTATCTAAGATTCTTAGAGATTCTTGACACTAAGAATCTGGCGAACATAATCACAAAGGTAGTGGATAGCATAAAACATCAGTTTTGCAATACTGCTATTGGATTGTCTCTAGGTTAATTGATGAGGAGACTCGCAGGGGAACATGCCTAGACTAGGCCAATGAAGAATCAAGAACAGGTTAGAGACTTCATGTATATGTCTCCAAGTGGGAGATTTTGGGGTTTGTTGATAAACAATAATGGGGTTGAGGAAGACAAACGAGACGAAGAGTCAAAGTTAGGGGTGGCCGATCATACCGAAATGAGCCAACCGACCGGTTTTCCAACCGAACCAATCGATTCGGTACCGAAAAAATCGGTTACCAAAAGTATGGTACGGTACAACCATACCGAGTTCTAACATCCGGTTCGGTTTCGGTATGAATATGGTTCCGTCGGTATTTTACCGTACCGTACCGAATAATCCTACCAAATAACAATCTAAAACATTGAGTCTGATATAGCCTAGGATGCAGATAAGCTTACACCAGGGCCTTATACTGAGTGTCCTTTCCTTACACGGACTTTACAATATGGTGACTATTGGTGGGGGGTTATCAGCTACCTAATGCTGCATGCAACTTGTAGTTTTGTTGGATATCTTAATTATCACGTTTGTGGTTATCACGTAATATATATTTGTTTTCAGTGTTCAAAATCTATATTCTAATAATCTGATTTATAGTGATTACAAATATGAAGGAATTTATGTTGTATTCTAACGAATTGAAACAAACACAAGAGTGGTGGTTAATCAGATATTAACATTATATAATTTTATAAATCATAGATATGTTATACTGGCTGTTGTTTTTTTACCTGTACAAATCCCTAATTTTACCGTCTGTGGTATGGTTGTGTTTCTAACTTTCTATGCGTGTCTTTAATATGGATTAATTATTCAGCACATGCGGAGTACATGGATGGTAAATATATATAGGATTTTTGAATGTGATTAAAATTTAAGTGGATGCTAGATATAGATTGGAGGTTTAAATGTGTGGTTGAGATTTATTGCCGGGTGGCTGTCCACAATATGTACACTTTGAACGGTGAAGCTCTTTCCCTTGTACTAGCATGCTTTGAGAATAATCATTGAACAAATGATCAAGAAACATTGAGTTGTTAAAGTTCATTTTCAGCAACTACTTGTATAACATTCTCTATAATCTTCTTGATGCCACTTTGAAAGAGGTTTTGGGTTAGCCGCTTGTGCAGCTGATTCTTTTTTCTCCATTAATTGTCTCTTCTTTCTGACAAACTTTGCTCACCAGACTAAAATTACTGTACATTGCTAGCTCATTTGATTTCTCTGTTGACAGCTAAATAAATGCACCTATTAATGATGGAGAAAAGAAAAGCCATAGCAGGGTGCTCCACTTCTTAGGAAGCAAAGTACAAATAGTGCAGTGCAAAGCAAAACTACTAAAATCATTCCAAATAAAACTGATATTTTTATTGGTACTGATATTTGCTAAGCTATTTGTTAGGTCATATTTGGTATAACACCAATACCGAACCGTACCAACCGAAGTAGTCGGTATACCGAATTTTTTGGTTGGTAACGGTTTACATATTTTCAATCCGAACTAGTTTGGTATGGTAATGGTACAATGTCAAAAAGCCTAGTACCGTACCGAGCCCACCCTTAGTCGAAGTGGGAGCAAACAGGTCAAGAGCAGACTCAAGCTACAGGCAGAGTTGCGATCGAACGCAACCCTGACCGCACCCCCGACCGACTATGTACAGGCAGTGCACGATCGGCTACGCAGTCGACCGTCTCGCTTTCTGTTGCAACCCTGTACACTTGAAGGAATGCCCGGTCGACCACGCAGTCGACCGACCCACTCTATTAGATCTTTTACAATCGAAGACATAAACCGGTCGACCGTCCATGAGTTGCGGTCGACGGTCGTTGCACTGATTGATGAGTGGCTGAGATTAGAAGTTATGAAAACCTACATATATTATATTGTGTATAATTTTAGGAAATAGGTGAAAATAAAAGAAAAATTTATCAGTCGTCAGAGAGAGAGAGAAAGAGAGAGAGAGAGAGAGAGAGAGAGAAACCCTACACCTTGGTGGTGAGTTATTGAGAGATTTATAAACTTGTTCTTCTTATTTCTAGTAGAAATGGCATGAGTGCCTGTGCACGGGGAAGTAGCCATTGCATTGGGTGAACATTGAAAAAATCTCATGTGTTCTTGTGTGTTGCTTTTTGTTGTTCTTTATTCTCTTGCTTTTGATTTTACTATTCTTGCATCTCGTTTAGGAGTTATTCCGTAGTAAAACTTAACATATACTTTGTTTATAAAATCCATCAACCCTGACCAATGAATAACCGAATATGTATATATATATATATATATATATATATATATATATATATATATATATATATATATATATATATATATACTAGTTGAAATTTTCCATGTACCAAGTGCATGCAGCTTGGTGCACGTCACTGATATAGTTAAATTTTAAAAAGGTTTTCACAACCTAATGTTACTTGAATACTAAACTTTGACATGTCACTTACACTTTCAAGTCTATTCTCGTTGTTGCTGCTAAATTCTGTGTGGGAGCAAACAAATGATATGAGTTAACAATAAAAATCTAACCTTTTTGACTTTCGCCGATATTGACTATTTCCAATTGTTGTTGACTGTTGAATCTGACTCGTTTACACCGTTGGATTTGATCTTGATGGTGACGTTTGCTCTGATTGACTGTAAAAGTCTGAAACATCGGGGTTGACCCCGGCGACAGACCCTACGACGCTCAAGTCAGTAATCAAAAAGATTATGAAAGAGATTTTGTAAAGAAAATACTGATTAACTGATTCTTACAGGGGTAGGGGTATTTATAGTCGCCTTTGGGACCAGTTTTGAGATAATCATTTATCTCTACTTCGTGGTTTTTTGGATAAGAAATAGAGTTTAAATTCCTTCATGATAAGATGTATGGTTTAAAGTGTCTCTTAAGGATAATCATGAATACAAATTACCCTTTAAATTAGCTGGATTTATTTATAATAGGTTGTCACCCTAACCCAGTAAGACAGACCCATTTTTTGGTTACTGAGCTTGGAAAAGACCCAGTTCCCATTTTCAAACCCGTTTATATGTGAAATTACCGTTTTACCCCAAAGAGTTTTAAGATTCATGCCTGGTTTGAACGGTCCCGATTTAATTCTATTTTTATCCATATCACAAGCCCCCACTCCCGAATGCTGAATTTCACAACCTTTGAGTAGTTCGCTCATTTTTAATGGTTTACAGAACTTATCGAAGTTCTCGAAAAGTTTGGATCATGATCAAGGTGTAATGATGTTATTCTGAGCTTTTAAAATACCCAAAATTGTTTTTAGAATTTTCTGGATTTTTAGTGACTTTTCCAGATTTTTTTGAATTTTTCCAATTTTTAAATTTTTTTTGAAATTTTATTAAATTTCCGAATTATAATAATTAATTTTTAAATTTTCAAATTAATTATTCTAAATCAATAATTATATTTTTCAGAATTTAAAAAAAAAGTTCGAATTAATAATTATTATTAGAATTTTAATTAACTTTTTTGAATTTTTAATTATTTTTCAGAATTTTTTAATAATTAATTCAATTTAATAATTAAAATAAATGAATTAAATAAAAGAAATTACATTGATTTAATCATGACCGTTGATCACAAGATGGCTCGCACGCTGATGAGATTGGGCAGAAAGGGGATCTGATGGTGAGGTGACATGGCTCGATCTAGGGCATCGATCAAGATCAAGCTCGCGGGCTGATGCACTGAGGGGAGAGGGGAAGCAGGTGACGTGGTAAAATTTGGGCCACTGGTCACGATCAACGTGCATCGGGAGGCAGAGCTTTTCTTTCATTTTCTGTTTGGTATTGCGTCTATTCGGCTCGAACAGACGAATGCTGAGATCGTTCGCCCAGTCGACACGTGGCGGTCAACGTCTGACCATTGACTCGCTCAACGATGATTGTTGACTATTTGGGGTTTCTTTTTTCCAAATCTCAGTCGTCGATCAAGATTGGGCACGGATCGGGAGGAGAGTATTTTTCCACATTTTTGATCGGTTCTTCGTCTGTTCGGCTCGAGCCGGCGGACGCTGAGATCGTTCACCCATTCGACACATGGCAGTCAACATTTGAACATTGACTCGGTCAATTTTGACCGTTGACTTTATTTTTGCTCGAATCTCAGCCATCGATCAAGATTAGGCGCGGATTGAGAGGAGAGTATTTTCCCTCATTTTCAATCGATTCTTTGTCTACTCGGCATGTTTCACCGAACAGCTTGGCGAGCGTTGGCAAACAAATAGGTGAACGTTTGTGAACAATTTTGGCCTTATTACGTTCAGGTTCTTCCTTTGCTCGACGAGCGACAGCGAACGTCAAACGAATTTAGCGAACGTTAGCAAACAATTTGCGGGATTCTGGCTAATTCGGCGAACGATCTTGAGCTCAGCGAAGATTCTTGCTTGGCGCTCGACTAGCTGGAGCTCGACGGTGTGAAGCGTGGTGGTGCAGATTGGCGAGGTTTTGAGCGCGATGAAGAGTTTCACCGAGCTTTGGAAGAGAGCTGTTCAGGAGGTGAGCAAGATGAAGAGCATTGCCAAGCTCTAGGAGAGAGCCATTTTGGTGGCGAGTTTGAGGAGAAACTCTAGGAGATAGTTGAGCTCCGAACTCATTTGGAAGAAGGGCACTCGAGAGGCAAGTGGGACGAAGAATGTCACCAGGCTCTAGGAGAGAGTTGTTTGTGAGACAAGTATGAGGAGAACTTCTCGGGGAGAGTTAAGCTCCGAACTCGTTGGGAAGAATGCCACTTGGAAGGCGAGCGGGGCGAAGACCATCTCTATGCTCTAGGATAGAGCCGTTCGGGAAGCAAGCTTGAGGAGAAACTTTAAGGGAGAGATGAGCTTCGAACTCGTTTGGAAGAAGGCCACTCAGGAGGCGAGCCGGGGCACAGAGCATCACCAGGCTCTTGGAGAGAGCTGTTCTAGAGGCGAGCTTGAGAAGCATTGCTAGGCTCTAAGAGAGATTCGTTTGGGAGGCGAGTTTGAGGAGCAACTCTAGGGGAGAGTTGAGCTCCGAACTCGTTTGGAAGAAGGCCACTCAAGAGGTGATTGGGATGAAGAACATCACCATGCTTTAGGAGAGAGCCGTTTAGGAGACGAGTTTGAGGAGCAACGTAGGGGAGAGTTGAGCACCGAACTCGTTTGGAAGAAGGCCACTCGGGAGGCGAGCGGGGCGAAGAGCATCATGTAGCGCCCCGATTTCCAACACTGGGAAACCGTGACACGAGCCAAGATCTTTTCTTCAATTAGTCACAATACACAGAAAAACAGGAGAATTTAAAACTTTTTATTCAATACACAAAGTGTTACAAGTCTGAATATTGTACAACTGTAATACCTTACAATAGAGTTACAATATTACCTTTACATTTCTAAGTATTACAACCTTCAACATCTTACATCAGAGAACTTCTCAACTAATGCATAATCAATACATATACTGCAGCGGAACTAAACATAACACTGACTCCTTTCTTTCCTTGCCTTGAGTCCTTCTGAATTTCGCCTTTGTACTTTGGCGATCCAGTACCTATGGAAGTGGGGACGTCAGTATTCACTGACGCTTAAAGGCTGATCATATAGCAGCGAATCTCCCAAACAATATACAAAATATAGCAATGGTGTTGGTGTAGTTTAAGTGTTCGTGAGTGCTAAGACTAGACTCTAATACGGTATTTAAAATAGAACCAGGACACTTCCTATTCTAATGTCAGCAAGTCTCCGAAGCAACATGCAGCCCATACTACATGCGACCCCATCTCAAGCCGTTTCTCCATATATAGGGATTGAACCCGCGTTATGACCTTCTAATTGTATACAACCTGTTCCTGACAATACTCCATGACTCTGTGAGGTTGCAGAAGGGGTCAAGTCCCCCCATGCAGTCTGCTTATGGTGTCTCCGTTTTCCACTACTACCCGGCATGCCTGACCTCACTCGATCCCAGTATATCGGGCATCGTCCCAAAATCAAACTATAGGGTTTCGCAAGCGCAGGATAGCTCGAAGCCTACCCTGTGGCACCCTCTGGGGTCTAGCAAGCGCAGGACTGCACCATGCATCCTGTAGCACCCCAGCCACGGTATTTCAGGAATTAACAGAGCGAGATACGCAACCCGTGTCCTCAACTTGTGAGACGGCACCGTGCGTATCCCTTTGACGGGAAGGTACAACCCAATACACCACCTATGATCTGCCTCAAGGGACGAGTTAGTGTAAGGGGCCCCCTACAACTGACTCCTCTCTCCCGGCAAAAGGGTTTAAGTAAAATGATCCTTGTAAGTCACTATCCTAATGATGTCCCTGACTCGAACGATCCTAGGGATGACAATATTATAAACACAACATGCTAGGCCTTCAAAGTAGACTTCGCAAGACAACTCTTCTAGGATGCTCAACCTAGACTTACCAGAATCCCTCAGGATCCGGTTCGTGGCTCATCGATCCAAGACTTTAGCTGTGCGAATATACATGCATGCCGCTACCCTAGACTTGGATTTCGTCTATACTCCGGTCCTCGATCAACCTACCCTGGTTAAGATTCGACGGTACACAAGGAGTGACTCCTCCACAGTTCCTTAGGGTGAGAAAACATATGTCTTGATGGTCGATAGCCCTCAGGGTGGTAACATCACCCTAGACGAGCACAACGAACTGTGTACTAGCTAACAAGCTATACACAAGTAACAACCACATACGAGCCAATAAGCTACGTATGAAACAATAACTACCTACGAGCCAGGCGGGCCTCGTAGGAGATAACCACGTACATACCAGCCAAATAAGCCGCGTATGAGACCAACAGCTACGCACGGGCCGGTCGGGCCGCGTACGAGACAACAACCTACATACGAGCCAACTAAGCTACGTATGAGACCCACAGCTACATACGGGCCAGTCGAGCCACGTACGAGCATAACCATATTCAAACAACCATACAGGTAATCAATCCTAGAAGCAATACTAACAAACTTGGTCATCTATTATTAGAAGCAACAGAAGAGTCTACTAATATTCTATGGTCGGTATTCTACTAAGGAAGAATCCGAAGGCGACATAACGGCCTTTATCGGACTAACTATCACTAGTGGTCTTCCCAATCCTTATTACTTCTACCTATAGCACCTTAAGTATGGCATACAATTACAAGCATCTTCCTACTACAATCTAATCATATAACACAACCACTCATCATGATACTCCTAAGTATGAATATCATAGCATGGATATCTCTAACTTAACATGACCAATAATTAGCATGATACCTACTCACTTAGCATGTAGAATGATTAAGCATGATCATCTACTAACATAGAATGAACAATTACTTATCTAAGTATGGGTATTCATTTAATCTAGCATGGTATACCACTTACTTACAACTTAAACTAGCATGGCATACAACTTACTTGCAATTAAGCTTACTTACAATTAAAGCTAGCATGGTATACCCCTTACCTACAATTAAACTAGCATGGTATACAACTTTTCTACTACTTATCTAGCATGGCTTACAACTTAATTACCATTAAGCTAGCATGGCATGGGTCTTACTTACAATTAAACTAGCATGGTATATCACATACCTACAATTAAACTAGCATGGTATATCACATACCTACAATTAAACTAGCATGGTATATCATATACCTACAATTTAAACTAACATGGTATATCACTTACCTACAATTAAACTAGCATGGTATATCACATACCTAATTAAACTAGCATGGTATATCACATACCTATAATTAGACTAGCATGGTGTATCACTCTCCTACAATTAAACTAATCATGGTAAGTAATTTTATCATGGATCCTACAACATCCTAAGCATAATAAAATTAATCCAAACATGGTAGGAAACTCTTAGATTGAATCCTACAACATTCTAAGCATAAATGAGTTGATCTAAACATGGTAGGAAACTCTTAGATAGAATCTTACAACATTCCAAGCATAAATAGACTAATCTAAACATGGTGGGAATTTTAGAATTAATCCTACAACATTCTAAGCATGAAATAGTATTCCTAAAACATGATAGGTAATTTTAGAAAGCATACTACAACATTCTAAGCATAAAAATATGATAGGTAATCTTAGAAAGAAACCCACAACATATATGTCATTCCTACATATGATAGGCAATTTTAGAATTAATCCTACAACATTCTAAGCATGAAATAGTATTCCTAAAACATGATAGGTAATTTTAGAAAGCATACTACAACATTCTAAGCATAAAAATATGATAGGTAATCTTAGAAAGAAACCCACAACATATATGTCATTCCTACATATGATAGGCAATTTTAGAATTAATCCTACAACATTCTAAACATGATAGGATATTTTTAGAAATAATCCTACAACATTCTAAACATAAAGCATGATAGGATATTTTTAGAAATAATCCTACAACATTCTAAACATAAAGCATGATAGGATATTTTTAGAAATAATCCCACAACATTCTAAACATAAAGCATGATAGGATATTTTGTAGAAATAATCCCACAACATTCTAAACATAAAGCATGATAGGATATTTAAAGCATGATAGGATATTTTTAGAAATAATCCTACAACATTCTAAACATAAAGCATGATAGGATATTTTTAGAAATAATCCTACAACATTCTAAATATAAAGCATGATAGGATATTTTTAGAAGAAATCCTACAACATTCTAAACATAAAACATGATAGGATATTTTTAGAAATAATCCTACAACATTCTAAACATGAAATGGTATTCCTAAACATGATGGAAAATTTTAGAAAGCATCCTACAACATTTTAGCACGAAAACATGATAGGTACTTTTAGAAGAAGTCCTACAACATTCTAAGTATAAAACATGATAGGATATTTTTAGAAAAAATCCTACAACTTTCTAAGCATAAAAACATACTAGGATATTTTTAGAAAACATCCTACAACTATCTAAGCATAAAAACATACTAGGATATTTTTAGAAAACATCCTATAACTATCTACTACTACTACTACTCCATCTTAATCAAAACATAACACACAACTATCTATCACTACTACTACTTTATTTTAGTCAAGAACATAACACCCAACTATCTACTACTTCATTCACAACATACAACTTACTACTACTACTACTTTATGGACATAGACATTTATACTACTTACTACTACTTCTTCATTTAATCAATATACTACTACTTTTTATTTTAGCATGCTACTACTTAGTTGCCTATTGGTCTTTATTATCACTAGTGATAAAAGAAAAGATCATTTTTATTTATTTTACAACTAGTGGTTAATAAAGAGAAGATCTTTTTATTATTTATACAACTAGTGATTAATAAAGAAAAGATCTTTTTAATCTACAACTAGTGATTAATAAAAAGAAAAGATTTTTTTATTTTCTACAACTAGTGATTAATAAAAAGAAAAGATCTTTTTATTTTCTACAACTAGTGATTAATAAAAAGAAAAGATCTTTTTATTTTCTACAACTAGTGATTAATAAAAAGAAAAGATCTTTTTATTTTCTACAACTAGTGATTAATAAAAAGAAAAGATCTTTTTATTTAAGAAAGAAAACTACAATAGAACATATGCTTATTATCATTAGTCCAAGTTCAATCAAAGTCCTACAACTCTCAATCGGTTGTATGTTCAAAGTCATATGCAATATGTCTTTTTAGTCCAACAATCACACATAAACAACAACTACAATAATAAAGGTTTGATCTTTATATGTTTAGTAGTTACTACTACTACTTTCTTTCTTTTATTTATCATTCACAACACAACAACACACCCATCAAAACAAAAGAAACAAAACAAGAAGATGAGAAGAAGAAGTCAAACAACAAAACAAACAAACAAACAAACAAACAAACAACCAAAGAAATAAGTGGAGAACCCCCACCTTAGCCTTTTTTTTTGGAAGGACTTGCTTGCTAACCTTCTCCTTCCCCTAGCTTTTTAGAATCTCCTAGGAAATCCTACAATAAAAACTCTCTTGTTAGTATGAGACTACCTCTCTTTCTTTTCCTTTCCTTTCTTTCTTTCTTTTTGTTTTCTAAAAATGAGAGAAGGAGGAGAATGAGGGGGTATTTATAGGAGGGAATAGGAGGTGGTAAGTGCAAATGTGCACTCACATTTGCACAAAAACCCCAAGAAGAGGGGTGGCTGGCCATACCCTAGGGGGGGGGGGGGGGGGGGGGAGGGGTATGGTGTAGGCTTGGTGAGGTGGAGGGATAAGGCTTCTAGAAGGGTTTTAGTTCTTCTCATGCATACAAACCCTCTTTTAAACCTCCTAATCAAACCCTAATTATCTTATTAAGTTGCCATGACAAGTATGAGTACATTGTCCTAAAGTACATACTACATACTAGGTATAATGTACTAAGTACCATACAATTGTATGTACGTGTACATGTATGTGTATACAAAAATCCTCATAAAATTCCCATAAAATAGTTTAATTTTGAAAATAATAATAGAATAAATTTTATTATCAATTCGGAGGATCACGCTATCAATTTGATGCGCTTCGGATGCACACCGACCGATATATGCGCATAGGCACTGTTTATGGGCAAACCGGCGAAAAATCACCAAAATAATTTGATTTTGGAATTAAAATGGAATAATAATAAAATAATAATAAAATAGTATTTTATACGAGTTAATATCCGTCCGGGATATTACACATCACCAGGCTCTAAGAGAGAGCCGTTCAGGAGGCAAACTTGATGAGAAACTCTAGGGGAGAGTAGAGCTCCGAACTCGTTTGGAAGAAGTCCACTCGGGAGGCGAGCGGAGCGAAGTGCATCTCCAGGCTCTAGTTGAGAGCCGTTCGGGATGCGAGCTTGAGGAGCAACTCTAGGGGAGAGTTAAGCTCCGAACTCGTTTGGAAGAAGGCCACTCGGGAGGCAAGTGGGGCGAAGAACATCAGTAGGCTCTAGGAGACAGCCGTTCGGTAGGCGAGCTTGAGAAGCAACCCTAGGGGTGAGTTAAGCTTCAAACTCACTACGGATGAAGAAGGCCACTCGGGAGGCGAGCGGAATGAAATGTATTATCGGGCTCAAGGGAAAAGCCGTTCGGGAGGTGAGTTAAGTAAACGATTGAATAGCTTGTACTCTTATTGTGGCCAGTTGTGGGAGTGTTCGATTGGTCATTTTCTAGTCCCAAGCCTGCATACTTGCAAGTTGTGAGGTCGGTTTCAAACCATGATTGTGAAATCTGAACTAGTCGTTTAAGATGCTCCAACGAGTTGTAGGAGCAATTCCGAATGGTGAGCCACTACGGACTAGCTTGTTTGCAAGCAACTAAAGCGGTATCAAACTAAGTGCTGGATTCCAAACTTGTTGTTTGAGGGGGTTAACGAGTTGTAGGAACAATTCCGAATGGTGAGCCACTCCGTACTTGCTTGTTCGCAAGCGACTAAAGCAGCATCGAACCAAGTGTTGGACTTCAAACTTGTTGTTTGAGGGGGTTAACGAGTTGTAGAAGCAATTTCGAATGGTGAGCCACTCCGCACTCACTTGTTCGCAAGCGACTAAAGTGACATCGAACCAAGTGTTGGACTCCAAACTCGTCTTTTGAGCCTAGCAAGTTGTAGGAGCAGCCCTGGGGGACAAGCTGGACTCTGAACTTACTGTTTAACGACTAAAGTGACATCGAACCAAGTGTTGGACTCCAAACTCGTCTTTTGAGCCTAGCAAGTTGTAGGAGCAGCCCTGGGGGACAAGCTGGACTCCGAACTTACTGTTTAACGAGTCGTAGATGTGACTCATGGAGATAGACATGAGGCCAATGCAATGATCTTTACAAGAAAAAAGCTAAGTTTTATTGAAACAAACTAAGTGGCTTCCTTGAGGGGACGAGCAGTTATTATATGCATTGGTCATATCGCAAACGGCGGCCTTATTGAAAACTGAAAACCTACTTCTAAGAGAGAGTGTTAGGTATCCTCTTGGTACTTCATTTAATGCTCTGTATTCCAAGTTCGCCTTCCCAGAAGAGGGGGATCTCCTTGAGTTCATCGACTAGTTCAGGAAGGACTTGGCTGTTCCGTTGGGGGAGCTCTAATGCTTCAAGTGGGAGGACCGAGCCCCCTATTGTACTTGTGTAGCACTTCCGAGCTGTCACTTGGTTTCCTTTGACTTCCCCCGCTCCTTCTGGGATTGAAAATTTCATCTTCATGTGAAAGGCTGAGGGCACGGCATGAAGCACATCTAGGCAATGTCTACCAAGGATTGCGTTGTAAGCAGCTTTCACATCGACGACCATAAATTCCAAGGGTTCTGTTCTGGTTATCGGGGCTTTTCCAGCGGTTACACCAAGAGTGGCAACTTCCTTGATTGTTACTGGCACTCTAGAGAACCCGGGGAGAGTGTAGCCAACATTTTTTAGGCAATCCCGGGAGAGCTTGATACCTTTAAAGGCTTCCAGGAAGAGGATATTGACAGAGCTAACATTGTTGACCAAGATCCGGCGTACTTCGTGATTGGCCATGTGGCGATTAATTACGAGCACGTCACAATAAGGCATTCAGACGCCTTCCAAGTCTCTGTCTGAGAATGTCACCGAGACCCCAGAGCTGCTGGCCGGGGAAAAGTTCTGGACCGAACTCACCTCTCGGATGAAGGCATTTCGGGAGGAGTTTGATTCTCCCCCTGCTACAGAGGCTACTGATTGGTCGAGATAGGCAATATACCGAGCTTTGGTGGTAAAACAGCCGAACATAATCTCTTAGGCATTCACCTTTCCTTTGACTGAAGGCTAGCAAGGATGCACTTGTTTTCTCGGCTCGGCGACTACAAACGAAGTAGGGTGAGAAAAAGCTTCTCAAACTGGTCAAATAAGAAGATGGAGGCTGGAGATGAACGGGAGTACCATTCTCTCGCTGGTCCCATCAACATTGCTGGGAAGGCCTTACAATGGAGCGTGTCTAAGGCTTGATGGATCATCATGAGGGTTTTAAAACTCTCAATATGATCAACCGGGTGAGACTCTCCATTGTAGGTTTCAAAATGAGGCGGCTTGAAGGTTTTAAGGACATGGGCTTCCATGATGGTCCTAGAGAGGGGGGTCTTCTCGAGCGGAAGTTCTTGGTCTGTTGACCTTCTTCAAGGTTAATCTCGCTGAGGTATCTCTCCATCTTTCAAAGGCAGCGATGAACCGAGTCGTCCCTCTGGTCGGATCTAATCGACCCTCGAGACTCTCCTTCATGATTGATGGCACGGTGAGAGCTATGTGCTTATCGGTCGTGATTTGGAGCGATGTCAAGGGCTCCCAGGATATCTTCTTTGAAATTTCGGAATTCTGCCTGGATGACCGGTGCCCCTCCATCATGGTGAACCTTGGGCACTGATCAGGGTTGCAGTGGTGTGGCCTCTTCGCTATCGATGCAGGGGGGGCCTTCGCCCCCTTGGGGAGGCAGGCCTTCTGAATCTCGGCCTTCGAGGAGAAGGCCTCCTCTGACTTCTCTGGTGTTTTGAATGAAGGATCTTATCACGGGATTGCCTCTCATTCAAGCGGGTTCGAAGGTCGACCCCTTGTTAACGGTTGGCGATGACTTGACGGAGGTCTCTTGACCCCAGAGGACTATGCGAGGCCATCGAGTTGGTGAAATGATTGTGAATCGAGACATGGTCATGGAGAGATGGTTGTATTTTATGGCTTCGACGAGAGCCCCCAGGCACAACCCCTCTGGACATGGAGCGAGCCTGTTGGGGAGGGGGCTTGTAACGCCCCGATTTTCCACGTAACTGGGAAACCGTGACACATGCCAAGATCTTTTCTTCAATTAGTCACGATACACAGAAAAAGCTGGAAAATTTAAAACTTTTTATTCAACACAGAGTTACTACACAGTAATTACAAATATCAATTTGTAATATCAACCTGTAACACCTGCCCCCTTTTTTTCTTTTTGACTCCAAAATCAATTCTTCCAATTTCTATATCACTTTAAACATAAACTAAGATAGTTATGTTTCAAAGAAAATTTGGACAGAGTCTCCCTTGTAATTTCTGCCCCGAAACACAAAAAGCTTACGGAATTCTGCTCTAAATTCCGTAGCTCACATCACAGGCAATAATACCACGGGCTCCCCAGGCCAAAATGAGCATCATCACACAGGCAATATATATATATGCTCTGGGGGCCAAACTCATAACGGTATATCAAATATCAAATAAAAACCATAAATTCCTTTGAAAACGTAGTAAGTTTTTAGAAAATAACTTGTAAAAACATACCACAGCGCCCGGTACTTTACAACGAGATGGGTACGGGTCAAAACCATATCATGCCACTCTACACTATACTCATCATCATCATCATCCACATACTTATACATCAAAAATACAATTTAAAGCATAAACCTTCACTATTTACAATTAAACCTTAAACAACGATTGTAAACTGGAGCTCCACTCCACAGAAACCTGTACCTACATCTCACCTCTACACTGCTGAGGACCTGTAACAGTAGGGACCTAGGGTAGTCCAGGGACTCCCTAACCCCCAAACACTAAGGGGTTAGCCATTTCTGGTGTGAGTATAATTTATTAAATAAGTAAATAAATTAAACTTACAAGTAAAAACATAATGAACTCACAATTACCAATATAAACAAATCTTACTTGACATCTGAATATGTAAACATCATAAATGGGGTTCACATCAAATACTCTCTAAGTCATCACCTGTATGTATATCCATACCCGCTCATAACATACTTATCTTTATTAACCATTTGAATAACCACTCTCATAATACAAATATTAATCTTATTGCATTATATCACGTATCACATCATAGACATGCATTCATTCTCATACTACCACATTCATTCATGTCCAACCTAACATCTCATTGCATATTACCATTTACTTGCATTTCATCACAATATACTCCATATCCCAACCATAGTTTGGCCAATAACATATCACACCCCAAAGCCGATAGCTTGGGTAATAATCACCGCACCCCAAGCCGAGCTTGGTTAATATCACATCCCATCCCAAGCCCATAGCTTTGTTATTAATTTACTTCAACTATCACACTCGCAATTCAACTTGAATGGAAAAGACACGTGTACATATAATTTATATGCCAGTGTATGTTATGACTTAATTCTAATGCAAGATTACCAATACGATGATGCTCTTATTCTAATGCAAGCAAGTCTCCGGAACAGTATGCATCCCATACTACATACGCCCCATCTCAAGCCGTTTCTCCATATATAGGGATTTGAACCCACGTTATGAATTTCTAATTGTACACAACCTGTTCCTGACAATACTACATGACTGATGAGGTTGCAGACGTGGTCAAGTCCCACCAATGCAGTACGCTCATGGTGTCTATGTTTGCCACTACTACCCTGGCGCACCGGACCTCACTCAAAAACCAGACGAACACAGGGTCTCCCAAGTGCAGGATAGCATACAGCCTATCCTGTGTCACCCATCATAGACTGTGATCTATGGCCTGTTCGCTCTCCCTGGCCAAGGACCCGACGGAGTTTCGAGGTCCATCCCCTAGCTCTGCCCGCCTTATCATGGCACTTCAGGAATTAACAGTGTGAGATACGCAACCCGTGCTCCCAACTCGTGAGAAGGCACCGTACGTATCCCTTTGACGGAAAGGTACAACCCAATAACACCACATAAGGTCAGCCCAAAGGACGAGTTGGTCATAAGGTGCCCCCTACTACCAACTCCTCTCTTTCTGGCAAAATGGTTAAGTAAAAGAATCTTTATAAGTCACTACCCTAACGATGTCACTAACCCTAAACAATCCTAGGGATGACAATATTATAAACACAACATACTAGGTCTTAAATTAGACTTCGCAAGATAACTCTATTAGGCTGCCCAACCTAAACTTACCAGAATCCCTCAGGACCCGGTTCATGGCCTTTTCGATCCAAGACCCCGGCAATACGAACGCATTCGCATGCTATTACCCTGAACTTGGATTTCGTCACACTCCGGTCCGCAATCAACCAACGGTTAGGATCTGACGACACCCGCAAAGTGACTCGTCCACAGTCCCTTGGGAATAAGCTAAACACACGTCTTAATGGTCGTTAGCCCAAGGGCAATGATATTACCCTAGATGAACACAACAAACTGCGTATTAGCTAAGAAGCTACATACGAGTAACCAAAAACACATACGAGCTAAACAGCTACGTATGGGACCAACAGCTACATACGGGTCAGTTGAGCCGCGCATGAGACAACATACATACGAGCCAAATAAGCCTCGTATGAGACCAACAGCTACATACGGGCCAGTCGAGCTGCGTATGAGACAACAACATACATACGAGCCAAATAAGCTGCGTATGAGAACCACAGCTACATACGGGCCAGTCGAGCCACGTATGAGCAAAACCACATACAAACAACCATACAGGTAATCAAACCTAGAAGCAACCAATCGTGCTTACTAGCAAACTTGATCTTCTATAATTAGAAGCAACAGAAGAATCTACTAACCATCTAAAACCGGCATTCTACCAATGAGAAGCCCCAAGCGACATAACAACTTTTATCGAGCTAAGAATTACTAGTGACCTTCCCAACCCTCATTACCCATGAAGATGAGTAATGTTCCTGTGATATGGTCCAACCTTACTTAGGGTCTTATACAACTAGAATCCATGGTTTCCCTCCCCAAATTGGACTAGAACTACGTGCACTAGATTCTTGGGTTCTTTCTTCAAGTTTGAGCTAAGATCACCTAGGACGAAAGGCATGGGTTCTCTTATCAATTATGCTAGAACTACCATAGTGCTACTTTCAAGAGTTCTTTTAATCTTTCACTTCAATCATAATACAATTCCAGTGTGGTCCCTTTGGATCTAGAGCTACTATGCAACTCGAGTATTGCAACCATAACACGATGGTTTTTCACTAACACTACCACCACAACATGATAGTTCTCTACTACTCTACAACTATAACGCGATAGTTCTTTACTAACGCTACAACTATAACGTGATAGTTCTTTACTAATACTACGACTACCACGCGATAGTTAACACCACTACTATAACAACATGATTCTTTTTTATTACTTAAGCACGAATCTATAATGGCCTTAAGCATAGTATACAATTGTAAGCATCAACCTACAACAACTAATACCCAAGAGATGGGTTCTTTTAGCATCCACAATTTACTCAACCCTCAAAATGGGTTCTTTCTCAACCTACAACAACTCACACCTAAAAGATGGGTTCTTTTCTTCACCTACACAAGTAGTAACCCTAAAGATGGTTCTTTCTACATATACATAAACAAATAAGGAGAGCAAACAACTAATTTAGAAGTAGAGAATCCCCACATACATAACTAATCCCTTATATCGGTTTTATATACTCAAAATAGTTAACTTCACCAAATATCACAAAAACCTATTTTCAGGGCCCATAAAAATCCGTATTTTCCCTCAAAATCAATCTTTAACATAACTTCTACGAAGTATATCAAAAAGCCATAAAATTCGGCCACAATATAAAATATAAGTAGATACATCATACTCACATATTTGTCAACCACAAAATACATATAAATAAATTAGTACTCACATATTTCTTAAACCCACAAAATACGTAAATAAATCGATACTTACTTATTTCTTTAAACCACAAAATACATAAATAAATTAACACTCACATATTCTTCAAACCCCAAAAAATATATAAATAAGTTAACTCACATATTCCACGAAGATCCGAAGCGCCACCATGCCACATCACATCCAAAGTCGCAAATATATCCTATCATCAGTTTCAAAGCAATTAAAACTCAAATCATCCAAACCAATCATAAAAGCTAATAACACTATTCTAAATATCACACAAGCGTTTATTGAACGCTTGGGATATACACGTGCGATGCACGTGATAATCTAATGCCTATGGTATTTTCATTCCCAAATAATTACTAAAATCGCCCCCAAAATATTCTAATAGTCTAACTATACTCTCCACTATTATAAGAGAAATAGTTCATACATATATAATTCCCTTTTACAAACCCAAAACCCTAATTTACTAACAACTTGCAATTTCTCTAATAATCCGCTAATTTCTCACATCTACCATTTCCGACATCACTAAATCTCTCTACCATAATGATCCTACTCAATAGAAATTAACCCAACTTAATTTTATACAATAAAATAGTTAGGGTTTACCTTCCCGAAATCCATTCGAAAATCCGACGCTACTACGATGTAGAGAATCCCTCCATTAGTCTACCCCTCAATTTAATTTGGAATCGATGAAGAATCGGAGGGGATTTGAGCATGGGGAAGTGATCGGCGATGGGTTCAGCTGGGGTTTCTTTTGGGTCGGGATGGGAAACAAACGGGAAGAAGGAGAAGGAGATGGGGGTGGGGGTTTCTTGCCATCGGCTGGGAAGGGAACGGTGGAAGGAAGAAGGGAAGAGGAGGGCTAGGGGGTTTCTTTCTTGGGGTCGGCATCGAACCCGGAAGGGAGAAGAAGAAGGAAAGGAAGGAGAAGGGAGATGGGTTTTCTTTTGGTTGGGAGTGAACGGGAGGAGGAAGATGTAGGGGAAGGAGAAGGAGTGGGGGACCAGGGGGGGGAGGGGGGGTGGTTTCTGGGTCGGGGTGGAACCAGACGGGAAGGGAAGAAAGAAGGAAGGAGAAGGAAGGAGAAGGAGAGAAGGTGGGGGGTCTTTTCATAAAATGTAATAATAATTAAGTAGATAGATAAATAATATAAAGGAAATATTACATATAAGCGTCTAGTCTTAATACATCTCAAATAAAACCCAACTCTCTACTTTAATAATCCAAACAATACAAAATACATTAAAACTACTTCGTAATAATCCGTATAAAAATAATTTAATTTCGAAAATAATAATAAAATAAAGTAGACAATAACGGATATTTCTCAATTCAAAATAATAGTTATCAGAAAAATACATAATCGCGTGCAATTCTCAATTGTGCACATATTACGATGCAAAATAGCCATATGCTATTTTTCGGGTTGTTACATGGCTGTTCAGGTTGAGTCTGCTGAACTTGTTGATCTTGTTGAGGGGAACATCCTCAAGCGGGGGTGGAGGAGGAAGGGGGTGGTTCTTCGGCTTAACGCCGCTGCCTTTCCTTTTTCCTTTCGAGGCATGGCTGAAAACTACTTTTATCGGCAAGTATGGTTGTATTGCTTTTTTTGTTTCCACAGACGGTGCCAATCTATTGCTGCTAATTTCTGTGTGGGAGTGTAACGCTCCGAATTCCAAACATAGGTAATTCGTAGCAAATACATGATCTTTTACTTCAAATTCGTACAAATTTACAAGGAATTTAAAACTTTTTATCTACAACATGTTCTTTACAACAGCACAGCAGAACTAAACGAATACAATACAATCTAAAAATATAAAAATTCTTCAATCTTGTAACGACTCATCATAGTGACTTCAAGTCTATGCCGAATCCAGTCCTGTAACTAGGAAACTGTGGGCACGTCAGTTGCATACAACTAACGTAATGCTATAATACAACGATTCTTCTACTTTAGCAAACACAAACTTGAATGTAAAACAAAATGTGAGAAGTGACTATCCTAAACATGTCAGTGTATGATGTGACCTAATGCCAAAAGCATACATTTACACTTCGATGACACTAATGCATACTTGTTCGGATTCTATGCATCTCATAGTACACAGGTCTGAGGGCAAGCCCTTACGTACTCCACATTATAGTGTTCAATCCATCGCCATGCAACCTACTACTATGACTACTACGAGATTTAGATACTTTGCAAGTATTGGTTCTCACCCCGGAATACTGGAGATTAATTCCACTCTATGGATCATTCTGTGGCCTATTTCATCCATCGTCCAGAAATACTGGGAATTGTCTCAATCCGTGAGTCATCCTGGAACCCTCATTGCACAAATATCCCGTGAGCATCACTCTCGCTTCGGAATATTGGAGATCAATCCCACTTCGCGAATCATCCTGGGGCCTATTTCAGCCCTCATCTCGGAATACTGGGGGTTGTCTCATTCCGCGAATCATCATGGAGTCCATAACTCACGTTTGCTCTTGTTTCATCATATTTCCAACAAGTGTCTGACCTTAAGTTTAAAATTGTAGTTATTAAGACCTAGAGCTAGCTTACCCACCAGGCTTTAACCAAAACACTGAGAATGTTAGCCCACACTGGCTACTTCTTAAAGAGAAAGTTAACTCACACTGGTTACTTCTTAAATTCCATTTATCACAACTGCTAATATTCTGGGTCTCGCTCACTCTAGAAAAAACAGCCATCTCAAAAGAGATCAACTAGGTTACACCTAACCACTTATAAAAAATTTCATTCACATCTTTTAACTTCTTTTATCTATTCTCTTTTCTATTATCAATCATGAAGTAACCAACTTTTTATAGCAATATTCAATAACACTTGATGAGTTAAAACCCTTATAAACATCACATGATTAATATTTCGAATTCATCCTTTAATTATCTTTTAATTCCTTATAAGGTACATTTTACTAACATTCCAATTTTAAATCCAATTTTATACGTTGTAAAATTTTTAGGACAACTAAATATAAGACATCAACCCAATGGTATTAAAAAAAATCATATAAATTTCAATACTACTCCAAAAATAGATTTATTAGTTTCATATGAATCATAAATGAGTGTACTACAACTTTGTAGTAAAATCATACTCAATTACTTCGTCTAAATTCATTTGCAAAAACAGTAGGTTCAAAATCCAAAAACTACAGCTCATGCTAATTGTAAAAATAATAGAAAGTTTTATACTTCATGAAACTTTTTGTTCTTTAGATCAAATTAAAGGTATATAAGTATAATATAACTTTGTAGTTGTTACCGCTAAATCTGGTGTGCGGGTAAACAGACAGTATTTGTGGATTCTTGAAAAACCTGAATAGCAAATCTAAAACCTGTTCCGCCGGAGTTTGACCGTTGACTCCCGTCGTTCTCCTACAAAAAGTGCGAGACACCGGGGTTGATCTCGGCGACGCACCCTCCGACGCTAAAGTCAGTAATCAGGAATGATTATGAGAGAGCATAAATTGGCAAAAGATTGATTACCTCTTAACGATGGTGGATAGGGGGTAGTTATAGTCGCCTTAGGGATCAGATTAGGAATGTAATCCCTGTGGTCAGATTAGGAATGTAATCCCTAATTCCCAGTGAAAAGATAGATGTGAATCACAGCCGTTGATTAGGACTAATCAGGGACCCTGATTCTATCCTGCTGGACCGGGCTCATTTCGGGTTGAAACCCGTATCCAGTTAAGGTGGATCCGTTCGTGGATTATTGGATCTTTTGGGGAGGAGATCCAATACCCATTTCACACCCGTTTGTAGGTAAAATTATCATTTTATCCCCAGGCTTTAAGATTCGTGTCCAATTTGGACGGTTCCGATTTAACCCCATTTTTAGCCATATCACAAGCCCCCCACTCCTGAAGACCGAGTTTGATTAGTCTTTGAGGAGTAGTTTTACTGTTTTAATGGCTGGCGGAGTTGTATCAGAGTCCAAATGGAAGGTTTCGAATCTTTGTAGGAGGTAGTATGGTGATTTTTCAAGCTAGTTGCATTCTAAGTTGTTCTTGAGCTCTTCTGGACATTTGGTGATTTTTATCTATTTTTTTGGGCTATTTACTTAATTTTTGCGAAGTGTCGATTCGTCGTTCGGGGGTCTTAATGAATGGTCCTAGGCAATAATTATTTACTCGGGGGTTCAAAAATATTCCCCCGACTTTATAATTATTTTTTAGGATATTTAATTATTTTTCCCGAATTTTAAATTATTTTTTCGTAATTTTTAAATAAATAGACGATTTTAATAAATAAAATTTAATACCGAATTATGGCGTGGCATGATCTGGACCGCTGATCTTGTGCGGGCGCAAATTTCTGAAAGATCGGATGGACAGGGCCGCTCGGCAGCATTTTCCCCACTTTAGCTGGTCGGATTGGCACTTGCTCGGCATTCGAGCGAAGTGGCTCGGTTTTTCCCTCGCGCGAGTGGCTCGGATCGCTTGTCGCTCGATTCGGAATTCCGAGCGACGTGGAGCGATCTGAGCTGTCAGATCTCAGCGCGGATCTCGAGGCAGGCCCGGTTCCCTAAGAAAACGCTATCTTGTCATTTAGCGGGCGTGGCGTGATCTGGACCGTCCAACATCCCTGGCGCGATTTTCACAATGATCCAACAGTTGGAGACGCTCGGTAGCATTTTTCTTCACTTTTGCGGGTCGAATTGGCACTTGCTCGGCACCCGAGCGAAGTGGCTCTGTTTTTCCCTCGCGCGAGTGGCTCGAATTGCTAGTCGCTCGGCTCGGAATTTCGAGCGACGTGGAGCGATCTGAGCTGTCGGATCTCTGCGCGGATCTCGAGGCAGGCTCGGTTCCCAAGAAAATATTATCTTGTCGTTTAGTGGTGCTGGCACGATCTGAGCCGTCCGATCGAAATCTTACACGAATTTTGAGGGGAAAGTCGTTTTTCTCCAATTCGCAGCTCGGATTGGCACTTGCTCGGAATCCGAGCTATCCTCCTGGGTGTTGAGGTCGGATTGCCTGTCGCTCGGATTTTGGTTCCGAGGGACGTGGGGCAATCGGAGCCGTTGGATGATTTCACAGATCTCGAGGTAGGCTCGGTTTTCAAGAAAACACTATCTTGTCGTTTAGTGGTGCTGGCACGATCTGAGCCGTCCGATCGAAATCATACGCGAACTTTGAGGGAAAATTCATTTTTCTCCAATTCGCAGCTTGGATTGGCACTTGCTCGGAATCCGAGCTATTCTCTTGGGTGTTGAGGTCGAATAGCCTGTCGCTCGAATTTTGTTTCCGAGGGACGTGGGGCGATCGGAGCCATTGGATGATGGCACAGATCTCGAGGTTAGCTCAGTTCCCAAGAAAACACTATCTTGTTGTTTAGTGGTGCTGGCACGATCTGAGCCGTCCGATCAAAATCTTACGCGAATTTTGAGGGGAAAGTCGTTTTTCTCCAATTCGCAGCTCGGATTGGCACTTGCTCGGAATTCGAGCTATCCTCCTGGGTGTTGAGGTCGGATCGCCTGTCGCTCGGATTTTGGTTCCGAGGTATGTGGGGCGATCGGAGCCGTTGGATGATGGCACAGATCTCAAGATTGGCTCAGTTCCCAAGAAAATACTATCTTGTCGTTTAGTGGTGCTGGCACGATCTGAGCCATCCGATCAAAATCTTATGCGAACTTTGAGGGGAAAGTCGTTTTTCTCCAATTCGCAGCTCGGATTAGCACTTGCTCGGAATCCGAGCTATTCTCTTGGGTGTTGAGGTCGGATCGCCTGTCGCTCGGATTTTGGTTCCGAGGGACATGGGGAGATCGGAGCCGTTGGATGATGGCACAGATCTCGAGGTTGGCTCAGTTACCAAGAAAACACTATCTTGTCATTTAGTGGCGCTGGCATGATCTGAGCGGTCCGATCGAAATCTTACCTGAATTTTGAGGGGAAAGTTGGTTTTCTCCAATTCGTAGCTCGGATTGGCACTTGCTCGGAATCAAAGCTATCCTCCAGGGTGTTGAGGTCGGATCGCCTGTCGCTCAGATTTTGGTTCCGAGGGACGTGGGGCGATCGGAGCCGTTGGATGATAGAACCGATCTCGAGGTTGGCTCAGTTCCCAAGAAAACACTATCTTGTCGTTTAGTGGCACTGGCACGATCTAAGCCGTCCGATAGAAATCTTACGCGAATTTTGAAGGGAAAGTCATTTTTCTCCAATTCGCAGCTCGGATTGGCACTTGCTCGGAATCCGAGCTATCCTCCAGGGTGTTGAAGTCGGATCGCCTGTCGCTCGGATTTTGGTTCCGAGGGACGTGGGCCGATCGGAGCCATTGGATGATGGCACAGATCTCGAGGTTGTCTCAGTTCCCAAGAAAACACTATCTTGTCGTTTATTGGCATTGGCACGATCTGAACCGTCCGATCGAAATGTTACGCGAATTTTGAAGGAAAAGTCGTTTTTCTCCAATTCGCAGCTCGGATTGGCACTTGCTCGGAATCCGAGCTGTCCTCCTGGGTATTTAGGTCAGATCGCCTGTCACTCGGATTTTGGTTCCGAAGGATGTGGGGCGATCAGAGCGTTGCCCCATCTGCTTGTTGGTATGCCTCGGTGTTATGACCGAGTGGTGTGACTTGTATCAAAACGTTGCTTCCTTTGCCAATGGTTGCCGCTCTTCGTTACTTAGTCGTTTGGGCTTGTTTAACGCTTTAGGGGAGGCCCAAGTGTCGCGCCCTTACGTTACAAAGCCCAAGAGACTTTTTCATTTACTATAAGTTTTCACCCCCTCAACACTTAACCTCATTCTTCACTTTTACTTTCTCCCTCTTGATTTTACTCCTTAGTAGTGAAGTTTTTAGCTCTTGGGTGGTGCTGTTAGCTGTCGCGGCAAGGCGTTTTGAGCTCTGGCGATCTTTTTCGACCGTACTAGTCACTTCAAGGTCAGTCACTCTCCTTATTCTTGAAAATATGGTTAAGATTTCTTCTACGGATGAGACCCCTACCTCGGACCAAGCGTCAGCCGAGCGATGACGGTCAGGTCGGAAAAAGGGAAGGAGATTGCCGAGCCGACCGTAGAGACAACGGTGAGGCCGAGTGAAGGTGAGGAGGTTGCCGAGCCACTCCAAGAGGTAACCGTCAGAGCCAGCAAAGGCAAGGGGGTGGTGACGATAGTTGAGCACCCGAAGACCGCAGGAGAGCTGGGTCGACACCCGTCTACCCTTTCTAGTGTCGGCGGGGTCCGGAGTTACTCCGAGGACCTCTTGGAGAAGGTGACGCAGGGCTCGGCCAAGGCGTATGAGGAGAACGAGCCGAGGGAAATTTCCGAGGTGGATAAGACCTCCTCAATATTGACCGAGGCAGACTTACATCGGATCCGGAGTGGTTTCAGGATCCCCTCGGAATATATGCTTCTCCTCCCCAGCCCGGGCGTCCGAGCATGCACGTCGTCTTCGACCGACACTTGCATCTTCCCTACTGACGCTCTGAATGCAGGCCTTCGGCTGCCTTTGCACCCTTTCGTTATCGAGGTGCTGCAATGGTACGGGTTGAGCCTGGCTCAGTTGATGCCGAACACTTGGCGGCATGTGATGGTGTTCGTTCTTCAATGCCAGGAGATCGCCGCGCTGCCTTCGATGTTCATCCTCCGGAGCCTCTACCGCCCGTGCCAAATGAACAAAAATGAGCAGAGGTACTATCTCTCGCCGAGGAAGGGCGTGAAGCTGATTGAGAACCCAGACTCGATCAAGCATTAGAAGGAGAAGTACTTCCTTGTCCGAGCTCCTGAGCCATGGGTCATCCCGACGGTGTGGTTGAGGGACGGTCTTCCGAAGCAAGTAAACAAGGAGCCCGTGCTCAGCAACGAGGAGGCAGAGACCGTAGAGAAGCTCCTCGGCCTTCCGACCCTCAGTTGGAAGGACATCACCGAGGAGGTCTTATTCCGATGGGGTCTCAGTCCGATCGACCCCAGTACGCTTTTCTCTTTTCTTTTGTTTACTTTGTCTTTGAGGTTAAAAAAAAATCTATAACTTTTTTCGCTCGGTCTTTGCAGAAACTCCCGGTATGGACTACAAGGGTCTGATGGTCAAGGCCAAGGTGGCGAGGGAGCAGGAGGCAAGAAAGATGAAGAGGACTTCGTCCGGGCCTCAGGGTGGCCGAGCTCCCAAGATCCCATCGGTTTCACCGATCGTGGAGCAGCAGGTCGCCGAGGCACCTCCGGTCGAGCCCGTTCAAGGCCTCGTGGTGGCTTCTGGCCCACCTGCCTCGGATGTGCCGACTCAAAAGGTGAGGACGGATGCTTCAGGGTCATCGAGTGGAGCGTTCAATGTGAGCGCGGCCTTAGCCCTCAAGGTTCCGCCTCTCACAGCCGAGGCCGAGCAGATACTGACCGAGGAGCACAAGCGCAGCTTCATCCCCGATTGGCGGGTGATGAAGGTGGATGGGTTCCTTGGGGACGGCAATATTTGCATGCAGGCGGTGAAGCATCTGCCGACCACTAAAGACCGAGCAGTGCTAAAGGCGGGCCTAGTTGGTGATGACGCGATGCAGATCGCTCGGAACACCATATCGGTAAGTACCAAAGGACTTTTTTCAAAATTTTTCTAAGTTTTTGTGCTCGTGCTTAACTGCTTTTTGTATTGCTTGTAGACCCTCTGCCACTTCAATCATTTGCTCGAGGAGTTTGCGAGCAAAGAGAAAGAGCTGACCATGCTGAACGACAGAGAGAGGTCGGAGCGTGTGAAGGCGGTGAAGCTGTTTGAAGTCGAGTAGCTTCTTTCTGCTTCGCACGCGGCCGAGGTGGCCGGACTGGAGACGAAGCTGGCCGAGGCACTGAAGCAGTCGGCTGACGAGGCATCCAAGGTTGTAGCCTTGGAGAAGGAGAATGCCGAGCTCAAGGAGGAGGTGGCCAAGGCACAGGCGGAGACGGAGATGGCTCGGAAGACGACCAAGAAGGTGTTGGCCAAGCACGCGTCAAAGGCGGGCCAAGGCAAAGAAGGCCATCCAGGATGAGGCCGAAGTCCATATGTTCAAAAACATGGAGGAAGCCTACGGCCGCGCGTTGATACTCATCTCGGCTCGGAACCCCGGGTTCGACACCTCCTCCTATCACTTTTACGATCCTGTGGAGGGGGAGGAAGAAATTCTTCCGGCAATGCTCGGACCCGAGGGGTGTAAGGGCATCGAAGGTACAGGCAAGACCGAGGATGAGGCCGAGGATGAGGCCGAGGACGAGACGGAGAACGAGGCCGAGGACGAGGCGAAAGTCAAGAGGGCTATAGTTACTGTGCCGAGCGATGATGGCTCGAAGCAACACCAAGAGGTCGACCCCTGACTTAGTCATCTCTTATTAATTGTTTTCGCTTTTTTCGTTTTTTTTTGTAATGCCTAACTGCGGACTGGCCACCGCTTTTGTGTATACTTTTGGAGTTTTGAATGAAACGACTCGCTTTTTGTTGGCTGAACATTCGAACAGTCTGACGCTTGGTTTTGTATTGAAAATTTGTGAGATTTCTCTAAGTGTTGGACACCTTTCGTTGGTATTGAGAATTTCGAGAGTTGTGAACGCCCCCTTTTTTTCGCCCGCTAGGAACTTAAGCGTTGTTTACACCCCGAAATTTTTCTAAGTGTTGGAAACTTTTCATTTGCATTGAGAACTTCTCTTCGCCTTTCTATGTTGACATCTCTTCGCTTTTTAGGTTGAGTTGGGTCCAATTACTGAGGTCTCCCATCTTCGTACTGAGCTAAAGAAAGCGAAGTGGGCTCTCTCTCGCAGTCGGGATAACTCGTTTTACGACTTCTTGAAGTTGGAGGACATTAAAGCAACAGCGAAAGGGTATTTTCGCGAGTTGAGGCAACTACGGAAGCAACCTCGAGAGACTTGTCTCGAAGGCGAGATAGAGTTGCTCCGTAAGGAGCTCTTCGATGTCGACCAAAGGAATAGTGAACTACTAGCGGAGGTTCTTCATTTGGAGGTAACGGTGAAAGAACATTCGGCGGAGGAAGAGGAGTTAGCTTCGAGGGTGGGGAAGTTGATGTCCGAGCGCGATGAGTTGACGGCAAGAATTGACAAACTGAGGAGGATCAGTTTGTTTTGCTTCTGATGTTCGAATGCTGTGTTGGCTGATATTAGTTTAAGTATAACTCCTCCAACTTTTGACAACTAATCAAAATCAGAAGCAAATCTTCCTTCTTATGGGTGAACCACTTTTGGCTTGCTTAATAGCGAGCTTGAGAGGTGGAGTCGAGCCAAGTGTTGGACTCCGAATTCGTCGTTAGAGTTTGTTCAATGGTTGTGGGAGCAATTCCAAATGGCGAACCACTTCTAGCCCGCTTAAGAGCGAGCTTGCGAAGCGGAATCGAGCCAAGTGTTGGACTCCGAACTCGTCGTTAGAGTTTGTTCAACGGTTGTAGGAGCAATTCCGAATGGCGAACCACTTCTAGCCCGCTTAAGAGCGAGCTTGCAAAGCGGAATCGAGTCAAGTGTTGGACTTCGAACTCGTCGTTAGAGTTTGTTCAACGGTTGTGGGAGCAATTCCGAATGGCGAACCACTTCTAGCTCGCTTAAGAGTGAGCTTACGAAGCAGAATTGAGCCAAGTGTTGGACTCCGAACTCGTCGTTAGAGTTTGTTCAACAGTTGTGGGAGCAATTCCGAATGGCGAACCACTTCTAGCCTGCTTAAGAGCGAGCTTGCAAAGCAGAATCGAGCCAAGTGTTGGACTCCGAACTCGTCGTTAGAGTTTGTTCAACGGTTGTGGGAGCAATTCCGAATGGCGAACCACTTCTAGCCCGCTTAAGAGCGATCTTACGAAGCGGAATCGAGCCAAGTGTTGGACTCCGAACTCGTCGTTATAGTTTGTTCAACGGTTGTGGGAGCAATTCCGAATGGCGAACCACTTCTAGCCCGCTTAAGAGCGAGCTTGCGAAGAGGAATCGAGCCAAGTGTTGGACTCTGAACTCGTCGTTAGAGTGAAGAGTAAAAGCAAAGCGATACAAGCAATTTTACAAGTAAAATATGAAAAAACGTTCTTTATTGGCAACTAATAGTTGGCTACTTCTAAGTTGCGAGCCGTTATTACATAGAAGAAATAAAGAGAAAAAATACAAGTAATAGGAGAGGAACGGTTCGACATCCGAGATTACTTAGAGAGGCGTGAAGCGCTCTCTTGGTACTTCAAGAGATGGTCGGCATTCCAAGTCCTGGGGATATCTCTGCCTTCGAGGTTTTCTAGACAATATGTCCCGAGCCGAACCACTTTGGTGATCTTGTAGGGTCCCTCCCAATTTGGAGCTAGTTTACTCTTCTGACTAGGAAAAGAGATTGCTAACTTTCTAAGGACCAAGTCCCCTTCTTTGAGGTTGGTGGGACAGACTCTCTTATTGTACGCCAACTCGATCCTCCTCTGATAGCTCTGTTGACGGATTGACACTCTTTTCCATAGCTCATCAACCAAGTCTAAGTTTGCCCGAAGTTCTCTGGCATTCTGTTCTTCTTCGTAGACAGCAAGGCGAGGAGAAGGTATACCTACTTCCAAAGGGATCACAGCCTCAGACCCATAGGTGAGGTTGAATGGCGACTCTCCTGTGGGGGTCCATTTCGTGGTGTGGTAGTTCCATAGCACGTTAGGGAGTTGATCGACCCATAAGCCTTTAGAGCACTTTTTCAGCCTCTTCTTAATACCGAAGAGGATCTGTCTGTTAGCATTCTCCACTTGACCATTCGACTGTGGATGGGAGACGGAGGAGAAACATTGTTGGATGGCAAGGTCTTCACACAGAGCTCGGAAAGCTGCTCCAGTAAATTGCGTTCCATTGTCGATTATGAGGACTCGAGGGACACCGAATCGGTAGATAACGTTCTTCCAGAAGAACTGAAGCACTTTGTTCTCGGTGATTGTGGCCAAGGGCTCAGCCTCTATCCACTTCGAGAAGTAGTCGATTGCCACGACTAAGAATTTGAGCTGGCCGGGAGCTGGTGGGAATGGCCCTAGTAAATCCATTCCCCACATTGCAAAAGGGATAGGACTTGATAGGGAGGTGAGTTGAGCTTGTGGGAGGCGACAAATGTTGGAATACTTCTGACAAGAGCTGCATTGACGAACGTGTTGCTCGGCGTCTTGGAGGAGAGTAGGCCAGAAATACCCATAATTCAACACCTTCCGGGCTAGGGATCTGCCCGAATGTGCTCCGCCTATACCTTCGTGGAGCTCTTGCAAGGCGTAAGTGGCTTGTTCTGGGGGAGGCATCTCAAGTATGGCCTGCCATCTACTTGAGTGAAGGAGCGCTTATACAAGATCCCCTCAACTAGGGTGTACCGCTCCGCTCTAGTTCTTACTCGGCGAGCTTCCTTAGGGTCTTCGGGGAGGAGTCCATCCCTTAGGAATTCCACCAGGGGTTTCATCCAATTATCTTGAAGCAGGACAGGTAGCAACTCCATCGAGTCGGAAGTTTCATCTTCTATACTTGGCTTCAGGAGCACCTCGATCAAGACGGTCTGCTCGAGACCTTGGAGGGAGGAGGAGGCTAGCTTAGAGAGGGCATCGGCTTGGGTATTCTCTTCTCGGGGGATTCGCTGGATGAGAGCTTCTTCAAATAGGGCCATGAGATTCCTGACCTTGGCTAGGTACTTAGCCATTCGGTCATCTCGTGCCTCGTACTCGCCTAGGACCTGATTTATGACCAGCTGAGAGTTGCTAAAGATCCGGAGGCGCTGCGCCCCTGCCTTGCGAGCCATTTCGAGGCCGGCTATGAGTGCTTCATAATCTACTTCATTGTTAGAGGCCTTGAAGTTGATGCGGAGGGAGTATTGGAGGACGAAATCATCTGGGCCGGCCAGAATGACCCCGACTCCACTTCCCTCATTACAAGAGGACCCATCTACGTAAACCGACCAAACTGGCGGTCCCTTCTTTGCTTGGCTGAACTCGGGGATGGTATTCTCGATGATGAATTCAGCTAAGGCCTAAGCCTTGATTGCGGTCCGAGGCTGGTACGATATGTCGTGTTGGCTCAGCTCGATAGACCACTTCATGAGACGACCGGAGGTCTCCGGCTTGTGGAGTACTTGCTTCAATGGTTGGTCGGTAAGAATGACCACCGAATGGGACTGGAAATATGGGCGAAGCTTTCTTGCAGCCATGACTAAGGCGTATGCCATCTTCTCTATTCTTGGGTAGCAGAGCTCGGCATCCCGAAGTACCTTGCTCACGTAATAGATTGGCTTTTGAGTCTTATCTTCTTCCCTCACGAGGACAGCGCTGAGGGTCTGCTCGGAGGCGGCTAAGTAGAGATAGAGGGATTCCCTGGGAACAGGTTTGCTGAGGAGAGGAGGATTGACAGGTAAGCCTTCATCTGGTCAAATGAATCTTGTTGTTGCTGACCCCACTCGAAGCCTTTCGCCCCCCTGAGAGCTTTGAAAAAGGGAAGACACTTTTTCCCCTAACTTGGAAAGAAAGCGCCCTATGACTGCCAGGCGACCCGTTAGCTTTTGAACCTCTTTAACATTCTTTGGGGGAGCCATGTCTAATATGGCTTTGATCTTCTCGGGGTTGGCCTCGATTCCTCTTTGGCTGACCATGAAGCCTAGGAATTTTCTGGACGAGACTCCGAACGCACATTTTTTCGGATTGAGCCTCATATCGTGCTTCCTGAGTACGTCGAATGCCTCTTGAGATTGGCCACATGATCGGCCCCGTGGATTCTCTTCACAAGGATATCGTCAACATATACCTCCATATTTCGGCCGATCTGTGCTTGAAAAAACTTGTTGATGAGGCGTTGATAAGTGGCACCTGCATTTTTCAAACCGAAGGGCATTACCCTGTAGCAGTAGAAGCCCTGATCGGTTACAAAAGTGGTCTTTGGGATATCCGGAGGAAACATACGAATCTGATTGTAGCCTGAGAAGGCGTCCATGAAGCTGAGGAGTTCATGGCCCAAAGTGGCATCAATTAAAGTATCGATGCTTCGAAGAGGGAACGGATCTTTGGGGCATGCCTTGTTGAGGACGGTAAAGTCGATGCAAATCCTCCAGGTCCCGTTGGACTTCTTTACCATCACTACATTTGAGAGCCATTCTGGATAACTGACATCTTGTATGAACCGAGCCTTCAAGAACTTGTCCACCTCCTCTTTTATAGCTTGCTGGCACTCAGGAGCGAACTTGCGCCTCTTCTGTTGGACCGGTTTGGACCCCGGTGCAACGCTGAGGTGGTGGACTAGAAGCTCTTCGGAGATTCCTGGCATGTCCGCAGCGGACCAAGCAAAGAGGTCGCGGTTCCTTCGGATGCACTGGACTATGTCGGAGCATAGGGCAGATGGGAGGGTCTTGCTAACAAAGAACTTTTGGATTGGTTCTTGCACAGAGAAGAGCACTTCCTCCAATTCATCTATCGGCTCGGACATTGATCGGACATTCTCTTGAGGTATTTCAAGTGTTTCGAGGGAGAGGACTGGACCCCCTATTGAAGTCATGTAGCACTTGCAGGCTATCTCTTGACAGCCTTTTACTTCCCCTACCCCTGTCCGGATGGGGAATTTCATCTTGAGGTTATATGCCGAAGGAACGGCTTCTAGGGCAGCTAGGCCGGGTCGGCCTAGGATCACACTATACGCAGCTGGGACATCAACGACCATAAAGTCCATCGGCTCCATCCAGGTGGTAGGAGTTTTGCCAGCAGTTACGTCGTGGGTGATTACCCCTTCAATAGTTACTGGCACTCCCGTGAACCCATGGAGTGTGTAGCCGGCGGGCTTAAGTCTGTCCCGGGATAGTTTGAGGCCTTTGAAAGCAGTGAGGAAGATGATGTTAATGAAGCTGCCATTATCCACCAGGATCCTCTCCACTTTAAAGTTCGCCATATGGAGGTTGATGACAAGCGCGTCATAATGGGGGGTTCGGACACCCTCAAGGTCTTCATCTGAGAATGTGACGGGTACTCCGAGACCTTTAGGAGGAGGTGTGGCGCTAAACGAGTTAACTTCCCTTATAAACGCCTTTCGAGAGGAGTTGGAGGAGCCCCCCATTGGGCCCCTATGAATGAGGTGTAGGACATGCTCCTCTTCAAATTTGGGCATTTCATCGCGTTCAGGACGCTTGTTAGCCCCCCGAGGCGGGGGAGGAAGATCGGCTCGGTCCTTTCTCACGAACTTGGTCAGCTGCCCCCTCTGGATGAGGGCTTCTATCTCGTTCTTCAAGGCCCGACAATCATTGGTGGCCATGGTCCCGGTGATAGCGGCACCACTTCTCTTTGTCCCTCTTCTTGTCAGGGGTGTTCATTTTTGGCGCAGGAGGTATCACCCCCTCCTTCTCAACTTCCATGAGAATTGTGGAAATGTTGGCGTTAAGAGGGGTGAACTTTTCAAATCTGGGGGGAGGTCGGCGTTGACCGCCATTGTCCTTCTGAAGCTTCTTGACCCCTTCTTCTTCAGTTGCCTTTCTTTTTGTCCCGGAGGTAGACCCTCCAAAGCCTGGGAGATATTCGGCTTCTTCGGTCCGAATGTACTTCTCGCTCCTAAGAAGGAGGTCAGCAAAATTATGCGGAGGCTTTTTGGCGAGGGAGGAGCGAAGGTTAGAGTTGAGGACATTTGATTGGAAGGCGGCCGCCGCAACTGACTGGTCGAGGGAGGAGATGGATCTTACCTCTGTAGTGAACCTCCTCACGTAGTCTCTCAAATTCTCTCCCTTCTCCTGGCGGAGCTGGAGTAATGAGATGTTGGTTTTCTCCGTGCGTCTGCTACTCACAAAATGAGTGATGAAGAGGGTCTCAAACTGTTCGAAGGAGAATATGGAGGACGGGGCGAGTCGGGAGTACCATTCCCAAGCCGAACCTTTAAGAGTAGCGGGGAAGGTTTTGCATAACAAGGCATCGGAAGCTTGGTGGATTAGCATGAGGGTTTTAAAGCTTTCGATGTGGTCCACGGGGTCTGACTCCCCCGAGTAAGTTTCGAACTGCGGGGGTTTGAAACCTCTTGGGATAGGAGCCTCCATGATGGTTCGGGAGAAGGGAGGTCTGCTCGGGCGGATGGTTCTTCCTCTTAACTTCTCATCCTTGTCTATTCAGCTGATGCGCCTCTCCATCTCGTGGAGACGGCGGTAGAGAGCATCGTCCCTCCAACGGTAGTCAAACGAGCCCCTGGACTCATCTTCATAGGAAGGGGAGCGGGGACTACGGTGACGGTAACCCTGGGAGCGGCGAGGACTAGGTATATGCTGTTGGTCGTTAGAAGCCGGAGGAGGAGTTATGGACCGATGGTGAGGACTTTGGACCTGTGGGGGAGTAGGGACCCTTTGGGTATTATTGTTGTTGGGTCGGAGGTTGAGAGCTTGCAACACCGTTGCTTGGAATTGCTGGAACTCGACACGGGTGATGGGTGCCTCATCGTTCCTCGGATGTTGCCGACCGGCAGGGGAATGGGTTCTTTTCCTGTGATGCTCGGGGGACTCTCTCCACCCTCTTCGGGTAGGGGACCTTCGGTAGTCTCGGTGGTGAGGAGATCGTTCATCCGGACGTTATTGGTGGGAGGCTCCCTCTCGGACCTGCTTTTCATCCAGACGGTGGCGAAGATCCTCATCCTTCTGCCGATTGAGGATGGTATTGCGAAGGTCGGAAGCTCGGGGATTGTGGGAGGCCATAGAATCCATAGAGGCATTGTGTATTAAGATGCAGTCCTGATGGAGAGGTTGTTTTTGCGGATTGGGATGTGAGCCCCCCGCACCGGCATTCTGAGCCTCGGGGGGACCCTTAGGGGGTTGCAGATTCTGAAGAGGAGGTTGGTCCTGCTGAAGAGGGTCCTCAGCTTGAGGGGGAAGTTGCCCCTGCCACTGAGCGGGTTGGAGGGGGACTTCCTGTTGCTGATCGATGGGGTTGGGTCCACGGTTGGACCCTCTGGATCTTACTTTCCTAGGAGGCATAGCTGGAGAAGATCTGACCAACAGGAAGAGGGAAGGCTGCTATTCGTTTGATTCCCACAGACGGTGTCAATCTGTTACCGCTAAATCTGGTGTGGGGGTAAACAGACAGTATTTGTGGATTCTTGAAAAACCTGAATAGCAAACCTGAAACCTGTTCCGCCAGAGTTTGACCGTTGACTCCCGCCGTTCTCCTGCAAAAAAGTGCGAGACACCGGGGTTGATCCCAGCGACGCACCCTCCGACGCTCAAGTCAGTAATTAGGAATGATTATGAGAGAGCGTAAATTGGCAAAAGATTGATTACCTCTTAACGATGGTTGATGGGGGGTATTTATAGTCACCTTAGGGATCAGATTAGGAATGTAATCCCTGTGGTCAGATTAGGAATGTAATCCCTAATTCCCAGTGAAAAGATAGATGTGAATCACGGCCGTTGATTAGGACTAATCAGGGACCCTGATTCTATCCTGCTGGACCGGGCTCATTTCGGGTTGAAACCCGTATCAAAGGAAGGTGGATCCATTCGTGGATTATTGGATCTTTTGGGGAGGAGATCCAATACCCATTTTAGACCTGTTTGTAGATGAAATTACCATTTTATCCCCATGCTTTAAGATTCGTGCCCGATTTGGACGGTTCCGATTTAACCCCATTTTTAGCCATATCAGTAGTTATAAGTTTTCCCAAAATATTGTGTCTATAACCTTGCAATCTTTGAAATCTACAGTAGGGTCGAAATGTTAGATAGACTGCCTGTAACGCCCCGAATCCCAAATACAACTGAATTCGAGATGTTTTACAGGATCTTTCCACTTCATTTAGTACAATTTTACAAGGAAATTTGGACTTTTCACTTTACATCAGAGTTTACATAAAACATTACACTTTACATTGCACAGAGGAAGTAAAATTTACAACGATTAGATAAATGTACAACAACATTGTATAATCTTTAATCATCTGTTCCTCTTCAATCTTTATCATGTCATTTACCTGCATATAAGACTGTGGGTACGTCAGTTTATTCAACCGACGAACATTATACATAGCCATCCTCTCTATGCCGGAAATAGTATAACTTATTTTCCATATTTAGCAAACACAAACTTGTCACATATCAAACTAAAGGGACTACCCTATTGATGTCGTGTTGTGATTGTGCACTTAGTCCTTAATACAATTATTTATATTAGATGACACTAATGCGCACTTGATGTAACGCCCTGAATTTCAAATAAGGATAAATTCGAGATTTCACAGGATCTTTACTTCACTTCGTACAATTTTACAAGGAATTTTAAAACTTTTCAATAATACATCAGAGTTCAATTACTACTTGGTTTTACACAACGGAAGAATGAAATTTACAATAAAACATTTACAACATCTTTAAAATAAAGCAGCATCAGCATATCCACTTTATAGCTTCATGAATGGTCCTTTACCTGCATGTTAATCTGTGGGCTCGTCAGTTACTTACAACTAACAAAATGTTATACACGGCTATCCTCTCTATGCCGGGAATAGTATAACGATCTCATACTTTAACAAATCACAAAAAGATTGAATGAACAAGTAAAGTGTCAAAGGTGATTATTCTAAGCATAAGTGTATGTCATGCCTTAATGCCTAATGCACACATTTCTATACTAGGATGACACTAATGCACACTTGTTCAGATTCTATGCATTCCATACTACATAGGTCTGAGGGCAAGTGCCTACGTACTCCATATTGAAGGGTTCGATCCCTCGCCATGAGACTACCCAGTAATTAAACAAGTTTTAGATTTATTTCACAGATACGGATCTCAGCCTCCCTGGCTATAATGACAGATCCCAGCCTCCCTGGCTATTATATCGTGAGAATAATCCCGTAAATGCCCCTCTAGCCCCGGTATATACATATTCTTTGGAGTATGGTAAACATCCGCCGACTACCCTAAGTCCCGGATAAAATACAGTCCATCTCCTACGGAGCAACCACAGTTCACCAACTGGGTCTATAGCCACGGAGATCCACCGCTGACTATATAGAAGCACCCATTTACGTTTGCACAAGTCCATTACATCTTCACCTAAGTGCCTAATTATTTTTAGTTCAAGACATGAATATGTTATCACCCTAGAATCAGTTTTACCTCATACCAGATTTGTTCACAAAAATACGAGATCGCCCGACGGCATTATCTCAAAATCAAGTCTCAAAATCTTTCTTTCAAAGTTACCGGTAACAGAGGTCTTACTAATTCTAAATCATAAATCTTTCATGTACAAGAAACATGGGTACACATACCCTTTAATAATCATGTCTTAACTCAAAGTATTATTTATCTTCAAACTATTCACAACTTGGTGTATGTCTTGTTAGCATCATTCAATTCATTCACTATCTTTCTAAGACATCAATTCTTTTCATGAGTCTATGGCATAAATCCAAATCTCTTTTTGGGAAAAATTAATCACATAAAAGTTCGCGACTACAAACAAGCATATTTACATGATCTCGTCAACAATTAACATATTTACATGATCTTGTCAAGTCAAACAATTATAAATAATTTATTTCCAAACTTTATATGAATTCACACAAACTTTTAATCTCATTTAGCATTCTTACTCAACAAAAGGGATTGTTTATAACGAGATAATCATGTTACATATTTTTCTTTTATTCAAAAGAATTATTTATTCAAAATAATAATTTTGGAAACAAAGTGCATTTGTCACTTTAAAAAAATACAAGATAAGAAATTAAACCATTCTTAGTGAGTTCCTTGTGCAACTTAATAAGGAAGAGTGAATAATATTTGTTTCTTTCCAAAGTCAGTAACTTCCATAAATAAGCAGTTTTTGAGAGAAACAAAAATAAAATGGAAGAAAATGATGGCAACAAGTTTCGAACCCAACACCTCTTATAAATAGTATTCACTGGCTAACCAATAAGTCCAATTATATTTTCTATTTAGAAATTGTATTAATGTATTTTTGTTAATACTAATTTGAATTTGGTTTCTTTTAATAACACTTGTTCACCCAATAATCCAATCATTTAGGACATTTGAATAAATCTCACTTTTGGACTGAGATGAAATCAAGAAATAATAATCAAGTAAATTCAAATTTATTTTTATAATCTATCTTCATTTTCAAAAATAGATTTTTCCTTTCTTTACAAAAATTTGCATTTCTTCCCAACTCGAAAATTAAGGATCATGTTTCTTAAAACTAGTTTATATCCATCATTATACTAATTAAAATTTGTGCTAAAATCAAACATGTCTCTTAATCAACCATGGATATCTCAAAGAAATTCTTTCATGTAAAAGTTTGTATTTTCAACATATGTCGACATGTAATAACAAAAATTATTCTTCTCTTTCATTTTTCTTTCTTAATCATCATGTCTCTAAAGTATATGTCGAAATATAACATTCTTTAACAATTTCTCATAAAAGAAAAAAATCACATATTCGACAAACATAAAATTTGCAAATACTCTAACATGATTCATATGAATAATTCTTTAGTTGCACTCTTCTTTTCAACTAGCATGGTAACAATCAATACTAAGCTTCAACAAAGACATTGCATGTTATGCTAGCATGGATTCTTATCTACACATATCACATTCAATTTTATTACTCATTTATAAAAATTTTACCATGAAATCTCTACAATTAGAAAGTAAGAAATCACCCACTAACACATTGTTAATCTATTTGTCAACATAGCATGATTCACTATTAATCTCACCACAATCTTAGTATAGTTATTCTATTTTATCAAAACTACTCATTCACTTTTATTAGCATGTACATTCAAAAAAAATTAGAAAGTAGGAGAACACCCACATCACAACAAATCGGTCTATTTTAATACTATCATATTCTAGCATGATTAACCAATGAATTAGAAAATATAGAGACCACCCACCTTATTGAAGCTTGAACAATTGAAGGGAAGGATGGGACACTTCTTCTAGCTCCAAGGATTCCTAGCTCCTAGTAAGGCTTCTCCTCCTAGCAATTGCCTCCAAGCACAAAACTCTCTTCTCTCTTTCTTTTTTTTTGCTTTTGATAATATTTTTGGTGCAAGAGAAATGTAGGAAATGAGACTCTATTTATAGGATTTTGGAAGGGTTTAAAGTGCAAAAATCCCTCCCTAATAACTCTTCAAATTAATTCATGCAACCTTACATTTTCCTAACTCCTAAAACTTACAACCTTTCATCTCCCCACTCTTCATGAACATAAAGCTCCACTTCTCTCTCTCCCTTCATGAAAACCGGCCACCCCCCTAGCCCACAAAATGGTCCAAATACATTTGTGTGTGCATGCACATATGCACAAACAAATATGAACATTCAATAACTCTAAATGTGTACTAATATTGTAACTTGTCATGTATAACTTAATTTGTGATTTTAATAATGGGCTTGTTACATGGGCTCATTTCTAATTAATTAATTTGATTATCTAGTGGGCTTGCTATATGGGCTCATTACTAATTAATTTATTTAATTATCTAGTGGGCTCCTTTCCTAATGGGCCATATTTTAGTTTATAGGTCCATGGATCAAAAGAAAGGCTAAATAAAACTAATGCATGCTAAAAATAGTAAAATGAGAGTAGCAAAGTGAGAATAAAAATTTGCATGTGCACCATACGTGCAGAAAAATTGAAAAATGCATTTTAATCAAAATAAGGGAAAAAGAATTTTTCGTTTTATAAAAATAGATTTGTAAACATAAAATAAATAATTGGAATCTAGAAATTATCACCCGTAGCGGCGGAAAATATGTAATTAATACGTGCATTGAAAACACGTAGGAAACACGTAATATACAAATATCGAAATATTATATTTTTGTTGACTCAAGATAGGGAAAAATCAATACTGAAAATATATAAATAGTCGGTAATCAAAATACGGGATGAAAACACGTTACAAAATACACGTGCGTAACACACGAGGGCAAAAATGTAATTTTCAATTTTGCGGGGTGTTACACTTGATCGGATTCTATGCATCCCATACTACATAGGTCCGAGGTCTAGCCTCTTAATTGTTCTTCATCTTTGTAGGGTTCAATCCCTCGCCATGACTTAATCTACTACTGTAACTACGGTGAGTATCCTAGATGATCAATGAGTACAAACACGTGTACAGAAAAACCTGGAGGGGAACCCCACGCCATGTCTTGACTCGTCAAGCATGCATTCTGTGGCAATTCAGCTTCCTTCATGGCACACGATCCTCTTGCAGTCACCAAACATCCCACAAGTGTGGCTAAAGTCCGATCATTACTGAGTTGTGCCCACGCCATGTCTTGACTCATCAAGCATGCATTCTGTGGCTCACACACCCGCACCGTAAACTCTAGTTCTCATACTCGTGTTTTTCTCTCACTTTCATCACATCTTCACTATGCACTAATCCTTAATTTTTATTAGAATCATGAACAAAAATCAAAGCTCTAGAGTTAGCCTCTCCACTAAACCGGACTTATTCATTTATTCAAACATGACCAACCTTGGTCTTTCATTTCAATATTTCATTTCATTTTATTCCAAATGCCAGGGGAGACTTAGCTACTCTTTTGTTTCAATTCCAATTCACAATTTCTAAATTGAGCATTTTCAACTCATAAATTCATTTTCATAATCATAACAGATTTCTCTTTCAATAGCATGATCTCTAAATTATTCAATAGTCCATAATCGCACATGGAAATATGTGTTTCATCAAATATCAATTCCACATTTAAATCACTTCACTAAATGGATATTCACATACCATAAATTTCACATTATTCTCAAATGAGAATAATTCACAATGCATCACTACATATAATTTCTATTTTTATTCCACTTCTTTTCTAATATTTTATTTCAAGCCTTTCTACAAAGTGCAACTTTTATACCATACAAGTATATAACCATCAGTCTAAATTATACATTTTATTCTCAAATCATATTTTCATATTTAAATAATCCCCAAATTATTTTTCATAGATCCCATATATTTTTAGAAGAATAACCATATTTTTTTCATAATTTTTGGATCACCAAAACACTCAAAAAAATGTTTTTTCTAAACTGCCGAAGCCAAGAATCGAACCCAGGACCACAAAGAAAACCGCCCAAGGCACAGGCCACTAGGCCGGATGCTACACACGTTGTAAGGAGGGCTGAGAGCGTTATATGCTCTCGGCTGCTGTTCTCTTTTATTTTAAAAATTTATGAAACAAAAGTGTGTTGCCCAGGGGATTCGAACCAGCGACCTCAGACCACTGTAGCGATTAAAGCTGTCCCGACCACTTGAGCTACGCGCTCAGGTTGTCAATAACGCAACAAAAAATTTTATTTAAACCAGTTCCCTCTGTTATTAAAACGTTTCGATGTTCAACTAGTCCTCATTTCATTTTGCTTTTATAAAAATTCCTGTAAAATTCCAAATTGATTCTTCCTCACGTAATTTACATACCAGTATAAAAAAAATATATTTTCATACAATTAATTTGAATTCTACATTATAACTACCACATTTCTTCATTTCGATATTTCTTAACAATTAACACTACTAATCCCTTTATTAGCAAACTTCACATTAATTCTCTATTTTTAATCTTTTACCAAACATACAAAATTATATCTTAATTCATTTATTTCAATGTAACACAAAGATTCATTTAAACACATAAAGTAGCATTGTCAATCTACCAACTTTTTGTATATAATTAGTGATGTAGATAATGAAACTATCTTCAATAATCCATGGCCATAACTAATTCACTCACAATTTAGCCTTTACTAATAGAACCACATACAATTTTACATCCACATTTCAATCAATCCATAGGTCATTTTTATCAATTAAATGCGTACTCTTATTAATATTATTCATGCTTCATTCATTCACTTCAATCTAGCATGCATTCCTATTTAGAAATATAGAAAATTTACCCACCTTAAATGGAGAGAAAAATACAACTAGCGACACCTCCTAAACAATGTCCTTGCAAACGAGAGCGATCCTCCTCCTTGAAGCTCGCAACCGAGCCTCCAAGAACACCCAACCCGAGAGCTCCTAAGCCAAACCGAGAGCACTCCCTTGATAGCCGGCCTCTCCTCTTCTTGTTGCAAGCACAACTCCCACACACAACTCAATCTTTTAACTCACTAAAATAACTACTAGATACTTGTATTAGCTATAGGTTTGGAAGAATTAATTTGCACAAGAATACTAGCCATGGGAGGGGGGTATTTATACTAAAAATCTAGGGAAATTAATGGCTAAGATTGAAGTAGGAGTTAGGAACAAATGGCTTAGATTTAAGGAGGAGTTACACTAACTACCCATGATGAGTAACCATCTCCATCATGATCCCACTCAAAATTTCATTTCTCTCCAAGATGCAATCCGGCCATGCTTTGGGAAGGTGCACTTTGCACGTGTACGTGCAATGCACATGCAAGCATTTGCCTCCAAAAATTTGTACATTAAATTTTGTATAAAAATAATTTTTAAATTGTATCCTACATGACAAGTTATATTTAAAAATAAATTGACTCATGGGATTTAGTTTATGGGCCAAAATAATTATTATAAAAATAATAAATTAAATTAACTTTGGGCTTTTAAAAAGAAAAGGCTTTTCTGTCTAATTGAAAGAAGGCTTTATAAAAATAATTACAAGCACATATTTTAAAAAAAATCTATACTCATCATAATGAAAATAATCATAACATTTAATTCAACCAAAATATTGCATGTGCACACTACGTGCAAAATAAAATAATTTTTCATTAAATGAAAAATCGGGGCATTACACTGCCACTGTTCAATCTAGTAAAATTAATTATAAATTCAATTCTTCATGAAAAATTGATTTCTTAGACTCTAAAGAAAGTTTAACGAGTCTACTTCAACTTCTTAGTTTTGACTATTCTCAAAATACTGCATCTAAGAGGCCAAATGATCAAAATCCGAAATGTATACAAATTTCCAGCAACTAGCCAACTGCCAACCAGTCATAAATTTGAATTTTATTAAAATAGTAAATGACATCCAAATATTATGAAATTTTAAGGAGATACTCTTGACATGTACAAGATGCTCCTATAAAAATGTTAGCTCTAGATTCTGTCTAGTTTAGTAGATATAATTTTTTGAAGTATAACTAAAACTTAAAAGAGAATCTTATGAAAATACCCCCAAATCAATCATATCATAATTTCAATCATTCAATCAACAAAAAATAATCTAAACATGAATACTCAATTTATATAAGTTATCATGCATCTAACAATTTATACATATCTAGCATTCTTCTAATGAAACTATATTAGAAAGTTGGATAAACACTCACCTCAAATGTAGAATTCCTAGTAGTAGAACCCCTCAAAAACATTCTCCAAAGCTCCCCAAAATGATGGCCGGCCTTCCTCTAGCTCAAACCCGCAAGTCACTTCTTTCTTTCTCTTTTTTTCTTTGTTTTGATTTGCATTCTATTCATGACAAATGGGTGATCTATTTATAGGAATAATGAGTGGTCAAAATGAATCCCTACTTTCCAAAATAACTCCCCACTTCTCCATACATTCTCCCACTCTCTCCACTTCTCACAATTGGCCGGCCTATGGGGATGTGCACAAGCACGTGCACGTGCATCAAATGTGTGTGCACATTTTTCATAAAAAAATTTATTATCATTTTTTATTAAGTTAGATGTATTTGTTACACATGGCACTATATTTTAAATGTACATTTAAGTGCACACAAAATTAATCATGGACTTTAAATTTGTAATAGTTTTAGTAGGCTACAAAATGGATTTAGGCATAATTGATTTTAATTAAAATAAATCACACAATTGTGAGTAGAAAATAAAAGGAAAAAATTCATGACTCAAGGAAATTTTAGGAACCAACATGTGGATAAAATTTTACGTGCAATGCACATGCAAAATAAAATAGTATTAAAATAAGAAAACACGTGCGTCGAACGTATCAATAAGTATTTAAATACAAAAATAGGTTTGAGCGACCGAAATATAACATATGTAAAATAATTATTTTGATGATGTTACGGATATTTCGCGTAATTGACATGTGTATTGAAAACACGTGCGATACATGTAAAACACAAAAAGATTAGGTTTGAGTTGGCCCAAAATAGGATAAAAACAAATTTCTAGAAGACGAAAATTTAAAAATTAATTGAAACACAAAAATACATAAGATATTTATATTAAAATACGTAACAGTACAAAGTACATGTGCGTAATATCCGTGGGCAAAATTGTCATAACTCAATTTTTCGGGTATTACAGGGAGCAAACAGATGATATGAGTTCTTTTAGAAACAATAAAAAGCTGACCTTTTTTTACTTTCTCCGGTATTGACTGTTCCCAATTGTTGTTGACAGTTGAATCTGACTCGTTCACACCGTTGGATCTGATCTTAATGGTGACGATCGCTCCGATTGACCTGCAAAAGTCTGAAACACCCCGGCGACAAGACCCTCCACTCTCGTCAGTAATGAAGAAGATTATGAAAGAGCTTTTGTGGAGAAAATACTGATTACCTGATTCTAACGCGGTAGGGGTACTTATAGTCGCCTTTGGGACTAGTTTCGAGATAATCATTTATCTCTACCTCCCGGTGTTTTTGGATAAGAAATAGAGTTTAAATTCCTTCATAATAAGAGATTTGGTTTAAAGCATCTCTTAAGGATAATTATGAATACAAATCACTCTCTGTAACGCTCTGAATACCAAAATACGGTAATTCGCAGCTCAACAGGATCTACACTTCACTTCGTACAATTTTACAAGGAATTTTGAAACTTTTATTAGAACATTGTTCTTTCACATCAATAACGCATCGGAAAATAAATGAAGTACAACATGATAAATATACAACTGTAACAACATTAGCATTTAAGTAATCATCGGCATCGAATTCAACTTTATATCTTCCTGTAAATCCTAAGTCCTGCATATGAAACTATGGGCACGTCAGTTGCTTACAACCGATGCAATATTATAAATGGCGATCCTCACTATGCCGTAATATAACGATTCATTAATACTTTAACAACCACAAACTTAAATGTAAACAAAGTGTTAAAAGTGAACACTCTAAACATGTCAGTGAATGTGATGCCTTAATGCCTAATACAGATGTTTTACGCTAAGATGACACTAATACATACTTGTTCGGATTCTATGCATCTCATACTACATAGGTCTGAGGGCAAGAATCTACGTACTCCACATTAAAGGGTTTAATCCCTCGCCATTATAACTACCCAGTAATAAAACAAAGTTTAGGCATTCCACGAGTACGAATTCCAGTCCCGGAATCCACCACCCAACTTTACAGAATCCTCGTCGTGCAAACATCCCGCAAGTGTCCATCTAGCCCCGATATATGCATATACACTGGAGTACGGATGATCCCGGAATCCACCGCCCGATCAATCATAATCTCAGATTTAGTTAAGGCTCGCCTCCATCGCAAGCAACCACAGTACCGGAATCCACGGTCCAACTGGGTCTATAGCCACGGAGATCCACCGCCCAACTATATAGAGGTCCTCATATAGAGGTCCTCCACTCACGTTTGCCCAAGTTTACTACATCTTCACTTAGTACCTAATTCTTAAGTTCAAGACATGAATAAATTATAATACCAAGAGTTAGCTTTCCCTCCTACCGGACTTAAACAAAAACACCGAGATAGCACATATAGTCATATCTCAAATCAATCAATTAATTCAACATGTGCCGGTACCTAGGTCTCACTAAACCTCTAGATCACAACCTTTCATATTCTATAATTCATGGGTACTCATACCCTTCAATATTCATATATTAAATTTCACTCTATTCATATCTTCAATTTTATTCATTCTCATATTAATCAATTCATCTTACTCTTGTAGTTATCATTCATGAAAACTGAATTTATTCATTTCTTTATTCACAATCTCTTTCTCAAAACATTTCTTTATAATTTTATAACATAAAGTAATTCACTTCAACTTTCATTATCAATTTAATCACTTATAGCATTGTATGCAACTCAAAGTATTCTTAATCAAAGACTAAAAATCTCAACAAGATGAATCTAATTGCATTTCAAATTTTTATCTTTCTTTAATCATACAAGAGTCATATTTTTAATTAAAATTTCAAGTTCTTCCACACATTATTGATAGTGAATTCCACTTCCAATCCTCACAAAATATATCGAAATATTGTGGAAATACTTTCTAATGTCTAAGTAATATTTTAGAATAATAGTAGGATTTTTTTCCATATTTTATTCACTTGAAAAACTCACCAAAAAAATCTGAAACTGGCCATGGCCGGTTTCGAACCCATGACCCCCCGCCTGTGCTACAGTAGCCGCCCCAAATCGAACCCAACGACTAGTATGCCCAATAGCGGCTAGTGAAGGAAAGGAAACTCGAATGCCTTATATACAGGCTATACTGTGTATTGGGGAAAAAATAAAATTTTAGTAAAACAGAGCCTCTAACAAGAATCGAACCCAAGACCCGACGCTTGTACACAGCACCTTATACCCACACCGAAAACCAGTATGCCCAAGCCTGTTTTCTGTTATAATTAGGGGTTAAAATTTTTATACTTCCTGTCTGTTTATAACTCTTCTTTACAAATTTCGATTTCTCAATTATTTTGTATCATTCAAATCTAATATTCTTCCAGGATGTTTTCTTTCCCAAATACAGTAAGTAGCATATTCTCAAACCTATAAAAATTCTTATTTACGACAATATAATAAAATATTCCTCCCAAATTGCATTAATGAACTCCCATTATCAAATTTTACATAAAATATTGTCCCTCTTCCAAACACCTTTATAAAAATTCTTTGTTCCAATAGAAATATACACTAATGAAACTATTTCCATATTTCTTTACTATAATAGAATTTCAAAGTTTTTTCATACGCATTGCATTATTTTGACTACCATATGAACATTCTAATATGCATCAATTAGAAGATTTTCATTCCAACAACCCACTAGATGTTACTATCTTTTTCTCTTATTAATTAACATGAATTCTAGCCATTAAATTGAACACAACATCATTCATAATCAAAATAACATGGAGCAATCTACATTCATCATATTAATCAAAATTTTACATTACTCATATGTCCAAAATAGCATGTTTCACCCTACAAAATTTAGAAAGCATTCAAGAAACACCTACCTCAATGAATATTGTAATGTGGAAGAAAAACTCCTAGAAAGCTCCTAGCTCCAATCATGATTGCCTAGCACTTCTCCTTCTAGCAAGAACAACTCCAAGCCTCCAAGAATTGCAAGACAAAAATCTCTAACTCTCTTTCTTTTCTTCTCTCTTTTAATTCTTAGTTTTGGTGCAAATAACAAACAATGTGGAGGGGGGGGGGGGGGGGGGGGGTATTTATAGGGAAAATATATGGCTAGGATTTAATCTCACAACTCCAAGTAACCACCCACTGCCCCACTATCCCGCTTCTCCCACTCTCTCCATTCATAGGCCGGCCTACCCTCTTTGTGCATGCACGTGCACGTGTAGTGCACAAGTGCACACCCTTCTTATTTTTATATTTTTTTATATTTTTATATTTGTGTATCTACTAGTTGTTACATGACATGTGTAAGAATGTGTACAACTAACTGTAGAATTATCTTAGTGGGCTTCTATTATGGGCTTAGTTTATTTTTATTTATTTAATTTATTCTAGTGGGCTTAGAGTCTTCTATTAGGTCTATGGGTTCTAAATAAGAAATGGATAACTAATTGAGATAAAAAAATAAATGAAGGGAAAATCATGCATACCTTAAATAAATTTTAGAATGAAAAAATAATGAGATGAAATTGCACGTGTGTTGCACGTGCAGAAAAGTAAACATGTATTTTTATTTAGAAATTTAATACGGGATGTTACACTCTTCAAATTAGCTGAATTTATTTATAATGGACCGTCACTCTAACCCACTAAGGCAGATCCGTTTTTGGGTTACTGGGGTTGGAAAAGATCAAGTTCCCATTTTTGGACCCGTTTATAGGTGAAATTACTGTTTTACCTCTGAGAGCTGTAAGATTCGTGCTCGGTTTGAACGGTCCCGATTTAGTTTTATTTTTACCCATATCAGGTACCAAATGTACATGATCTGAAATGGTATACCATTAATTAGGTTATTCTTTTTTTCCGTAAGGTTTAGAGTTTAATTGAACCTTATGGTTGTTTTTCAATTCTAGATTGGCATAGTTGCAAACTTTAATTGAAGTATTTGTTCATTAGTGCAGATTGCATTCTGCATTCTGAGTCTATCTATTTGATGTGTTGTAATAACATAGTTAAGTTCAGTGGATTACATAAAATTTAGCACATTAGATTAAATGACTTGAGTATAAATTCATTTAATGGCATTTTAAAAAATAGGAGCCCCTAAAAATAAAAATTAACACTAACTTCTCTTATTTTTCAATTCAGGAGTATTGCACCAATTTAGAGTGAGTTTAGCCACTGATCTTTTTCCCATTATACAGTTTGCTCTTCAACAAGAACATTATCCAAATGACGGAAAGTCTTGTTCTACTCTTGTTCTTCTTGCAATTGGCGGAAAGGGAATGATTAATGGTATGATTAATGATATGCCTCAAAGAGAATTATTAGCATCAAGGAAGACAATTAAAGATGAGAATCTGACCTTCAATTTCATTATGCATTCACAACCCTGTTCTTCAACTTTTCTTAGACCATCTCCAACCATGCTAACTATCTATAAATTATAACCAAAATAGCTAACATAAAAACAAAAATACGCTCTAATGGGACTAGCCAAACTACTCGCCAAAATAGATTTCTAATATTCACTCGTCAGATCTGGCGAGTATGTACCGCTCGGTAAAAAAAAAAAAAATTAAATCGCGATCTAAAAGCCCCACTGTGTTTCTCTCTCTCTCGTCTATTTCTCTCTCCTCCATCTCCTATCTTTCCCTCTGTTTCGAAACCAAAACAGAGAAACAGTTCGAGCTCCTCCTTCGTCTTCCTCATCCAACTCCTGAGCGCCCTCGTCACCACGGCGACTCCCTTCGCCGAAACTGCCTCCCGTCTTCATCCTTCGATCGCCCCACAACAACCCACTGAACTCACCCTCCATCATCGACTGTAGAACCCATCGAAGAGCCCCGAAGCACCTCCCCTGTCTCACTCCTCGTTGCCCAATCGCGACCCTGCTCGACATCCCGCCGTCATCATCTTCATTGCTCCCCCACCGCCAATCTTCGCTCGTCGCCGTCTTCTTCCTCTGGGTTCTCATAGAACCCATCGACTTTCATTGCTGCCCATCTCCTTCCTCAGTCGCCACCCACTCCGAGCAACCTTTACTGCACCTCAAATCTTCACCTCTACTTTCCCTATCCTCCTCGTCGAAGCGCCGCCATCCTGCTCCTCTATTTCGGTGTAGAGAAACAGAGCATCGAGAGCCTCGTCGCTACGTCGCTTCCCGACCGCGAGCGCCACCACCATTATCGCCTCGTCCTGGCCGTCAGCCGCCCTCGCCCTCACTGCTGCACTGCGTCCCGCAGTCGCCAGTGTTCCGCCGTTGTCTCCCTCTCTTTCTCTCCGTCACTGTGAAGAAGAAGAGAGGGGATTGAGTGCTCGTGTCTTTGCTGTTCGGAGGAGAGGGGATCGTTTTGGCTGTTTGGTATTTTGGTTTTATATTTTTATTTTATTTAATTTTAGACTTCAAATTATTAATGGTTATTCAAAATAGATAACATGGTTGGAGTTGAGGCTTTTTTCACTAGCCAAATTATCCATTTGTTATCTATTTTGGCTATTTTAGTTAGCCAAAATAACTAACATGGTTGGAGATACGCTTACAGGATGCCCAAATTTGAGGGGTATTGTCTTGCTATATCTTTTCTATCAGCAATAATTTATACAATTAAATATTAAAATTTTGCAAATAAGTAAATGTTGGTTGAAGTATTCATTTTCTACTCTAAACATTTATTAAATAATGTCAAGCATGCCTAAGCGACTAAGCATGCCTCTGCACTAATATATTTTATTCTGATTTCGAAAACATATGTGAAACTATTTATTTATAATTATTAATTTTGTATGTATTTGATAAAAGAAGGGACATAAATAAATTAACAACGGTCGGTTTGCATCGAAGGCCCTAAGGAAGCGAAAATGAGAGGAGCGACTGAAGCGAGAGAAGAGAGGGGAGAAAGAAGTGTGAGGGAGAGGCGAGTTATCCCTCTCCATCAACGTTCCCATCACCACTCCAACTTTCATCAAGTCCATTTCACTAACCACAGGCAGGTAGAGCAAGAGGAGGACAGAGTCATGGCTAAGCGAAGGAGAGACGACCCTTCAGAGAGGAACGCGTGGAGGAAACAAGAGGCTAGGCTGGACTACGATCAATCGAATAGATCGAGGGGTCGTTCAACTCAGAGGGTTCACCGCTCTTCCCAGAGAGGGAGGACTGGTGAGGCCCATCAAGCTGAAGAGGATAGGAATAGGGGAAAGGCGAAGAGGGATAGCGCGCTGGAGAAGGAAGACGATCAAGATTACCCACCTCGTAGACATCCGACGTACGTTGAGGTTGCCAAGGGGACAGCGAGGAAGTCGTCGCCGGCTCGTATCACCTCAAGAAGGAGCTCTCCCACAGGGTCGGCGAGGGTCACCAGACATGACGATGAGGGGGAATGGTTGCTTGTGAGATCCCGCAAATCGATCAAGGCAGAGAAGTGAATGGCCAGGGATGAGTCGGCGTCGGCAGGCTCCGGCCAGCAATGCCACAAATGCGCTCAGTGGGGGCACTCGATCTCGCACTGCACCAACGATTAGTTCTGTTACGCCTGTCAAAAGTCCGGTCACATCTCCAGAGAGTGTTCAAGCTTCAAGCGAGTGCCTACTCCTTCGTCCACAGCTCCTAGAGCGACGTCACCGACCAACACTCATAGCAGCAAAACTCAAGAGAGTTTCGCTGGAGGTAGAACGATGGTGAGAGCATTGATTACTCCTACTCCGTTGATGGCGGAGTTCGAACGACGATTTCGTATGTGTAGTGTCATCAAAGTGCAAAGCGGAAATCCGTTGCCAGAGGACATCGAAGGGTTGCTATATGCTAATATTACTCCGTCGGTGACGCTCCAATGGCGAGTTCAACGACTCAACTCCAGTGTCTTCTTTGTCCACTGCCACGATGAAGCTAGACTGAATGAGGTATTGGGTAGAAGAGGTTTGGGCTCCGATGATTACTATGTCACGTTCTTCCAATGGTCTCCAAAGTTTGGCGCTCTACAGCCGAACGAAATGCCTTCTATCTGGCTTCGACTCTTCCACTTTCCCTTTCATTGCTGGCTTCGTTCGGGGTTCCAAAACCTCGTACGAGCGTTTGGATATCTTCAAGAAGTTGACAAGAGTACCATTACTCAGGAGAGGCGAGATTTCGCGTGCATCAAGATTGGATGCAAAAATTTCTCTGATATTCCGTCGATGGTTCAAGTCGAGTTTGAGGGGGAGTTCTTCGATGTTAAAGTTATTGTCGAGAAGAAAAAGAACATATCTTTTGCGAAGGTTTCGGCAAGGGAGGAAGATGAGTGCTCCGTTGATAGAAAGAAAGGTTCTGTATTGAGATGGTCGAAGGTTGAAGATGACGGTGGGTTGTCCATTCTACCAGATCAAGATCTTGGCCGTCCATCTAAGCCCAAAGCTCGGGACTCCTTCAAAATTGCAGATGAATATGGCACTAATCTCAATGCAAGAATTCAAAGAGATGTACGAGAAGCGGGAAAGAAGGATGCTGCAGCGACGTTGATTGCTACTCAGCGGCGCGATGGGAGGTTTGGATAGGAGGTTCATATCGACGAGATAGGGGATAAAGCTGCGTACTCAAGGAAACAGGGGATTCTCAAGATTACTTCGAACGTGGACATCGATGCGAGTGATCGAATTTCGAGAGAGGATCCAGGATTTTCGCTACTATCGAAGGAGGATTTACAGGCTTCCATTAAGAGGGCGATAGAAGAGCTAGAGTGTAGAGGTGGTTTTGGTGGGAATTTGCGAGTTCCAGATTTACAGGGAAGGGACGGGATAGAAAAGATAGCTCGGGACAGTGCTATTATGCCTCAGCAGGTTCCGCTGGATCAGATTAGCAAGGATATTATCTCAACAGGGCCCATTTGTAATAGAGCACAGTCTAATATTAAGGGCCTTTCTTTGGATGGGGTCCATGGACCAGGGAGGGTGGCGTCTGGGTTTATGATTCAGCATGTGCAGGCTCGGAGTAGGGTATTGGAGATTGGCGAGAATTCGAATTTAGGTGAAGAAGCGGAGAATGTTCAGGCTCGGAGCGATGCAGCGATTGGCGACAATTCCAATTTAGGTGAAGAAGAGGGTATTAGCGAGAATTCTAATAGAGTGCATGCTGTAATGGAAGAGGAGAAGGGAGTGGGGGAGGTCGACTTGGAGCAATCTCTAGAGCAGAGCGCGCATGTTCTTGATTCGGAGCCTATTGACGGTATGATTGGAGATTTAGATGGGTTACAAAGTGGTGGAAGTACATACGACTCTGAGCATGAAAAGTGGGCAAAACAAGTTAGAGAGCTAGCAGGGGGTGGAGCACGGGAGAGTGAAGATGCTGGGAGGAACAAAAACATTATAGAGTTCCAGCAGAAAAGCAAAAGGCAGTTGGATAAATGGGGCACCAGTGGTCCAAGTGAAAAGGATTTGATTAGAGCAGCAGCAAACACTAAAGAGCCAACTTCTGCCTACCAAGGTAATCCTTCTCCTATCCTGTCAGTATTAAATCTTTTAAATGATGACTCTCTTATTTATTTTGCTAGTCTTTACGGTCTAGCCATGGGGTCCAATAGAGAGGAGAAATTGTATCACGTGAATATCATTAGAGGTGAGAGTCAGCAACAAATAGAGTAAGGTTGTGGCTGAGTTCGGGTCTAGAGGATAGGTGTTCGAGTCATTTGTGTACAATGTTATACATCTTTTGGAACGTTAGGGGGATGAGACAAAAATCAAAAAAGAGGTTGATTAGTGATACTATCATTAGATACAAGCCTACCATATGCGCTTTTCAGGAAACTAGGGTTGAATCTCCGACCATAGAAGAATTTAAGAGCATTAAAGGAATAGGCTCCTTTGATTGGAGGTTTAAACCTTCGCGAGGGTTTTCAGGTGGTATTGCTATTGGGGTTGACCCCAAATTGTTTGAGATTATTGACAAAATTGCGGGGACATTTACGGTCACAATCACTATCAGAAGACGAGCTAATTATTGGACTCACACGGTTACCACGGCCTACGGCCCTTACGAATCGGCACAAAGGAGTTTGTTCTGGGAAGAACTTAGGTCCATTAGAAGAAGATGTAGGGGGCCATAGGTAGTGGGAGGAGATTTCAACATTACAAGATTCCAATTTGAATATTTAGGGAGAGGAGCGCCCAGGGGAGATATGGAGTAGTTCAACGCGCTTATCAACGACTTAGAATTACCCGAAATTGATCCTTCGAATAGGAAATACACTTGGTCGAATCTTCAAGCAGTCCCTGCCCTGGCAAAACTAGACAGAATCTTGGTGTCCACTGAATGGAAAGACAAATTTCCATTAGCTATGGCAAAAGCGTTCATCAGATTCACCTCGGATCACACTCCGCTGGCCTTGGATTGTGGGGAGAGAGAGATAAGGAACCCACATCCGTTTAGATTTGAGAAGACGTGGTCTATGTGCGAAGGAATCCATAAGATTATTGAGGATAGCTGGAACGGGCCTACTACGGCCGACTCGTCCGTGGGTTGTTGGATTCAGAAGATTAGAAGACTAAGATTAAAGTTGAAACAGTGGGCCAAGTCTATATTCGGGCAGAATCAAAGAACCAAGCAAGAAATTGGAGAGAGGATAGAACAACTAGAACTTATAGAGGAGGGAAGGGACTTAATAGAGGCCGAATTCGATGAGCTCCGTAAGAATAGACAAGATATACTACAAATAGGCAGGATGGAGGAAAATTATTGAAGGCAACAATCGAGAATACAGTGGTTGAAGGAGGGAGACGCTAACACTAAATTTTTCCATAGGATTGCCAATGGAAGAAGACAAAATAACCATATTTCCGGGTTAAATGTGGATGGAGTTTGGAGCGAAAGCGAGGAAAGAATCAAGCGGCTCATCAATGAGAATTATAAGGAGTTGCTGGGCAAATCTAGGGAGCATAGGTGTTCGTTGAACCAGAATATGTGGATGGAATCAAGGATTAACGGTTCCGATAGCATCGAAAGCAAGTTTGAGGAAGAGGAAGTGTTATTCTCTGTCAAGAGTTTGGGGGAGGATAAGGCGTCGGGGCCGGATGGTTTCCTTATTTTCTTTTACACTCTATACGGAGCATCATTAGAGAGGACTTCATGAGCATTGTCCCAGATTTTTATGAGGGGGACGCGGAATTAGAAAGACTAAACTACGCGAATATCGTCCTGATCCCCAAGAAGGATGAGGTTAAAGAAGTTGGTGATCTGAGACCTATCAGTCTCCTTAATGGCTCCTTTAAGATCATAACAAAAGTCTTGGCCAATAGATTAGGCCCGCACTTGAAGGATATCGTGGGGGATTCACAGTGTGGCTTTATTAAAGGCAGAGATATTATGGATAGTGTCGCCTCTACTCATGAAATTGTTTTCAGAAGTGCCAAAGAAAAAACATATGGTTTCCTTTTTAAAGTAGATTTTCAAAAGGCATACGACTCAGTAGAATGAAACGCGGTGGACGAGGCCTTGCTGCTGAAAGTATTCGGGGCAAGGTGGAGGAAATGGATTTATCAGTGCATTAGAGGAGGTAAATCGTTCCTTATCATTAATGGGGCACAGGGAAAAGAAACCAGATGTAAGAGAGGCCTCAGGCAGGGAGATCCTTTGTCATCACTGTTATTTGCAGTTGTAGAAGATGGGCTCACATATATGATAGCAAATGGCAAAAAGGAAAGCTCTCACTTCGGCATAAATATCAAGGGATTCGCAGATCCTATTTCAATTCTTCATTACGCTGACGATACTTTACTGTTCGGTTCAGCATCGACACACGATATCATTGCTATGGGTACAGTATTGAAGTGTTTTGAGGCATGGTCTGGTATGAAGGTCAACTTCAATAAGAGCTGTGTCATTCAGCTTAGCGACAATTGTTCCATAGCCCCCACATCGATTCAACAGATGCTAGGATGCAATAAGGGTGAGTTCCCGCTTATTTATTTAGGGATTCCGATCAGGCCTGGGGAACTTCATAGGGAGGACTGGCTGGAAGGGGAAATCTTTAACATTGGGGGGCAGGATCATTTTGCTCAATTCCATCATCAACAGCATCCCAATCTATCTCATGTCTATTTACGAACTACCAGTATGGGTAATTCAAAAGACAGACAAATGTAGGAGGCGTTTTCTTTGGAAAGGAGCTAATGAGGGTGGTAAGGGGATTCATCTCATTAGTTGGGGAAGGGTTTGCAAAAGGAAAGAGTTTGGTGGATTGGGGATCATTAATCTCAGGGATATGAACAAAGCTCTGCTCAGTAAGTGGTGGTGGAAGTTGGCTAATCGACGAAACAGTTGGTGGTGCAAGTCTCTTACTAATTATCGGACTAGGAAGTGGTTCAGATTTAGGGGGAAGGGAATTCACAGCAGGAAGTCGTTCTTTTGGAAGGGGGTATACAAGACGGGGGATGTTTATCATAGCAACACTATTTGTAGGGTTAAGAACGGCAAGAATACAAGGTTCTGGAATGACAAATGGTGCGGAGATAACTCACTTTTGGGATTGTTTCCCCTCGCTGCAAAGGCAGTGCTAAACAATGACACCCTTGTGAGCGATGTTTGGAAGAACAATAATTTGAGATTGAAGTCATGGGTATCCTTGATCAGGAATCTTTTCTACAACTTCAACTGGTCAACAATTTCATTCGTATAGAGGGTAATTTCACGCAATAGTCGGTAGATGAGAGACTTTGGACTTTGGAGGCGAGCCACACGTTCTCGGTATCCTCCCTTTACAGATGGCTGAATGATGGAGGATTAAGAAGCTAGGTCGCGGATATTATATGGGGTTCCTGCATTCCTTCCAAAGTTAAAGTTTTTCTTTGGTTGGTGGATAACGATGTGATTCTTTCGAAGGCTAATTTGATGAAGCGGGAAATTTTGGACAATGCTATTTGCAATAGGTGTCTAAATCATGAAGAAGATACGAACCACATTATTTTCAAGTGCCATAGAGCTAGATGGGTTTGGGAGAAAGTGGGTCTTACGTATGGGGTTTTACAGTCTCCGAATACCACTTCAGATATCTGGGGGGATTTTAGATCGAATAAGATTAGAAAGGAAGTAAGATTAGAGTGGGATATTGTTGTTGCTTCAATTATGTGGAACCTCTGGCTAGATCGAAACGACTTTTGTTTCAATAACATTTCTCATAGATTATCTTCTCTGATGCACAAAATTCAATTATGTCATTATGAATGGACAGGAACTCTCAAATCTAGGAAGAAGATGCGACTGGGAGAGGAGGAGGAGTAGCTTTCGGTCAGGGGGGGGGAGCTTCTGATCAGAGATTAGGACAGCAAAGACTTTGGCTACAATGGTTACTCGTCTCGATGTATCTCTATTTTGATGTATCTATTTTTTGATGTATTTTGCTTCGAGCTTGGATTGATGTATTCTGCTTAGGAGTTTTGGATGTTTGTCGCCTTCGGGCTATCTATGTAGCTTTATTTCTATTTCGTTAATATCTTCTTAATGAAGCGATGACTTTGTCATCTTTTAAATGAAAAAATAAAAAAAATAAAAAATAAAAAAGTCGGTTTCCATACCTTGGTACGGTAAACACTTAGAGAGCAGAAAAATAATTTAAAAGAAAAAAAGATTATAAAAAAGAGAAATATTTAATAAAAGAGGCAAAGCTTTTATTATAAGAAAGAATTGAGCATGCAATCAAATATATGCACACGTGAAAATGATGTTATATACAGAAAATGACATTTAACTCGGAAAATGCTCAATGAAATTTAAAATAACAGTTGATTGAACTTTACTACATATACTTATGTTTTGAATGCCACAACGTGAATGAACTTATGTTGATTGCTTAAAATACCCGAAAAAGGAATGAGTTTTAACTTAATGGAGGAGCCTCAAAAGGTGTCTCACCCATCGAAACATTCATGGACATTGTAACACCGACCTCATTCCTGTAAAAAACCTGAAAACAGTGAACTTTTTCTAAAATGAAACAACAACAAAAATAGTGATAATAACAATATAATTATTGGTTTCACCTAAAACTTCAGTTGTTATCAAAAAAAAAAAAAAAAACACTAAAACTTCAGCCATCGACAGGAGAATAGTGATACGGCGTCAAAACAAACTCCACAATTTTTTTTTCCACTCATCACAAATATCAATATCTAATCACTACTAAAATATCAGATTATAAAGGCAGAAAGTATATATATATACCAAATATCAATACATGGCTCACACGGCGTGTGCACTCGGCCTTCCCCCTTCGTATCGACGATCCGAACCGTTTACATTGATTTACACATCTAAATTAGTCTAAATATGTAAAATCAAATTATTTGAAATTCATTTGCTCATCCATTGAAGTGTATAGCTGAAAATCATTGTTTTTTATAGTCACATGATGGATGGGCAAATAATTTCAAATGATTTGATTTTACATATTTAGACTAATTTAATTGTGTAGATCAATGTGAACGGTTCGGATCGTCGATACGAAGACGGGAAGGCCGAGTGCACACGGAAGACACACGGAGGGGTGGTGCACAATAGAAGATTTTCTTTTATATATATATATATATATATATATATATATATATATATATGAAATGATCATAAATGTGATTCAATAATCATAAATGTGATTCAATACATATACTAAAAATGATCATAAAATACTTGCTATTTTAGCTGCATCACTCGTAACAAATGTTAGGTAGTAGATTCATCTCCAAATTAAGAGGATTAATTCTCATACACAAATGATAATGGCTCCAACATCCAAAAACAAGTCCCAATTAGGTTGTCGTTGCCAGAGATCTAGATAAATCATATCCGAGTTGTTAGAGATTATGAGAGATAATAATAGAAGAAACTATGGTTAATATCCTAGACTATGGTGTTTGAGATATTTATCTTAGGTATCAAAATTGGAATACCTAGACTACTATCACAAGCCAGTATTTATAGGATAAATACTGGTTTGGGTACTGGGTTCTCAACCCACTCAACCCGCGGTCCGATATCCATACAATTAGAACGTATAACACACATGTTACCCATAGAATAATATTACACATAATATTATAGTGAGAGTATACTTATATATCCAACAATCAACTCTTATATTCTTAATATATAAACGTACTGGATTATCTCATCAGTTCAACATGAAGCTGACTGGCTAATAGCAGTCTTTAAATAGAAGAAATGCATCACACAATGTACAGTTTATAAGAACTAAATCAATTATATATCTGAATAGTTCAAAAAAGACTAAACCAAAATAATTATAAATAGTTCCTAAATTATGTTATAATAGAATAGTTCACAATGACTAAACCAACTGGAGAAATCTATCATAGTTTCAAAATAAACCAAAGAAAATAAACTTCAAGAACAAAATAAGAGTTAAGCTCAATGAACACAAGAATCTTAAACACAAAAAAAAAATTACCAAGCAAGTGACTAATTTATTCTAGAGAGAAATAAACTGAAACTCTAACCTTGCACACTATTTTATGTTTACTCCTCTATTTTGAGCAAATTATTATTTTGAAATCTATGCTGACATATTCAACTCCTCCATCTTTGCTAGCATATTACAAACAAGAATATCATGAGACATATCTCTAAAAATTCTAGCGAATTTAATAAACTATATAGTTCTACAAAGTAACTTAGTACGATTCAAAATTAGCTTAGCAAAAATGTAACGCAAGAATCACAATCGAGTTTCTTTAACCAAATAAAGAACAAGAATTATTATAGTTTCTACATAAGAACTATACTATATTTCATATTGGATTGATAGAACAGTCAAATTAGTTATGGTTAAATTCAGAATCATCAAAATTAGAATGATACATGAATCCATAAAAGCGACATATCATAAAAATTAGAATGATATAACGACATGCTAAACAACACATCGACAAGTTTTCACACTTTCTTTTGGAATAATAAAATGATTCTAAGTAAATTATGAGAATATATAGTATCATCAAAATTGAATGAAATTATATATTAACAAAATTTATATTGAACTATTCAAATTATCTAAAGCATGTCAACTACCTAAAATTAATGCTTAAGTTTGAACTTCTCTATGATTCCAATTGGATTCTAATTTTTAAAACAATTAGGATGTTAAAACTTTTGGCTCAATAGCTTTTAACTCCATTTTCTCTACGGTTTTGATAATTATATCATTTTCAAGTCTTTTAGTAAGAGCATTAGCCATATTTTATCTCAATTGTATTTTATTTATAAGAAAATTCAACTAGGCTTTTTTCAGCCTTAATATACTTATCTGACTATTATAGAGTAAGTTATGAGCTACAGTACAATGTAGCTTGATAGTCGACGAATAGAATTAGAGAGTTACTTAAACTTCTTAATGGATGACTAGCAACAAGTTCTTCAATCCACTCAGCTTATTCCCCTACAGAGGATAACACATAAATGTATGATTTCATGGATGATAGCACAGTGCATGTTGCCTTTTAATTTCCATAATATTTCTGCTACTCCTAGTGTAAACACATATCTACTAGTTGTCAACTTTCATTAAATTCTGAGCACTATAATGCGTCAGGTCATCCATTCAATCCTGAAAGATGAGTATAGTAGCACAAAGCAAACTCTTGAGTGCCTCTCTGGTATCTCATTAGCATTTTAAAGGTACTCCAGTGTGTATTAATAGGATTACCAGTGAATCTGTAGATCATACCTGCCTCAAAGGGTATGTCTGGTCTAGTGTAGATCTTTGTATATATGAGACTTTTAACAAGTATAGAATGATCTAACTGTCTCATAGTTTCCCCATCATTAGTGTTAGGAATTGTGGCCTCAAATACACATAGGCACGAGGTACTTAAAGTTGGAGAAGAAGATGAGGAGACAAAGAAGCAAGAGAAGACAAGCAGCGAAGTAGAAGAAGTAGTCTGGAGGGTTGCGGTCGACTGACCTGGGGGTGCAGTCGACCGACCCTAGACTAAGAGTTCTTCAAGTGTATAAGTCCAACAGAGGAGAGGACGGTCGACCGACCTAGGGGGTGCAGTCAACCAGTCAACTCTCTGGGTTGGTTCTACACATTGCAGTCGACCGTCACTAGGAGTGCAGTCGACCGGCAACGTCGACTATTTTGGGCATACGAGTTTAAAGGGCCCAATTGCTATATTTGTATTTATCTTTTAGGGTTTACTTGGGGGCTATATATATGGCCGTAAACTCTAGGGTAAAGATCAACTTGTGTATCAAGAGGTGAGCCGTTATCATTGTTCAACTTCAAGAGGGGATTGTGCCGAGTGTTTCAAACGTGAGAGAGAGAGATTGAGAGTTGTAATCTCTTTTGTAATCTTTGTATTTCTTTGGAAATAAGAAATATTGGTTATCTCTGCATATTGATTGTGTTCTTGTGAGATCTTGCTTAGTATTGTGGTGGTTTGTTCTTGGTTCATCTAAGTCTTGGAAGTTTCTATTGCTTGTGGTGCACTTCCTCTATTATCACTACGAGTTGAGAGTAGTTTCTTCGACAAGTGGTATCAGAGCAATTGGTTCAAGATGGCCGATAACAAGATGAAGATCGAGAAATTCGATGGGAGTGACTTTGCGATATGGAAGATTCAGATGATAGTGTATCTTCGTCAGAAAGATCTTGATGGTCCATTGTTTGATAAGAATCCGGTAGGTACAGACAAGGATGCAAAGGTCTTGGCGGATTGGAATAGTTTGGATCAAAAGGCGCTGGGTCAGATTCAGTTTGGGCTGAGTAGGAAGGCATTCTTTCATATCTCTAAGGCAAAGACCACAAAGAAGGCTATGGAGATTCTAACGGATATGTATGAGAAACCATCGGCATCTAATCAAATTCTTCATCTGAAGAAATTGGTTAATATGAAGTTGAAGGAAGGGGGTTCAGCAGCAAAGCATGTGAACAATTACTGTATGGTTTACAACCAGATGGAACCTGCAGGTTTGAAGTTTTCCGAGAGGGACATTCATTATTACTTCTATCTACTTTACCCGATAGTTATGGTACGGTGGAACAGACTATTACAGGGACTATGACAGATTCAACAGCTCTACAGGATGTGGTGAGTAGCATTCTGAACGAGGAGGTGAGAAATGTGAGAAATAGGGGATATCCATCATCATCTTCTAGAGATTCCGCTATGTACGTTGAGAAAAGACGTGAGAGAACTAAGATTAGTCGAAAAAGAAAGGATCAGATTAGTTCATCTGGGAGTGGGTCTGATGACAGCAATGGGGGATATGGGCCTGAGTGCTGGTATTGTCACAAGAAGGGTCACATGATGCGTAGTTGTAAGGCTTATATAAAGAAGAAGCAGGAGAAACCGAAGAGAGATAACCCAAAGAAAGTCCAAGGAGGGCTTGTTGAGGAGTTATGCTTATCAGCTCGGGAGGAGTTGGGCACTCAAGATTGGTGTATCGATTCGGGAGCTTCCTTTCATTGCACTCCGAGGAGAGAGGTATTTGATGACTACGATGAGGGTTCTTTTGGAGATGTGATCGTAGAGAATGGTCACCGGTGTCCTGTACGTGGGGTTGGTACTGTTCGCATGAACACCATTGATGATCAAAGTGTTGTCTTGTAGGAGACAAGGCATGTTCCAGACTTGAAGAAAAATCTTATCTCGATTATAAGGCTAGACAAGGAGGGCTTGTTTACTACAGTTGGTAGTGGGGAGTGGTGCATAACTACAGGTTCAAGGGTGATTGCAAAAGGGAAGCATGAGGGAACGTTGTATTTGATTAGAGATGTGAGGGGCATTTCTCCTATAGTTGACTCTCAGCCGGAATCGAGTAGTAGGTTGTGTGGGGTGCAACCGAGTTCTTTCAGTTGTGGAGGAGAGATTACTAATTTAGTGGGAGTTGTTAGCCATGGAAGTGATCCTAGAGGGCAAGACGTGGCTGCGGTGAGGGAACTTTGCGATATGGCAGTTGAAGCTTCAAGTCGCTTTTGTGTGATAGAGAGCACTGGTATCGATATGCAGGGTGATGTCGATGAGGGTAACCGAAATAGGACTGTAGGGTTGAACAGTCTGCAGATTTTGTACAGGTGTCTTCCACGGTGGTTTCTAGTGCATAGGGTGCATTGAGAGGCTTTGAACCATGTCCGGTGTTGATGGAGATCTTGCGAGGTGGGGAGTCTCATAACACAGAATTCGACACGGGTGATTGTTTCTCCGGTATTCGTGCTCTATGCCATTGGTGGAGCACATCCTTCACAAGGTGATGAGGGGTGGTTGGCACACTCCACGTGGTGGAGTGGCAGAGGTGCTCTTCATGAGAGTGGGGGGGTACTTGGGTCTTCCATGAAAGTGGGAGATGGCAGAGATAATACGAGGAAAGATTGCAATAACTTTGAAGCGTGGTGTATTTGGTCCAAGTGTGAGATTATTAGGAATTGTGGCCTCAAATACACGTAGGCATAGGGTACTTGCAGTTGGAGAAGAAGATGAGGAGGCAAAGAAGCAAGAGAAGACAAGCAACGAAGTAGAAGAAGTAGTCTGGAGGGTTGCGGTCGACTGACCTGGGGGTGTAGTCGACCGACCCTAGACTAAGAGTTCTTCGAGTGTATAAGTCCAACAAAGGGGAGGACGGTCGACCGACCTGGGGGTGCAGTCGACCGTCACTAGGGGTGCGGTTGACCGGCAACGTCGGCTGATTGTTTTGGGCTTACTAGTTTAAAGGCCCAATTACTATATTTGTATTTATCTTTTAGGGTTTACTTGGGAGCTATATATATAGACATAAACTCTAGGGTTAAGATCAACTTGTGTATCAAGAGGTGAGCCGTTATCATTATTCAACTTCAAAAGGGGATTGTACCGAGTGTTTCAATGGTGAGAGAGAGAGATTGAGAGTTGTAATCTCTTTTGTAATCTTTGTATTTCTTTGGGAATAAGAAGTATGGGTTATCTCTGCATATTAATTGTGTTCTTGTGAGATCTTGCTTAGTATTATGGTGGCTTGTTCTTGGTTCATCTAAGTCTTGGGAGTTTCTATTGCTTGTGGTGCACTTCCACTATTAGCACTATGAGTTGAGAGTAGTTTCTCTGACAATTAGGTGTCAACCATTTATCATATTAAAAAGTATTTCAAAACACACTTTCAGTCATTATATCCTCACTTTTGGAACACATTATTAATTAATTGAGTTTGACTAAGGGTTATCCCTTATTAACCGAAACTCACCCTTATACCTAATATGGTGTACACAACACCTAGGTATTTCTTGCTGAATTCTTTAAATCGCACAGTTTTAACTTCATTTATAATAGAGATGTTACTTCCAACAAAGAAGCATGTCAACAATAAACAAGTAAATACCAGAGTAAGCATAACTGTAGTGATTAACACAGTGAATTTTGTCTCTCTAAAAAATTCTAGAGAGAGAAACTAGATCTGAAAAAAGAGCCCAACAAAACCCTAGATCTGAACAACCTAGGAGCGGCAGCGGCTAGGGGTGGCCAATCATACCGAAATGAGTCAACCGACCGGTTTTCCAACTGAATCAATCGATTTGGTACCGAAAAATTCGGTTACCAAAAGTTTGGTATGGTACAACCGTACCGAGTTCTAAAATCCGGTTTGGTTTCGGTATGAATATGGTTCAGTCGGTATTTTACCGTACCGTACCGGTTGAAAACTTCGACAATTTTCAACTGTGGATTTTTTTTCTTTCTATTTGTTTGTGTAGTCACTCTCTTCTGAAGACTGGTTGCATGACGAGTCCCCCTCTTTTCTACAATCTCATGTATGGATAGAGTACTCGTGGCTAAATAGATATCAATTTGTAGTTATACTTATGCTCCTCCGAAAAACTCCTCGTTTAGAGAAACTTGTATTGCAAAACTCGAAGGTATATTATCAATGATACACAACAAGCTTACATTCTTCGACTTCAATTGGTTCTTATATATTGCAATTTGCATCTTTAAACTATAGAGTAGAGGTCCTCAATAAGACAGGACTAGATATGGAGATGGCTGGATTCGTTGGATATCAAATAATGTGTGTGGTGTATCTAGTCCGGAGTATATTGATATCTCTGGCTTTTGTCGGGATAAAATTGAGTATCAGCTTCTGAAGTTTTTGCTCGAAAAGGGAAAATTCCTTGCTGTCGATGGATATCATATGTTCAAGAGCACATTTTACTGAAAAAGTAAATATTTAAAAGAAGTGAATCTTCTTCGAGAAGTTACTGTCAATCCGTCCACTTCAACTGCATAAGTCTATATCTGTGAACATGTTGCTGAGCTCTTTCTTCAGGACTTATCACTTGGAAAGGTAATTAGACTCGACTCTAATCCTATAACTCTTTCAATCTCGACTATTGTTTCTTGTTAGATATTCCTGCAACATGATATGGATTTGATGAATTTATCCTTTCCTTTACCAATCTTTTCTTCATTTTATCTAGATTCTAGTCATAGTTAGGGAAATGAATTCTTCTCTCTATTTAAGAAATTGTTTTCATAATTTAGGTGTGTTATGTTATTCTTCTTTCTATTTGTTTGTTCCCTGCTTGCTTTTGAAATGAAAATAGATTTGTGGTCTATTCTGTTTTTGTTTCGGTAGTTGTGTGATATTGTTAACTTGTTATTTTTATTGGTATTGATATTTGCCAAGGTATTTGTTTGGTCATATTTGGTATAACACCAATACCGAACCGTACCAACCGAAGTAGTCGGTATACCGAAGTTTCGGTATACCGAACTTTTTGGTTGGTAACGGTTTGCATATTTTCAAACCGAACTAGTTTGGTATGGTAATGGTACAATGTCAAAAAATCCGGTACCGTACCGAGCCCACCCTTAGCGGTGGCTAGCCCTCTTCCCCGCCGCCCCCCCCGACATCCCCCCCCCCCCCCCCGGTCCCCTCCACGACGATGCTGCCATCGCGAAGCTCCACAAAGGGCGAAGCTCCACGACGGTGCAATCGAAGCAGCGATGTGCCAGCAATGCCAAGGGTCATTCTTATGTCGCAAATGCCAAGGGTCTGGGTAGCGTCGTGGTCGAGATCGCCGTGGTGGAGAGGACCTGGGAAGGGGTGCTGGCCGATGGAGATGCCCCCCCCCCCCCCCCCCGACGACGACTGCCCACCTCTGCGTGAGGTCGATTCGGTATGGGGCCCACAGGGACAGGCTGCTGTTCGCCCCCCAACCCCCCCCCCTAAAGATGACCCAGATCTGATTTGCCCACCGTGTGAGGCCGGTGGTTCGGCATGGGGCCAGTGCTTGCTTTTGCTGTGGTTGGGGGTGTGAAGCAAGTAGTTTTGTAAGATTGGGGGGTTGGACTCGAGATGGGGTCCCTCCATGATTTGCTAGATGTTTGCCCGGATGTTCTGCACACTTGCCACCATGTCCACACTCTCGGGGCCAATCATGGCGATCTGTGAGGATTGGTAGTGAGTGTGAAGATGCCGGGAGTTAGGTTGTCGTGCACGTTAGTGGAGCTTGGGCCCAAAGATGGGGTCCCTCCATGATGTGCACTCACTTGTCTCAACTTCCGAGGTGCTTGTCTCAACTATTGCAGAGCGACTATGTCGCGCTAGAGCATCCTTCCGCGCCTGTTGTCGCGAACAACATGGATTTTGGGTTCAAGTGTGTGAGGTCGGCATTTCGGTTTGGGGCCCGTGGGCCCAGGCTGGTAGTTGGTTGGTGTTGGGGGGTGAGGGGGTGTAGGGTTTGGGTATGTATCGCTGGTGCAGTCTTCACAGTGCCTACTACCAGGCTATCGAGTTTCCTCCAGCTTAGGCCACTGGCTCGTGACAGCATCGCCTCTTCCCTTGGATTGGGAGTTGGAGTCGAGATAAGTCTTGGTGTTGAGAAATCGCTGGAGAGAGATTGAGCGTGAGAGAGGTGAAGGTATCCTCTCCACGGCTCTCTCCTGAGCATGGTGTTTGGTGGGGTGAGCGAGATAGTTGTTTGGTGAGAAATCATCTGAGAAAGCGCTATCGTGTGGGAGGTGAAGGTATCCTCTTCACAGCTATCTCTTTAGTAGCGGCTGTGGGAGCGACTGGCACGTTTGTAGGATGAGTGGTGGAGATGGTAAGAGGGTGCGATAGCTGTGCTTGTGCCATGGGGTCAGCTTTCGATCTGCGGGGTTTGGGCCCAAAGATGGGGTCCCCCAACGAGGTGAAGGCAGGGATCGGCGGGTGATAAAATCCTGCCAGACTTGTTTTAGATGGGTGTGCATGTGTCGTGGATGCACTGTACGAAGCTAAACTGATGTACTTACAATTTTGCTGGACCGAGCTGGTTTGTCGACCCACCCTCCAGGGTTGTTGGAGGGATTTGTTGCTTGTACGCGTCATGTTGCTTCATGTATGTTTTATTTTCTGTCTGTAGTTTGTACTTGGGCCCAGTACTCTGGGTTTGTTTCGTTAAGCTCTTTTTAATGAAACAGGGTGGCCCGATTCCACCTTTTTCCTAAAAAAAAGATAATAAACAAGTAAATAATAGCCATTATATTTGACACACCACAAAGTTAAAAGCATTGATCTGAATTACTTAATTCAAATACTAGGCTCTTTAGGATATTGTCAAATCATTAGTGTCTCAGTTTTAACACATGTTTAAAAACATACAATGATTTTAGCAATTTGTAAATCTTGTTCACTAAACATATTAGTGAAAAGCTTTTCCAGTACAAAACTGTTCAGTACAAAAACTTTCAATTTAAAACATTCAGTACAAAACCTTTTAATACAAAACTGTTTAAGCATCTTTCATGAATAACAAAATTTTCAATAGATGTAAGAACAAGAATAATACTTATTGTAGCAATATGACAGACATGTGAGTAGACTTCAAACAAATCTTCCTCACTTATCTCGGTCAATCCTTTAGCTACTGGAAGTGCATTAAAATTTCTACTGAATAATTCAAAACTAAGCTTCTTCTACAAACCCCACTTACATACTATAGTTTTAGCTCATTTCGGCAAATCAACTAAATTAAAGTATTAATGTATAACAGAAAATTCATTTCATTATCTACTAAAGACCCTTCTTGGCTCATCTGCCATTGAAATTTTAAGTGTCAGTAAGGCTAGTTCTTAATTTTAATTGTGAATTATTGACCGTGTCTGTAGGAGTAGATAATTTCATACATTTATCTTTGATGAACACATCCTCAAAGAACTCTGCAAATCTAGATTTTTCTAACACAAATTAGATAGATCCAACATCTATCCATAGAACAACATTCTGCACTTTTTAAGCACTCACAAATATTTGTTATAGGTCCTACTTTAGGCCTTCTAAGGTCATGTACTCTAACAAAAGTACCGCACCGCATGTTTTCACTTTAACAAAATTATTTGTGTTTCTATCTCATAGTCTACAAGGTGTAAATAATTTAGAGTGTAGTAACATATTAGGAATATGATTAAAAATACAATATCACCCATAATTACACGAAGTCAAATGACAGATGATTATGTAGAATTTAACATTTCACTAAATGTGTGATTCTAACTTTTATCAATACCGTTTTGACTGTAGTAAATAGAGTGCACTGGAGATTATGCCAAATGCAAACTTCTCTAAAATTTCTAAAACATATTCACCACCTCTATCAAATCTGAAACCTCTTGATCTTAGCATTTAACTAGATTTTTAATTCATTAAAATAACGAGTGTTTCATCCTCCATATATATGACAAATATTCAATAATTATCTACATAAGTAATTAAAAACTTTTGACTAATCATTATCTCTTCTAGTCACAAAACTACTAAGATCACAAATACCGGAATGTATTGACTCAAGAAGTTTTGTGCTCCTAGAAACCATACAAAATGATTTTCTAGTGACCATAATATGAACACAATTTTTACATTTGTCATATTTTAATAAGGTGTCATTTAGCAAAGTTATGAGTCTTAACAAGAGCAAATAATTTAATATATAGTTCACATTTCCTAGCTTGTTATGCTATGTTCAAGAACTAAACAAATTAGAATGACTATTATCAATTGCTTCGTTTATTAAACTCAACTTATACATACCATTGACTATGATCTACACATCATAAAATAATAACAATATGAGTTAATACACACACACAAAAAAAACTCTACCACACTTCCCAAAACTATTTGTTTTCTCTCGTGGTTCTAACAATGTCCATATGCTCAAACACATTGAGCGAGGAGTTCTTTCCTTTATTCGTTCTTTATCATCTTCATAACGCTAAACGAGATAATGATTAAAATTTTATAATTCAACTTTGCACACACATTACATTGAACGAGAAAGAACATAACGTAACTAATGGATTCATATCCTGTATTACGAGATGCTCTCACCTAAGTTACAAACATTCATTACAGAACCCAGACATCAAGTTTATTAGAGAAGCACATATACGATCTCACAAAACTGCAAATGATGTGTTAGCCATTATATCTAAACACATAGTATGATAAGGTACACTTAGCAACCCTAAACATACTAGTTTTCAAAGCAAAACTAATTATGATCTAAACACTCCCAATCATATGATCAATCGCACGTAACACATTTATCACATGAAAATACTGAAAAATGATTATAGTAGATCATACCGACACTTCATGTCAGAAGTGTTTTCTAAATTCGATGGAGAAGCTTGCGTAGTGCAGACTTATCCTTTCGTGATGCAAATCCATTGTCTCCAATATACACAATTTGTAAGTAACTTTAAAGTTCCTACATCCATCAAATTGTTAAAGATTAGTCAATTAAACAAATTATTAGCAATGTTTAATTCTAACAATAATTTAATTGGAGATACAATTTTATAGTCAAAGCCTATAATTTATCAAAATAAATATTTGATCCTCAGCATGTAGCCAGAATAGTTTCAAACTTGTATTTAATTAAACAAAGTTTTAAACTTTAGCATTCAACGACAACAAATAATTAAAATATACATGCAGGTAAATAATTTATCTTTAATGTTAGATCTGACTCAGTTCAAACATATTTGGATCTAGTCCAAACAGCATCCCCATTTCTCACACCACCTCCAACAATTGCATGCACATCTCATATTGTGCTTTCATCTTCTAACTGTTAAATTCAGAACTATCAAATGTATCTTGTTTCAGAATCTTGTACGCCTAATTAAGTTTTCCCATCTTAAAGGAATAAACTATAAATTCCTTAATCTAGAGGGTTCATTATGAATAATTACTACTAGCATAATCACAGTAAAGGAAGGGGTTTTCTGTAAAACTGTGTAATAAACAATAAACAGAAAATAAATCAAATAAAACAGTACAGATCTTAAAGTTTTTCTGAGAATCAAGGAGTCGTGGAGGGTTAGATCTGAATTGGAAGTACACTGCAGTAGATCCAGTCTTCTCCCCAAACACAGAACACCAACTAAACACCTAATCAAAAGCTTGGATCTGAGTCAACCCAAACACCCTTGATCCTCTCTTCAACCCGAACATAGAACACCAAATCCAACCACTTAATTAATTCGGATCTGAAGTCAAAATAGCACAACAACAAGATTACCTCTTGGATCCGAACACGAAACACCGAAATCCACCACTATTAAAATCAGATCTGGGTCAAATAGATCCCGATCACTGTGTGGCGCTTGAAAAGAAGGAGAAGGTGTTTGCAAGGGTGGTGGCTGACGGTGGGGAGCACTGGTGGTCAGTGGCGACATCGGCGACACCGGCGGCAGTGGCGGTGGCCAAAGACGGCGACGGATTCCAGCGAAATCACTTCGAAGGTATTTCTCTCTTAATCTCCTAGGTATCAAAATAGGTCGTACTCAATCCACGGTCCGATATCCATACAATTAGTGTGTGTAACACACATGTTACCCATAAAATAATATTACACATAATATTATTCATATAGTGAGAATATACCTATATATCCAACAATACCTAGTGACTAGCAACAAGTTCTTCAATCCACTCAGCCTCTTTCCCTACAGAGGATAACACATAGAGGTCTAAATTCATGGATGATAGCACAGTGCATGTTTGTCTTTTAATTTCCATAATATTTCTGGTACTCCTAGTGTAAACACATATCCACTAGTTATCGACTTTCACTAAATTCTGAGCACTATAATGCATCAGATCATCCATTCAATCATGAAAGATGAGTATAGTAGCACAAAGCAAACTCTTGAGTACCTCTCCGGTATCTCATTAGCCTTTTAAAGGTACTCCAATGTGTATTAATAGGATTACTAGTTAGGGTTAATATCCTAGACTAAGGTGCTTGAGATATTTACCCTAGCTATCAAAATTGGAATACCTAGACTACTATCACAAGTTTTGTAATGCTTCAGCCACTACCAATTTCACTACCATTCTCTTCACTACCTTAGGTGGCACACTCCTATTGGAGAGTTCCCCACCTACTCTATCTTCTCCTACCTATTAGAGTGTGCCACCTAAGGTAGTGAAGAGAAATGTAGTGAAATTGGTAGTGGATGTATCATTACTCTTATTCTTTTGATTGTTATGATGTTTCTTATTGTTTAATAAAACTTTTCTCTTAACATTAAAGTAGGATAGTGAATGGTGTTTCAGAAGTTGGACGTCGTTGAAAGTGACTTTTTTTATTCTTTGGTGATGCACCAAAGTGAGTCGTGTTGGATATATAGGTATATTATCACTATATGAATAATATTATGTGTAATATTATTCTATGGGTAACATGTGTGTTACACGTACTAATTGTATAGATATCGAACAGCGGGTTGAGTGGGTTGAGAACCCAGTATCCAAACTAGTATTTTCCTACTAATACTAGCGTGTGATAGTAGTCTAGTTATTCCAATTTTGATACCTATGTATTCTTTCAGGACTCAAAGAATAAAGGTGCAGCTACATGAAATGGTTGTCAAGATTCCACTTCTAGTCATGGATAGAAATAAAAATATTGGACTACTTCTTCACAAAAGCCAAGTACTATGATAAACTGTTTCTAGTCAAGAACCAGACTTATTTGAGAAGGGAGTAGAAACGGTATGCATAACTTACCAGTATTGGAGAATTCAATCAACTGGCCTCAACTTTTGCAACATAATCAGCCTCCTATACTCTGTAATAGTCATGAAAGCATAATAGAGTTAGAGCATCCACTGTCGTGGCTAAAAACTCAAAAAATAGAAATAGATTTAGGAAAACGCCTTGTAGTCGTTTGCTAAAAACTCAAAATTTAGGATAGAAACGAACAATAGCTTGCTAAACATAGCAGCGCCTTTAGACAATTGCTAAATATAGGAGATGGACGATGTTCATCCGTTTGACGAAAGGGACGGATGAAGATATGTCGTCTGGTTGGAAAAAAAAAATTGAAAGACGGTTGAAGATATTCCGTCTCTCGGTGGATTTAATTCTTTATAAATAAATAATATAAATAATATATATTAAATAAGTAAAGTTTATAAATAACATTTAATAAATGTGAAAGTGAGAGACGGATGAACTTCATTCGTCCCTCACTTCCGCTTTGCACTATTCACCGATGTAAATTACCCTTTACCCCCTAAATGTTTAACGGTTGTGGGAAGTACTCATATCCAACGGAACATTTAATTTAAGATTTTTTTTAAAAAAATCCAACGGCACTTGATTATTTTTTATAAAAGAATAACGGTTACTATTTTCCAATACAGTGTATAAATATATGGCACTCCACTCCGCTCATGTAAAAATTGAACTTCTCTGTCTCCTTATTTTAATCGACGCTTCTCTATCTCTTTATTTCTATCTTCGTTTCTCTGTCTCTATATTTCTATCTATCTTTCATTTCCATTGTTTTATTCCTTCTTCTTATTTTGCCAAATATAAAACAACTTTGAGCATTGGCAACCCGAAGTAATAATAGGGGCAGGACATACACATCTAATGAAGATGTTAATCTTTCCCAAAGCTAGGTATCTATTACTCAGGATCCATTGACCGGCAACGACCAATCCGGGACACAGTTTTGGGATCGAGTATTCCGCAAATTTGAAACTCTAATAGGCACTCCGACCGATCGGCCAGCTGGCTCTCTTTCTAGTCGATTTTGTGCAATTGCTAAATATATTTCTTTGTTCATTGCGAAGTTGAGCAGTGTAACAAATAGAGCTGCAAGTGGAACAACTGAGGCGGATAAGGTATGTATAATTTACTGGATTTAATTTTTTTGAATACAAGTATAATAATTTATAACCCAAGTTTATTTACTATTTTTTATAGCTATGCGAAGCAAGAGTGGAATACATGTAATCATCTGGGAAAGCATTTAAATTAGAAGAATGTTATGAGGTCCTTAAAGATCAGCCAAAATTTTCGCTACGTACAATGCATGTCTTCGAATCAGGTCGTAGCTCTCAATCTGGTGAAGAATGTAGCACAATACGTACGCCAGCAATGCAAGATTGGGATTCAGATATACCAACCGATTTAGATTCGCCTCCAGCCCTCACCCGACCACCCGGCCGTAAAGCGGAGAAGAGAAAAGGGAAAAGACCGATTGAATCAGCTCAATTTTCTAAAATGGTAATTGAGGCTAGAACATTTAACAATATTTTTAAGGAGTCACAAGATAGGCTGACGATGGCAACGGAAAAGAAGCTTGATCTCAAACAAAAAAAGCATGAAATGAAACATGAAGAGCACGAAATGAAAAAAGGGAAAGAGGAAGACCGCATAATGAGTTTGGACATAAACAGCTTACCTGAGGCTCAATGTCATTATTTCATTGTGTAGACAACGTGAAATTATGCAAAGTCATGGTTACAACTAGTTTTATTTTTTGTATCAATGTTGTTTTCATATATGTTGCAATATCCATTGTATCCTGCTTATTTTAAGTTATGTAGTTGTTTTGTGTTTCACTACTTATTAAGAAGTTTCTATTTCAGTTTAAATTATTAAAGACTTAATTGATGTGTCTTCCAAGTAGATCCATACATTTTTAGTGCTGATTCTAGATTAAACACTACAGAATATAATTTTATAATAAACTAAAGTGAAAAACAGAAATACATTTTGACTGATTCTAAGTTAAACATTAAAAAATATAAATTGCTTGCAAATTACTCTAAAACATTACTAACATATTTTTCTAAAACTCATCTCCATATTCGTTCCATATGTGCTCCACCAAATTATCATTAACGTGAAAAGAAACTCTGAAAGAAAGAACATAAAGAACACTCTTGTGATCATCAACGCTAGATTATCATCAACTTGAGCTGTCTCGATCACGTTACTATGAAGATATTTCTTTAGGAATGAACTGCGTATTGCTGAAGATTTCCAATCTACTTCAGTAATCTCAGGGAAAAAATGAGACTGTACAACTTCGAAGAGATAATCTTCATCATTGCACGGAGGGGCTTCACCGGATCCGATCGATAACCCCGTTAGCATTGTCCAATCTAACGGGGTGAATCCCAACTCACCACATGGTAAATGAAAAGTGTGTGTAGTAAGTTGACACACTTTCCTCTAAATTTCCTCTAAATTTACAAAATTTACCTGCAGGCTGATCGGTAATAAGTTGATACATATGTTGGCGGTCATCAACCACTGATTTCCACATACTCGAATCGGCAAAATCACGAGATTCCGTCATCGGTTCGGCCTCCGTACTGGTGTTTCCATGATCAGATCCGCCGCGAATTGTGGATTTAATTCTACCGATATATCTTCAGATAGACATTGTTTTTTATTAGATATGAAGATAGTAGTTTGAGTAAAGAAGAATTTATAACTCAGAAGAAGGATGAGAAGATTTGCCGTGAGAGGTATACATATATATAGGAGGAACTGAGTGGGTTTTTTCGTAAATTAACATTTCCACTTTATTAAAAAAAATTTAAAAATCACCAGACGGATGAAGAAGCACCGTCTGGTTGATTTTTCGGATCTTATGAAGGGAAGGTATATAGGTCATTTCACCTAGGTGAAATAAACAAAAAAAATCAAACAAACAGGCTAGTCATCCGTCTGGCACTGTTCATTTGATTTTTTTTTTTGTTAACGAAATTTTTTTAAAAAATTTTTTAAAGAGAGACGGAGGAAGAAGCACCGTCCGACACAATTCAGCATTTTTTTCTTCTCTCAAACGGAGGATGAAGCTCCGTCTACTCATTTTTTAATAAAAAAAATTTAAAAAGCGTTAGACAGATGAACAAGATCCATCCAATACATTACTTTATCAAATTTTAGAAATAACGATAGCAGCGATCGTTGCTAAAAGCTAAAATCTCATTGCTAAAATAGAATAGGTTTAGCCAACGACAGTGGATGCTCTTACAAATTGCAAAGTGGTAGAAATATAAACTTGAAAGAGTATCACCAGCAGAATATACCTCAATTCATCTTTTTCCCTTTGATCATGTTCTTTGTACTAGAGATGGTTGAGGCACCCTTCTTCCCTTTATGCAATACTACCTTTTTTATGTTCTGTTTCCCAGCATTTTCCTCAACTTTTAAAAGTTTTACTGCAGTGCAGGATCAAACAATGGTGATGCCTTGAGAAGATCAAGAAGGTCCTTTGACATTGGAGGTTAATACCCACCTCAACTGCCTCATCCCACAAATTCCTTCCTAGCTCGAACTTCCCATTCCTACACAGCTTAGTAATCACAAGATCATATGTAGGTACCAAGTCATAGTTTATGTTATTGAACTTGTCCTCTCCATCCCCTTGACGATAGAGAAACCTTTTCTTCATTCTCTCAGGAGCAGCTCCCTTCCCTTTCTCCCTTTGTATCGTAGATGAAAGAATCCAACAAGCTTCCTTTACCCTCCTCGTCTTCCCTAAACACGACAAGAGGATGTTGAAGCTAACAATCGTAGGTGATTGACATAGGTGATACAACTGAGGACCTCATCCACTGCTTCTGGCACAAGTGCAGATGAGTTAAACTTAAGGTTATGCACAAAAGCAGGTCATTATACGAAGCCAGATTCGGCAAATTCTCATATTTCTTTATCTCCTTAACAACACGAGGAGCTTCCCTCGCATTCACATGAACACACCATAAGCAAAAGGCTTCGATGAAGAGAAACCTCCGCCTCCTCCTTCACTTTCTCCTTATGATGCCAAAGCACACCCTGAGCCTTCTGAGCATGCCCATTTCTATAAAGAGCATTCACAACAGCACTAACACTCGACCACCCTTCTTCACCTCCATTATCCCCCCACTCAATCTGATGCCTCTATATTCCTAAACAACTGAACACCAATACCATCTCAATACAATGCACCAACATATGGAAAATCTATAACAAATAGCTGACACAAAATAAGTGTAACATTTGACATATAGTTACAAAAAAACTAGTGAGTAATATACAACTTTGCTCATTGATATTAACCTTATGTATAACTAACTACCTTCATTGCAACTGAAGTGACCAATTTATGAAAAGACTAAAAAGGTCTAGTACCACCTTGAGCCACGGAAGCCAAAATGAGGTCGTTTCTAGAGGCAAAATACTTTCTATTAAGTAAATCAAATAAAGCTACTAATTCCGTTCAAACAAAAACACAAAAATCAAAACATTATCTAGAGTAGAGGAATCAAAATACTTGCATGCATATAACAATCTTTTCAAAATAAATTTTTTAAGATGAATCATCATTCTAGCTTAAAATTAAGGAATTGTTCTTTTTTTTTATCTCTTATAAGAGGTTAGATTTACAGTAAGAGCCTCTTGTAAGAACCTCTTTTTGAGGTGTTCTTTTATATAAAAATAACCTCTTATAAGAACCTCTTATAAGAGATTTCTGTTCTTTTTTCACCTCTTACAAGAGCCTTTTTTCTACTTTTAGATATTTTTTCCCTTACTATATACTTTCTCTATTTATACCAACTTTTCATATCTAAAATTAAGTAAATCGTCAATTCTACCACATTTCTCACAAAGTAGACAAATTTGGTCATAATCCATAATTATCTTCATTCTTCTTTCAACGAAAAAAACCCACATAACACAAGTCTAGCACACATTGCAAATCTTCCACAAACTTCAAAATTAACAAACACAATAAATTTTTTTAAAAAAAAGAAGGAGAAAAAAACACAATTTAGAAATCAACCCAAATAATTGCGCACAAGTTGATTAGCAATTTGATTACGTACGTTCTTCATAGCCAACAGTTCTGAAGCCCTGAATATGTCACTGTTATCTTCATCTCCGCCTTCTCCTTCGCCATTGTTGCCTTCATGCTCTTCCACACTATTGAGTTTCGCATTCTCATCGTTAGCCAATCGAAATAATTCATCATTTAGAGCGACACGATGCAAGTAATTATGAAGACACATACAAGCTATGACAATGTTTCTTTGTGTGGGAAAATCATAGGAAGGCATTTTAGTTAAGATTGCAAACCTCTTCTTCAACACGCCAAATGAACGCTCAATCAAATTTCGTAGGTGGGCATGAGCATGATTGAATCTCTCTTTTTTGGTTGTAGGTGAACCTAATGTCTCCTTCATTAAGCCATCTCCCGTAAGAATTGAAATGCACAATTTCTACCTCTTCCTTCTGTTATTTGCTTGCCTTCTACGCATAAATAATATTATAAAGATTATCACTGTAGTGAAGAATAGTTGTCGTAACTTGTTCATTTACCTACACAAGTAAGAGTTTCAATTAGTGAGCATCAATTATGAAAATAAAGTAAATAACAAGTATTGCAATATAAAGATGTACACATCATAATGATTCTGGAATCCAACCCAAAAGGTACTAATATTATATCAAGCTAGTCATAACCCAGTTTCGTCCAAGTTCAATAAAATACCAAAATAGCATCAAAATAAAAATCTACTTCAAATAACCAAGTCCTCGAATTCATCACATTCCTAATCCTTTTACAAAAAGTTGTTTATCCTCAATATTTTCCATTGCCATCAAAGCTTTCCTAAACTCCTTTATTTTTGCCAACTGCACCATTGCCTTGCAACGTTCCACCTCGGTGATCAAATCCAAATTCTTCATCATAGTCAATGCTGCATTACATTCACTAACAGAATAAGATTCTTCTTCAAGCTTTTATGCAACTTCCTTCGCATGTTCATTTTGTTTCTCTTCTTCATTAATTCTATTTGACCCTCAAGTAATGTTATGACCTTTCCAAGGTCAGCATCATGGTCATGCATCTTCTTCTGCTTCTTTGACCCACTTGAAGACGAAGGAACATCATGATCTAGCTACTGAACCATACGGACCTCTCCAACATATTAACCTGATTTATATGACCCAGCTAGAAATTCAAACCGACTACTAAACTTATATCCACGTGTGCTATAAAATGCTTACATAAAAAGGTAAGTTATGACCATAATGCCATAGAATGAGCTCCCTGTGAACTAGTAGTACAATTTTTATAGATTCATTCTATTTACTAAAATGTCTTTATAGATTCATTCTATCAACAGTGATAAAAAAGTTTTACAAAATTGAAATGAAGTTTATACACAATGTTCAATTTCCTAGTAAAATATCAAACTCAATTAATAACCAACATCTTCAAAACGAAAAAGATCCCTACTTGCCTCACAGTTTTTTCAAGGGATGTAATTATTAGCTACCAGTAGGTCTAAACCTAAACAACTATCCAAGTATATACCCAAATTCTTCATTAAAAAAAACCCAATTCTTTACATTATTGTATGTTCAACATTTTTATACAAGCATTTTAACAAACACCTTGTATTTTACGATTCACAACACGTTAAGAGATTACATCTTTGATCAAATTATAGCCTTTAAATAATCAAATTGAAAAATCAACCTCTTTTACCTTGAAAAAAATCAAGCAGCTGACTCCGAATCCAGGAAACCAAGGAAGGTGTCAAACCCTTAAAGCTCCAAAAACCCTAGATCTGATAGTCAAGGTGAGTGGGGAAGAATGGAGAGGGGATAGAAAGTAGAAGAGCACGGGAATTCGAGATTTATAGCTAATTTGGCGCACCAAACATCTCTTTTTCCCTAGCTTCTTCTCTGTTATTCTGCTGTTTTTTTCTCAGCAAAGGTTGAAATCCTTCCATTTCAACGAAGTGTTGTGGGAAAGGAAGATCTGGGGATATCATTAATTTCAGGGTAATATAGACTTTTTAAGTGATAGAAGACTTTTAAGAATTTGAAAGAGGCTACTAGAAGTCGTTCAGGTTTAGAAGCGATTTTGGGAGAAATCGCTTATAAGAGGTAAAAGAAGAACGCTAAAAATTATGGAAAAGAGGTGGACCACCTCTTACAAGAGATGAATCGCTTATAAGAGGAGAAAAAGAACAGTACCTAAGAGTTTATTCATCAATTGAATCCTTAGACCCTTACAAAACCCATTAGGTACTCTTAATACACACACACACACACACACACACACACACACAGAGAGAGATAACTTACTAATGAAAATTAAACAAAACAAAACAAAATTAATCCTAATAAAGTAACTAACGAATTCGTCAATTTAGTCACTAAAAAAATCCTTCAAAAAAAAAGAATCACCTCGCAAGATGTTATATCAACATATAAATGATTCAAAAACAGCCCAGTCAAAAAAATTAATACAGGACCAATAACAACATATAAAAGCAAAACTCCTCTAATGTAACTCATCTCCCTCTACCTTATAACCAATAAAACCAACCTTTCATCTTAGAAAGGGACCAGATAAAGCAATTATACAAATCATCGCCCAATGGGGTATTATTTGGACACCAGGTGAAAATCGAATCGAAGAAAATTGAATTGATGTAGTCTACAACTATTGATTAAAATCAATATTAATGAAGGAAAAATAAATTACCAGAGATGAGTGAAAGAGGGGGAGAGCAACGTCTTTGGCGGTTAGTGAGCGGAGGTGGCGAAGCTTCAGGGGATCTTGACTGAGATGATGTTGTGGACACCAGAGAGGAGAGCCAAAGAATCCCAGTGCTTCGCGCATACTTCCTTCATGAGTCGTAGTGACTTAGTATGGTTGCCACAACGGAGGGCGGTGAGGACCTTCTCGCATTCGACCTTGATGACGTCGGAGGGGGGAGGGGGCCTCATCAGTGTGTTATGACCCCGATCCAATCTGGCGATGGATCGTCGTAACATCTAATGGCCGCCAGCAATGGCAGCCATGGTTCTCTAACAAGAACAAGAAAGAACAAGGAGGAAGAAGAAGAAGATAGAAATTTCAATTCATATTTATTCATATCCATTAAAAGATATTACAATCAGTATAAAAAGGAAGGAGAAGAAGATGATGAGAAGGCGTACGCAACCACGGGTTCTACAAAGGAGAGACATTATTATTAAATGCCCAACACTTATGCATTTAAGCCGAGAAAAGAAAGAAAATCTCTTAAGGACTGATACGTAGACGAAATGACTGATATGTAATAACATACAATTCATAGTAGAACTGTATCAATCCTTCTCCCTTAATTTGACCTTGTCCTCAAGGCCAATGTCTTGATCTTTTTCAACACTGAGATACCCATCCAAAACATCTCCAAATATGTGACCATGTGTCTTCCTCCTCCCGGGTCAAAGATAAAATGCTTATACTCCTTAAAATTTTGAAGACCCATTTTCAAATGGGGATAAAACTGTGCCATGTACTTTGCAAAAGTTTCTCCAACAACATAGGCGAGGTCTCCAATGGTGTTACCAATCACGGCAGCCGTGTGGAGTTCTGACCCTTTAGGATCAAGAGTCCTTGCATGCTCTGACGCTCAAGAAAATGTGTGCACATCTGTCTTGGATGGATTATGATAATCTTCTCCACTCAAGAAGAATATAATAAGTTTCTGAAGTACTCATAAAATCAAAGGAGGTGCTTCCATAGGAAATCACTTGATGTAGGTAAAAATCCAGTTCAACGTGAGCCGTTTGATCCCCTCAGGATCTGTAAATTCCCGATCATCAGGTATGTTGATCCTATGGGATTTCTGCTGGTCCAGCCCACCAAATAGGCCCACGGGAGAGGGTTAACCCAGCCCATCAGGGTTAGGGTTGACCTCTCTGCCTATAAATACCAGGCCCCCTTTCCCACTCTAAAGGTAATGAACTTTTATCCACCAGAACCCTACCTTTCATTTCTTTCCAGTGACTGACTAAATTGTCGGAGGGCCTATCGCCGGGATCTCTCCCGATGTTTCCAGGCATTTTTCAGGTGTTCAGGGCGCTAGGTACCACCAGCACCCCCTCTCCTGCTCCTCACAAAATTAGCATCTCAGATCCAGATATATGGTTGAGATTTGTCTCTTTCACTATAAATAACAAGAGCTCACATCTGTTGCTCCCACCACTAAATCAGCAGCATCAGATTGGTACCATCTGTGGGAAATTAGACATACTGATTCGACTCCAGACTTGAATCTCATGTTGAAGTCATCCCCCTTCATGGCACCCAAAGCTAAGAGAGCATCCACAGCAGGATGCAACCCCTACCCTCCTCATCCTTCTCGCAGTCACTTGAACACACAGGGGTCTCGAGGGTAGTGAGCTGAGGGTCCGTCGGGACCTGGTCCGAGCGCTTCACGCTTGATCGCCAATGACCTTCAGTTCTTCATCAATAATTGGCCGTCGGTGGATGACCTTCTACACCAGCTCAGCCGCTCGAGGGACGAAGGCACCCCCTTCAACAATGCTCTGACCCACAACATTGACCTATCCCAGGGTCAAGAGCAGATGCGCAGCCATAACTTGAGAGGGCGTCCACCCCCAAACAGTCAAGGCGAATAAATATCGATCACGAGAGCTAAAATCTGTGATTTTAGGAATGAGGTACTCTAGGCCCTCCGGGGTGGTCTCGATACCGAACGGCAAAAAGACCATGCTTACCAGGAGGAAGCCCAGGGTAGTGAGTCTCATGGCTCGACTCAGCCGGTGAGACGAGATGAGGCCATCCTTCAGCGCCTCCAAGAAATGGAGAATTGCCTTGCTCGGATCGACGAGGGTGGGTTACACTACAAATGGCGGTATCAGCCTAACCGACCCCCGTTCTCTGCTCCAATCCTCAACACTGAGATTCTAAAGAATTTCAAACTGCCTCTGTTCGAGACGTATAATGGAGAGTCTGATTCTGCTGATCACATGGAAGGGTTCAGAACCTTCATGATGATTCACAACATCTCAGATACTCTACTCTATCGCGCATTCCCAGACACTCTGAGTGGCCTGGCATGGGAATGGTTCTCAAAGCTCGCCCCAGCTCAATCTTCTCATTCAACCAGCTCGAGGCAAGCTTCCTTGCTCACTTCGTGACAAGCCGCACGATCGAGAAGATGAGCGCGTCCCTTCTGGACCTCAAGCAGAAGGAAGGAGAGTCCCTTCAGGACTTCGTGCAGAGGTTCATCACCGATGCTAGGTCAGTCTGTTCTCTTGATACTGACGTTTGCGGCCTTCTGACACAATGTTCACCACGGCCAGCTGATTGCCTCCTTGGCCAAGAAGCCGCCTGTTGATTTTTCCAGCCTTCTCAATAGGATCGAAAAGTATTTCCAAGCCAAGGATGCTCTGGTCCCCGAAGGTCTAAAAGAAAACCCAGCCAAGGGGAAGAGAAAGGCCAATAACTCTGAGCCTGCAAAGAATGCTCAGAAAGATACATTCGGTAAGAAATGACCGCCTCTTATCCCCTGCTTCGAGAGGTTCACTCCGCTGCTTAGAGTGTGTCAGCTATCATCATGGAAATTGAGGACAAGGGGATTGTCCGCCATCCTCCCCAACTCAACAACAACAAGAAGAGGGATCGGAGATTTTACTGTCAGTTCCATTGAGACCATGGGCACGAGACTAATAATTGTCGGGCTCTCAAAGACAAGATAGCAGCCCTCATCCAAATGGGGTACCTAAGGGAGTTCACTCGAACTAACCCGAGGGCTTTGCCTCCTCCTCGAATAGCCAACCTGTGTCCAGAGGCAGAACCCGAGCCCGAAGGAGCCACGGGGCCAACCATTCTTCACTATGTCCATGACAAACCTATGGATGGACAGTCGAACACCTCCCGCAAGGCCTTCATATTAGAGGTCAACTAAGTCCACAACTATCCAAAACCCAAGGATCAAGGACTGACAGTCTCATTCTCCATCAAAAATCTGGAAGGCATCCGACTGCCCCGTTACAATGCCCTAGTAGTCAGCCTCGGCATGGTTAATCACGTGGTCTGCCGCATCCTAGTTGACAACAGAAGCTCGTTCAATATCTTGTTCCTAGCCGCATTCGAAAAACTCAAACTCTCTCGCGAGAGGCTGAAGCCGACTGGGTACACGCTCCACGGGTTCTCGGGCATTCCTGTCCAAATCGAGGGAATTGTTACGCTTGATGTCACTACTGGAAAGGCCCCAACCATCAGAACAGAGGCAATGGTCCCTTCACGCAGTGCCTTCCGCCTATCACATGAAGATGAATTCTCCACCAAGTCAGGAGTGGAATTCATCCGAGGCAGCCAAGAATTAGCCCGAACTTGTTACATGGCTTTAGTGGGAGCCTTAGTCCTTCCTCTTGACGCAGTCGAGCTACCTCCCGATAAAAGCTCGGTGGGCATAGAGACAGTAGACAAGCTGGAGGAGGTTTTGTACAAGGTTTCCAAAGTGGTACGTCCCTGTACGTACTGACTTGAAGTCCTGGGGGGCAGAACAGTCAAAAGATCCTAAAATGCCGAGCACATAATCAAGTTCCACGATGGGCCACAAAGGTTGACAAAGTTTTCAGTGATAATAGCAGGCGCTACCCAATCTTTGTACATCCTTTTGTGTAACCAAGTAAATAAAAGCAATGAAGTTCTTTTTATTTCGAGTTAGAATGTCTCGTTTTTACTTCTCCAAACAAGAGATTTCTCACAATCTCTCACATCCCCGCTTGGCCTGTACTTCGAGCCTTAACGAGAGATTTCTCAATCACTCACGTCCTTGCCATTCGTCTTGGACTTTGAGCCATAATGAGGGATATCTCAATCTCTCACGTCCTCACCGCTCGGCTATCTTCCACGTAGACTTCAAGCCCTAACGAGAGATTCTTCAATCTCTCACGTTCTTGCCGTTCGGCTTGGACTTCAAGCCAGCAACAAGAGATTTCTCAATCACTCATGTCCTCGCCACTCGTTTTGGACTTCAAGCCAGTAGCAAGAGATTTCTCAGTCTCTTGCATCCTCGTCGCTCGGCTTGGACTTCGAGCCGATAGCAAGAGATTCTTAATCTCTCACATCTCTCGCATTTATGAAAATCCACCAATATCCTCGGAAGATAAAACATCTCACATCCAGTTCGAAGCCAAGCTCAAAAAGTGGAAGGACCTTTTTATTACAACATATAGAAGTTTATTGATACAATCGACGAGTCCATATTACAACTGTTACAATCTTGACCATTTGATTACAACAAGATTACAACTGTTACAATCTTGGACTACCCTCCTATTTAGGGGGCTTAGGACTAACGCAAACCAGGTCGAGCCCAATCAAACGCATTTGCATACCGATGAGTCTATAAAAATTCCTAAGAGTCGCTAAGGTGGACACTCTAGCAACAGAGCTCTGAGCATCACCTGGTCTCATCGGCTCCAGCCTCAGGGTCGGAGATAGGTCCCTAATGGAGGGCTAACCCCCCCCCCCCAAAAGAATGAGTACGGGATCCACCCACACCGAGCATGACCTTCAACATTTGTATTTCCAATTCCTTCTCCATTATAACCTCGCGAAGAAATGATTCAGAGGTCAGTCGTCGAGCTAAAGTACCAGACATCGACCATCTAGTCTCGGCACTCCCCAAGTCATGATCAGCAATCGTCTTCTTCAGACGAGCCAACTCCAAGCTCAGTTTCTTCAACTTATTCTTAAAATAAGAAACAATTGCTTCCCAATCTCGGGCTTGTTTGCAATAGTGCACTACGAATGACTCCATGGATTTTAGCTTTCCTTTAAGGCGTTCGATCTCGATGCATGAGGGTCAGCCTGGGAGGACTCATTCATCTGGCACAAATGAAGAAAGGGCATATCATTCTGAGCCACATAAACTTGGCCAAATCATAGAAGATTATGCCAAAAATTTCAAAGTCAAATGGTTCAGCCAAATATCCAGTTTATTCATCAAAATTATTACAAAATAGCGGTGGCCCTTCCGCAGTTTGGCAAATAAAGAGAGTAAACAAAAAATAAAATGTGAACTACTTCTTAGACTTCGGATCCAAAAGGCCTTCAGAGCCTCCCTGAGAGGACCTCTTCCACTGCTTTGACTGTTCGATCGCCCTCTTCTTGGCCAACTGGGCCGTCCTTGCGTCGATAGCGGCGCCATCCATTATTGCAAAAGAAAAATAAAAATATTAGAATGAAAGGAAAAAGTTGAACAAAAAAAGAAACGAAAAACATACATGAGGGAATGGGGCTCAGTCTGATCCTAGCCAGGTGCCTCTCTATCACGTTCAGCCAGCTGATGCTGTTGCCAGAGACAATCCGATCCTCATCGGCCCACTCCTCATCCGTCAGTTCCTTTCCCTTCAGAGGCTTGTGATTCAGCTTGTAGAAGTTCCAATTCATAGGAATTTTCCAAGGCACCTGATTCCAGATGATGAAGTATTTCTCCTTCCACCCCTTTATGGAGTCCAGGTGTCCATGGAATACCTTCTTGTGGGGGCAAGGTGAGATGTAATATATTCCCTCGTGCTCACCTGATGAACTGACCCCCAACATGGCTCAGAAGTACTTCAGCTTCAGAGGTACTCCCCTCTCCTCGCAAAGCAACATGATGCACACGAGATGCTTCCAAAAGTTCGGGCCATACTGCATCGGGCACAATCCCTCCTAATTCAACACCTTCTTGATGAACCATTGTAGTGGCAGCTGCAACCCCGAACTGTAGGTGTCCACTAGAAACGTACAATACCAAGGCGCCAAGTTGTCAATAGGACAGAGACCAGGGTTCAGAATCATTAACTTGTACTTCATCCCTATGAAGTAGTTTGCCCATATCAGCGGTAGGTCACTGCTCGTCAGAACACTCTGTGTGTTGTCTATCCCAACCTTGGGTCCACTAAGCGAAGAAGGTGTGATACCAAACCAAATCTTCGACAACATCTGGATACATCCTAATGAAGCTCAATTGCTGTAGGCACGAGACGTCGAGCCCATGTTTTGGGATGAACTCATCCGGTTGTTCCAGACTATCCGGTATGGTCCACCTCATTCTCCTCCCTCTTATATAAGGAGACTTTGGAGAGGACGGCATCCCCAACGGTTTCAGATTAGAGGCCTCACGCAATGGCTCAACCTTCATAACCTCATCATTCTCCTCCTCATTAACCCCTCTTCCAACTTCCTCCACCACTTCCTCCTTACCCTCACCAACTACCTCGGCCACCTCCACCTCTCCGTCCGAGTCGCACAATTCCACCACAAAGGGTTTACAAATGAAGCGGCTTGACGTTGTAGACCCATTCACTCATTTCCCAGGATGAGGAATCTGAGAGGCGATCCCCATCACCCTGAACAGACGTGGAGGCAAAAGAACCAGACTGAACCCTCGACATAATTTAAAATACTAACTTGTTATATGTGCCGAAAAGTTTGTCGGAAAGCTGATCGTCGGTTACTAAAAAGGACCTTCAGAGAGAAGCTCTAAGGATTAATGAGATAACACAAAGTGGAAAATGAGAGGGAGAACAGGGGATATATAGGCAAGGGAAAATGCCTCGAAGTCCACAAATCCATCTAAACCTTCTGATCTTGATCCAACGGTGGATGAGATTTTGATGACTCAATTTCCGCAACCATAACATCATGAACCATGTGCTGAACACATGCCAACTATGACCAAGTTTCTTCAAAAAAATTCCAACTAGAACCCGCTCGATGCTCAGCATGAAACTCAAGCTGGAAACTGGTTTTCTCACAAAGTCCATCACGCTCGATGCTCGGCATGGACTTCAAGCTGGCTACTGGCTTTCTCACAAAGTCCATCACGCTCGAAGCTCAGCAGTAACCACGAGCAAGCTCTTTTCATTCATACAAGATCAAGAGGCTCGATGCTCAATATTAACCTCGAGCAAGCTCTTGTCTTTCATACAAGATCAAGAGGCTCGAACGCTCAGCATCAACTTCGAGCTAGCTCCTGTCCTTCATTCAAGATCAAGGGGCTCGACACTAAGCATTAACTTCGAGCTGGCTACCAGATTTCTCACAAAGTCCATCACGCTCGACACTCCGCATGAACTTTGAGTTGGCTACTCACTTTCTCACAAAGCGCATCACGCTTGATGCTCGGCATGAACCTCAAGCTTGCCACTCACTTTCTCAAAAAGTGCATCACAGTCGATGCTTGGCATGAAATTCGAGTTAGCTACTGGCTTTCTCACAAAGTCCATCACGCCAGTCACTTGGCAGTAACCTCGAGAAAGCTCCTGTCTTTCATACAAGATCAAGGGGCTCGACGCCCGGCATTAAGCTCGAGCAAGCTCCTGTCTTCCATACAAGATCAAGGGGCTCGAATGCTTGACATCAACTTCGAGCCAACTCATGTCTATCATACAAGATCAAGGGGCTCGACGATCGGAATTAACTTCGAGCTGGCTACTGCATTTTCACAAAGTCCATCACACTCGATGCTTGGCATGAACTTCGAGCTGGCTACTCGGTTTCTCACACAGCGCATCACGCTCGACGCTCGACATGAACCTCAAGCTTGTAATACCCCGCAAAATACAATATTGCTATTTTGCATCATAATCCGTGCATAGTTGAGAATTGCACGCGATTATGTATTTTTCTAATAATAATTGATTTTAATTGAGAAATTTCAGATATATTAGTTATTCTGAACCCGATGAGGTATATTTGGGAATCTTCTCAATTAAATTGTGTGTAATGTTCTAATTGTTCTAACGAGACAATTTTTGGGACAAATAGTATTTTTACATTCTACAAATAAATATTTTATTTGTATATGGAAGTACATATACATATATGAATGTATGTAAATTGTGATTGAACTGTATATGATATAATTACATGAATACTTGTATGCATTTTTATACGTATATGTATATGTATGTATTTATATATATATGTATACATATTTCATTGATTTGTAATGGATTGGATTTTTATACTTGAATACATTTATATGTTTGTGTATGTGTATAAGTATATATAAGTATATATGTATATTAATAAGTGTGTATGTATATATATACTATTGTAGGCATGTAGAAGACTCACACCTTATCAAGAGTTTCTCTCCTTGATCATGATGATCATGAAATCAATGGTAGAGAATCATCCAGGAACAACTCCAACTCTCCAACTATTCTTGAATCTTCTAGGGGTCTAACTGATTAAAAAACCCTACACCTCACCATCTCACCCTCACCCCCTCCTCTCATTTCCACTGACCTCTCTCTCTCCTCTTCTCTCATGGCAGCCGAAATCCCACCCCCATCCCCATCTCCACTCTCATCTCTTCTCACCTCCTTTCATTCTCTAAACCCATCTCCTTCTTCTACTTCATCTTCTTCCACTTTTTCCATTCTTCATAAATGAACAGAAAGATAGTTAAAGAGTGAGAAAAAGAGATTGACGAAGAGAGTTCATGATGCTCTTGTAACTTAAGGAGGAGAAGGAGCTAGCAAAAGCAAGGAACTTGGGAATTCTTCATATGTCGGTGTTTCCTAAACTTGAGCTTTGTATTAATTTTTGTTTGAGATGTGAAGCTTGTTTGAATGCTAGACTATAGTATCAATAGAGTAGAATATTGTCCAAGTTTCAGTCAAGTTAATGGAGTAGATATAGATATGAAGAAATTGCTAAAGTAAAGCTTCACGACTTGTGGATGTAAGAATTTTTATCTTGATCAAATGTTAGAATTTTGATTCCAAACTTATACTGGATGATCTTGATGATGTTAGGAGCAAGCTAAAATTATTTCGGACTTTTCAGATTTTATTTTGGGGGTTTACGAAATTCATTTCCAAAGCAGTGAGTTAAGGAAATTCTGCAGTCTTGGGTAAGCAGCGAGTAGAGTTCAAAAATTCGTAAATCAATATCTATAAGGAATTTTGAGTGGGAACCTGAAAAGAAAAGTTAAAGGTATATGTTACCAACTTGTATTCCAAATTTCACAATATTTGGAATGTAATTGCTATTTTTAATGTATTTGTTTGTCCGACTAGTTGAGGGGGGAACTGTAGCTGATTAGATGGAAATGTGAACTTTGAAAAATTGTAACTCTCAAATGGTATGAGATTTTGATATGAAATTTGGAATGTATCATCTTGTATATGTCTACTATTAATGTACCAAATTTGAGAATTGTTGAGAACATTTGGGGATTCATTCGATCAATTGAAAACAGTGCAGTAAAAGTAGGAGTAGTTGCTGTTGTGTTTGACGATGCTAATTTTGATCGATGTTTGGAAAATCATAACTCTCTAATGGTATGAAATTTTGAGATGAAATTTGAAATGTAGTATGTTGTATATGTCTGCTATTAGTGTACAAGATTTGAGAATTTTTTAAGAAGACTTAATAGCATATTTGATCATTACAAATAGCGCAACATGAAGGAGAGTTGATGTCTCTGTGTTGTGTTGGCTGATTTTGATCCATGATCAAAATTGCATAACACCTAGGATATTATGAGTTAGCAGCTAAAATTTTCGGGTATTGCTCTTGTATATGTCTATTTATTGAATCTAAAATTTTATAAGTATTGAACTTGTGGTTAAATTGATTCTGAATTTTGATTGGACTATGTTCAGTTCAGTCCAGTTTTTTAGTAATCAGTAAATTCGCGTAATTCTCGATTTATGTGTTGAGAATTTGGAAGAATGATCAACTAGAGAATTGTAGTCGAGAGTCGTAGCTTTCCAAAACATCTAGAATCATGCAATTCCAGTTTGTGTAGCAAAAGTTATGACTTTTTTTATAAGGGCAAAACTAGTCTTGAAAAATTTGGTTTTCGTAGAGAAAACTCATTTCTTGTGTGTATGCTGATAGAGACTGAAGTTTTTTAGGACTTTAATGGATGAATCTGGGGATGTGTTCAACTAGAAAGTTATAGTAGACACTCCCAAATTTCCATAGAATCTAGAATCGAGTAATTCCGATGAGTGAGCAAATTTTTATGCTATTGGAAAGGTGCAGCAATTACATTAAAGAATGCATAGTTGAGGACACGTAGGGACTGTATAGCCTTTAGATGGCTAAAATTGAAGAAATGGTTAACTAGAGACTTGTAGTACAGGATCTTAGCTTTCCAGAATTGGTAATGTCATGCAATTAGAATTGTGTATTGGAAGTTATGATTGTTACAAGTTCAGCAACCTGCTGTCTCAATCGACTCCAAGCATATGTTAACTCAATAAACCTAAGTTCTATAAGGAATTTGAGGGAGTTTTCAACTAGGGGATTGCAGTAGAGTTTCCTACCCTTCTAGAAAACCTAATTTTGTTAGATTCTGATGAGCGTAGCATGAGTCACAGCGACTGCTTATCATTGGAGTTTTAAGATGTTTTAAAGTATTTTCCCTCCTAAGAACTTCATTTGGGACTTATATGAGATTCTTGTGCTTAGTACTCATGGTGGACACGTGAGTAAGTTGGGAAAATAGCTTAAGGTCAATTTGTTGTATGTGGCTCGTAGCTAGTATAGCTTGGAGCTAGTCTAGGTTATGATACCCTAAGACTATCAACCCAGTCGGCAAGTATTGTATTGATATTTATTTTCCACCTCGAGAGATAGTGAATTTTCCTGTGCACTGATGAACCCAATAATATTCACATTTAGGAGCAATAATCTTAGTGCAATTAGACATTTAAATGCTCTATATGTGGTATTTTACTCTTCTTTTCTCTTTTCCATAGGAAACAACCAAAAGCAGCAAGACGAAGTAGATTCCAGACTAACACAGACTGAGAGGATAATATACAGGGAACTGCAGAGCAACAGTCGACTGGCTCTTCACCAGTCGACCGGACAGAGAGATTGCTGGGGCTCGGCACAGTCGACTTCCCCAACATCAGTCGACTTGACTGATGAATCATGAAGCCACAAATGTCTCGGCACATTCGACTTACATCCAACACCAGTCGACTGCATCCGACGGAGTGAAAAGATAAGATAATTAAAGATCCGGTCTTATCTAAATCCGAATCAAAGTTAAGTTATCCAAACCCAGATTATATGCGAATAACAACTTCTCCAACCATCAAAGCTAGAGACTGGGGATTGGCAAGAGCACGTGGTTAGTAGAAAAGGAAGAAAAGAAGAAAAGAGAAAGATATAAAATGCCCATCAAATAAGGAAGGAAATAAACAAAAGAAGAGGACTTTTCTGGAAAAAAGTGCAAACCCTAATTTTCTTTCCAAGTTCTATAAATATCAAAGAAGAGGCATTGTTAAAAGGGGGATCGACAGCAAGCATCAAGATACCAGGATCAAAGAAAGAGGAGATCAACTATTCAACAAGGGAACGGCCGGTCGACTGTGTGACAGCTAGCCGACCTATCTGGCCGAACTACATCAATTTATTTCTTCTCTTTCTAGTTCTTTTATGTTCATCATGTATTCGAAACTGTTAGTCAATAAAAGTTTTATTATGTGGAACTAATTTCATAGTTGGGTAGATTGAAACCGTAGTTATGTAATGCTTATATTCTTCTGAATGCTATTCTGTTACTTATTGATTAAACCTGAGAGTATTGGTATAGATTTATAATATACAAACTTGTTCAGAAGTTCTAAGAGCAGTCGACTGAGAGTGACAGCAAGTCGACTGCCATACAGAACCTGATATTATCAAGTTTGCATATTACAAATCTGAATCTGTTATATGAGTATAGAGACGACTCGTATCTCGTGCTCATAACTTGTAACACAGGAATCTTTAGGGGTTCTTGGTTTAATCAACTTGAAGGATCTAGATCTGATACCAATTTCTAGAACTTTGAGTGTTTGTTCGTTTCCATTGTTCATATGCTTTCTTCAAGTGCAACTTAGTAGATACCATGCTAAATACTTAAGGAAAGAAACGAATTAGAGTAGATACCATGCCTAATTCTTGGCTAGGGAAACAATACTTTAAGGAGTAGATACCATGCCCTTAAAGGAACGAACATGAGTAACTAGAATAGTGAAGAAGGTGACTTAGCATTACTAACTATAGGTGGAAATCAAAGCCCAACTACTTAATAGATATTTGTGATTCAGAACTACTTGATCGAGTCATTTCTTTTAGAACAACACCTTAAGATTCTTATTTCTGTTTTATTGGTTAGTAAGTTAATTTCTACAATCTCTGTGGGATCGACCCTTGCTTTTCACTACGCTTCTATAAACGATTCGAACACTTGCGAGATTTTTAATTTGTGTCAAGTTGATTTGTTTATTTAGATAACTAGATTTCACAACAAGTTTTTGGCGCCGTTGCCGGGGATTGTTAGTATTTTAACTTACAAATTAGTAAATCTTTTCTTTTATTTTCTTTTCTTTTAATAATAAATATTTTCTCATCTAGGTTACAAGATTTTGGTGGATGCACGGAAGGCGATCACTTCGTCCAGAGCTACTACCTATTGACGCGAAAATAGAACGCACTCTGCACAGACTAGGTCGGCTGTCTGCAACCAACCAGTCGACTGCCACAAGGGATCAGGCAACTGCACAGAGACCCAGTTCACGAGCAACAATGGCTGAGGAGATACCGAGTACCAATGATGGACAAATTCACGCCTAAGAATATTGAGCAACCTTCCTGCATTGCTTATCAACCTAATGTCACAGGGAATATGCATCTATCTTCCCAATTACTTAGCATGGTTCCCCACTTTAGTGGCAAACCAGACGAGGAGCCTCACCTCCATCTGCAAGATTTCTTTGATCTTTGCAGAACACAAAGCGTCCAAGGGCTTACCCCTGAACAAATCAGGTTAATCTTGTTTCCATTTTCCTTAAAACTTAATGCTAAATTGTGGTATAATTCTTTGGAACCAGGATCAATTAATTCGTGGGAGCAATTGGCAACAAAATTCTTGAAAGAATTCTTTCCAGCCCAGAAGACCAAACAACTGAAAAGGGAGATTCAACTCTTCCAACAAAAAGATGGAGATTTATTCTTCGAAGCATGGAAGGATTTCAAGAACAAGCTTCTCAAGTGTCCTACGCACAACATGCCTAAAGACGATCAGGTACAAGCATTTTATGAGGGACTTAAATGATACTAACAAGGCAATTGTGGATTCAGCTTGCAACGGGATCTTGATGAGGAAAAGTGGTGAGGAAGCCATCGAATTATTTGAAGAACTCAGCGAGAACTCACAGCAATTCTCAACAAGGGGAAGAGGCATTTCTTAAAAACAGGGAGTTTACGAAATTTCTGGTAGTAATAACATACAATTAGAAATGTGATCATACAACTGACACATATCCCATGTCTTCTTTCACAGATCAGGAGCATGCAAATTATGTGGGACAATGAGTATTTCCACCAAAGAACAACCCATTCTCGAACACATACAACCCAGGGTGGAGGAACCATCCAAATTTCTCATGGAGCAACAATCAAGGCACTCAATCTTCGCAAGGACATGCACGGAACTTCCAGATGGGAAGTGAGTTTGATTGGCCAGTTCAAGAACAGAAGAAGTTGGATTTTGAATCCACCGTTCTTCAATTGCTCCAACAACAACATCAAACAAGCAACCAACAAGGGCAGGCAATTCAGAAATTGGAAACTCAAATCGGGCAAATCGCGAAGGAGTTGAGTGAAAGAAAGGCAGGAGAACTCCCTTCACAAACCATACCAAACCCTAGAGGCCAAGAACAGCTCAAATCAGTAACATTTCTGAGAAGTGGTAAGACAATTGACAACAAGGTTGGAACACACGCAGACGATGCAGATACACAACCATCAAAAGTTTTGGGTTCCAACAAGGTAAGTGAAAAAGAAAGGACAGTTTTGCCACCATTCCCTCAAAGGTTAGTCAAGCAAAAGAAAGAACAACATTTATTTGATATCTTTGAAACTCTCAGAAAGGTGGAAATTAATATCCCCCTACTTGATGCTATTAAACAAATTCCTTCTTATGCCAAATTTTTGAAAGAATGTTGTACTCATAAAAGAACATTTCAGGTTAGGGAGGATGTGGCTTTGACAGAGGAAGTGAGCGCTGTTTTGTTAAGAAAATTACCTCCTAAATTGAAGGACCCGGATAGTTTTACCATTCCTTGCAGGGTTGGTGAGCACTTCTTTGAAAAGGCACTGCTAGACTTGGGGGCAAGCATCAATCTTCTTCCTTACTCTTTTTACGAAAATCTAGGATTGGGGGAACTCAAACCAACATCCATCACTTTGCAGTTGGCTGATCGCAGCATCAAAAGACCTAGAGGTATTTTGGAAGATGTCCTAGTTCAGGTAAATGATTTCATTTTTCCTGCAGATTTTGTTGTGTTGGATATGGAGGACTCTTCAATGCCATCTTCTTTACCGATCATTTTAGGTAGGCCCTTTATGAGTACGGCTGATATAAAAATTTGTGTTAAAAAAGGTACTATAAGTATAAAAATAAATGGAGAAAATGTTGAATTTAAAATATTTGATACACTAAAATTACCACATGATGATCATGAATGCTATAATGTTGATGTGGTACAGGAGATTGTTGATCAAACATTTCAGGTACATAGCATTGAACCACTACAAGCCGCAATTACACAATCTCTAACATTGTCTCATGTTGAACAGGGATACGATGACTGGAGGATTGCAGAGACAGTACATCACCTTGAAACTCCAAAGTCATATTCAGGTAAGCTTGCACCTGCAGTTGAAAATTTTGTGTCTGATAACACTTGTGTTTCCGCAGACCAGTCGACTGGTGGACGGAGCAAGTCGACTGTCTTTACTGCGACCAGGATGCCAGACATGGAGCTTAAGCCGCTGCCTGAACATCTGAAGCATGCATATTTGGGTGAGAACCAGACGTTACCAGTAATAGTTGCTGCAAATTTGAGTGCACGGGGAAGAAGAGAAGCTGCTGAGGGTACTGCGAGAACACAAAGGTGCAATAGGATGGACCATTGCAGATATCAAGGGAATAAGTCCATCCAAATGCATGCATAAAATACTTCTTGAAGACAATGCAAAACCTAGCAGGGAAGCACAGAGAAGGCTTAATCCACACATGAAGGAAGTGGTAAGAACAGAGATCTTGAAGCTACTAGATGATGGCATCATCTACCCTATCTCAGATAGCAAATGGGTGAGTCCTATACATGTGGTGCCTAAGAAAAGTAGAGTCACAGTGGTGAAGAATGAAGAGAATGAGCTTATCCCTACTAGAGTGATTACAGGATGGAGGGTATGCATTGACTACAGGAAGCTGAACAACGAAACCAGGAAAGATCACTTCCCTCTTCCTTTTATTGATCAAATGTTAGAAAGATTAGCAGGATATAGTCATTATTATTTTTTAGATGGTTATAGTGGCTATAATCAAATTGCTATTGCTCCAGAAGATCAAGAAAAAACTACTTTTACATGTCCTTTTGGTACTTTTGCATACAGGAGGATGCCCTTTGGATTGTGCAATGCACCAGCTACATTTCAGAGATGCATGATGAGTATATTTTCAGACATGGTGGAAAGGTTCATCGAGGTATTTATGGATGACTTTAGTGTTTTTGGATCATGTTTTGATGAATGCCTTAACCATTTGCAGCATGTACTTAAGAGATGTGAAGAATGCAATTTAGTGCTGAATTGGGAAAAGTGCCATTTTATGGTACAACAAGGTATTGTCTTGGGACATGTGGTGTCAAAAAGAAGCATAGAGGTGGACAAGGCAAAAGTTGATATCATATCAAAGCTACCCCCTCCTACTACAGTCAAGGGTGTTAGGAGTTTTCTTGGACATGCAGGGTTCTATAGAAGATTTATAAAAGATTTCTCAAAAATCTCCAGACCCCTTTGTGAATTATTGGCTAAGGACGTTGAGTTTGCATGGACAGAAGAGTGCACAAATGCTTTTATTACATTGAAAAATCTTCTCATTTCTGCACTTATTGTCATGGCACCAGATTGGAACCATCCTTTCGAGCTTATGTGTGATGCAAGTGATTATGCTTTGGGAGCTGTTTTAGGTCAGAGAATCAATAAGGTACCCCATGTTATTTACTATGCTTCTCGAACTTTAAATGATGCACAGTTGAATTATTCTACTACTGAAAAAGAAATGTTAGCTGTCATTTTTGCTGTAGAGAAGTTTAGATCATATTTGATTGGTTCTAAAGACATTGTTTTCACTGACCATGCTGCTTTGAGATATTTGTTTGCTAAAAAAGATGCTAAGCCTAGGTTGATCGGATGGGTGCTGTTGCTTCAAGAATTCGATCTTGAGATTAGAGACAAGAAAGGAAGTGACAATGTTGTGGCAAATCACATGTCCAGATTACTGCAGGAGGAAGAAAGAACTGTGCCCCCACTTAATGAAAATTTCCCAGATGAAAATTTATTTGAAATAAATATACAACTTCCATGGTTTGCAAATATTGTAAATTATCTCACTGCTCATGTTTTCCCCCCAGGTATGACAATTCAGGAAAGAAAGAGACTGGTGGCCATGTGCAAGCACTATTATTGGGATGATCCTTATTTGTTCAAATTCTGTCCTGATCAAATTATAAGAAGATGTGTGGCAGAAGAAGAGCAAATGAGTATTCTACAACATTGCCACCAATATGCATGTGGAGGACACTTTGGACCAAAAAGAACAGCACTCAAGGTATTACAATCTGGTTTTTATTGGCCTAATGTATTCAAAGATGCTTTTTCTTTTTGCAGGACTTGTGACAAATGCCAAAGGACAGGCAACATCTCTTCTAGACATCAAATGCCACTGCAAAACATCCAAGTAATCGAGCTTTTTGATGTTTGGGGAATCGACTTCATGGGTCCCTTTCCTAACTCATTTGGTTATTTATATATTCTTGTGGGTGTGGATTATGTGTCTAAATGGGTCGAGGCTGTCCCCTCAAAAACTAATGATCACAAAGTTGTTGTCAAGTTTTTGCAGGAAAACATCTTCACTAGGTTTGGTACACCACGAGTAATAATTAGTGATGGAGGGAGTCACTTCAATAATTTTCCATTTGCTTCTTTGATGAAGAAATATGGGATTACACATAGAGTGGGTACTCCATATCATCCTCAAATCAGTGGGCAGGTGGAGATTAGCAACAGAGAGATCAAGAGCATTTTGGAAAAGACAGTCAACACAAGGAGACAGGATTGGTCGCTGCGCTTGAATGATGCATTATGGGCCTACCGAACGGCATATAAGACACCCATCGGCATGTCACCATACCGTTTGGTTTTTGGAAAAGCCTGTCATCTACCAGTGGAGTTGGAACACAAAGCCTATTCGGCCATTAAAAGGTTTAATTTTGATATGAAACAAGCAGGCGACAAAAGAAGATTGCAACTGAACGAGCTTGAAGAGTTGAGGCACGATGCATATGAAAATACAAAGTTGTACAAAGAAAGGACCAAGATATACCATGATAAACAGCTAGTAAAGAAGGAGTTTTATGAAGGACAGAATGTATTAATATACAACTCAAGATTAAGACTCTTTCCAGGCAAGCTTATGTCACGATGGTATGGCCCATACATTGTTACAAAAGTCTTTCCATATGGAGCATTGGAGGTTCATAGCAAAGAGAAAAATCAAACATTCAAGGTGAACGGGCATAGGGCGAAGCCCTACATTGAGATGAGTTTAGAGCCGCACGAAGAAGATGTGAATCTTCAAACCATTCAGTACATTGCATGAACTCATCAAGTCTAGCTGAAGACAGAAAACACAGCGCTTATTGGGAGGCAACCCAATTTTTCAGGGGAGTACTTACACTCTCTATTTATTTATTTCTTTAATCATTTCTTTATTTTACTTTATTTTCTTTCCTTCAAACTAGTTGGTAACACATGCCTATACTTTAAGTTTTGTGCGAACATTGAGGACAATGTTCCATCTAAGTTTGGGGGTAGTTATTTACATTTGGAGTCTTTTGATTTTTTTTGGGATAAACAATTTCTTATAAAGTAAAATTAAGTATACTTATTTACTTTAGAATTGTTGAGTTTCATAATTCCTTACAAAATATAAGAGTCATGCGATTATACATAAAAAAACAAATGTGATGCTTTTTCTAGTGATTATCCTCTTTGATCTAGTCCTAAACAGAGTTTAAGTAAATAGAGTAAAATGAAAAGAATATATATGTATATATGAATAAAGTCAATCTACTCCAATGTTTTGAGTTGCTTAGTAACTAGGGGTATTCATCACCAATGTTTACCTTTACGTCAAACGGCAACTTGAAATGAGTATGCAAAGCACTTAAAGTTCGTGACTTGTTGAGTAACCGGGTGGATTCATCACAAATGTCTTGCACTCGCGTCAAAAGGCAAGTGACGACTTAAAGAGACTAACTATAAAAAAATAAAAAAAAAAAAATAATAAAAAAACTCTAGTTTGCTACTCGGTTTGTAGTAGAGAAAAGGGATAATCACAGATGAAGTGTCACATACTATAACTATAATTAATTGCATGAAAAATATGATTGGGTTGGAGCTATGAATAGACAATTGCACTGAAGAAAGTGGGTATGCTTGTTCTTTTACTTTATTTGCAATTGTTTATATTGAAATTTTGATGCTTGCATAATAAGAATTCTTGGTGTGATGGGTTAATGTTTATTTTTCCCCTTGTTCATAATTTTACTTTTTGCTTGAGGACAAGCAAAAGCTAAGTTTGGGGGTATTTGATGAACCCAGTAATATTCACATTTAGGAGCAATAATCTTAGTGCAATTAGACATTTAAATGCTCTATATGTGGTATTTTACTCTTCTTTTCTCTTTTCCATAGGAAACAACCAAAAGCAGTAAAACGAAGCAGATTCCAGACTAACACAGACTGAGAGGATAATATACAGGGAACTGCAGAGCAACAGTCGACTGGCTCTTCACCAGTCGACCGGACAGAGAGATTGCTGGGGCTCGGCACAGTCGACTTCCCCAACATCAGTCGACTTGACTGATGAATCATGAAGCCACAAATGTCTCGGCACAGTCGACTTACATCCAACACCAGTCGACTGCATCCGACGGAGTGAAAAGATAAGATAATTAAAGATCCGGCCTTATCTAAATCCGAATCAAAGTTAAGTTATCCAAACCCAGATTATATGCGAATAACTTCTCCAACCATCAAAGCTAGAGACTGGGGATTGGCAAGAGCACGTGGTTAGTAGAAAAGGAAGAAAAGAAGAAAAGAGAAAGATATAAAACGCCCATCAAATAAGGAAGGAAATAAACAAAAGAAGAGGACTTTTCTGGAAAAAAGTGCAAACCCTAATTTTCTTTCCAAGTTCTATAAATATCAAAGAAGAGGCATTGTTAAAAGGGGGATCGACAGCAAGCATCAAGATACCAGGATCAAAGAAAGAGGAGATCAAGTATTCAATAAGGGAACGGCCGGTCGACTGTGTGACAGCCTAGCCGACCTATCTGGCCGAACTACATCAGTTTATTTCTTCTCTTTCTAGTTCTTTTATGTTCATCATGTATTCGAAACTGTTAGTCAATAAAAGTTTTATTATGTGGAACTAATTTCATAGTTGGGTAGATTGAAACCGTAGTTATGTAATGCTTATATTCTTCTGAATGCTATTCTGTTACTTATTGATTAAACCTGAGAGTATTGGTATAGATTTATAATATACAAACTTGTTCAGAAGTTCTAAGAGCAGTCGACTGAGAGTGACAGCAAGTCGACTGCCATACAGAACCTGAGATTATCAAGTTTGCATATTACAAATCTGAATCTGTTATATGAGTATAGAGTTGACCCGTATCTTGTGCTCATAACTTGTAACACAGGAATCTTTAGGGGTTCTTGGTTTAATCAACTTGAAGGATCTAGATCTGATACCAATTTCTAGAACTTTGAGTGTTTGTTCGTTTTCATTGTTCATATGCTTTCTTCAAGTGCAACTTAGTAGATACCATGCTAAATACTTAAGGAAAGAAACGAATTAGAGTAGATACCATGCCTAATTCTTGGCTAGGGAAACAATACTTTAAGGAGTAGATACCATGCCCTTAAAGGAATGAACATGAGTAACTAGAATAGTGAAGAAGGTGACTTAGCATTACTAACTATAGGTGGAAATCAAAGCCCAACTACTTAATAGATATTTGTGATTTAGAACTACTTGATCGAGTCATTTCTTTTAGAACAACACCTTAAGATTCTTATTTCTGTTTTATTGGTTAGTAAGTTAATTTCTACAATCTCTGTGGGATCGACCCTTGCTTTTCACTACGCTTCTATAAACGATTCGTACACTTGCGAGATTTTTAATTTGTGTCTAGTTGATTTGTTTATTTAGATAACTAGATTTCACAACATGCACCGTCGGTTCGTTTACCGAGAGAAGGTTGACCGCAGGTCAGGGATACTGGATGAGATTCGAGACAGAGGTGGTGGCGACCGATGGAGATCGGATCGTCGGTGTTTATGGTTGATAGGCTAGGTTATCCGCCTCGTCTGGATTGTGATGATGCCTAGGTCTTTCAATGACTGGATATTAGTAAATTGTGTGTGTTTCACCTCTATTTCTGGGTATGAGGCACTCCCTTGGGCTCCGTTGTATTGCTCGCTGAGGGTCACAGGACAGAGACATTAGGTCGAAGACCTAAAAAGGTGTTAGCAATCGATGAATGTCGGTTCGTCGTGATTAGTTATTTTGATAGAGCCGTTTGGGCTCAATCATTCGTTAGAAACTGTGCATGATTTGACAACTAGCATAGTTTAGCAACTAATGTTACTTCAGATTATATTTCTTTACTTTTCGCTTGAGACCGAGTTGATGCTAGGGGTGATTCCCTATAATCTGACTTATTCTAAATACCAGCACTAGGCGGTGATAACCAGGTTTGTCTCTTCCTGTCATTAGGAATACGTGCTGCGGTACGTATCTCGCACTGTTGATTCCTGAAGTGTCATGGTAAGAACGGAATGTTCCCTTGTTCTATGTTGGTGGACACGAACGGACCATAGGGGTTGCGGTCTCATGGATCTTCGGTGCAATGGGTATGCTGCGGTGTATCTATAAGTTCGTCACGATTTTTGAGAGAGGTTGGGTACGAAAATTATTAGTGACAAATGGGGTAGCTCCCCGAATTTTATAACTTCCTCAATCATGTTGTACTTATCAGGAACATGAAGTGTACAATAGTAGAAGACATAGCATGGCGAGGGTTCAAAACCCTAAAACTGGAGAAGATGGCTTGATCTGGAACGTATGTAGTGTGGGATGTATGCGTATCTAGAGTCTTGCTGACATTAGACTAAGTGCATTTGTTTTCTGTACATTGTATCTTATGCATTAGACTTCAGGTTATTGGCTTACATTGACACTAGGAAATTAGGATGCACATTTCTGGTTTTATTAAAGATTGATTGTGATTTCAAGTTTAGAAATCGCTGTTTCTTATCAGCATTGCATCAGTATAAGTACTGATGTGCCCACTCAATTAGGTACTGGATACCGAGTCGCGAATGCAGGAGAACCCAAGACAAGTAGAGCATCCAAGTGGAACAGCAGTGTACATGCCTACCATTAGAGCAGATGTCGGAATATCAGGGTGGTGCAGCGGAAGATTCGAGCTACAGGGTGCATCTCAGGGAAGCAACATGACCACTCGGTGGAACTTCCAGTAGAGAGTTGTTGGTTACCGTTCTGGGTGGCAGACGGTAATCGTTACATTGTAGTATCTGTAACAAGTTAATATAATTTGTATTCCTTATTTAGGAACAATATACATTTGAAATTAATGATGTAATAACTCTGATGGAAATAAAACTTTTTAATTTCCGTGTTATTTACTGTGTTGAGATGCATTTGAAGGCAAAGATTCTGGTTGTGTCACGGATGTCCGGAAACGGGGATCTGGTGCATTACAAAGCTAGCTACTCACTTTCTTACAAAGCGCATCACACTCGACGCTCGTCATCAACTTCGAGCAAGCTCCTGTCTTTCATACAAGATCAAAGGGCTCGACACTCAGCATCAACTTCGAGCCAGCTTTTGTCTTTCATACAAGAACAAGGGGCTCGATGCTCGGCATTAACCTCGAGCAAGCTCTTGTATTTCATACAAGATCAAGGGCACGATGCTCCACAACAACTTCGAGCTAGCTTCGGTCTCTCATACAAGATCAAGGGGCTCGACGCTCGAGATCAACTTCGAGCCAACTCCTGTCTTTCATACAATATCAAGGGACTCAACGCTTGGCATCAATCTCGAGCAAGCTCGTGCCTTTCATAAAAGATCAAGGGGCTCGACGCTCGGCATCAACTTCGAGCCAGCTCCTGTCTTTCATACAAGATCAAGGGGCTCGACGCTCGGTATCAAGCTCGACCTGGCTACTAACTTTCTCACAAAGTCCATCACGCTCGATGCTCAGCATGAACCTCATACTTCCTGCTAGCTTTCTCACAAACGTGCCTCGATTGATGCTCAACGCCCTATCTTCGAGCCCTGAAGCTCGAAAGTTCGGAGCTCGGCATCATACCGCTCGGCCTCAACCCCATTTCTCTCCATGTGGGGATCTTCCACTCTATCCTCGTACATCATGTCTGTAACACCCCGTAATTTCTAATATATAATATATAGTACTATATATATATAATATAAAAAGTTGATGGCACAATGGTAAAAATAAAAATGAAATGGGATTGATGTGGGTTGTTAGCTGTTGTGCTCTTGCCCATGTGGGGGTGCCAGGTAGGTGGGGGGCCAGGAGAGAAAAGGGAGAGGCGCTGTCTCTCTATGTGACGTGGTCGTATGGGGCCCGCCCAGGGAGGGGGGCACTCTGCTAGGCTGACGTCAGCAAGCACGAGAGAGAGAGAGAGAGAGCAGCGAGACTTGGATTGAATTTGTCCCATATCGGGAGTTTAAGAAGATTAATAAATATTAAATATAATTGTCTATGATCAAGAGTCACCTAATTGGTTAACCATATTTTGAGAGGCATCCTGTGGTGGGCAGTTGTATTATAAATAATAAATAAATAAATAAATAAAATTGTCTGAGTATTGGGGCGGGGCGTTACACCATCGGCTAGTCTTCTCACAAGATTGGGCTAGTCCTCGACGATTGGTACATACAACCCTCCCGGAGTGGGGGGGCTATGATGTGGGTAAAAATCCAGTTCAATGTGAGCCATCTGATCCCTTCAGGATCTACAAATCCCAATCATCGGATCTATTGATCCTATGGGCTTTCTGCTGGTCTAGCCCACCAAACAGGCACACGGGAGAGAGTCAACCCGACCCATCATGGTTAGGGTTGACCTCTCTTTGCCTATAAATACCAGGCTCCCTCCCCACTCTAAAGGTAATGAACTTTTCTCCACCTGAACCCTAGCTTACATTTCTTTCCAATGACTGACTAGATTGTCGGAGGGCCTGTCGCCCGGATCTCTTCCGGCGTTTCTAGGCATTTGCAGGTGTTCAGGGCAGCCAGCTACCAGCAGAACCCCCTCTCCTGCTCCTAACAAAATCCTCATCTCAGATCCAGATCTGTTCTGTCTCTTCCACTATAATAACAAGAACTCACACCTATTGCTCGCACCACTAAATCAGCAGCATCAGCACTAGACTATAATGTCAATGATAGGAAGAGTTGAAAGAATTCCTTTATCATTTACATTTCCAACAATGCTATCAAGTTATTTAGCTAAGCTTGATGCATGCCTACTCAGGAGTTCAGTGCCACCAAAAATGAGGTTGTCTCCAATGAAATCTACAGCCATCGGCAAGTGCTCAATGCTTCTATCCATTATAGACACTAGATGTGGAAAAAGGTCCAATAACGGAGGTACAATTTAAGTGGCATGCGAGAGTGTTGCTTCACAAAGCAGAATACTATCCTTCAAAAGGCTAAGAGTGTGAAGGTTGTCCACATCGGTACCCCTTCTTAAATAGGCAAAAGCATATTGTAGCAGATGGATGATTGATATCCAAAGGAACAACCAAAGTTACACAATGTCGCTAAGAGTTGAATTGTAGTAAACTTTCACTCGTGGATTCCTCCCAAATTTCACGGAAAAAGTCCACCAAATGATTTGCAGATGGAAGGATCTTCTCTTCAACATGTTCAATCAGTACAGATATCAAATTTAAAACTTGGACCTTTGATTCAAACTCTTGAGAATCTTCCACAAATTTAAAACATAAACTCCAACGTGTAGGTAAAAGATTAAAGAAATCTTGTTCAGAGAAGTTGGTAACCTGGATGAGATAGCACATGAATCGACAAGCAGCAAGTCTAACAGCTATATCGTTGTTTGAAGCAATCTGATCAAAGCATAGTATGCTTGCTTTCTAGTGTCCTCTTTAATCTCAGAAACCCATTGACCAAGTATAAATGCAATCTTTTGATGAACAATGCTCATATTTGGATGATCGTTGGAAAGCTCTATAGTTAAAGAACCGCTAAACCAATCACTGAAGTTAAGGTAATTAGAAAGCTCATAATACACATGAATCACCAGCAGTATAGGCAGCATCTTCAAGGAGCAGCCCAGGCTTATTTCAAATTTCCAAAGATGGGGAGCCACGCATTACCTCGTGAAGAACTAAAACAACAACAGGAGCAAGCACATGTCTATTATTCTCAACTAGTGTTACCCTGTCCAAATTGCACATTCTAAAATAGTTTGAGAGACTCATAAATTTATATAGAACTCCCAAAAATATGAGAGAATTGTGAGAAACTTATGAATATTATTCATACCATAATTACTGAAATCTTCATTATCATCCTCACATAAGCAAATAGTTTATAGAATTACTGCCAAGACATAATGTTATACAATTAAATATTACTAAAGGTGCTGGGGGGGAGTAAGAATGAGGATGAGTTTGGGAATAGCCGTGAGATTTTTTAGGTTGGGAAAGTGAGAGGGGAAGAGACTATGTTTGAGGGATTATGGTTTTTATTTTAATTTTGTTTTTTTAATAAAAATCATGCGTAGTGCACATGTTAGTTAAATATGAATCTCTACTTTTACTCTTCTTTCTCTATTTCAAAATAGAGAAATGAGAGAGGGGGTAGAATCTCTCCTCTTAGTATAATATATAAACTATTATTACCCTTTGCAAATTGCACAATGTAAAATAGTTTTGAGGGACTCATAAAATTATATAGAACTTCAAAAAAACGTAAGAGAATTGAGTGAAATATATGAATATCACTCCTACCGTAATTACTAAAATCTTTATTATCATACTTATATAAGCAGATGGTTTAGAGAATTACTATCAACCCATAATATTATCCAATATTATCAAAACTAAAAAATGCATGCAATGAAAAGATGTAGCAAATTCAACTAATTTATGTTAACAGGTATATTATAACATCATTAACATTTAGTGAATAGGTTATACATTATAAACCATGCATTATAGCACAGTTTAGGGTAAAGATGATAGACTAAGAAAATCATATTTAAAAAAAATTATGAATTGAGTTTGCTTAAAAATCTAATTCTAAGTTGGAGGATGGGGTGAGTTTGGGAAGAGATTTGAGATTTTTTGAGATTGAGAAAGTGGGAGGGGAAGAGAGTGTATTTGTAGTACCCCGTATTTTTGAATACTATTTTTTGAGATTAGAAAATGAATTAAAATGATTTTTGGTGATTTAATAAATGTTCATTTAAAAATTTATCTTTTATACGTTCAAAACATGCACGAATGTTGTCTTTGATAGCTTAAAGCCAAAAATTATTTTGGAGAAACTCATTATTTACTATTTGAGATTATTCGTGATTTTTCTAGATTCTTCTGATAATTATTGGACTTATTTGCAGAAATTTCAAAAAGAAGGACTTTTGTGCAAAATTACCAATGGGGTGAAAACTCCAGATTTTCAGATTTTTAGGCTGGATATAATGCCTAGTCAATTCAGGTATAACGATTTTACCTTTTATTTCAACATATTCGATTTATTTTACAAGTTTTGATAAAAGATGATCTTTTCGCAAAATTTGCTATTTTAAGGGGTGAAAGTGCAAAACTGTTTTTCTGGATTTTCCTACAGAGCCGGCTGATGCTGGAGGGGACCTTTTTTGTAGCGCCCCGAATTTCTAATATAATAACTTAGAAAATACGTGGCACAATCCCAGCATCAACTTCAATGTAACAATACACATAGCCCAAAATTACAAATAATTTTATTCCAAATTCTTATTACAATAATCTTTTACCAACACAGCGGAATACAAAACACCTTGAATTACAACATTCTTTTTACAACACTTCTTTTACTAAAATTGTACACAAAGCTCTATTACATCAGTTTGTCTCCAAAACTATCTCAAACATCCAACCTCCAAACTCTAAGCAACAACCTGTAACATATGAGGCTAGAGATGATCCCTAACCCCCAAAACTAAAGAGGTCAGCCATAAATGGTGTGAGTGATATAAAACAACAAACAACATAAATAAACAATAAGCATGGATTCCTAAACAACATATACTGAATGAGAATAACATATACTAAACATGTATTGCGAAGTAAGAAATGGCAGGAAAACATGAAAACATCAAGTGTAACTTAACTACGTGTTAGGTGTAGAAAACAGGAAAACACGTACATAAAACCAAGTCAAGAAAACACAAATTCTATATGCGGACTCTCTAATGCGTACTTGTCGAAGTCTATGCATCCCATTCTACATAGGTTCGGTGCAAGCCCTTAACGTCTCCACATTATAGGGTTCAATCGCCGCTATGCAACTAATCCTAACACGATGACTACTACGAGATAAAGATAAACTGTAAGTACTAGCCCTTGCCTCGATAATTCCGGAGATCAATCCCACACCGCAAGTAACTACTTGGATAATTCTGGAGATATATCCCACACCACGGGTAATTTACCTGAGATAATTTCGGAGATACATCCCACACCCTAAGTAAGATACTTGGATAATTCCGGAGATTAAATCCCACACCGAAACAATGACCCTCATCACATGAATACCCCATGTGCATCACCTCGACTCCGATAATTCTGGAGATCAATCCCACACCGCAAGTAACTACTTGGATAATTCCGGAGATTAAATCCCACACAGAAAGCCATACTGAGGTGCATAACCCATGTTCCCGTTCATCATATCACCACTAGTGCCTGTCCATATCATTTTTGGGTTATTTAATTACTTAACGAATCTCCTAGAGTCGGTGTACCCTACCGGACTTTACTCAATATCTGAACAACTAAATGCCTCAACAGACCCAAACATAATTAACTCAAACACCGACATGCTAGGGTCACACACATCCTCTAGAGACTCAACTCAAATATCTCAACCAAACTCACATCTGAAACTGCTCAACTTAACATCTTGAAATCATATGTTTAATAGAAGATAAGGTATAAGTAGTTATAAGTCAAAATATCTAGAGAATAAACCATTTGAAAGAAACTTCATAAGTATAAAAATACATCAGTACTAGTCGACTATAGAAAGCATAAGTCGACTGTCCAGAAAGAAAGTTCTATGATTTTAAGAAAATAAACTAAGTGTTATAAGTTGACTTATAAAAGTCATAAGTCGACTTAAAAGAGATTATAAGTCGACTTAAAAGTCATAAGTCGACTTACCAGAGAGAAATTCCAGAAATCTTTCAGAAAATATTCTAAGTGTTATAAGTCGACTTAAGGGGTCATAGGTCGACTGTCCAGAAAAGATACTGCAATAACTTTGCAAAATAAGTCTAAGTACACCAGTCGACTGAACAAGGGTCTAAGTCGACCGTCCAGAACGGGTTACAAAAGGCTAAAGACACAGCAGCTGGATCGTACCAGTCGACTGAAAGGTCTGACAGTCGACCGTCGGCCTACAGTCTGCCTAATTTTGGTTGTACATATGTAAAAATTAGGGTTTTTATAAATTAGTCATATAATAAAATAACTTCCCTTTATTTTTCAAATCTTATTAATACCAAAATAATTAGATTTAAACTTAGCATTTGAGAAATCCAAGTCCAAACAACATCTTTTACAAAAATCACAAATCCCCAATTTAAATCCTCATAACTCAAATCCTCAAAACATGGTCCTCTAAACCATTAATCATTCCCAAAATTCCTCAACTCAATCTCAACTATTTTCTATAGTTGATTCATAAACAAAATAAATTTATCCTCAACATGGTCAAGTTGTTTTTATCCAACTCACCAATAATCCAAAAATCTCATCTTTAATTTAATTAATGCATGACATCTATCAAACTCAACCAAATCAGCAATAATCCAACATTTTTAGCCTACTAATAATTTATATTAAGTTCTCAACAAATCTAAAATCATTCTCATACAAATATCTAGGATTCTTCTCAAAGATCCAAATTTTCATCCATCCAACATATTCAACATCCAAATCGATCTAAACATTCATATCATTCTCATACGTCATACACAAATCAAAGAAAGTAAACAAAACAACAAAAATTATGTCATTCACCTACAACATACCCAAAACAAATAAAACAAAACAATGTCACTCACATAGTTGGAGAGATCAAGCGAATATCACGAAGCAAAATGAAGAATCCCTTATTTTGCAAAGAATCCAAGATCTCCTCTTCAATCACCAAGAAAATAAGAATTATATTAAAACTTGTGTTGTGCAGCGAATGATGGCTGCACACCCTCTTTTATACAGGCCGGGATTGAAAGATTAGGGTTTTAGAAATACTTTTGCAAAAGAATCCTTTTCAATTTATTACTTTACATATATAACCTTCCTTAGTTAAAATAAGTTAACTAAATCAAAACCAAATCAAATCTTCTTATCACTGAGTTGTCCAGCAATCCAGAACAGCCCAGTAAATAAGAAAAATCCGGATTTATAACTCAGGGTGGCGATTTTGCACAAAAGCCCTCCCTTTTGTAATATTTGCAAATACATCATAAAATATTCATAAAAATTCAGAAAAATCCGAAATAATATATAATAATATATATTATATTTTCCAATCAAAATATTTGACTTTTACTCTCCAGAAAAACATTTGCACAAGATCCTACATGAATTCCATATTTGCAAAAACACCCTTTTTGTTTAAATCTTCACCAAATCGACTTTAAATAAAATCTAAATATATTTAAATTCAAATGATAACCATGGAGAACCAAAATATCAGTAAAAACGAATTTTCATAATTTATTTAAGATCCAAACGACTTTTTACATAAAAGCCCCTCCCTTTCGAGGTATTTATAAAAATAGTTTGTCTACTCAGAAAAATCCCAAATTTTAGAATATACTCCATTATAATTAGGAGAATTTATTAAAAATATAAAATTGGTTATTTACACCAAAAATATTTGCACGTGTTTCGCACGTGTAAAAAAAAGATGAATCTTTAGAAAATATTTATTAAATCTCCAAAAAATCATTTTAATTTATTTTCAAATCTTTAAAATAATATTTGAAAATACGGGGTTCTACATTTTTTATTTTTGAACTTGATTAAATTGGTTTTTAACTAATTTCCAATAAAAGATCTAATTATGTGAAGGAATATTTTAAAAGGAGTATTTTGCAAATATTTTCTAAAACCCTAGAATCTTAAATCCCAGACTATATAGGGTTTTGTGCAGCCGTCTTTTACTGTAAAACATAGGAGATTTCTTATTTCTTATTATTTTGGAGTTTAAAGGAGGAGATCTTGGATTTCTTGCGAAAGATGAGCTTTTCTTATTTTTCTATTCATCTTCGTTCGATCTCTTCAACAAGGTGAGTAATATATTTATTTTGTTTTGTTCTTTGAATGATGTTGTGGTGTTTCATCTCCTAGAAATCATGCTAGTGTTTGGGTATTAATATAGATGTTGGATTGATGGTCAAAAATTGGATTTTTGTGAAAACCTTAATTATTTATGAGTATAATTTTATGTGGATGATTTGAAAATATTGAACGACCTATTATAGATCATGGGTAGGTTATTTCTTGGGGATAGATGGAGACCTGATTGAGTATGGTGATTGTCATGCATAGATTGAATAAAGATGAGATTTTTATTATCCTTGAGTAATGGTTGAATGCAATTGATATGATAATATTAAATTTGTTTATGATCATGAGTTAATCATGGTGATTGAGTTTGAGGAACCTTGAGAAGGGCTGATGAGTCAAGAGATTAGGTCTTGAGAATTAAGTTGTGGAAATTAATCTAGGGTTTGATGCAGTATAACCAAATTGGGGATTTTTTGAGATTTTGGTGAAAGGTTTGTTTGCGTTTGGATTTCGTAAACCCTGATATTTAATTCTGACTATGTTTTATTTTAATTGATGGATTGTGAAGTCCTTTGGTGCATAAACATGCACAATATTTTTCATGAATACCTTATGTTGTGAGTTTTGAAGGAAATTGAGTTTTTATGTGTTTTCAAAGAATTTGACTATATCTCGACCTATTTTGGTATTGATATGGTTTGAACCAGAATACGAAGCTATTTCAATGAATAATTGATTCTTAAGAAACTTTATTTGGATTATATACACAATTCATGTTTTAATTGAAAGAAATCAACAAATTGGTATTCTTATAAATTCAAGTAGTTTTGATTTGGTTTTATTGACTATTATATATCCTATAAGTTGTATTTGATCATATAAGAAATATACTTTTTGTAGAAATCGTTTTCATAAAGTAAAACTCCGTATCGATTGAAATGTGCACAACCAAAAATCTGCAGTCTGCAGGTCGACAGTCGACCGTCGCGACCTGGCTGTGGTGCTTTTTAGTTTTCTTGAAATTTTGCTCTGGACAGTCGACCGATGACTTTTTACAGTCAACTAGCGCTACTTAGAATTATTTTAATTGAAGATTTGGATTTTTCGCTTTGGACAGTCGACCGACGCTTGTCTATAGTCGACTGATACGGATGTATCTTGATATATTTGAATGTTCTTTTAAATGATTTATTCTCTAAATGTTTTAATCTATAACTTACTATTCTATACCTTATCTTCTACTACACATATGCTTTCAAGTTGTTTTAATTGAGCAATTTATGATGGCAGATTGGTTTGGATATTAGAGTGTGAGTCTCTAGAGGGTGTGTGTGACCCTAGTATACCGGCGGTTGAGATATTTGTGTTTTGGGCCTGTTGAGTCATTTTAGTTGATCAGTTGTTGAGTTAAGTCCGATAGGATACACCAACTCTAGGAGATTCGTAAAGTAATTAAATAACCTAAATGATAAGGACAGACACTAGTGGTGATATGATGAATGAGAACATGGGTTATGGACCTCAGTATGGCTCGCGGTGTGAGATAATCCCTGAAATTATCCAGGTGTGAGTGAAATAGTCTCTGGAATTACCTGTGGTATGGGATTGATCTACGAAATTACCGGGGTCAAGGCGACACTCATGTGGTATTCGTGTGATGAGGTGCCATAGCTTGTGGTGTGGGGTATTCTCGAAGATTCCCAGGTGTGAGTGAAATAGTCTCCGGAATTATCTGTGGATAGAGATTGACCTGTGAAATTATCGGGGCATGGGCTAATACTCACATTGTATCTATATCTCGTAGTAATCATAGAAGTAGGATTAGTTGCATAGCGGAAGATTAAACCCTATAAAGTGGAGAACGTTAAGGGCTTGCACCGGACCTATGTACTATGGAATGCATAGACTCCGACAAGTATGCATTAAAGAGTCAGCATATTGCATTGATGTTTTCTTGACTTGGTATTATGCATGTGTTTTCGGTTTTCTACACTTGATACTTAGTCTACCTTCACTTGATGTTTTCGTGTTTCATGGTTATTCCTTAATTATTTTAGTCTTGTTTATTTCCTGTTGTTGATGAATCTATGCTCTATTTATGTTGTTTGTTTTTATGTCACTCACACCGTTATGGCTGACCCCTTTAGTTTTGGGGGTTAGAGTTATCTCTAGCCTCATATTTTACAAGTGATTACCTACAGCTTGGGATTTGGATGCTTGAGTTAAAGTGATGTAATGGATTGTGTGATTTTGTAAAAGAAAGTGTTGTAAAGAAAGAAAGTTTGTAATTCAAGGTATATGTATTCCGCTGTGCTATGTAAATATTATTGTAATAAAATTTTGAGAAAAAAATTATTGGTATTTTGGGCTGTGTTTAATATTACATTTGAAGTTGATGCTGGGAATTGTGCCACATGTTTCTGAGATATCATATTGGAAATTCGGGGTGCTATAGTATTTGAGGGATTGGGGTTTTTATTTTGTTTTGGTTTTTTAATAAAATCGTTCATAGTGCATGTATTAGTTAAATATGAATCCCTGTTTTTCCTCTACATTCTCTATTTCAAAATAAAGAAATGAGAGGGGATGAACTCTCTCTCCATTATATATATATATATATATATATATATATATATATATATATATATATATATATATATTATATATATATATAGGGTAAAAGGGATATGAGCAACTTGCTCATTTAGTAAATGAGCAATTGATTATGTGGCATGCATGTGATACATTGGACAACTAACCCTTTTAAGGCTTTTCCAATAACATATATGCCACATCAACAATTGCTTATTCATTAAATGAGCAAGTTGCTCATACCCCTTTTTCCCATATATATATATATATATATATATATATATATATATATATATATATATATAGCAATGCTCCATTGCAAACAGGTTTGTTTGCACAGACCCGTGCAAATGGATTGCTGGCCATTGGATCAAGTTTATCTTGATCCAAAGGCCGTGATCGAGCCCCGCCCGTTTAATGAACCCAGGTCGTTGTTTGGAACAACAGCCTAGGTTGTTTGAAACAATGGCCTTTTAGAGCCTAGGTCGTTGTTGGAAACAACGGCCTTTTAGAGCCTAGGTCGTTGTTGGAAACAACGGCCTAGGTTATAAAAGGTCGTTGTTTCAAACAATGACCTAGGTTTGTACTTTTTATAACCTAGGTCGTTGTTTCCAAACAACGACCTAGGTTCAAATTTGAAAGTGAGTGAGAGAGCGAATAAGGCGACGAGTTATTTAGGACGAGATTCCCAAATTACCCCTCACAACATAAGTGTGATGGGGATGATGGGCGGGCTCGATCACGGCCATTGGATCAAAATGAAATTGATCCAATGGCCAGCAATGTCGTTTGCACGGGTCTGTGCAAACAGACCCGTTTGCAACTAAGCATTTATCATATATATATATATATATATATATATATATATATATATATATATATATATATATATATATATATCACAATGTATAAAGCTTCAGCACATGGCCTCAGGTTCTTGGTCCACTGAATCATGTCCTGCTCCACTGAATCCAGAATCTTTTCACCATGAGCAGGACATGATTCAGTGGACCAAGAACCTGAGGCCATGTGTTGAAGCTTTATACATTGTGATATATATATATATATATATATATATACTAGATTTGCCCGTGGGCACGTGCCTACGGCACGTCTTCGGAACGATACAGCATATGAAAGTTTGTAAACAGTAAAACAACAATTATGTAGATCAAGTTTGAATAGTAAAAAACAATTAGTTGTAAATAAAAGTCCATGTTTCCATTAGTATATGTTGAAAAATAATTATAAAGGGGGTGTAAAATCCAACTTCTTAGAACTTTGAATGTGGAAAATGATGAAATTTAATTGTTGATGAGATATTTTCTATTTTCAATGTAACATGAGCAATAAAAAAATGCATAAAAAATCTGAAAATTTACAAACCTGAAATCTGAAAATATAAATTTCTGAGTAAATAGAGAGAGAATGAGAGAGAGAGAGAAAATAAATAAATAAATAAATAAAGGAGTTGTTTTAAGGGGATTTGAATTTGAGTTTTGGGGGAAAACTTTTGGGCGGGAAAATATGTTTTGTGAGGTTAGATCTGGACCATTGATTTCAACCCTATTGAATGAGAGTCACTTGATAGCTTATATATATATATATATATATATATATATATATATATATATATATATATATATATATATATATATCACAATGTATAAAGCTTTAGCATATGGCCTCAGGTTCTTGGTCCACTGAATCATGTCCTGCTCATGGTGAAAAGATTTTGGATTCTGGTACCACTCGTTCAAATCTTTTGCTGTGTAAACAAAATACCTTCTTTTCAAAATGTTACACAGTAAAACGACATGGTCATTAGGTAGAATAGCTGCAAGAATGTCAGAAACAGTTGTAGAAAGGTTTTCTCCATACTCTTTTACATATTGTCCTTCTTTCGCATCTGAAGATGTTATGATATTTGATGATGATCTCAACTGAACTCAATGGCTTTTCACAAACTTTTGATCAGAATAGACTTCAAGTTGTAGATTCTCATCTTGAACCAACATTTCTTCTTCACGGTACTTCTGTAAAGAAGATAAACTTCCACCATACTTTTTTAATCTCAACATGACTTCCTGAAATATTAGCTCGCTATTTATCACTCAAATGAAACCTAGAATGACTTTTCCTAGTATCATATTGCATAATTAATTCCCTTCTGTCAATTACTCTTTGATCAATTTGGGTTCTCACACCTCCCAACACATGAACTACATCCTCAGAAACAACATCAACTTGAGTAGGTGAAACTCCTTGACTACCCAACGTCTTTACAAGAAGAAAGTCTCTCGGAGTTAAACCCAATTCAAATTCTCCATTAGTCAAACAAAGGGGACACAAGTGGTAGCTGAGGAATTGATTGCAGCGGTAGTGCTCTTCGGTGCAATTAGCAAAACAACTATTATAGTAATATTCTAACACATCAGATTTCCTCTCATCATCCTCTATATAACTAAATTCTAATGGAGTCAATCCCAACTCCAATCCTTCACAAGAAAAACAGTTGAGGCACAAATCATAGCTTCGCAAAGTGTTGCATTGGTACTGTTTGTGGGAACAATTATCAAACAAAGTTTGCAATAGTATTCTAGCTCAGGTTCAGGGCGACTTGGATGGATGGAATTGAAGAACATTTGGTCGAATACCAGGTGAGCGGTTGCTGGAAATTGGAGATGAGGTAGCAGCAGTAGCAGTAGTAGTAGCATTCGCAGGGGAAGAGAATGAGCCAAAGAGCACGAGAGAAGTGGTGGTAGAAGTGGAGGCGCGGGTGATGGTCGAAGTCGGAGGTGGCGATGGAGGAGGAAGACGACGATGAAGACAGGGGAGGTGGGAAGGTGTCTTGGACATTGAATGAGAGAAGGAATGGATTAAGGTTTGAGTTGAGGTCGACTTCCTTAATGAAGTCATCGTTGTAGCGAGGGCAGAGGAGGTCTGAGGAGCGGCAGTGGCAGAGGAAAAGGGTGTCATTGTGGAGGGTGAGACGTTGGGGGTTAGGGAGAATGCAGCAGGGAGGGATTCGGGGAGCTTGGGGGAGTTAGGGTTTCGAGGGGGCGTTGTTGTCGACGGCATTGTTGTTGGGGTTGGTGGTGGTGGAGTATGGGTAGCCGGAGATGGATTGAATTTGAGCAGATTTTGAGGAAGTAGTTGTGAGATTTCTCTGAGAGGATTCAGGCTTTTTGAGAGGATTTGGGGAGAGGGAAATTAGGGGGGAGAGAGAAGGGATTTGGGTTAAGATAGGGTTAGGGTCAGGGAATGTGAAGTGATATGGGTAAAAATAGAACCAAATCGGGTTTGTTCAAATCTGGCATGAATCTTAAAGCTTTCAGGGATAAAACGATAATCACTAAAAATGGGTCCGTGAACGGGAATTGAGTCTTTCCCAAGCCCATCAACCCAAAACGGGTATGTTCAACTGGGTCGTCCTACCGGCCTAATAAGAATGGGTCCAAATTGTTTAAATACGATTGAAACCCCTAATTATCCATAAGAGACGGTTCAAAAACTATATCGCTTATACTAAAGGGAGTTTAAACTCGCCTTAACCACTCTTATCTCTTCATGGAGAAGGGATAACCGATTCGATCTTAAAAACACCGGGAATTAGAGATAAATTATTATCTTGAAACTAACCATTGCGACAATAAATACCTCCCTACCTCCCCCAGAAACGGGTAATTAGTATTTTCTTCACAAACGCTCTCTCATATTCTTCTTGATTTCTGACTTCAGCATCAGAGGGTCTGTAGTTGGGATCAATTCCGGTGTTTCAGGCTTCTTTCAGGTCGGTGGAGGAAATTGCCACCACATGAATAAAATCCTACAGAGCAAACGAGTCAGATCGAGAATTCTATCGCAGTCAAAGGTAGTCAACGCTGTTTAAAGTCAAAAGGTCAGTTCTTGATTGTTCCTCCAAAGAATCCACTTCATCTGATTGCTCCCACACCGAAAAAAGCAGCAACAGATTTATGCCATCTGTGAGAACAACAAATAAATTCTGACCAAAATTCACCGGAAAAAACTACCTTCAACCACGCCTCCTAAGCGAAAAGGGAAGGCGATAGCCTCAAGCCGACGAGACAACCCTCTTCCTTCATCTCCTCCTCTTGAGGACCTACCTCCGGTTCTTCAACAAGTGCAACCTCAGCAAGAAGAGCCTCTCCTTCAGCAGGTTCAGTCCCCCCTCCGGAGGAGCTGCACCGGGGGGCTCCTGTCGAAGTCTTCTTGGGCCATCTGCATGACCCTTAGTCGAAAACAGTGGTTCTATCTACACCTCACCTACTTCCACTTTGCCTCAACCACAACCTAACCTCTGCCGGGTCATTGTTAGCCACTAGTAGGGGTCTAACCTCCGAACCCGCCTACGAGAGGAAAGCTAGTGAAAAAATTCACCATCCAGAACAGCAGGGAAGTGGGAGAAGCCATTCCCCTCGAAGGCCACGATCTAGAAGAGCTATCTCTCTAAGGGTGCACGAAAGAGCACCCTCTCCTAGAAGACGTAGAAGATTCCCCTCTTGTAGGGAGCAAAGAGACCACTGTTCCCCTAAGGACAACAGAAGAAATCCTCCCCGAGAGAGGAGGCACCCAACTCCAACCAGCAGAGTGTCCCCTAGAAGTGGAAGGGAAGAGGAAGTGCCTATCACAAAAGCAGAGCTCCAAGAGTTCAAAGATGAAATTCTTCAGGCCCTCAACATAATTTCTCCTAAGACTCAACAACCCAGTCCTCGCTACTCAACTTCTCTGTAGCACGAAGAGTCTGATGGGTCCACCAGATCTGATCAGGAAGTGGATGCTGTCCTCCAGCGCCTCCAAAAGATGGAAGACCGTCTAGCATCACTGAAGAAGGAAGATGTAAAACAGGAAGGAAGATACCATCCCGTTAGACCTCTATTCTCCAAGAAGATCATTGAGGCTCCTGGCCCTATTAACTTCAAAATCTAAGCATTTGAACCATACATTGGGAAGACCGACCCGGGAGACCACATCGAGAGTTTTAAAATATCATGATGATCCACCAAGCGTCTAACTCCCTCCTATGCAAAACTTTCCCAACAACTCTGAGGAGCTTTGCACGAGGGTGGTTCTCTCTCCTTTCTCCAGGCTCCATATTTTCCTTTGACCAGCTTGAGGAGCTCTTCCTCACACACTTCTTCACCAGCCGCAAGTTAGACAAGACCAATGCTTCCTTGTTAGATCTAAAGCAAAGGGACGGGCAGTCTCTCAAGAGCTATATTCAACGCTTTATGGCTGAGTCTAGATCCATCCCTTCACTCGATTCTGCAGTGGCAACGGCCACGTTCAGATACAATGTGAACAATGACCTCAAAGCTTCCCTCATCAAAAGACCTCATCGGGACTTCTCTGAACTCCTTCAAAGAGTCGAGAAGTACATTCGAGTCGAAGAGGCAATCCACCCAAGAAGAAAAGATGCCCTCATCCGGGAACAAACGGAAAGGCATTAATGAAGATGAAACCCGAAAATCTTAGATAGATGCCACGGGTCAGTGCCGCTCACCTCCTATGCCTCGCTTTAAGAAGTACACACCACTAAATGCCAGCATATCCGCCATCCTTATGGAAGTTGACAAGGACAGGATCCTTCGACCCCCCCCCCCCAAGATGAATGCCCCAGCAAGAGAAGGGATAAAACCAAGTAGTGTGCCTTCCACCAAGATCATGGTCACCTCACAGATGATTGTCGAGCCCTTAAGGATGAGGTTGAAGCGTTGCTCCGGCGATGATACCTCGCCAAATTTGTGCAAGTAAATGACACCAAACCCACTCCTCCAAGTGGAGCCAACAAGCGAGCAGAGAGGTCAACTGAGTCCAAGGATCGGAACGGATGAAGATATTTCATGCTATTCACGGTGGACCTATGGGGGGAGCCTCCAACTCCTTAAGAAAAGAATTCTTCCAAGAGGTAAATTCAATGCATAACTCCCACCTCCAAGATGTACAGGAGCAGGCATCACATTCTTGGATCGAGAATTAGAAGGTGTCCGAACACCTCACTCGTAATCAGCATATGTTTGGCAAATAATGAAGTGCGCCGAGTCCTAGTCGATAACGACAGCTCAGTCAACATCCTCTTCCTAAATGTGTTCGAAGGCCTTAAGCTCAAGCGGGACCGCCTCAAGCCTGCTAGGTACACCCTCCATTGATTCTCTAAAGCCCCTTGATGATTGAAAGATTTGTCACCCTTGACGTAACCATAGGGAAAGCTCCAGCTACCCGCACAGAACCTCTAGACTTCATGGTGGTCATCATGAAATTTGCCTACAATGCCATATTTGGTCACCCAAGATTAGCCGCCCTCCAAGTGGTCACCTCAACATACCACATGAAGAGGAAGTTCCCCATGGCTGTATGAGTAGGAGAAGCCAAGAAGTTTCTGGGGCGTGTTACACCACTACAATGGGGGGTTCCGTTCTTCCCCCGATGCCCTAGAACTATCCCTTGATATGGGAAAAGCCAGCTCCGAACCCGCTGACGAATTAGCAGAAATCATTTTCCCTGAAGATGATAAAGCAAGTGTTTCCGGGTGAGCAAGGCACTCCCCCGCCAAGTCAAGTAGCAACTCGTAGCCTACAACATCAGGGAGAACTGGGACCTTTTTTCCTGGAAAACCGAAGATATGCTTGGCATTTCCAAAGACCTAATCATGCACTGTCTAGGTGTGAATTCCAAAATCTAGCCTATCTAAGCGCCGCAAATTTGCACCCGAAAGGTAACAAGCCATCAAGAAGGAGGTTGAGAAGCTCTTAGCCACCCAATTCATCCAGGAAGATAATTACCCCAAGTGGCTAGCGAATGTTATGATGGTCAAAAAGCCCAATGGCAAGTGGATAAACTGCATAGACTTCACCGACCTCAATAAAGCATGTCCGAAGGACCCTTTCCCCTGCCAAGCATAGACTCCTTGATAGATGCCACCTTAGGACATGAGTTATTGAGCTTTATGGACGCTTTTTTGGGATACAATCAGATTCGAATGTTCCAACCAGACATCCGAAAATGTCCTTCATCACCAATCAAGGACTTTATTTCTATCGAGTTATGTCATCGGGCTGAAGAATGTCGGAGCTACGTATCAATGCTTGGTGAACCATGTCTTTAGAGAACAGACCGGCTGAAATATGGAAGTGTACGTGGATGATATGCTTGTAAAGAGCCTTAGGAAAGAAGACCATGTAGCTGACCTCTAAGAAGCATTCAATGTACTCCAGATCAACAACATGAGGCTGAACTCCTCGAAGTGTGTCTTCGGGGTTATCTTAGGGAAGTTCTTAGGGTTTATGGTGAGACCGAGAGGAATTGAAGCCAATCATGAGAAGATCAAGGACATCCTCGACATGTCTCCCCTAGCCATGATCAAAGAAGTTCAGAAGCTTACAGGCTGCCTCGCTGCCATCGGATGTTTGCTATCCAAGTCGAGGGAGAAATGCCTCCCTTTCTTTAAATCTCTTTGGGGAGCAAAGAATTTCGAGTGAGGGGAAGAGTAGCAAGCATCTTTTTAAAGCCTCAAAGAACACACCACCAATCCTTCCCTTTTAGGCAGGCCTACACCCAGAGAAACACTCTACCTCTACTTGGCCACATCGGATCAAACCCTCAGTGCTATGTTGGTAAGAGAAGATGATCGGGCACAGAATCCAATTCACTGTGTAAGTAAGGTGCTCCATGATGTCGAGCTCCAGTATTCAAAGATGGAGAAGATGGCCTATGCTTTAGTGACAACCACCCGAAAGCTCAGACCCTACTTCTAAGCACACTCCATATGGGTTATCACCGGTCAACCAATGAAGCACTTCCTCTACAAGCCCGAAAGCTTCGGAAGACTCATGAAGTGGTCTATTAAGCTGAGCCAATATGATATCACGTATCGCCCTAGAACCACAATTAAGGCCCAAGCCGTAGCCGAATTCATCGTCGAGAGCACAATCTCTGATCCTCCCGAAGAAGGAGAACCCCCACTGTGGAATGTGTACATGGATAGGTCATCTTGCCTCGAATGGAGCAGAGTCGGGGTTATCTTGATCATACCTGATGTGTTCATCCTGCAATACTCATTGCGCCTTAGTTTTCCAGCTTCTAACAAGGAGGCTGAGTATGAAGTCCTGATTGTCGGTCTCCTTCTAGCAAAGAAGGCAGGGGCACAAAGAGTTGGAGTATTCAGTGACTCCCAATTAGTGGTGAACTAGATCCGAGGAGAATACGAGGTAAGGGGTGATCGAATGGTCAAGTACTTGAAGTATGTAAAGAAGATCATGTCTACCTTCAAAGAAGCTGAAGTCACTCACATTCTGCGAGAAGAAAACGGACGAGCAGATGCCCTCTCCAAGCTTGCCTCCTCATCATTTGACGAGCTCGATCACACTGTGCTGAATGAAGTCCTCCTTAGACCGAGTATTGAAGAAGATATTGGTGTATGCCCTAGAGGCCATTTGTGTATTGACATTACTAGTTTACATTGTACCATGATATTTATTTCATGTATGAGGCATTTAACTTATTGTGTTGATTTTTTTGATTAAATGAACATAATAAAGTCCTTAGAATAGTAGGTTCAATACCAAAAGATATCAAGTGCATGACTTGATTGTGAGATCCTATTGGTTGTAATCAGAACACTATTCTTAAATGTCCCAAGTCAAGTATTATTGTGAATTAGGACAACAATAATACTTAGAGACTCGTATGTGCGTAGACCGATGACCATATCTCACGGGTCATGGATATGAGATATCAAGTCTTCACATGGGTACATATTAGAGTAATAATGTACTAGAATGACCCCTCATGAGAACGCTACATGGATCGTTATGTGAGTGTCATAAGCGGTTTTCACAGTGACCATGGTGTACGTAGTCCTTTGATTTGAAGTTGCTACGGTTCTCTACATGAGAAGTTATATGTAATAATGTAGTCAAACATTGCTTGTAATAAGGTGATTATAAAATCGACTATTGGGTATACTACAAATCATGTGGAGGGATGTGAGTGACTTAGATAGGATTTGTCATTATTACATAACACGAGCGATATCTATGGGCACCTTGATTTAGTGAGACTGCAAAATGCATGGTCGTGCTCAAATGAGTCAATATGAGATATTGAGCTTATTTGTTTCAGTAAGTCTACTCGAACATCAAGAAACAAAAAATTGAACTATACAAGGGTGACACGCTCTATGCCTTGTGGTCAAATAAGATATTTGGACAAAAGGACTAGGCTACATGGTAACATTGGTCACGGATAAGTTATGTCAAATCACTGGCATTCTCTTTACTTGATTAGTAGTGATGTATTGCTAGATACCGCTCACTGTTTGTAATACCAGAATATGATTTTAGTATTACTGTCAACGTAATGGGAATCTACAGGGTCACACACTTAGAATAGATTGAAATTGGGATTTAAATTCATAAGTTGAATTTAATTGGGGATCCAAGTAAGACTTGGACTCCTGACATTGGTTGGACATTTATTAGATTAAATGAGCTGACTAAAGTTCAAAGGCCCACACACGAATCTAACCCAGGTCAGATTGTGAGCCCAAAAGTCTCATTAATCTCTTAGGGTTGATTTTCTGCACGTATATATATGATACGTATCTGTGGAAAAGTTACACATGAGAAATTACTAGCCGTCACAGAAATTGTGAAAGAGAGGGAGAGAGATCGTGAGGAACATCCCCTTCCCGCAACTAGCACCGCGGCATGAGGAAAAGCTTGATTTGATCCGTTCGTGTAGATACCATAGAGGCACTGCAATATTGTAGTGATGTGATCGGCATACTGTGGGGACATCAGATCCATCTTCAAGGAATAACTCCTAAACACGATTTATGGTTTTTCCACGGATCCATGGCAAGGTTTCGATTTTTTTTTGTAATTTTTCCGCTGTGTATTTAATCTGAGATAATCCTCAAAAACTAAAAGCAAAGACATTGGAGCTCATGCCTATAGCCCCTCAGGCACTCAAAGATTGTTGGATGAAACCCTTATTTGATTTCCTCGACAAAGGGATCCTCTCTGCGAATATCAAAGAATGGAGATTCGGGTAAGGGTTGAAAGGTACGTACTCATGGAAGGGGTCCTCTATAAGCACTCTTACACTCAGATCGATGGTCGACCATACCTTCGGTGCCTCTCTCCCGAAAAGGCCAATTACGCCTTCGAAGAAGTTCATGAAGGAATAGACGGTAGACATCTTGGCGCAGGATCCCTTGCGCAAAGAGTGCTCAATCATAGTTACTACTAGCCCACTCTCCTCAGTCATGCTCAAGCTTATGTTCGTCAATGCAACCCCTGTCAGAAGCACTCCACCATCAAGCAGACCCCCCAAGCTAACCTCAGCTCCATGTCAAGCCTCATCCCCTTCGCAATGTAGGTAATGGATCTTCTCAAGCCCTTTCCCCTTGCCACGGGACAGCGGACATTCTTAGTGGTTGCTATCGACTACTTTACAAAGTGGATAGATGCAGGACCACTTTGCAACAATCACGAAAGAACATTGTTTGCCGATTCGGGATTTCTCGCATTCTAGTCACTAACAATGGAACCCAATTCGCTGGTAAGGGGTTCCACAAATTATGCAACGATCTAAGTATTTAGCAGCATTTTTCTTCAATATCGAATCCTCAGAAAAATGGTCAAGCCGAGAACGCCAATCGGCAAATCTTGGATGGCCTCGAAAAGAGGCTTGGTAAAGTCCTAAAGGGACAATGAGTGAAAGAACTCCTAAGTGTGCTCTGGTCTTATAGAACCACCAAATGAATCCTCACATGAGAATCCCCGTTCAACTTAACTTTCAGCACAGAGGCTCTCATCCCTCTAGAAGTGGAATACCTTCACCTCGCCTTTCGTTCAATGAAGAGAAGAACTCGAATGACAATCGAGCCAAGAAATCCGAGAGAAGTCTATCCTCTGAAGAAACATCTACCAGCAGAGGGTAGAAATATTTTACAAAAAGAGAGTTCACCCGGCCAACATTCATGAAGGTGATCTCGTCCTCCAAAAGCTAGAGATGTCGAACACCCAGAAGAAAGGGAAGCTCGCCCCTAACTGGGAAGGATCATAAAAAGGCTCACAAGTCTTCCGTCCAGGAGCCTACCGACTTGAAGACATGGGGGGGAAGAAGATATCCATGACTTGGAATGTCGAGCACCTCATGAAGTATAAAGAGAGCGTTTAAAGTTGTAACGCCCCAATTTTTTTTTTTTTTTTTTTGAAAACTAGACCTCTAAATTCAATTCTTTCAATTTCTATATCACTTTAAACATAAACTAAGAAAGTTATATTTCAGGAAAAATTTTGGCAGAGTCTCCCCTGTAAATTTTGCCCCGAAACACAAATAGCTTACGAAATTCTGCTCAAAATTCCGTAGCTCACAATACAGGCAATAATTTTATGGGCTCCCCAGGCCAAAATGAGCAGAAACACGTAGGCAATATAATATAATGCTCTGGGGGCCAAACTCATAACGGATTATCAAATATTCAATAAAAACCATAATTTCCTTTGAAAACATAAAAGATTTTTGTAAAAATTTAGAAAAATCTTTTTAAAAACCAATCACATAACCCAATACTCCACAACGAGGTGGGTACGGGCCTTCTCACCTCATCACAGCACTATATACATATACCTTTACCATAATACAAAATGATACATCAACTATTCACTCTTCTACTTATACTAAATACATAAATAATCTAACATCTCGATAAATTAAAATTTCTAACTCTATCACTACCTCGCCATGCTGCTATCAACCTGCAAGAGAGTTAGGGTTGTCCACTCTCAGGGAGGGACCCCCCTAACCCCCAGAAAACATCAGGGGTTAGCCATTTCTGTTGTGAGTATAATTTAAAAATCTAACAAATAAATCAAATTGTATAACGAAAATAATTTAAACTTACAAACATCAAGTAAGAAGATACATCTTGAACCTCTGAACTTAAAAACATCATCAATACGGCTTTATATTCAAATACTCTTCAAATTTGTATCAAATTATAAAATTACCCATACTCACACATTCCACTATATATTTCACATCAACCTCATATCTATCCTTACTTTATATTCGCACAATACGAATTTCCATTCAATCCATTTCTTTTCAATTTACATTCTCTAAACCAAATATTCATTCTTCCACAAGTATCGTCATAATAGCAATATAACCATTTGTATGTTATTACTCCTTTCATTAATAACCATTTGTATGAACACAACTCATAATACACATATTCTCTTAATAACCAATTTCATAACCAATCCCATAATACGGGTATTTATTTTATTATGCCCTACCCAATATCACTTCTTACAAATGCTTATATTCTCTTAATACCACATTCATTCAAGTCTTATAATGCAAATATAACATCTTATTGCTTATTGCAATGCTCTCACATTCCATCGCAACATTAACACATCATTAATAGAATGCTCATACTCAGTACATCAAAAACATGCTTTATAGCTTATTCTCATCTCATTATACCACTTTAGTAATTTCCTTTTCTTAGAAACAATAAATCTTGTTATCATTTTCACTTAATCTCCAAACACAATTTGGGGCCACCACATATCACACCCCATAGCCGATAGCTTGGTTATTAATTCACTTTAATCACTTATCATCGTCACTTTATTTAACTCTTCATTTCCACTAATCATTACCACTATCATACCAACTCACCCTGCGAATTATGCCAAGGCAGGTAGTTCCCACCATTTCCACAGAAATAGCGGGCAGGTAGTTCCTTGACACAATTCCAAGGTACAACTCATAACAACTACATTTTACTTTAATAATCACCCACATAATACAATTACTTCGTATTATTCATGATAACACATCTCTTTTATTATTCTTATTTTCATCTTAAATTAACCACGTACTGCATTTATCACTTCTTTTCATACACTAACTCATAACTCATTTTCTTTCACATTTACTTCATTCACAACTACTTTCTTTCTCATCCACAATTCACGTTTCACTATCCACTTTCTTTACTACCCCATTTATTATTAACACATATTTATTCTTTATTCTCAACTCATAATACACTTACTTCACTATTTCATTTCAGCTTATACCAAACACTTCTCTTTCTCATTCACATTTCATATCATATTCATTGTATCTCAGGTCTAGCCTGAAGTATCAATTCTCTCTCTGGTCTATCCGGAGGTATCTACTCTCCCAGATCCATCCCGGGGAATCAACTCTCTCTCAGGTCTACCCTGAGGTATCATATCTCTCTCCGGTCTATCCGGAGGTATCTGCACTCCCAGGTCCATCCTGGGGTATCAACTCTCTCTCAGGTCCCACGTGAGGTATCATATCTCTCTCCGGTCTATCCGGAGGTATCTGCACTCCCAGGTCCATCCTGGGGTATCAACTCTCTCTTAGGTCCCACATGAGGTACCATATCTCTCTCCGGTCTATCCGGAGGTATCTGCACTCCCAGGTCCATCCTGGGGTATCAACTCTCTCTCAGGTCCCACCTAGGTATCATATCTCTCTCCGGTCTATCCGGAGGTATCTGCACTCCCAGGTCCATCCTGGGGTATTAACTCTCTCTCAGGTCCCACCTGAGGTATCATATCTCTCTCCGGTCTATCCGGAAGTATCTGCACTCCCAGGTCCATCCTGGGGTATCAACTCTCTCTTAGGTCCCACCTAGGTATCATATCTCTCTCCGGTCTATCCGGAGGTATCTGCACTCCCAGGTCCATCCTGGGGTATCAACTCTCTCTCAGGTCCCACCTGAGGTATCATATCTCTCTCCGGTCTATCCGGAGGTATCTGCACTCCCAGGTCCATCCTGGGGTATCAACTCTCTCTCAGGTCCCACCTGAGGTATCATATCTCTCTCCGGTCTATCCGGAGGTATCTACACTCCTAGGTCCATCCTGGGGTATCAACTCAAGTCAACCGAAATTATTGCTATTAACATTTTCTTTTCATATTAACATCACCCTTTATCATCATAGCATCTCATCTTTTATTTAAACTCATTCACATAAACAATGATCCCCAACTCACTTACCCCTTTCAATGCATCACACCAAAGAAATATCACTGTAATTAACATAAAAATCATCGCATCATAATATTACACATCATAACTGTACCGTATTATTTATTTTATCATTACCCCTCACACCTCACACCATGAGTATACCTTATTATTTATTATCTCAATATTTCATGATTGCATACTCCCAATAGATCAACACATCACAACATCGTATATATATATAAATACACCCAGTACGTTACCATCACACTGGATATTCAAAATCACATCAATTCACCATATACCGACATCTTATATAAATATAACTCGTCCCCGTATATATATATATCTAATCCATCATCCATAAGTTTATATCAATACACCAGGGATATGAGTAATTAATCGTCATATCGCATACCAACACCGAACACTAATTTCTCTTTACACATACACCCTATTCCAGGATTCATATCCATTATTCAAATTATACTAAAATTTTCTTAAAATAACAAATACATAAATACATTGATACTCACATAGCATCCCGTGAAGACTCGAAGCGCCAGCACTTCGTTCCACATCCAAATCTGCTAACATAGCCTATTATCAAATTTCAACACAATTAAGGCTCAAATCATCTAAATCTATCACAGAAAATAATAACACTATTTCTAATATCACTCAGGCATTTTATCGAACGTCTGAGATGCACACGTGCATTGCACGTAATATTTAAATTCCTACGGGATGTTTATCCCCAAACAATTACTAAAATCACCCCCAACTTATTATAATAGTTCTACTAAAATTCTACTACTATAAAGGAGATAATTCTCACATATATAATTTTCTTTTACAAACCCAAAACCCTCATTTATTAGCAACTTGTAAACTCTCCAATAATTTGCTAATTTCTCGTCTCTACCATTCTCAACATCTTATAATCTCCCTACCATAATATCCCTACTCAATAAAACTAACCACACTTAATTTATACAAATAAATAAAATAAGGTATACCTTTCTGGAGTTATTTCTCCAAATCGATGCTACCACGGTGTAGATGACCTTTCCATTAGTCATCCCTCCAGATTAATTGAAAAACCATGGAGAGACGATGTGGAATCGGGCGGGAGAGAGGGGCCGATGGGTTCTTTTTTTTTATCGGGAGAATGGAACGGGAAGGGAGAAAAAGAAGGAAAGAAAGAAGTGAGGGGGAGGGATTTAAAAATATTATATATATTTTAATAATAAAAGTAAGGTATATTTACCTATAGGCCCTCCAAATCCAAAATATTACAAATAAACCCCCAACTCCTTTCTATCATAATACAAACAATACTAAATACATTAAAATTAGCTGATAATAATTCCCCAAAATTATAAAATAAAATGAACAATATTTATTCACATAAAATCTCAACTCATGGCCCAAATATATCAATAATACCAATCTACCACAATTATTTATACCAATACCAATATTGAAAATAAATAAAATGAGATATCACTTAAAATAATTCTCACCCTTACCAAATATATAAAAACGAATATTTTTGGTATTTTAAAATCTGAGGTGTTACATTCTACACACCTCAAAAGAAGCTCGTCCTCGAGCTACCGAGATAGAAAACAAACTGTTCAAACAATTTCGGATACTTTCCCCCCACTAACTTTCAATAACTAAGCAACTTAATGTCTTGATCGCCGCTAATCTGCATAACTCCCTTGTCGACTACACACCTCAAAAGAGGCTTATCCATTAATCTCATCCAGAATGAGGTCATGCACCTTCTACAACTAGCAAAAATTTCGAATCCTAATTCGACCGATCAGCTGTGGAATAAACAGTTGTACTAATAAACCGTCCACATATAAGGTCATGTCGTCTTCTTCTTACTAAAGAAATATTAAATGGACCAAATAATTCTGGTACCGTCCACTCTTGGGACAGAATAAAAGTCAATATCCTACTTCTACTTAAAACATCTGCCACCCTATTGCTTTCTGGGTGATATTTCATATCCACATCAGCATTACTAAAGAACTCGAACCACCTTTATTTCCTCCTGCTAAAATCTTTTTACGAAAACAAGTGCTTCAAACTCTTGCGATCACAAAAAAACTAAAACTGTTCTCTGACATATATCAGGAAATTTACAACCCACATCTTCAATTTTCCATCTTGAGTATTTCCTCTGAACACAACATACATACTTACATCAGCCAAGTCATTACATGCCATCAGAAACCGGGTTTCATCGGGCTTTCTCACCCGAACCCTCCTTGCATCACACTTCAACCATACATATAGCCTTCACTACTAACCCATCTCCCAGCAAAGCATAATGACCACCATATCACATCACCTCACAATTTATAGGATATACACCTATATGTTATACACAAGATTCCAAGAAAATAGCCACACTCGGCATACAGCAACCCATATAACAAAACTCTCTAAGATGTACAATTTCTCGCCTGGGGTTTCTAAGGAAAACATAACAATGCCATAATGCAAAACACATGCATGGGCTATAAAGAGATAACACTGACCCAAAGTCAGATAAAAATATAGGGATCACTTCACTCAATAGCTAAATCCATACTTAGCAAAATACTATCAAAGCATAAAACAAACTTCACACAAACATCACCTTCTCTACTTAGCGAAATGAAACCCATACACACAAGTCAAGATCGCTAGGAACAGGGTATAACATTCCTAGTTAACCTAGGCTCTGATACCAAACTGTAACGCCCCAATTTTTTTTTTTTTTTTGAAAACTAGACCTCTAAATTCAATTCTATCAATTTCTATATCACTTTAAACATAAACTAAGAAAGTTATATTTCAAGGAAAATTTCAGCAAGGTCTCCCCTGTAAATTTTGCCCCGAAACACAAATAGCTTACGGAATTCTGCTCAAAATTCCGTGGCTCACAATACAGGCAATAATTTTACGGGCTCCCCAGGCCAAAATGAGCAGAAACACGTAGGCAATATAATATAATGCTCTGGGGGCCAAACTCATAACGGATTATCAAATATTCAATAAAAACCATAATTTCCTTTGAAAACATAAAGGATTTTTGTAAAAATTTAGAAAAACCTTTTTAAAAACCAATCACATAACCCAATACTCCACAACGAGGTGGGTACGGGCCTTCTCACCTCATCACAACACTATATACATATACCTTTACCATAATACAAAATGATACATCAACTATTCACTCTTCTACTTATACTAAATACATAAATAATCTAACATCTCGATAAATTAAAATTTCTAACTCTATCACTACCTCGCCATGCTGCTATCAACCTGCAAGAGAGTTAGGGTTGTCCACTCTCAGAGAGGGACCCCCTAACCCCTAGAAAACATCAGGGGTTAGCCATTTCTGGTATGAGTATAATTTAAAAATCTAACAAATAAATTAAATTGTATAACGAAAATAATTTAAACTTACAAACATCAAGTAAGAAGATACATCTTGAACCTCTGAACTTAAAAACATCATCAATACGTTTATATTCAAATACTCTTCAAATCTGTATCAAATTATAAAGTTAACCATACTCACACATTCCACTATATATTTCACATCAACCTCATATCTATCCTTACTTTATATTCGCACAATACGAATTTCCATTCAATCCATTCCTTTTCAATTTACATTCTCTAACCCAAATATTCATTCTTCCACAAGTATCGTCATAATAGCAATATAACAATTTGTATGTTATTACTCAGTTCATTAATAACCATTTGTATGAATACAACTCATAATACACATATTCTCTTAATAACCAATTTCATAACCAATCCCATAATACAGGTATTTATTTTATTATGCCCTACCCAATATCACTTCTTACAAATGCTTATATTCTCTTAATATCACATTCATTAAGTCTTATAACGCAAATATAACATCTTATTGCTTATTGCAATGCTCTCGCATTCCATCGCAACATTAACACATCATTAATAGAATGCTTATACTCAGTACATCAAAAATATGTTTTATAGCTTATTCTCATCTCATTATACCACTTTAGTAATTTCTTTTTCTTAGAAACAATAAATCTTGTTATCATTTTCACTTAATCTCCAAACACAATTTGGGGCCACCACATATCACACCCCATAGCCGATAGCTTGGTTATTAATTCACTTTAATCACTTATCATCGTCACTTTATTTAACTCTTCATTTCCACTAATCATTACCACTATCATACCAACTCACCCTGCGAATTATGCCAAGGCAGGTAGTTCCCACCATTTCCACAGAAATAGCGGGCAGGTAGTTCCTTGACACAATTCCAAGGTACAACTCATAACAACTACATTTTACTTTAATAATCACCTACATAATACAATTACTTCGTATTATTCATGATAACACATCTCTTTTATTATTCTTATTTTCATCTTAAATTAACCACGTACTGCATTTATCGCTTCTTTTCATACACTAACTCATAACTCATTTTCTTTCACATTTACTTCATTCACAACTACTTTCTTTCTCATCCACAATTCACGTTTCACTATCCACTTTCTTTACTACCCCATTTATTATTAACACTTATTTATTCTTTATTCTCAACTCATAATAAACTTACTTCACTATTTCATTTCAGCTTATACCAAACACTTCTCTTTCTCATTCACATTTCATATCATATTCATTTTATCTCATGTCTAGCCTGAAGTATCAATTCTCTCTCCGGTCTATCCGGAGGTATCTGCTCTCCCAGGTCCATCCCGGGGAATCAACTCTCTCTCAGGTCTACCCTGAGGTATCATATCTCTCTCCGGTCTATCCGGAGGTATCTGCACTCCCAGGTCCATCCTGGGGTATCAACTCTCTCTCAGGTCCCACCTGAGGTATCATATCTCTCTCCGGTCTATCCGGAGGTATCTGCACTCCCAGGTCCATCCTAGGATATCAACTCTCTCTCAGGTCCCACCTGAGGTATCATATCTCTCTCCGGTCTATCCGGAGGTATCTGCACTCCCAGGTCCATCCTGGGGTATCAACTTTCTCTCAGGTCCCACCTGAGGTATCATATCTCTCTTCGGTCTATCCGGAGGTATCTGCACTCCCAGGTCCATCCTGGGGTATCAACTCTCTCTCAGGTCCCACCTGAGGTATCATATCTCTCTCCGGTCTATCCGAAGGTACCTGCACTCCCAGGTCCATCCTGGGGTATCAACTCTCTCTCAGTTCCCACCTGAGGTATCATATCTCTCTCCGGTTTATCCGGAGGTATCTGCACTCCCAGGTCCATCCTGGGGTATCAACTCTCTCTCAGGTCCCACCTGAGGTATCATATCTCTCTCCGGTCTATCCGGAGGTATCTACACTCCTAGGTCCATCCTGGGGTATCAACTCAAGTCAACCGAAATTATTGCTATTAACATTTTCTTTTCATATTAACATCACCCTTTATCATCATAGCATCTCATCTTTTATTTAAACTCATTCACATAAACAATGATCCCCAACTCACTTACCCCTTTCAATGCATCACACCAAAGAAATATCACTGTAATTAACATAAAAATCATCCCATCATAATATTACACATCACAACTGTACCGTATTATTTATTTTATCATTACCCCACACACCATGAGTATACCATATTATTTATTATCTCAATATTTCATGATTGCATACGCCCAATAGATCAACACATCGCAACATCGTATATATATATAAATACACCCAGTACGTTACCATCACACTGGATATTCAAAATCACATCAATTCACCATATACTGACATCTTATATAAATATAACTCGTCCCCGTATATATGTATATATCTAATCCATCATCCATAAGTTTATATCAATACACCAGGGATATGAGTAATTAATCGTCATATCGCATACCAACACCGAACACTAATTTCTCTTTACACATACACCCTATTCCGGGATTCATATCCATTATTCAAATTATACTAAACTTTTCTTAAAATAACAAATACATAAATACATTCATACTCACATAGCATCCCGTGAAGACTCGAAGCGCCAGCACGCCGTTCCACATCCAAATCTGCTAACATATCCTATTATCAAATTTCAACACAATTAAGGCTCAAATCATCTAAATCTATCACAGAAAATAATAACACTATTTCTAATATCACTCAGGCGTTTTATCGAACGTCTGGGATGCACACGTGCATTGCATGTAATATTTAAATTCCTACGGGATGTTTATCCCCAAACAATTACTAAAATCACCCCCAACTTATTATAATAGTTCTACTAAAATTCTACTACTATAAAGGAGATAATTCTCACATATATAATTTTCTTTTACAAACCCAAAACCCTCATTTATTAGCAACTTGTAAACTCTCCAATAATTTGCTAATTTCTCGTCTCTGCCATTCTCAACATCTTATAATCTCCCTACCATAATATCCCTACTCAATAAAACTAACCACAGTTAATTTTATACAAATAAATAAAATAAGGTATACCTTTCTGGAGTTATTTCTCCAAATCGATGCTACCACGGTGTAGAGGACCTTTCCATTAGTCAAACCTCAAGATTAATTGAAAAACCATGGAGAGACGAGGTGGAATCGGGCGGGAGAGAGAGGGGCCGATGGGTTCTTTTTTTTTTTTGATCGGGAGAATGGAACGGGAAGGGAGAAAAAGAAGGAAAGAAAGAAGTGAGGGGGAGGGATTTAAAAATATTATATATATTTTAATAATAAAAGTAAGGTACATTTACCTATAGGCCCTCCAAATCCAAAATATTACAAATAAACCCCCAACTCCTTTCTATCATAATACAAACAATACTAAATACATTAAAATTAGCTGATAATAATTCCCCAAAATTATAAAATAAAATGAACAATATTTATTTACATAAAATCTCAACTCATGGCCCAAATATATCAATAATACCAATCTACCACAATTATTTATACCAATACCAATATTGAAAATAAATAAAATGAGATATCACTTAAAATAATTCTCACCCTTACCAAATATATAAAAACGAATATTTTCGGTATTTTAAAATCTGAGGTGTTACAAACGTCCTCGCTTAGTAGCTAGCGTCAAACATGTAATAAAGGCCGGTGATTAAAATGGCCACAGCATTTAATAATAGCTTGCATTGAAGCAGTGGCTTGGTTTGAATTTCTTAATAAAATTAGTCTTCTTTTTCACAAAATTCTTTGTGAAGTACAACAATTCCTTAAATAGTTCAGCCTATGGAAGCAATAAGTCAGATGCATGGTACACCCCCGAGAAAACACCATCAATTCGTCAAGCACTCCAGCGGACAATTGCGGGATCCATTCAGTATTCATAAAGTCGCACAAGCACGTTTGCCCTCGAACAAGTGTGTGGGCTATATCTCGCCGTATGAGTACCCAACCCTGGATGAGTGAGGATTCCATTCATTATTCATAGAACTGCTCTAGCCACCTGCTCCCGAGTGTCACGCCCCACTTCCCAAAAGAATACGGAATACGGTACGTGACTAAGCCTTGCGGATTGTTTTCACCATCCATAAGTTGTACGGACCTGCCTGACTTATCATAATAGTAAATATAACAATATACTCCAATCAGGGATGCAAAACAAACATAACGCAACGGTATTTATTGCAATAATAATAATATCCCAACAATACAAGATCCAAAATCAATACGATGTTCTTGGGACAATAAGCCCAAGTACAATTCTCAATACAATCCATGAAATAAATAGTTCAATGCAAAACAATAAGCAGTAATTTTCCATTAGCGCAGCTCAAAACTTTTGCTCACCAACTCCATGAGGCAAATGGTCAGCAAAACCTGCTCACATGGCAATTACAAGAGAAAATAGGAAAATAGGGAAAACATATCGCCCCTTAGATGCAAGTTCCGGGCCGCAAGTAATAAAAGTCAGAAAGTGAAGAAAAAACTAAACTTAAACATGTAATACTAACATAGAGAAGGTAGAAAATATAATAGTGTACAGATGACAGTAAACAGTGTAGTGACAACAGTGAAAGTATAACAGTAACAGTATGTCAACAATAACAGTGTATCAACGTAGAGTGATCAACAGTAATAGTGAATCAAAAGTACAGTAATCAAAAGTAACAGTAACAGGATGTGACAGTAAAACAGTCATTCTTATGTCTAATGTTCATTACTAACTAGGTAGCACTTCATGTGTCCCAGATTTTTACCACTTGGTTACTACAACAAACAGTTTCGCTTTAAGATTTTGTAGTGGAACTTCTATAAGGTAGTATATTCAGACAAACAGTAACAGTAACAGTAATAATAAATGGTGTCATGGATAATGCCCTCATGCATCCAGAGATAAACAGTAGGTACCACAGTAAACAGTGGGGAAAACGAGTTCCCTCTAAATATGCATTTCTATATTGTCCACTACTCGATCTTGTCCCTTAGAAACCCCAGCTTGATTAGTTTTTATTATTAATAAACAGGTGTGAACGAATATAAACAGTCTAAGAACATAGCATGAACAGGGACAAGTCTAAGATGAAGTAGGAATACAAACGTTTGATAAAAACAACTTATAACAGTTAAAACAATGAAACTTTCAGTTCTGGACAGCAAAACACTACTGTACCAAATCTGAGATTCCTGCTGCTACAGAATAGAAAATCCAGATCCGTAAGATAATCTAGAAACTATACTCCCTGCCGATTCCAGCACATATATATTTGTCATATATCAGCCACAGAATCAGGGTCGAAAACAGCAATTAATACAGAAATTAGGTTCAGCTAGAAAAGCAAAATCTTGTTTATAAGCATGAAAAGAGTTCAAAATCTTCATAATTAAATCTTTAAAAAAATCTGGAAGATTCCTTAACATATCTAGTTTCAAAATATAAAATATCATGAATTTATATTACAGATAATATAGTCAACAAAATTGGGAAAACAGAGTAATGCAACAAAATCTCAATTCTGAAAGTTCAAACACAGCAGTAACAAAACAGAGATAATTCATAAAGTATAAACCGAAATTCAGATCTGTCAAAAGGGTGATAAAATAGACAAATAAGGCTACAGTTCATATTTACAAAGCGTTTACCAAAAATGAATAGAATCAGGTTGAAAACATAGTTCTATACTGAACAGCATGTAATTTAGAAAATATATCGATTGTTTCATCAGTATGAAAAGAGATATAAATATCAGTAAATAATTTCAGAAAAATTAGGGACTAGTCCCAATCATGTCTAGACATACTCAACAAAATATAGGGTTCAAATTCTACTTTTAGTATCAGTTTTAAAGTAATATTTCAAACAAAATACATATAGTTCAGAATCTGAAAAATATAATATGATGCAGTAAAACAGTAATAACTCATGCATCGAAAATCAGAATTCAGATCTGTCGAAAGTTCTGAAAACTAGGAAACATAGTCTACAATTCATGTTCACAAACTTATTTATTTTACTGATTTTAACAAGGTCGAAATTACTGTACAAAAATAGGACACAGTAGACCGAAGTTCATTTAGGCATTTTATCAAACAAGTTAACTACAAACAGTCCAATCTAAGATGTCATACAAAGTCTGGTATATGTGAGTTACTCAAATCAGCATGGCATGTGTACAAATATTCTATGATGAGGTAATACATCCAACAAACATCCAAGCAATAGTCAACTACAACATACGGGGTGTCACAAACAACATACAATCAAGATGTCCACTAATCTAATTGTTCTCATGCAATGGGTGTCAATTGTTGTAACTACTCATGATCAAGAGATGATGTCAACCATTAAACTAACAAATAGGATCATCATGAGAGTACAATTATTTTCATACTAGATTACTTACGGTATTTAACTTGAATGACAAAAAGAACACATACAAACTACTTGCCTGATATGAAGACAAAGACAAAGAATAGAATAACGGGAACGGAACACGAACAACGAACACACGAACACGAACAAGAAACAAGAAACGAGAACTCCAATGAACGAATACACGTGCACACAAAAGCACGTGCACTCCAAATCAACACAAAGAGACAGAAGCAACCCGAAGCAAGGGCGGCAGCACCACCACCAGCGAGGGCGGCGATGGTAGGGGAAGGTAGCAACGGGGTCACGGCGTGGCGGCACTGTGCTGTAGGCAATCGAGCACAGGGACACGACGCAGGGGGGAGGGCTGGGGTGTTGGGTTGCTAGGTCGCGATGCAAGGAGGAAGAAGGAAAGGGGAGTGCGGTGGTGGGGTTTGGGGTGTCGCCAGCGGTCGGCAAACGACGACGGAGATGGGGATAGTTGGGGGGTAAGCCGGGAGTAGGGAGAGAGAAAGGGGTGAGGCTAAGAGAGATAAGAGATTTATTAGGGTTTGGTAATTAGGGTTATGGTTCAATTCGGATGTATAAATAGGGACAAAATGAGTTTGGATGAACTGGGTAGTATCCAATAGGGTGAAAGGGATCCAATAAGAGACAAATATGCCAAAAATAGGTTTAAACAATAGACTGTTGGATCCTGTATGCATGGCAAATAACACAAGAGGGGGAGTGAATAGTGTTATTAAAAATTATAAAAAATTATTCAACTTGAAACACCTGTTAAGTCGATTGGGACAAAAAAAACCAGTCGACTGAATCGACAGATAAAAAGAGACTTGATCAACTTGAAGAACACTGAGTCTGTAAATCGACTTAATAGGATTACCAGTCGACTGATCAGACACAGACAAAAATAAAATGCAGCGAAGTTAAATTTACAAGTTAGAAAGATCAAACCACAGGGAATCAGCAATGCTAACACAGCGATATATCCTAAATCGGTCCTCCCGACCTACGTCCAGTCCCCAAGCAACCCACTTGAGATTTTTCACTATTCTTGAAAAGATTTACAAGAACACCTTATGACCTTTGGCACCAACTATGTCAAACCCGTAAATCTCTCTCACCACTAGAGAGAGCAAAATCCCACTCTACAACCTAGAGTGAACACTGACTCTACACCAAGAGCCCTTCTCTCCAACCGAGAGGACCACTCTCACAACCCGAGAGTGAACAACAAAGAAATCGAAAATTACAACACCTAGAGCCTTGGTTTTTGAATGTGTTTTTTGTATTGAGACTATAGGTCAACTTCTAATCGCAGTCTTAAACTAAATCATTGTTATACAAGACTGAGATTAGAGAACCAAGTCTAAGGGAGTGAGAGTTCTTTGAAAACTTTGAGTTCTTTTTCACAAACACTTTAAAAAAAAAAGCAAAGATTTGTTTTATGCAATAGGTAACTTTTTCCAAGTGAAATCTGGACTCTATTTATACAGTAGACACTCCATAATCATTGGAAAACAGTTAAGCAGCTGCCATCAAACGGCAGAAAATATTTGAATTCGAAAATCAAATTTAAATACTCAGAAAACTGTCAAAGCTACTCGAACAGCCGACTGGGTTGCCAAAGGAGTCAACTGGTCAGAGCTTGAGTAAGTTCAGATTGTTTCGTACTGGAACAGTCGACTGCTTCGCAATGTAAGTCGACTAGTACTTGACAGCTGAACTCATACAAGCTTGAATTTGACATTTTTGATTTTTAATAAACTTTATTTTAGTCCTAGGGGATGTGTGGGTGTGTGCATCAAGGCTATTACAAGATTTCTAAGCAAACATATCAAAGATTACAATTTTTTACATCAATTTACATAGACACTCTTTTGTTCTTGAGCTGATCACTTTGAAAATTTTTGAAGCTTTGAGTGACACTTGTCTTGTAGCTTGATCTTGTAGCTTGATCTTGCACCTTGAAAGCTTTGGATACACACTGTAAGAGACATGTTAGATAGAACATATGTGAATCGTGTTGTAGTCATCAAAATCAAGAATCTACATTCTTCCCTTTTTTATGATGACAACACAATAACTAAACAATATAGAATAGTAACTTTAAGCAACATGCTTCTCCTGAACATAACACACATATAGATATGCAAAAAATACAATTAAATTTGCTTTGCTCCCCTAAATAAGATAGAATATGCACACAACAATAATAAGATAAAATTTGCACACAACCAATCATCTTAAAATGTGAACACAACCAATCATCATAAAATGTCTCCCCCTGGCATCAACAAAAAAAAACAAAGTATAACAAAGGGCAATCCAAAGAGAGATCATAAAGTCATACATAAGCATCCAAATATAGTGCATAAAGTCATACATAAACATAAAGAACATAAAGTCATAGTCCAAAGTCAAAGATAAAGTTTTACCAAAAAAACAAAAAAGTAATGCAAAATACAAGACATGCAACATCAATCTTCGTCTTCGTCACTGTCAGGGGCAGAAGTAGGCTGAGGAAATTGCCGAACAAACAACTGACTGAGGTTTGCAATACTAGCCTCTAGAGAATCCTGACGACCCAGAATGAGATCCTGACGGTCCATAATGTAGTTGATAGACGAATAGAGACTTTCAGGATGAGAAAAGCTTGCCCTAGGTGGAATGGAAGACGAACTAGATGCCGAAGAACGAGGTGGAATGGAAGGGGCCAAAGGGATAGGTGGAGCATTACGGGTAGGTGAATGAGGAGTATGGAGCAATTTCATACGGGCAAGACTGACCCGATCAAAAGTTTCAAAATGAGACTCAACACTAGACTCCTGATCTAAATCTACCTTAAAGTGGCTAAAGATATGAGTGGGAATAGCCCCATAAGGTAAGAAAGAGGTGTGAGCTTTGTGGAGACAACAAAAGATAACTTGACTCCAGTTGATATGGATATTCCCAAAAATAGCATAAATAGCCACTTGTAATTCATGCGAAAATTGATCATAGCTCCATGTTTTAGGGATAATATTATACGATAAAATTATTGCAACAAGCTTCGCAATAGGGGTTATGTTCTTATTGGTCATAGGAGGACCTTGAAGCAAATATTGGGGAAGAAATATTTTTGACAAAATGGAAGGATCATCAAGTTCAAGTTCTCCTAAATCCAACCCATCAAAAGGAATTGTAAGAATCTGTCCCAATTTCCTAACACCCAATTGCATAGTCACATTTTTAACAGAGGTAGTGATTTTTATCTCATCACCATCATCATTACTAGCAGCTTTCATATTAGCATAAAACAAATAAATAAGTTGCGAGTAGTAATGGGGTTGATTTACGAGAGATAAAAGATCAAACAATCTACACTGTTGAAACAGTGGAGCAATTGGATATTTATCTAAATCGGGAAAGTTAATAAACCTACCAGGAAAAATAATAAATTGGCAAATGGCAAAATATTTTTCAACTAGTTTTGGATTCCTCAAATATTGAAGGCAATTAGGATGGGTTTGTTCATCTTCAACAGGAGAAGAAGAACTAGATCTTTTGGATTTCGACATAAAGATAATAAAAAAACCTAAAAGACCTAAAGTGATAAGAGAAAAATGTTACCCAACAGCAAAGAGAGAAAAATAAGACCAAATCTGAGAAACTTTGAGCAAAGAAGCAAGCGCTAATCTGTGAACTCCAATCAGCAATCTAATCAGCGAGCTCCAACAACCTAAGCAGTCATCTGGTCTGTGAGGAAGAGGAAGAGTAAAATGGGAAAGTGAATTGGAACTAGGGTTTTTAATAGATAAGATAAAAATTTAAAGGTGGAGATTAAAAGATAGGATTGATTGATGGTGGAGATCAAATGGATAGTAAAAGTAGAGCGGGTTGGGTCTAAGAAGAGCAAAAGAAACCCCAAACAAGTGACGATTCAGATAATATAAAAAAATCTGAACACAGTCGCGACAGTCGACTGGTCAAGATGGAAGTCGACTGAGGCAAGAACAAAATAAGTCCAAAAATAAACAAAGTTTTAAAAAGAATGTATAAGTTATAAAGCATCGTCAGTTGAATGGAAAAGCAAGACAGTCGACTGTTCATTCAATAATTTCAAGAAAGAAAAAAACTTAAGCTAGGTATATGTTGACTAAATCAATACAATAAGTCGACTTAGACAACAAATTTTTAAGAAATATCATGATATGAACAGATTCCTAGTTCTCTTCTAAACTTTATAAAAATGTCTTCTTTCAACGGTTTGGTAAAAATATCCGCTATTTGTTACCGTGGAAATAAACTCCAATAAAATATCTCCTTTTAGAATATGATCACATAAAATATGATATCGAATATCAATATGTTTCGTGCGTGAATGTTGAACCGGAATTTTAGAAAGATTAATGGCACTGGTATTGTCACACATTATAGAAGGTTTTGAAAAAGAAATACCATAATCTAAAAGGGTTTGTTTCATCCATAAGATTTGAGCACAAGCCAAACTTGTAGCAATATATTCAGCTTCTGTGGTAGATAGAGATACAGAATTTTGCTTTTTACTACACCAAGATACTAGGGAATGTCCCAAAAAGTGACAGGTTCCACTAGTACTTTTGCAGTCAGTTTTACTTCCAGCAAAATCAGCATCACTATAAGACAGTAACTGAAAATTATTGGTGCGAGGATAAAATAAATCATATTTAGATATGCCTTTAATATATCTTAAAATCTGTTTCACTGCTTTTAAGTGAGATTCTTTTGGATCAGATAGATATCTAGCACACAAACATACGCTAAATATAATATCTGGTCTACTAGCAGTTATATATAAGAGTGAGCCAATCATATCTCGATAGAGCTTTTGATCGACACTCTTACCTAATTCATCTTTGTCAAGTGTAGTACTAGTAGCCATAGGTGTGGTCTTACTACTAGTGCCATTCATGCAAAATCGTTTGAGTAACTCCTTAGCATATTTTCTTGATTAATAAATATGCCATTTTGAAAATGTTTTATTTGAAGTCCAAGGAAGTAATTAATTGAGTTCACCCATGTGACTCATCTCAAACTCATTTTGCATGGTAGTAGCAAACTCTTGATATAGATTCATGTTAGATGATCCAAAAATTATGTCATCTACATAGATTTACATGATTAATATGTCTGAATTTATTTTTCTAATAAACAATATAGTGTCTACTTTACCAATTTCAAATCATGTTTCTAAAAGAAAAGTTTTTAGACGATCATACCAGGCACGAGGTGCTTGTTTAAGACCATATAAAGCATTTTTTAATTTAAAAACATGGCTAGGGAATTGTTCATGTTCGAAACCTGGTCGTTGCTTAACATAAACATCCTCCTTAATGAAACCGTTTAAGAAAGCACTTTTAACATCCATTTGGAATAGTGTGAAATTCATAAAATATGCAAAAGATAAGAAAATTCTAATTGATTCTAGTTTAGCAACAGGAGCATATGTTTCATCAAAATCAATACCTTCTTCTTGGTTATATTCTTAGGCAACTAGTCTAGCCTTGTTCCTAACAACTTGTCCTGATTCATCTAACTTATTTTTAAATACCCATTTGGTACCAATAATAGTAAGATCAGGGGGTTATGGAACTAAATCTCATACATCATTCCTTACAAATTGGTTAAGTTCATCTTGCACAGCATTCAACCAAAATTCAATCTCACGTGCTTCTTGAATGTTTTTATGTTCAAATCCGATAAAAAAGCAGCATGAGAAATCATATTAAAGTGTGATTGCGTTTAAATGCCGTGTGAGATGTCACCAATAACTAAGTCATGAGGATGATCTCGAACTTCAACAAATGACTGTCATGCCCCGCTTCCCACAAAAATACGGAATATGAGTACATGACATTGGCCCAGAATGACTAACGTCATCCATAAATTATTTATCTGATTAACTCAACAACATAATCAATACAGAACAAATACGCAGGCAATAATAATAATCTTTTGAACAACAGTACTTGGAATGAAGCAATAAAAATATCCAAATACAATAATAATAATCCAACGTCTGGAAACAATAATAAAATTCGGGTCATCCCAAAACAGTAATAATCCAATCCAAAATAATAACAAGTCTCAATACATTAATTTTATTAAAGCAATAAACAATTAGAAAGCAGTAGTCTTCAGAATGGTTGTTCTCCAATTCCAACAGGCAATTCTCTTTCATTGCGCGTATACACTTTATCTAAAAAGAGGAGAAAAATTATCCTTAGAGCAAGTCATGGACAGCAAGTAGAGAAAGCATGGAACAATGGAATAACGGTATAACAATGAATCAATGGATCAATATGAATCATTAACATGGGACAATAATCATGATAATCGATGCAATGGCTATAAACAATGATACAATATTCGGTAACGGTAATCAATGATCAATAACGGTAACACTTAGCCAATATTCGATATCAATAGGAACAATGATGAACAATATACAGTGTTGGTGTGTAATCCTTATGTCTATTAATTATTTTAATCCTAGCTAATGCATGTACTACTGCATTCCATACTACAGGTTCGATGCATACAATCAATTTCGTTTAGACTTAAGTGTTTGATTCTATAGTTCATGTACTGGGTATGATGACGATAACAATATAACACGGGCCAATGTGCAATTTCTTACACAATGACGATATCAATAATAACACGGGCCAAGGTGCAATTTCTTACACAATGACTATATCAATAATAAAACAGGCCATCATCTGAGTACAGTCCCCATATCATCAACTACTCTAGTCAATCCCTTAATCTTGGCTTGTTAATTATTTATCACTGCAACAATACAATATGCAATTTGGGACATGAGGTGAACCATAGTATCAATAGGGGAACAATAGGTTGGGAATATGAAATAGGATAATTAGAATGATGACAATAACCCATTAGGATCATGCAATGCGACATACATACATTAATTCATGCACTAGTATAATATAAGAATAATTAATCTATTAAAACGTGGAATCTGAAATTCTGGATAGCAAGCGCAGTCTGTATAAAAATGCAGTTTCCTGCTGACTCAAAAATCAAAAGTTGAATCCGTCAGAAGATCTGGAAACTAGAATTCCACACGGTTCCAAGCATATTTAAAGTTCAAATTCTGACAATAATAGCTAGGTCAAACACACTGTTCTTTACATATTTTATGTTCAGGCAGAAATTCGATATCTTGTTGTTTTAAATTTTAGAATCAGCAAAAACTCAATATTAAATTCATTAAAAATACTTATTATATTCCTAAACATGTAAATTAAGAATCTGGAAATTTTCAGGGCAAAATTTTATCATTTGATCAGCCTTTTTACTGTTTAAACATGAAGGGTACGAGAATCTGAAAATCTGAAAGTAAAAAACACCGCTGTAGTAAAACAGGCATAACTTTTGCTACAAAACTAGGAATTCAAAAATTCAAGATGTTCTGGAAACTAGAAAGATAATGATACAATTCATATTCAGACAGTATTTCATTTTAAGATCGTTTACTGGTTCGAAAATAGCAGTTAACATTCAGGTCAGCAAGCATATACAGGATTTTGGGTAGTTTTCTTGAAATAAGTTAAGTAAACATGTTGGGTATCCATTCTATTAGTCGATAAACTTCTGAATTAACATGAAGGGTGTCAAAACATGGTAATCTCAATTAAAAAAACATACACACACTAATTTAGCATCAATCAAACATCAATCAATCAATCAAATATGCAACTTAACAATTATCTCTACAATAATTAATTTGTGTGTCCATTATACGGTTAACCCTATAATCAATTCTACATGAATGCATGAAAGATTCAAACTTTAGAGTGAAAAGTGGCACGATGTCAAGAATATTGGGGTTAGCTCGTGTAAACCCTCAATAGACCGAACGAAGAGATGAACAAATGATGATATGATAACGAAGAGATCTACTTGTAAGAGTTTCAACAAAATATGAATTTGATACAATTAGCAATTCAAAAGGACGGTGACTTGCCTGTTAGATGGTGAAAACGAATACCAAGAATAACGAGAAAAGAATCCCGAAGCAACGAACCCACGAACCAACACAATTAAGCATGTGCAATACGCATGCACAAAGCAACAAACAAAAGAGACAGCAACCACAACAGTACAAGAGAGTCAGCAGCAACCAGAGAGGACACGGCAAGGGGCTCGGGGTCTGATATCGTGGCTTGACGGTGGCGCTGCGTCAGGCAGCAAACGGCACGATGGCGAGCAGCGCTTGGTGCTCGTCGATCGAAACTGGGAGGAGTAGGAGTTGGGGTTTGGGTTCTCGGCTGTTGCCGAAAGGGAAAGGGGGAGTTGCTGTGGCGGCACGAACGGGTGTGTGGCGGCGCAAACGGTGGTGAGGCGGAGCTGACTGGAAGGGGGCTGGGTGACGAGGGGTGGCCAGAGGACAGGGAAACAGCCGAGGAAGATGCAGCTACAGTATGGGTTCAGTAGTTTGGGCGGGAAACGATAGGGAGAGAGAGAGAACAGGAGGAGAGAAAGTAGGAGAGAGAGTAGATGGCTAAGGTTTCGAAAATTTTGCAATTTAGGGTTTGCATTAGGGTTGTATTTATAGGGTACATTAGGGTACTGGGTTGGTGAATTAGGGTCCAATAACAGCGGATTTGGGTTAAGAACAAATGAAATTGGGTTTTAGGGTTCAATAAGAGGTAGATCCAAATCAATAGGGTTCGAATAAAAATACCCACAATTAAATAAGAGAACAATAGGATCAACACGAATATCCCGATCAAAGAACGAAGAATTTCATGAACGAGTCTTAATTAAAAATAATCAAGAGCCAAAAATAGAGTATTTTATTCAATATCAAATAAAATATTACAAAAAGGAGGGAAAATGAAAAATAGCGAGAATGGTAGTTACAATGACTTTGGTAAGGTTGGAGTTATCTGTACAGGATCAGTCATCTAATGAACCCATCAGCCGACTGATTCAACACAGGAGTCGACTTATGAAGCCCATCAGTCACTTATCTAGAGTAATTTGCTCAAGTAATTTAACAATGTTATCTAGTGGTGAAGATACAATTTCATCATCTTGAATAGCACTAGATGAAGGTAAAGATTCATCAAATGAGACATGCATAGATTCTTCAATAGTCAATGATGACTTATTGAAAATTCTATAAGCCTTACTCCTATTTGAATTTTCAATGAAGATACCTTCATTAGATCTAGCATCAAATTTATCTAAGTTATCTTTTGTGTTTAATATGAAACACTTACAACTAAATACTTTAAAGTGAGAGACTTAGGGAATACGTTCAAAAAATAACTCAAAACAAGTCTTTTTTAACTTTAGCCAAATTAGTATTCTATCTAAGACATAACATGCTGTAGAAACAGCTTCAGCCCAAAAGTATTTAGGCAAATTACTTTCAACAAGCATGGTACGTGCACATTCTTGCAAAGTCCTATTCTTTCTTTCAACCACTCTATTTTGTGATGAAGCTCTAGGAAATGCAAAAGTATGTGTTATACCATTCTTGTTCTGAAAATGTGTCATTCTCAAATTCTCCACCATGATCACTTCTAATAGTGACTCTGGTTAGAGATTTTTGATTTTGAACACGTTTGCATAAATTTGCAAATTCTTCAAAAGCTTCATTTTTATGTCTTAAGACGAAAACCAATGTAAACCTTGAATAATCATCGACTAAAACAAATACATAACTACTTTTATTTAAGGAAGCGACTCTAGTAGGACCAAATAAATTCATATGGATCAATTCGAGAGGCCTACTAGTAGAAATCATTTTCTTTGTTTTAAAAGTGGATTTTACTTGTTTCCCTAGTTGGCATGCATCACACATTTTATCTTTCTTAAAAGATAATTTTGGCAGTCCTTTAACTAGGTTATTCTTAGAGATTTTAGCGATATTTTTCATGTTTACATGTTCAAATCTTTTATGTCAAAGCCAAGAATCATTGTTCGAGGCAACTAAGCAAAAAACATCCGAAAACTCATTTGTTTTTAAACAAAGTTCATATATGTTATTTTTTCTAATACCTTGAAAAATCACATTTTGCAAAGAAGAATCATAAATTAAGCATGCATCTTTTCCAAACACTATCTTATAACCCTATCACATAATTGACTAATGCTTAACAGGTTATGCTTTAAACCACTAACTAAGAGTATATCTTCAATAATAGGAGTAGTATTCTTACCAACCATGCCTATTCTGATGACTTCTCCTTTGTTATTGTCACCAAAAGTAACAGTTCCTCCATCTATATCTTGAATGGAAGAGAGTATGTTTGCCTGGCAGTCATGTGTTTAGAGCATCCACTGTCAAGTATCCAATGTTCTCTTTTAGGTACCTACAAAATATTATTTGTAAATATGGTACCCTTTTCATTGGGTCCGAGAAAGATTAGTGCTTGGGAAACCAAACCCAAAGTGAGTTTGATTTATCCCCATATGCAGTTTTAAAATTAACAGAATTACAAACATTATTTACAAAAGAATTTATATACAAAATTCTTTCATTTAGACACAGATTAACTGGAACCCAAATATTTTTACACTGTCCAGTCGACTTATTTTTACCATTCAGTCGACTGTTTTGTGACTTCAGTCGACTGGGAGGTGAAACTAGTCGACTTATATGAGGCTGTTGTCTTTTCGAATAAGACTGCATCCTTCTGGATAGGTGACTTATTTAAGGGGCCAGTCGACTAATCTTTTCGGAAAACTTTCCATTTTCATGATTAACAAGAATTTTTGGCTTTTCAAAGAAATCATACAACTTATTCTTTACACTAGAAGTAGAATAAAGATTATTATCACTAGTGTTATTAGAAGAATCACCTTTTTCAAGAATTTTTTGAAAACCAAGTCCAAATCTTTTATTAGACTGAACTTGATTTTGAAGAAATTTATTGAAATTCTCTTTTCCCTTTTTGAACTTAGATACATTCTTAGATATCTTTTCATAATTCTTTTTTAGAGATATAAGATCTATATGCAAGTTGAAAATACGAGAAGTTAAAGACTTGACTTCAACTTGTAAATCTAGGTTTTCTTGAAAAAGAGTTTAATTAACTTTCTCTAGATTCTTACCTTTTATTTTCTCCTTTTTTTAATTCTTGAAAATTTTCATTAAAAGCTTCTAACAAATCACTAGAATCTATACTATCACTTACATCGCTTTGATTTGCCATGAAGCACGCGTTTGCAACTTCATTAGATTCCTTATTTTCTTCTTCCGAAGATGAATCACTTTCATCCCACGTTTCTTCATAGACCTTCTTGTTTTTCATGTACTGGTTCTTGATAAATTTGTCCTTCTTTAGGTTTGAGGCTTTTCCTTTAGACTTTGCATTCTCCAATGGACAGTCCTTCTTCATATGACCTATCTTATTGCATTTGAAATAAGTAGAAAGTTCATTAGTATCCTTTAATCTTGAATTAAATTTACCTTTGCAAAGGAATTTTTTGAATTTCCTTGTGAACATAGCCATTTCTTCTTCATCATCTTCATCATCTTCATCATTTTCTGATTCAGAAGTAGCCTTAAAAGCACGAGTTTTCTTCTTAGCTTGTTGCAGTTATAAGTTCTTCTTGCGCTTCTCCAATTGTTCTTCATAAGCCATTAGATTTCTAACAAGATTTCAAGCAAAAGTTGTGTTAAATCATTGACTCCTTCAATTGTAGTAGTCTTCTTTTCCAATTCAAGGGTAAGAGCGCGAAGAACCTTTCTCACCATCTCCGCTTGAGTATATGTTTTGCCAAGAGCCACAAGGGAGTTTATGATGTTGGTAAATCTGGTTATCATCTCTGATACACTTTCATTCTCCTTCATTCGAAACATCTCGAACCTGTGAATAAGAACAGAAATTTTAGATTCCTTGACCTTATTTGTGCCTTCATGTATTACCTCAAGAGTATGCCATATTTGGAATGTCGTTGTTGCGGTTGACACACGGTTGAATTCTTCTTTGGTAAGTGCACAAAAGAGGGCATTCATCGTCTTTGCATTCTTCATGATATTACTCTTCATATCGTCATTCCATTGAGCATAGGAAAGAGCAGGCCATGTTCCAAATCTCATAGTTGAAGGATTGTAAGTAAACCTTCATTCTACATTTCTAGTAGTTGTAGTTTGTTCCATCAAAGAGAGGCGGCCTTTGTGTAGATTGACCTTTGTGGTATTGATTTGCATTTGAATAAGAAGTATATGCCATTGCGATTAACCAGGCTCTGATACCAAGTGTTGGATCCTGTATGCAAGGCAATAACACTAGGGGGTGAATAGTGTTATTAAAAATTATTCAACTTGAAACACATGTTAAGTCGACTGGGACAAAAAAACTAGTCGACTGAATCGACAGATAAAAAGAGACTTGATCAACTTGAAGAACACCGAGTCTGTAAGTCGACTTAATAGGACTACCAGTCGACTGATCAGACATAGACAAAAATAAAATGCAGCGAAGTTAAATTTACAAGTTAGAAAGATCAAACCACAGAGAATTAGCATTGCTTACACAGCGATATATCCTGGTTCGGTCCTCCCGACCTACGTCCAGTCCCCAAGCAACCCACTCGAAATTTTTCACTATTCTTGATAAGATTTACAAGAATACTCTACGACCTTTGGCAACAACTATACCAAACCCGTAGACCTCTCTCACCACTAAAGAGAGCAAAACCCCACTCTATGACCTAGAGTGAGCACTGACTCTACACCAAGAGCCCTTCTCTCCAACCGAGAGGACCACTCTCACAATCCGAGAGTGAACAACAAAGAAATCGAAAATTTACAACACCTAGAGCCTTGATTTTAAAATGTGCTTTTTGTATTGAGACTATAGGTCAACTTCTAATTGCGGTCTTAAACTTAATCGTTGTTATACAGGACTGAGATTAGAGTACCAAGTCTAAGAGAGTGAGAGTTCTTTGAAAACTTTGAGTTCCTTTTCACAAACACTTAAACAAAAGCAAAAACTCGTTTTATGCAATAGGTAACATTTTCCAAGTGAAATCTGGACTCTATTTATAGAGTAGACACTCTATAGTCATTGGAAAACAGTTAACCAACTGCCATCAAACGGCAGAAAAGATTTGAATTCGAAAATCAAATTTAAATACTCAAAAAACTATCAAAGCTGCTCGAACAGTCGACTGGGTTGCCAAAGGAGTCGATTGGTCAGAGCTTGAGTAAGTTTAGATTGTTTCGTACTGGAACAGTCGACTGCTTAGCAACGTAAATCGACTGGTACTTGACAGATGAACTCATACAAGCTTGAATTTGACATTTTTGATTTTTAATAAACATTATTTTAGTCCTAGGGGATGTGTGTGTGTGTGCATCAAGGCTATTACAAGACTTCTAAGCAAACATATCAAAGATTACAATTTTGTACATCAATTTACATAGACACTCTTTTGTTCTTGAGCTACTCACTTTGAAAATGTTTTGAAGCTTTGGGTGACACTTGTCTTGTAGCTTGAACTTGCACCTTGAAAGCTTTGGGTTCACACTGTAAGAGACATGTTAAATAGAACATATGTGTATCGTGTGTAGTCATCAAAATCAAGAATCTACATAGACAATGTCAAGAACAAGTTGTAGATCAATCAAAAGAGAAAATAAAGGCTGAAATAAACGGAACGAATCTCAAGAAAACAACAACAAAAAGCAATAAACACAATCCAAAAATAAAATAAATAATTCAGAATTTATTAAAATATAATAAAAATACCAAAGTGAGCAATAAGGGTTACACCGAGCAAGTGTAACGAGTTCGGTTTGCCATTCGAGTGCTCCGAAAACTAGTCGTCATTACTGTTCGGAGTCCACTCACGGATCATAGGACCACTTTAGCCCCCTGCCCCTGAGAAAGTATGTGGAGCCTGGTTCGCCATTCGAGCCTCCTAAAATAACCCGAATAAGTGTAGAGTACATTCATGGTTCATAGAACCGCTCTAGCCACATGCTCATGAGCAAATGTACGGGGTTCGGTTTGCCATTCGAGTGTTCCCAAAATTTGTCATCACTATTGTTCAGAGTCCACTCATGGTTCATAGAGCGGCATCACCCATTTGCTTCTGAGCAAGTGTATGATGTTTGGCTCGCCGTTCGAGTGCTCCTGAAACAACACAGATAAGTGTGGAGTCCATTCATGGTTCATAAAACCACTCTAGCCACATGCTCCCGAGCAAATGTACGTGGTTCGGTTCGCCATTTGAGTGCTCTCAAAACTCATCGTCACCATCGTTCGGAGTGCACTCATGGTTCATAGAGCCACTTCACCCGTTTGCCCCCGACGAAGTGTACGAAGTTTGGCTCGCTATTTGAGTGATCCTGAAACAACCTAGATAAATGCGGAGTCCATTCATGGTTCATAGAACCGCTACAGCCACATGCCCCCAAGCAAGGGAAGGAGGTTTGGTTCTTCATTTGAGTGCTCCCAAAACTCGTCGTCACTATTGTTTGAAGTCCACTCACAGTTCATAGAGCCACTTTAGACACTTGCCCCAGAGCAAGTACGCAAAGTTTGACTCGCCATTCGAGTGCTCCTGAAACAACCATAAGCTCAAAAAGACACAATTCACAGAGACAGTGCTCAAAACACTTAGGGAAATCTTATTTCATAAGAACAATCAGATTACAAGTTTATTGAGAAACAAGTCTCTGCAAGATTACAAATTATTATTCAGCATCATGTTTACTTTTTCGTGGCAAAGGGATGTTCCTTTTAAGGGACACACGCGGTCTGCAGTTTCCAATGGGCACCCGAGAACTACTCTGTTCGCTCAAACCATCTAAAGGGATATTTAAACCCGTGGATCGAGTTGTGCCTTCAGGACCAATTGCTCGTGCTGCCCCTCCAACCAACGCCCCGCTAGACGAACCGGCCACTCCGCTTTGGGTGTCTCCCGGGTTCCGTGTAACTCCAGGAAAACGTAAGGCCAGTTCATGAAATGATCTCACCTAATCATGTTCTTCACACAAGAAAGAAGTGCTCCTAACATTACGACCCTCGAGAAGTCGTTTCAACTGATGAATCTCCACTTCTTGTTCAACAAGACTCTCTTTGATAGAATCATCATTCATTTTAAATTTCAAACGAGGCACATTAGCATACGTCGAACCACCTGGTCTAGTTCCCACCGAAAATTTGAGGATTGTTCTCCTAAGATGAACCGCTTCTATGCTCCTCTCAAACACTACGTTCTTCAGCTCGTCTCTTTCGGTGGTAGCCGCAAGTAAAGTGCGACGAAGGACTTTGAGCTACGAGGATTTTCCAGTGGTCGCTTCTCCCGAAGGGTGATCTTCCACACCAACTAAAGGTGCCACTTGCAGGATCTCATCGTTATGTGTCACTTCTATATCTCTTTAGGACAACACTCTTCTCATATGGCCAAGCTCCGCTTCTGCTTTAGAAAACCTCTTCTGTGAACAAGTAAGTCCTAACTCTGTCACCTAGAGCTTGGTATGGAGGTGGGCAACCTCGCGGTCGCGAAGATCATATGCATCTTGCACAACAACCTGCTGACAAAAAGAATGATAAATCACTCTAATGGAAATAACCAAAGTCACATGATACACAAAAGTTCAAGAAGCTCAAATGCCACACAAGATGCAAACGACTAAAAGAAATTTCATTGCAATGAAAAGATAAAACAAGTTTTGGACATTCTGCTATTAGGCATCAATACAAGAGCAAAAACAAAATAAAGCAAACTAGCTCGGAAAGGAGTCAATGGTCCACCTTAGCTGACTGATCTGCGGGAGGAGTAAGCTCACGACCGATTTCCTCAACCGCCCCTGGAGCTACTTGTAACGCCCCGAATCCCAAATCACTGAATTCGAGATGTTCTACAGGATCTTTTCACTTTCTTTAGTACAATTTTACAGGGAAATTTAAACTTTTCTTTTTACATCAGAGTTTACATCATATTACATTTACATTTGCACAGCGGAAGCAAAATTTACAACATTAAACAAATGTACAACAACATGGTAAGATCTTTATGCAGCCATTCCTCTTTAAACATGCAATTTATCCTGCATACAAACTGTGGGTACGTCAGTTTATTCAACCGACGATAATTATACATGGTCATCCTCTCTATGCCAGAAACAGTATAACGAATCTCATTTCTTAACAAATCACAAACTTGTTCATAATCAGAATATAAATCAAAAGGGAACTCTTAATGATGTCGTGTCGTGATAGTGCACTTAATCCTTAATGCAATTATTTAATTTACATGACACTAATGCGCACTTGTTCGAATTCTATGCATCCCATACTACATAGGTCCGAGGGCAAGCCTCTTAATCGTTCTTCATTTTTGTAGGGTTCAATCCCTCGCCATGATTTACTCTACTTCTGTAATTACGGTGAGTATCCTAAATGGTCTATGAGTACAAGCTCGTGCACTGGACCCTGGAGGGGAACCCCACGCCATGTCTTGACTCATCAAGTATGCATTCTGTGGCAATTCAAGCCTCCTCCCTGAACAGGATCCTCTTGCAGTCACCAAACATCCCACAAGCGTGACTAGAGTCCGATCATTCTGAGTTGCGCCCGTGCCATGTCTTGACTCATCAAGCATGCATTCTGCGGCTCACACACCCGCACCGTAAACTTTAGTTCTCATACTTATGTTTTTCTCTCACTTTCATCACCTCCTCACTATGTACTAAAATCATTAGAATCATGAATAAAAATCAAAGCTCTAGAGTTAGCCTCTCCACCAAACCGGACTTATCATTTCATTTATACATGACCAACCTTGGTCTTCTTTTCAATATCCTTTCATTTCACTGCCGGGGGAGACTTAGCTACTCTTTTGGTTCAATTTCCAATTCACAATTTCCAATTGAGCACTCTCAGCTCATAATTCATTTTAGAGTCTCACAGACTTTCTTATCATGATCTTAACCTTTCATGTTCATTTAATTCTCAATTCCCATCTATGATTCATTTTACATAAACCCATACAGTCATAAAAAGAGTTCTTAGACTTCAATCATAAAGTTCACAACTTCCAACAGCAATAAAAAATGAAATCTCATACATATCAAAGTCCACTCTGTACAGTCGACTTGGAAGGACACCAGTCGACTCATACAGTCAATACAGGTTCATCATAAATACTCGGGAGAGTCGACTGCTGCACACGGCCAGTCGGCTGTCCCGCAACTTTTCATGTTCACATTGTCATCCACATGACAGTCGACTGTTCATCCACCAGTCGTCTGTCCTGGGATCTTTTAATAGCACACTTCTATGTTCAGCTCAGTCGACTGGCTACACGCACTAAGTCGACTGGACAGTTTCATAATTCAAAAACAGAAATTATCTTTTCAACCGTTCTCACATGCACTTTCATCACAGCATACATACATTCATATTTCATACACACCACACTTCTTGCTTGTTCAGTAACATCGTAGCATGGAATTTCAAGTTACTAATATGGTCTTTTCTTTAAGGAAAATACTTTAAACATGCATTTACACTTATTCATAACTTTCTTACGAAGATGAAGATATAATTCTCAAATCATTACACTAGGTCAACATAATGGAATATCTCATTTCATGAAATTGCCGATTAATCATAATTAAATCGATGCACCAGTCGGCTGAACACATTGTCAGTCGACTGCACTGACCGTTCTTAGTTTTGTTAATCATCGCTAGTTCTTTTCATCCATTTACCTTCCCTCCATCATATGAGTCATAGGGAAAATATAAACTTAGTAATCACACTATTACGTCTATTTGCATACAGGTTTATTACCACATCATGAAAATAATTGTCTCGTACCAGTCGACTGGTTCATGCGACAGTCGACTGTACCGACTCTTTTGTTCTTATTATCAACAACATGCTCAGGCAATTTCTAATACATTGAATTTACTTTTCATAACATGGTAGCAATTATAATAATCATGGTATAACTCCTACATTAGAAGTCCTGAGAAACACCCACCTTATTTGAAGAAATAAACGAAATCCAGCAAAAGCTCCTTAGTGTAGTGAGCGACTCCTCGCTCCTTTGCTCCACACCGAACCCTTCAGAAAGCTACTCGGCCTCCACAGAAAAGCTCCCACACACAACTCACAGAATGCCTCTCTTACAATAATAATTTTAATGTAAAAGAGATAGGGAATGAGAGGGGTATTTATACTAGAAAATAAGTGGAATGGAGGGCTAGGATTCATTAGATGGTTATAGGATCAAAGTCTAGGATTGACTAGGGGGTTGTAAAAACTACCCACACCTCACAAGTAACCGCCCATGATCTAAGTCCACTACTCCACCCAACCGGCCAAAAATTGTGCCTTGTGCACGTGTACATTGAGTGCACGTGCACACACAAACCACCCTACAAAATTTGTACATACAAAAAATAAGTTCTTTAAAGGGAAATGTTACACATACAAGTTGTAGAAAATAAAAGATTAATTTCATGGGCTTAAAATCAATTGGGCCAAAATAATTATTTTGTAGAAGAGATAAATAAATTAATACTTGGGCTTTTAGGGAAAATCCTTTATAAAAACAATGCTCTTACTCATCATGTTGAAAATAATAGCCAAAATATAACACATGCATACCAAAAAATAAATAATCTTTCATATATTTGGAAAAATCAGGGTATTACATCACTCCCTCCTTAGAATAGTTCCATCCCCGGAACTACAGTCAAGAGCGAGAAAGCAGAAAATACAACACAACAACAACAACAGACAAGAGATACAAAGATACAAAGATACAATCAAGCAAAAAGCTCAGGATAGTCCTTCAACATCCTCTCCTCAGATTCCCAAGTAGCCTCTTCAACCAAGTGGTTTCTCCAGACTACTTTGACCATCGGTATCGTCTTATTCCTCAAGACTTTCTCCCTACGGTCAACAATCTCGACAGGAGTCTCGATGTAATTCAGGTCTAACTGCAAACCTTCCGGCACTTCAGGCAAATGATGACTCGGATCTGGAATATAACCTCTCAGCATAGACACATGGAAGACATTGTGTACCTGAGACAACTCTCCCGATAATTCAAGCCGGTAAGCAGTTTTTCCGATCCTTTTCAATATCTTATATGGGCCTATAAACCTCGGGGCTAGCTTCCCACCTTTGCCAAATCGAATCACACCTTTACTGGGCGATACCTTCAAAAAGACGAAGTCACCAACCTCAAACTCAAGGTCCCTTCTCCGGTTGTCTGCATAGCTCTTCTGCCTGCTCTGAGCTTCCACCAACCTTTTCCTGATCAGATCAATCTTCTCAGAAGTCAGTTGTACAAGCTCAGGACCAAATAACTGACGCTCCCCAACTTCATACCAACAAACAGGAGTCCTGCACTTCCTGCCATACAAAGCTTCATACGGCGCCATCCCAATGCTAGCATGAAAACTGTTGTTGTAGGCAAACTCTACCAAAGGTAAATGCCTTTCCCAACTGCCTCCGAAGTCTAGTATACAACACCGAAGCATATCCTCAAGAATACGGTTGACTCTCTCGGTCTGCCCATCGGTTTGCGGATGAAAAGCAGTGCTGAAATCTGTCTTGGTACCCAAAGCTGCCTGAAGACTCCTCCAGAAATGCGAGGTAAACCGCGCATCTCGATCAGACACAATAGTTGAGGGAACACCATGAAGTCTGACAATCTCGCCAACATACATCTCAGCCAACTTGTCCATCGAAGCAGTGAGTTTCGTCGCCAAAAAGTGAGCGGACTTGGTCAGTCGATCGACTATAACCCAAATCGCATCATTGCCTTTGGGACTCTTAGGCAATCCCGTAATGAAATCCATACTGATGTTATCCCACTTCCATTCCGAAATAGGTAACGGCTGTAATAGACCTCCGGATCTCTGATTTTCGGCTTTGACTTGCTGACAAACCTCACACTTCGCGACAAAATTAGCCACATCCCGCTTCAAACCTGACCACCAGAAATGCTGTTTGATGTCTTTGTACATCTTAGTACTCCCAGGATGTACCGACAAAAGAGTAGCATGCGCCTCCTGAAGAATTCTCTCTTTCAGGTCCGCCTGATTTGGAACACACAGCCTATCTCCGAACCACAGCACTCCATCCCTGGTTTGAAATCCGGGTAACTTGCCAGCACCAACCTGCTCCTTCATCCCCAAAACATCAGCATCAACCTCCTGACTTGCAATGATCTTTGCATTCAAAGTAGGCTGAAGCCTCAACTGAGCCAAAGATGCTTCCAATCCTTGCAAGAAAACTTCAATACCTGCTCAGTGCAACTCCTCAATCAAATGCCTCTGAGTTGTAATCAAACTGGCCAAACTGCTCTTGCGGCTAAGTGCATCAGCAACAACATTAGCCTTTTCAGGATGATACTTGATCTCAGGTCGCATATCCTTGAGCACTTCCAACCATCTCCGCTGCCTCAGATTCAGATCCCTCTGCTGATATATATACTTCAAGCTCTTGTGATCTGTGTACATATTCAACTTCTCACCGTACACATAGTGCCTCCATTGCTTCAAAGCAAAGATAATCGCCGCCAACTCCAGATCATGAGTCGGGTAATTCTTCTCATGCGGTCGTAGTTGCCTAGACCCATAAGCGATTACTCTACCTTCTTGCATTAAGACACAACCAAGCCCCCGATGTGAAGCATCGCTATAAACATCATACTCAACACCTGCTCTAGGCAAAGCCAAAATAGGTGCAGTAGTCAGCCTATCTTTCAACTCCTGAAAGCTCGCCTCACATTGCTCAGTCCACTTGAAACTCACATTCTTCTTGGTCAGTCCAGTAAGTGGTACAGCTATCTGAGCATAACCTTGAATGAATCTCCTATAGTATCCAGTCATCCCAAGAAAACTTCTGACTTCCTTCACTGTAGTAGGCCTAGCCCAATCTCTCACTGCCTCTATCTTCTGAGGGTCAGTTGCCACTCCCTCCTTAGAAAGGATGTGACCTAGGAATGCCACTTCAGATTTTCAGAAATCACACTTGGATAACTTGGCATACAACTTCTGCTCTTTCAACTTCTGCAAAACTACTGCCAGATGCTCGGTGTGCTCCTCCTCTGACTTGGAGTACACGAGAATATCGTCGATAAACATTACGACGAAAGAATCAATAAACGGCCTCAGAACTCTGTTCATCAAGTCCATGAAGATTGCGGGTGCATTCGTCACTCCGAACGGCATAACTAAGAATTCGTAATGCCCATGCCGAGTTCTAAATACAGTTTTGTGCACATCTTCAGCTTTCACTCGCACTTGGTGATATCCTGATCGAAGATCTATTTTGGAGAATACACCTGCTCCTTGTAGACGATCGAACAAGTCATCAATTCGAGAAATCGGATACTTATTCTGAACAATGACCTTATTCAGCTCTCGGTAATCGATACACATCCTCATCGATCCATCCTTCTTCTTTACCAAAAGCACTGGTGCTCCCCAAGGTGACGCACTAGGTTGAATAAAGCCTTTCTCCAACAGTTCCCCAATCTGCCGTTTCACCTCATCCTGTTCCACTGGAGCCATCCTATGCGGTGCCTTAGAAATGGGTGCACTTCCCGGTTGAACAGTGATGCTGAACTCTACATCACGATGCGGAGGTAACCCAGGAAAATCTTCCAAGAACACAGTCGGATAGTCCCGAACCACAGGAATCCCTTGCACTTCCACAGGAGTCTCTTCCTTGCGGATAGTTGCCACCAGCTTAGAACACTTCTGCTTCCCTTGGAAAGTGACTTCAGGTCCACCTGGAGCCTTCACTGTTACTGTTTTGGTCTTACACTCGATGCTTGCACTGTACACCGACATCCAATCAATGCCAATGATAACATCGACTCCCAAGATAGTCAGCTCGATCAGATCAATGCCAAAGATTTGATCTCCAATCATTATCTCGCAATCAGCATAATACCGATCAGTGGTTAAAGTTTCCCCTGACGGAGTGGCTACTGCTAAGATCTTGCCTGGAAAAATCTTCGGTTCAACTCCCAACACTTTAGCAAATTTTGGAGACACAAAAGTATGAGAGGATCCAGTATTGAACAATACAACAGCTTTCTTTCCATTAAGATAGAGTTCGCCTGTTACATAATACACACCATTACATAACAGTTTCACAATATAAATGGGAAGAAGAAATGACAAAACCACTAAACACCAGCCCTCGTACCAGAGATGACCTGATCTGCCTCATCAGCATCAGCTTCCGTCAAGGCAAATACTCGCCCTGATTGGTACGGCCTCTTCCCAGCCTGCTGCGTTGGTGCGTTGCTATTACCATTCCGTAGTTTGGGACATTGAGATCGGAAATGTCCCGTTTCACCACAGCTGAAGCAAGTCACCGCAGAAGGTCTCACCACATTATTTTCAGGTCCTCCAGCCACACCAATAGCATTCGCCCCTGTCGGTTTGAACCTCTGTGCAGATGGTTGTCCCTTGAAACTCCCAGAATGTGCAGGCCTCTTACCAGTCTGCCAGTTGTTCCTCCGGTTCTGAACAATATGGAACTGCTCTATATCTGCCTCCGTTGCTGCCGCCCTCTTCACCAGCTTGTCAAATCGCCTGATACCAAGGGGTATCATCCGAGATCTCAAGCTTGGCCTCAACCCATGCTCGAATTTGCGAGCCTTCTTCGCCTCATCTATCACCAGTTCTGGAGCATACCTAGAGAGCTGAGTAAACTTAGTCTCATACTCCCTCACTGACATGCTGCCTTGCTGAAGTGACAAAAATTCCATTGCCTTCTTCTCCTGGACGTCGGAGGGGAAATAGTGGCTGCGGAATTCTTCCAGAAATTCCTCCCAGCTGAGCAACAAGCCTCCCATGGTCCTCTTCATCGACTGCCACCAAACAGCCGCATCCTTCTCCAACTGCAAAGTCACCAACTTGACCTTGCTGCCCTCCGGTGTCTCCAACACCTCGAAGATCGTCTCCACTTGCCGAATCCAGTTGTCAACCGCATCTGGGTCTGACTTTCCCTCGAATACTGGTGGTTTCATTCTCTTGAACGATTCCACTAGCTTAATTGCCTCAGGTACTGGATTCACCGGCTCCCTTCCTTGGTTCCCAGCTACTGCATTCAGCGTCTGGTAAACCCTTGCAAGTTCGGTCTCCAGGTCCAACCCTTCACCATTCCCAGCCCCTCTTCTCGACATATTCTGATGCAAAAGACCCATTAAATTCGAAGTATAAGACAAGAATTTAAACCAACTTGCATTTTATTGAATTCCAAAGTTTATACATTCGAATTAAAAACATTTTTGACATCAGAAATGAAGGAAATAGAAGCAACAACAATCTAACTCCTACGGGTCCTCTTCGCTGCTCGAAGTTCTTCCCGCAGTTCATCCACTTCATCTTTCAGCACATCCGTCAGGTTCTTTCTCTTTTCAAGTTCCCACACCCGATGACTGAGAACAGAGAAATCGTCCTTCCGCTGCGCCAACTGAGCTTCCAAAACTCCAACTCTCTCCTTCAGGATTTTCACTTGCCTCTGAAGAGAAGCCACAGTGCCACTCAGAGCTGGTCCCTCTTCTTCATCGGAAGAAGAATCGTGAGATGAATCTGGAGGTGGGGTAATCTCTCGAGATTCAGGCCACTCCTCATCATCAGAATCTGCTTGCCCAGGGTGATACTCATCCTCAGAATCAGCCTGTCTAGGATGGTACTCTTCCTCAATGATATGCCAGTCGTCGCCTCCAGCAGGGTCGAAGTGATCAGCCATCTTAGAATAGAGAGGAAGAAGCATAAATCATAGAGCAACACAAATGTAAGTCACTTACATTTAAATCTCTAGACTCAAACACACACTCTAATGTCCACATCTAGGGTGTCGTTCCTTATAAATTTGTACAAGTGTGAAAGCGTAGAAAGCGTGGCTCTGATACCACTCTGTAACGCCCCGAATCCCAAATCACTGAATTCGATATGTTCTACAGGATCTTTTCACTTTCTTTAGTAAAATTTTACAGGGAAATTTAAAGTTTTCTTTTTACATCAGAGTTTACATCATATTACATTTACATTTGCACAGCGGAAGCAAAATTTACAACATTAAACAAATGTACAACAACATGGTAAGATCTTTATGCAGCCATTTCTCTTTAAACATGCAATTTATCCTGCATACAAACTGTGGGCACGTCAGTTTATTCAACTGACGATAATTATACATGGCCATCCTCTCTATGCCAGAAACAGTATAACGAATCTCATTTCTTAACAAATCACAAACTTGTTCATAATCAGAATATAAATCAAAAGGGAACTCTTAATGATGTCTTGTCGTGATAGTGCACTTAATCCTTAATGCAATTATTTAATTTACATGACACTAATGCGCACTTGTTCGAATTCTATGCTACCCATACTACATAGGTCCGAGGGCAAGCCTCTTAATCGTTCTTCATTTTTGTAGGGTTCAATCCCTCGCCATGATTTACTCTACTTCTGTAATTACGATGAGTATCCTAAATGGTCTATGAGTACAAGCTCGTGCACTGGACCCTGGAGGGGAACCCCACGCCATGTCTTGACTCATCAAGCATGCATTCTGTGACAATTCAAGCCTCCTCCCTGAACAGGATCCTCTTGCAGTCACCAAACATCCCACAAGCGTGACTAGAGTCCGATCAATCTGAGTTGCGCCCGTGCCATGTCTTGACTCATCAAGCATGCATTCTGCGGCTCACACACCCGCACCGTAAACTTTAGTTCTCATACTTATGTTTTTCTCTCACTTTCATCACCTCCTCACTATGTACTAAAATCATTAGAATCATGAATAAAAATCAAAGCTCTAGAGTTAGCCTCTCCACCAAACCGGACTTATCATTTCATTTATACATGACCAACCTTGGTCTTCTTTTCAATATCCTTTCATTTCACTGCCGGGGGAGACTTAGCTACTCTTTTGGTTCAATTTCCAATTCACAATTTCCAATTGAGCACTCTCAGCTCATAATTCATTTTAGAGTCTCACAGACTTTCTTATCATGATCTTAACCTTTCATGTTCATTTAATTCTCAATTCCCATCTATGATTCATTTTACATAAACCCATACAGTCATAAAAAGAGTTCTTAGACTTCAATCATAAAGTTCACAACTTCCAACAGCAATAAAAAATGAAATCTCATACATATCAAAGTCCACTCTGTACAGTCGACTTGGAAGGACACCAGTCGACTCATACAGTCAATACAGGTTCATCATAAATACTCGGGAGAGTCGACTGCTGCACACGGCCAGTCGGCTGTCCCGCAACTTTTCATGTTCACATTGTCATCCACATGACAGTCGACTGTTCATCCACCAGTCGTCTGTCCTGGGATCTTTTAATAGCACACTTCTATGTTCAGCTCAGTCGACTGGCTACACGCACTAAGTCGACTGGACAGTTTCATAATTCAAAAACAGAAATTATCTTTTCAACCGTTCTCACATGCACTTTCATCACAGCATACATACATTCATATTTCATACACACCACACTTCTTGCTTGTTCAGTAACATCGTAGCATGGAATTTCAAGTTACTAATATGGTCTTTTCTTTAAGGAAAATACTTTAAACATGCATTTACACTTATTCATAACTTTCTTACGAAGATGAAGATATAATTCTCAAATCATTACACTAGGTCAACATAATGGAATATCTCATTTCATGAAATTGCCAATTAATCATAATTAAATCGATGCACCAATCGGCTGAACACATTGTCAGTCGACTGCACTGACCGTTCTTAGTTTTGTTAATCATCGCTAGTTCTTTTCATCCATTTACCTTCCCTCCATCATATGTGTCATAGGGAAAATATAAACTTAGTAATCACACTATTACATCTATTTGCATACAGGTTTATTACCACATCATGAAAATAATTGTCTCGTACCAGTCGACTGGTTCATGCGACAGTCGACTGTACCGACTCTTTTGTTCTTATTATCAACAACATGCTCAGGCAATTTCTAATACATTGAATTTACTTTTCATAATATGGTAGCAATTATAATAATCATGGTATAACTCCTACATTAGAAGTCCTGAGAAACACCCACCTTATTTGAAGAAATAAACGAAATCCAGCAAAAGCTCCTTAGTGTAGTGAGCGACTCCTCGCTCCTTTGCTCCACACCGAACCCTTCAGAAAGCTACTCGGCCTCCACAGAAAAGCTCCCACACACAACTCACAGAATGCCTCTTATAATAATAATTTTAATGTAAAAGAGATAGGGAATGAGAGGGGTATTTATACTAGAAAATAAGTGGAATGGAGGGCTAGGATTCATTAGATGGTTATAGGATCAAAGGCTAGGATTGACTAGGGGTTGTAAAAACTACCCACACCTCACAAGTAACCGCCCATGATCTAAGTCCACTACTCCACCCAACCGGCCAAAAATTGTGCCTTGTGCACGTGTACATTGAGTGCACGTGCACACACAAACCACCCTACAAAATTTGTACATACAAAAAATAAGTTCTTTAAAGGGAAATGTTACACATACAAGTTGTAGAAAATAAAAGATTAATTTCATGGGCTTAAAATCAGTTGGGCCAAAATAATTATTTTTTAGAAGAGATAAATAAATTAATACTTGGGCTTTTAGGGAAAATCCTTTATAAAAACAATGCTCTTACTCATCATGTTGAAAATAATAGCCAAAATATTACACATGCATACCAAAAAATAAATAATCTTTCATATATTTGGAAAAATCAGGGTATTACACTACTACCAAAGCGGTCAAGGGATCCACTACAACGTCCTGCTCCTGCTCCTGCTCTTCTTCTCCCTTGTCCTCTTCCTCGTCATCGTCGTCAGGAACGGGATCATACAAAGAGTACCCTGAATGGTCGAAGCTAGGAACCCATGCTCTAATGTACCGAAGAGCCATGCCATATGCCTTCTCCATGGTAGGGCCAGGTACCCCTCGGCTTGGTCCTTCGCCGCCTTCACCACATCCTCTCTCTCGTTTGCAACATCCTCCCTCTCCCTGGCTGCCTGCTCCCTCTCTCAAGCCGCCTGCTCATTCTCTTGAGCCAATTGCTCATTCGCCTTTGCCAATGCAGACTCTAGCAACTCGATCTGCATCGCCTGCGTCTCCACTAGATGCTTCGCCTCCTCCAACTCCTTGGCGATCTTTGCCCGTTCCGCTTTGTCCCTTTCACTCGCTGCCTTCAGTTCCTTCTCCTGCTTGGCCATTTGTTTCAATAAGTGGATGAAGTGGCAATTGATCTGCAAGAAGAAAAATATTTGAAGTTACGAAGGGGAAAACAATTCTATCGCTTTATAAAGAATCAAGTGCCAAAAAAATTAGAATAATAAAAGCTTACCGCCATGTTAGCTCTAGCTATATCCAAGGCATCGTCGCCCACTAACCCCGCAGCCATCACCGCTTTGTCCATCGAGGTCGAAAGGTGATGGACTTCCTGCATACAAGTAGCTGAGTCACCAAGGAACCCATCATGCTTCATCACTCGCCAATCTAGGACAAAGAGCTTCTTATTCTCCTCCGTAAGAATCGCCTCTGCTGCCGTGGTGAAGGGAGGAGCCTCGAGTGCAAGTGCAGCACCCAAAGTGAATCTCCCAGCAGAGGAAGAGGGCGAGGCAGTGGGTGGAGACTCTAAATTCACCACCGGGGAGGCGCTCGCAAGGCCCCTCACAATCTTCGCCACCGAAGACTTGGTGGTAGTTCTCTTCCTCTTCTTCTCTTCGGGGGCCTTGCCACTAAGCCCCGCATGCATTGAGATAATCGCGTCAAAGTCCATACCAGCAGCTCCTGTCAAACAAGACACAAGGTGATTAGAAGATACTGGAAAAGAAAAAATAACTGCAAAAGCAAAAGTAAAGTGCAAAGAAAAAATCAAAGATGCGTACTAGAGTTAATCAGACTGAGACCCCCCTGAAGAGAAACTCCTCTATTACTTCTTTCCAACCCAAAGTAGGCTAATCTAAAAGTATTCCAACCATTACTTCCTCCTCCGGACTCAAGATGGGGACGACCTTCACTCTCTTTGGCACTTCCTCTATCCATCCAGTGGATATCACCCACGGCTCGTGACTTCGAACAAGGAAGTATTTGTTCCTCTAGTGCTTGATCGAGTCGAGGTTGTCGATCAGCTTCACCCCCAAATGAGGAGTAAGATAGTATATAAAATCCAACCTATTCTTTTGATAAATCTTGTAGAGCCTCTTCAAGACATTCAGTCGCGCTCAATCCCCACTGCCTGGCAGTGTAGCACGAAGATGTTTACATGTGTCCACATGTTCGGCATATACTGGATAGGACTCAAAGAATACCACCAAATAACTTCGATTGCAAAAGGAGGAAGAGGAAGACGGAGTCCTATAAGAAAGGCATCAAATGGGAAGAAGCAAGTGTCGGGAGAAGTCGGCGAACACGCTCTAACACCGGGGCCCACTACCAGGAGATGAACTCCCTCGGAATCATGAAACACTCTCGAATACTGTGCAAATCCTCCTCCGTAAGCATCGAAGATATGTCATCCACCTCAGAGTAATCACGGAGCTCATTCTCCTCATACAACGGTGTCATCCCGTACTTAACTCTCAACATTAGGTCGGCGGAGTACTCTCTAATAGCACTGAGGCGCTACAAGGGAATAGGAAGCCTACCCAACTCTCCTACTTCTCTTGTTCTCTCTACTATCTTCTCAACCACAACCGACTCCGCAACTCTTTTCTCCTTATATGCTCTAGGAGTCGGAGCAAGTGGCATATCTCCACTGTGGCTTGAGCGGGGAGGGTGAGGTCTCGTCTCTTCCAAAGACATCCTAGACATCTTTGATAAAATAATATATATATATATATATATATATATATATGAATGAAAACATACATATATTTTACCTTAGAAGTGACAGCAACAGTCAGAAATCTCGCTGGAAAAAGAAAACACCGCCGGAACGACTGATAACTTTGCCAGACAGAAGAAAGTTTTGGAGATGAGAAATAAGAGAATGAGGGAAGAGAGGGGGGAAGTGGGGGTTTTATAGAGATGGGGTGGCGATGTTTGGGCTCCCGAAGCCCATGGCCCCCCAATGCAGGGGAAAGCCCAAGAGCTAGGGAGTCCAATGGTCAAGATGCCAAAACGACAAGGAGTCTAACGGTCAGGAAGATCAAACAACATACCCTATGGACAGTTCATTGGTCAGTAGGGACACATATCACACAGCCAAACCGCCTCCAGTGTTCAGTGGATTATGCCGAACAAACGTGCCCCGATCAAAAAATCACCAAAACCATTGAATGGTCAACGGTCAACGGTTAACGGGACACGTGTTGCGCAGCCAAACCACTTCCAGCAGGTGGCTTGCACGAAACAAATGTGTCCCCGATCGAAAAATCAAAGAAAACTGTTAACTGGTCAACGTTCAACGATCAACGGGGACACGTGTCGCGCAGCCGGACCACCTCCAACGTTCGGTAGCTTGCACCGAACAAACGTGCCCCTGATCGAAAAAATTCAAAGGAAATCGCTGACTATCAACGGTCAATGGTCAACGGGGGCACGTATCGCACAACCGAACCACTTCCAACATACGGTGGCTTGCGCCGAACAAACGTACCCCAGATCGAAAAATCACCAAAAAAATGTTCGTTGGCAATGGCCAACGGTCAATGGTCAATGGTCAACAGTCAACGGGGGCACGTGTCACGCAGCCTAACCACCCCCAGCGTTCAGCAGCTTGCACCGAAGAAACGTGCCCCTCCGATCGAAAAATCAAAGAAAATTGTTGACTGGTCAACGGTCAACGATCAACGGTAAACAGGGACACATGTCGCGCAGCCGAACCAGTTCTAGAATACGGGCTGCGCCGAACAAACGTGCCCCCGGTCGAAAAATCACCAAAAATTATTGACTAGTCAATGAGACACGTGTCGCACAGTCGAACCACCGTCAACGTTCGGTGGCTTGCGCTGAACAAATGTGCCCCTGATCAAAAAATTAAAGAAAACTGTTGACTGGTCAACAGTCAACAGGAACACGTGTCGCACAACCGAACCACCTCCAATGTTTGGTGGCTAGTGCCGAACAAACATGTCCCCGATCAAAAAATCAAAGAAAATTGTAGACTGGACAACAATCAACGGTCAATGGGGACACATGTCACACAGCTAAACCACCTCCGGCATTCGGTTCCTTGCACCGAACAAACCTGCCCTCGATCAAAAAATCAAAGAAAATTGTTGACTGGTCAGTGGTCACCGGTCAACGGGGACACGTGTCGCGCAGCTGAACCATTTTCAGCTTTCGGTGGCTTGCACCGAACAAACATGCCTCCGATCAAAATTGTCACGACCCGCTTCCCAAAAACATGGAATACAAGTGCATGGCAAAGCCCAGCAAATGATTTTCATCATTCATGAGCTATAGGATCAACTCAGAATCATAACAAGAATATAACAAAATGTACACAACCACACATGTACGAACAATTTATTAATCAACAGAAAACAATTGTAACAAAATAATAATACCCAAACAGTTTTCAAATCTGGATCAAAAAATAAAACTCGAGACTATAAGCCCGTTACAAGATTCAAATAACAAAAGAAATAAAGAAATAATAAATTCAAAAACAAAATATTTTAAAGCAAGTCTTCTCTCCAAGCGAAGCTTAGAACGTCTGCTCACCAATTTCAACAGGCAATTCGTCTCCAAATTCTGTATATATATATATATATATATAAGGAGAAAAAAAAGAGACAAACGCCCTTAGTGCAAGTTAGGGCCGCAAATAGTACAAGCAAAGGTATGAAAACAAGTACAAGAAATATGGAATAAGATTTGGAATCAAGAATGTATAACATAATATAATAGGGATGCAACAAGTAGTGGGATTCAAGAAACTAGCTAGCAAGAAGGACAACTCAAGTGATAATATTTGGTAACAAGTACTAGTAGTAGAACAAGTGGCAAGTGAACATGTGATGGTATCAAGTATCAAGTAACAAGTATCGCGTACAAGTATCAAGTAACAAGTAACAAGTCTCAAGTAACAAGTCTCCAGTAACAAGTCTCAAGTAACGAGCATCAAGTAGGGTATCAAGTGTGTACAAGTGACAAGTTATTCTTAAGTCTAATGTTTAATTCTATCTAGGTAGCACTTCATGCATCCATACGTTTACTACATAGTTTCTACATACAATCAGTTACGTTTAGGCCTAGTGGTGGATTTTATAGGACGGTGTACTCAGGCATCAATTATTAAGCAAGCATGGTTCATAAATCCGAAAATAAAGTAACAAGTTCGTGAATTCATTAATAAGTTCAAGAACCACACAGTGGGTTCATGAATCCAACAAGTTCATGAGCCAAGTAATGGCTTCATGAATCCATCAAGATAGAACAAGTTCAAGAACCAAGTACTGGAAAGTACGGGCCTCCTTCTGAGTACACTTACCTATATTGTCCACTACTATGGTCTTTCCCTAAAACTCCTGGTTCTTATTTATTATTATTAACCAAGCATGAAAGTGTACAAAACAGGTCATATAAATATGATCAAGAACATGGAACAAGTTTAAGATAATTATAAAGCATATTCGAGGGTCAACACAAATTAAAATTATCAAGAACTGCGAGAATTTTAGTTCTGGACAGCATGACGTTGTTGCACCAAAACTGCGATTCTCATTGCTACAAGATAGCAAATGTGGATCCGTTAGAAGTCCTAGAAACTAAACCCCTGCCGGGTTCCAACGCATATAATTAAGACACATACAAGTTGTAGCAATTGATGTCAAAACAGCAAACTATACAGCATTTGTGTTCAGTCAGAATTTGTAAAACTGAGTTTATACATATGAAACAGGATTGAAACTTCATTAATTAATTCTGAAAAAATTAGGAAATGTTATCTATGGTGTCCAGTATCAGCATACAAAATTTTAAGTCATTTACTTACTGGTAGCATAGATAAAATAATTGTAAACCAAGATGGTGCAGCAGTTTTTTTGAATCTGCGATTACCAACATAGCAGCAGTAAAACTACGATATCTCCTAAACTGTAAATCGGAATTCGAAAATTCTGGATGTTATTGGCAACTAGACACTTGGGGCTACATTTCATATTCAGGACTCAAGTTCAGATTCTGGTGTTATTGGAGTTGAAACAGTACGCCAAGACAGGACAGAAACCAAACAAGACACTTTTTGCATGAAATGTATCAAAATTATACTAGTTGTGAACAGGTGCATCAACGAAGGGTTGTGACTCTTAGATCATGTGATTGATAAGGCAAAACATGAGATCATCAACGATAAACAAGAGGAGTCACATTCACAATCTACTTGCAATATTTTCATGGAAAAACTTGTACTAGAAACCAAAATGTACAAGAAGATACTTGCCTTGGGTGTAGACGATGAATCCGACGAAAGAATAACAGGAATGGATCCCGGGCGACGAGCACGATCGGCACGAATCTTGATGGCGATTAATATCGAAGAAGAATCGATGGTTGAGATCCAAAGCCACGATCAAGGAGCTCCATGATGATGATGATCATGATGATCGATGGTCCAGATTCAAGATGAGATGATGATGATCAGATCTTGATGATGAACGAAAATGATCAGACGGCTCACATCAAAGATGATGAAAACCCAATGATCAAACCAATACCAACAGCAAATCTTGGTGACAACCGGCGGCGGCGCGGCTATGCGTCGCGAGGTAGCTGACTGTCGCGGGAAAACAGCGGTGCTATCGCTGCTGCAGGAGCTCGCCAGTGTCCTGGGGCGCCGCACAGGGGAAGGGAAGAGATCAGGGTGCTCAGGAGGAGCACCAGCGGGTCGACAGTGTGGCGCTAGCTGTCAACGAGTGCAGCTATCGCTACAGACGTAGGTAGAGGAGTCGTGGCTGGCTGCTGCACTGGCTGACGGGAGAAGGAAAGCACTGGGGGGAGTCGCAGCGGCACTAGTCGCTGCCGTCGGAAAGGGACAGCGATGGGGGATGTTGGCTGCTGTCGCTGGCCGCAAGGCGAGGGCACTGTGGGAGGGCAACGGGAGGTCGAGGGGTATGTGAGCGCCGGCTGAAAGGTGGTGCGAGGTCGGGGGAAGCACAGGGGGTGCTGGTCTCGGGTCGACTTCGCTGACGCTGCAGAGAGGCACGAGGTGGAGAGGTCGCAGGGGCTGTAGGGTGCACAGGGGTAGGGTTGAAGGAGGGATCGGGAGGCAAGGTTGAAGAGGAAGGTGGCTGAAGCTTTTGGGAAGATGAAACAGGTTATAGAGATATTACATATAGGGTGTCCAGTAGGGTGTTAGGGTTATGAACGGGTTACGGGTTAAACAGTGGGTATTAGGGGTACACTGGGTTTTGGGTAAAAGGGTTTAACAAGTTAGGGTATCAAGTGTATTGGGTTTAATGCAAATTGGGTTTTGGGTTAAAAGGGATTGGGTATTAAAAATCCAACAAGAAAAACATACAATTAGGTTGAGATTAAAAGTAAGTAATTTAATCAATTATAACAATTAGTAATACCATAGTAGAATAACCAATTAGTGTACATTGAGTTAATACTCAAATACTAGTAACAACAATAGGAAATTATAATAATAATAATAGTAGTAATAGTAATAGTAATAATAATAATAATAATAATAATAATAACATACAATAATCAAAGTCATAATAAAAATATTAAAAAGATTTGTATTAAAAAAAATATCATTGGGAACTAGTTATGAATAAAATTACTGATTAAAAATATATTTTAAAAGAAGATCCAATAATACATTTTACAAAAGAATTTGGAAGCGGAAAAATAATTTACAAAAATTTTAAATACAGAAAATATACAGAAAATACGGATTTGGGAAAACAGGGGTTACAAATCCTACCCACCTTACAACAAAATTTCGTCCTCGAAATTTGCTTAGGCGGTACATAGGACAAGGTAAAAACAAACTTGGGGATGGGTAACAAAACAGAGGACTAATGGGGGGAGGAACAAAGCGTAACACTAGAAAAAGAAGGAAGTGGATAACAACGATGTCAAATGGAATTCATGAAAGACAATAAACGGTATCCAAAGGAAAGAACAGCACAAGATAACAAAGTAAGGAGATGAATAAATAGATAGAGCTTGAATCGAAGAAATGATGGATAAGGAAGAGTTGAACCAAACAATAAGTAAACGGATGAGGACGAATGCAAGGAATAGAGGAAAACAAACAATACAGGGAACTAGAAGCAACAAGGGGATCCTGGGACCTGTGGGTTATGGGCCAACCACGCTTCCGCTGCACTACTCCGATGGTGATGTTCCAAGCAACATACATGTCGTTGTAGACCGCATGACACCAATCGTTGAACCGAGCAGGAAAACAAGACTGAGATACCAGGATCAAGAAGAATATGGGCTCAAGATAGATATAAATAAATAATGCAAAATGAATATAAAGTTTGGATTCAATTTAAATAATTAAAATATATGCTATAGATCAAAACTAATGGGCTTTAACAAAAATAATAATAACAACAAATATTAATAATAAAATAATCATATCAATAATAATAGAATAATAATAACAATAATAAAATAATAATAACAATAATATTAAAAATAATAATAGCAATAATAATAAAAGTAATAAAAATCATCATAATCATACAGGTAATAATAATAATAATGAAATTAAAGATGTTAACAATACCGATAATAATGATACATATATGACAGAATAGGATTCAATACATTCAATGAAAATAATGCAATAATAATAATAATAATAATAATAATAATAATAATAATAATAATAACAATAAATATATATATATATATTAACAATACTGGTAAGAATAATAATGCAAGACAGAATATGATTTGGGTTCAACATTTTTTTTTGTACGAAGGTGTTGTATATCTCAGCTATCTAAATAAGTAGATAAACTAGACACAAATTAAAATCTCGCAAGTGTACGAATCGTTTATAGAAGCGTAGTGAAAAGCAAGGGTCGATCCCACAGAGATTGTAGTACTTAACTCACTAATCAATAAAACAAAGAAAAAAATGCAGATCATAAAGTTTGTTCTAAAAGTCTATTTGAAAGGAAATGAAAAGATTAAAATCTAAATCAAGTAGAATCACAAATTGAGTCACAAATATCTATTAAAGTAGTTGGGCATGATTTCCACCTATAGTCATGAATGCTAAATTAACTTCTACATTATTCTGGTCACTCATGTTTGTTCCTTTAAGGGCATGGTATCTACTCCTTAAAGTTAATATGTTTCCCTAGGCCAAGAATTAGGCATGGTATCTACTCTAATTCGTTTCTTTCCTTAAGTATTTAGCATGGTATCTACTAAGTTGCACTTGAAGAAAGCATAGGAACAATGGAAACGAACAAACACTCAAAGTTCTAGAAGTTGGTATCAAATCTAGATCCCTCAAGTTGATTAACCAAGAACCCCTAAAGATTCATGTGTTACAAGTATGAGCACAAGATACAGGTCGTCTCTATGCTCATATAACAGAGTCAATTTTATAATAAGAAAACTTGATAACATCAGGTTATTCATGTCAGTCGACTTGCTGTCACTCTCAGTCGACTGCTCCGAAGAAACTCTAACCAAGTTTGATTCATATTATAAAATTTGTGTCAATACAACCAGGCTTAATCAATAAGTGAATAAAGTAATGATTTAGAAGATTATAAACATTACATGACTACGGTTTCAATCAGCCCAACAATGAAATTAGTTGCACATATTCATAATAAAAATATTGAAATTAATAAATTTGTTCAAGAATTGCATCACAAAAATTAGAGAGATGAGAAAAAGAATAAAAAATTTATTGCAAACCCCTCTTCTTGTCTTTCTGTCTCAAAAATTGAACCAAACTGTCGCTGAAGTCAGCCCGGGCACGTCAGCGCACAGGAGCCGAGGTCTGCACCGAAGTCAGCGCCGGTCTTGTCGAAGCCACGTCAGCGCAGACCTGTCACGTCGCTGCTTGAGTGCGTGGGCCCCGCCGAACAGCAGCTGTCTGCTTCGTTTGTTTCTTCTGAGCCGCGCATCAGACGAAGAAGGCTACGTCCACTTGGTGAGACAGAGAGAAAAGTCAAGTCTCTCTCTCTCTCTTACTTTCTTTTTTCCTTCCTGTGTTCGCTTCTTTCTTTGTACTTGCTGTTGAGTTCCTTCTTTTGTCTCTTGTTTTCTGTTTTTATTTTTTTTTCTTTTCGTTTCCGCCCCCCTTTTTTTTCTCTTCTGGCTTCTCTATTTATAGGAGTAGGTCTAGCTGTGTAGTAGGATTAGAATGTATCATCATCTCACCTGTAGATTAGGATATATCTGCAAAAATACAAATCAGAATTTAGTATTAATTTTAATTAGATAAACTTATAATAACAGATTTTTATCTTTTTGCCATATCCAAATCCATGTAAATTTATTTTTTTTTCCTTTTACACCCTTATAACAATTAAAATTGTATTTTGCTCCTATTTTATCAATTTGTGACACATAAAATTCAATAAATCCTTAAATTAATAAAACAATAGTTTTTCTTTGTTTTGTTGATTTTTATTAGAAATAATCACTTTTTGCATTAAAAATCTTATTTCTTCATAAATAAATAATCAATTGAAATCTTAGAGAAACAAGACGACTTATAGACAATATAATTGAAAACAAGCATTTTTAATGGGTTATTGAATACAAATATTTGTATAAAAATTAGACACATCAGAAGGTAATTCAATATTAACAACAATAATAAAATAATGAAAACAACAATAATAATAGCAATGGTAACAACAATAATAATGATGATACCAATAATAATAACGAAAACTATAGTAATAATAATAACATTATAACACAAAATAAGAATTTGGCTTATCAACTCTATAAATAAATCAAGCATGAATATATATAGTCGATCAATCATAAATGGAAAGTGAAATCAGAATACACCATTAATCCCCAATCGTAAGAAAATAGGAAGACTATTCATATAGAATAAGAAGTCAAAAGTGAAGAGATAAAACCCAAATATAAAAAGGTTGATAACCATACAAATAACAAAGGAACACAAACTTTAAATATTATATAAAAAAAAGTTTTGGAAAAATAACCAGTCAAGATACATAGAAATACGAACAAATCTAGCTAAGTGAAGAAATTTTTTATGTATATAACAATGAATGCAAAAGACATATCATAATTAGTGAAAGTTAACATTATAATCAATACTCGAAAAACACATTAAAGGGTAACGAGCAAAATAGACCAAAATATATGTATGCAAGAAGACTTAAAAGGAGTTCATTAAATATTACAAACGTAAGCGTCAAATCATTAATTAGGACGTGAAAACCAAAGTAAGTGAGAAATCTAAAATGTTAAAGAATTGAAAAACGGTGGCAATAAATAGTAATTCACAAAAGAACGAAAACTTAGACCATAGTTGATGTATTCAATCTTAACATAAATATTTTTAAAAAAAATGTAAACACAAAATAGAGTAAAATCAACTATACTAGTTCAAATTGTATGGAGACATAAAGTGTAATTATATAAACAAAATGTCATAAAGAAAATATTTCTTTACCATTAGTTTCAAAAAAAGTCTTGAAATATCAATTAGCAAATAGATAGAAAATCTTGCCTCCTTAACATCAAGTTGCATATTTGCCTTCACGACATCAGGTTGGAGGTTGCCATCTGGATATTCGGTTGCATATTTTGCCTCCCCGACATCCAGTTGCAATTTGTCTCTATTGACACCGAGTTGCATATTTGCCATCTCGACATTAGTTGCACCGAAATGGTGAAATGGAAGATGTAACCTTCCATATGCACAGGGATATGGAACATTTAATTTAAGTATGATGTTCTGTTTTGAAATTCGTGATATAAAAATAGTAGAAAAGTAAGAAATGTAGTTGAAAGTCACACAATGGAATATCAAAATAGATGTATAGATTATAAATATCAAACACAATAGTACAAAATAGTAGTAGTGAAAATGATTTATAAAGTAGGAAGAAAACAGAAAGAAATACATGCATAAGCACAATGCAAATGTGAATGAGAAAATAAATATGCAGTGTAGCAAATTTACACAATAATTATATCATAAAAATATATAATAACGTAGGAATTAAACAGGCCCCTTACATGTCGTTGAAGATCCACCGATGCCGATCGACGAACCAAGCAGGAAGAAAAGAATGGATAGCACCAGAATTTAAGGAGAATAAGATAGGGAAGGAACAACTAGTATGATACACAATATGAATCGACAACGCAGATGAATGCAAAGCACGGAAAGCAATGAATGGCACACGAGCTGAAATAAGAAGTGATCAACGAGGAAAGCAGAGATAAGAGATTGCTTGCACCGGAATCAAAAGAATATGGGTACGGAAATAATAAATTTATACCCAATATGGAATCAGCAAATCAAGACAACTGTAAGCGATGGAAGGAAACAAGGAATCAAAGATTTGAATATGAAGGGATCAAAATGAATGGGATAAGACTAGTATCCAGATAAAGTTGATTATCAAATTATTCAAGTGATTGCATGGCCTGTTAAATGTTGAGTTAATCCTGACTGAGTCAAGCCTGTTTAATGTATTAGTCAAACTAACACAATAGCCAAACCTGGGCTCTGATACCACTAAAAACCTTGTCACGACCAGCTTTCCAAAAATATGGAATACGAGCACGTGACAAAGCCCAACGAATGATTTTCATCATTCATGAGCTGTAAGATCGACTCAGCATCATAACAAGAATATAACAAAATGTACACAACCACGCATGCATGAACAATTTATTAATCAACAGAAAATAATTGAAACAAAATAATAATATCCCAAATAGTTTTCAAATCTAGATCAAAAGATAAAACTCGGGACTATAAGCCCGTTACAAGATTCAAGTAACAAAAGAAATAAATAATTCAAAAACAAAATATTTTAAAGCAAGTCTTCTCTCCAAGCGAAGCCTAGAACGTCTACTCACCTATTCCAGCAGGCAATTCGTCTCCAAAGTCTGTATATATATATATATATATGAGGGGAAAAATAGAGCAAACGAGACAAACGCCCTTAATGCAAGTTAGGACCGCAAATAGTACAAGCAAGGATATGAAAACAAGTACAAGAAATATGAAACAAGATTTGGAATCAAGAATGTATAACATAATATAATAGGGATGCAACAAGTAATGAGATTTAAGAAACTAGCTAGCAAGAAGGACAACTCAAGTGACAAGATTTGGTAACAAGTACTAGTAGTAGAACAAGTGGCAAGTGAACATGTGATGGTATCAAGCATCAAGTAACAAGTATCGCGTACAAGTGTCAAGTAATAAGTAACAAGTCTCAAATAACAAGTTTCAAGTAACGAGCATCAAGTAAGATATCAAGTGTGTACAAGTGACAAGTTAATCTTAAGTCTAAGGTTTAATTTTATCTAGGCAGCACTTCATGCATCTATATTTTTAGTATATGGTTGCTACATACATTAAGTTACGTTTATGCCTAGTGGTAGATTTTATAGGGCGGTGTACTCAGGCATCAAGTATCAAGCAAGCATGGTTCATGAATCCAAAAATAAAGTAACAAGTTCGTGAATCCACTAAAATGTTCAAGAACCACACAGTGGGTTCATGAGCCAAGTAATAGCTTCATGAATCCATCAAGATAAATCAAGTTCATGAACCAAGTACTGGGAAACACTGGCTCCCTTCCGAGTACACTTACCTATATTGTCCACTACTATGGTCTTTCCCTAAAACCCCGGCTTCTTATTTATTATTATTAACCAAGCATGAAAGTGTGCAAAACAGGTCAAGTAATTATGGTCAAGAACATGGAACAAGTTTAAGATAATTATAAATCATATTCGAGGGTCAACACAAATTAAAATTATCAAGAGCTACGAGAATTTCAGTTTTAGACAGCATGACGTTGTTGCACCAAAACTGCCATTTCCGTTGCTACAAGATAGCAAATATGGATCCGTTAGAAGTTCTAGAAACTAGATCTCTGCCCGGTTCCAACGCATATAATTAAGACACATACAAGTTGTAGCAATTAATGTCAAAACAGCAAACTGTACAGCATTTGTATTCAACCAGAATTTGTAAAACTGAGTTTATACATATGAAATAGGGTTGAAACTTCATTAATTAATTCTGAAAAAATTAGAGAATGTTCTCTATGGTGTCTAGTATCAGCATGAAAATTTTCAAGTTATTTACTTACTGGTAGCATAGATAAAATAATTGTAAACCAAGGTGGTGCGGCAGTTTTTTTGAATCTGCGATTACCAACATAGCAGCAATAAAACTACGATATCTCCTAAACCGTAACTCGGAATTCAAAAATTCTGGATGTTATTGGCAACTAGACACTTGGGGCTACATTTCATATTCAGGACTCAAGTTCAGACTCTGTTGTTATCGGGGTCGAAACAGTAAGCCAAGACAAGATAGAAACCAAACAAGACACTTTTTGCATGAAATGTATCAAAATTATACTAGTTGTGAACAAGTGCATCAACAAAGGGTTGTGAATCTTAGATCATGTGATAGATAAGGCAAAACATGAGATCATCAACGATAAACAAGATGAGCCATATTCACAATCTACTTGCAGTATTTTCAAGGAAAAGCTTTTACTAGAAAACGAAATGTACAAGAAGATACTTGCCTTGGGGTGTAGACGATGAATCCGACGAAAGAATAACGGGAATGGATCCCGGGCGACGATCACGATCGGCACGGATCTTGATGGCGATCAAGATCGAGGAAGAATCGATGGTTGAGATCCAAAGCCACGATCAAGGAGCTCCTTGATGATGATGATCATGATGATCGATGGTCCAGATTCAAGATGAGATGATGATGATCAGATCTTGATGATGATCGGAAACAATCGGACGGCTCACATCAAAGATGATCAAAACCCAATGATCAAACCAATACCAACAGCAAAGCTTGGTGACAACCGGAGGCAGCGCAGCTGTGTGTCGCGAGGTGGCTGACTGTCATGGGAAAACAGCAGCGTTGTCACTGCTGCAGGAGCTCGCCGGCGTTGTGGGGCACCGCATAGGGGAAGGGAAGAGATAGGGCACTCGGGAGGAGCACCAGCGGGTCGATCAATGCCATGTGTCGTGTGGCCAAACCGTCCCCATCGTTCAATGCAGCGATTCGAGCAAACGTGTCCCCGAGCTAAAAGGGGGCACTTTCATTGACCGGTCAATGCTTTCAGACAGCTTGATCTCCGCAATTCTCGAGCCAGTTACGGTCAACGCTCCAGATCACACCACGTCATCTGGTAATTATTAATTCTTTTCTTTAATTATTAAATAGAAATAATTATTTAATGATTTCCAAAAAATATTTTAAAATCTTTAAAAAATAATTAAAAATTCTGAAAAATAATTACTAATTCCGAAATATATTTTTTTAAAATTACAAAAAATAATTATTAAACCTACAATAATTAATTAATATTTTTCAAATTTTCATTATTAAATTTTGGGGATTAAATGAAAATTCTAAAAATTATTAAAAATTGGGAAAAAAAATTAGAAAAAAATATGGAAAAATCGCAAAAAATCCAGAAAATTCTAAAAGTAATTTTGGGTATTTTAAAAACTCAGAATAATCCCGTTATGCATCGAGAAAGATCTAAACGTCCCCAAGAACTCCGATAAATTTTGTAAACCATTAAAAACGGGCAAACTACTCTACAAAGACTGTGAAACTCAGTCTTCGGGAGTGGGGGCTTGTGATATGGGTAAAATAGAACCAAATCGTGACATTTCAAATCGAGCAAAAATCTTAAAGCTCTCAGTGGTAAAACGATAATTTCACTAAAAACGGGTTCGTGGACAGAAATTGGGTCTTTCCCAAGTCCAATGCCCAAAATGAGTCTGTTTAACTAGGTCGTCCTATCGTCCTAATAAGAATGGGTCTAGATTGTTTAAATACGATTTAAACCTCTAGTTATCCATTAGAGACGGTTCAAAAACCATATTTCTTATCCTAAAGGGAGGATAAAATCACCTCAACCACTCTTATCTCTTCATAGAGAAGGGATAACCAATTCAATCCAAAAACACCAGAAAGTAGAGATAAATCATTAACTTGAAACTGACCTGATATGGCTAAAAATGGGGTTAAATCAAAACCGTCCAAATCAGGAACGAATCTTAAAGCTTAGGGGTAAAATGGTAACTTCACCTACCAATGGGTCTGAAATGGGTACTGGATCTCCTCCTCAAAGATCCAATAACCCACGAATGGATCCACCTCAACTGGGTGCGGGTTTCAACCCGCAGCAAACCCAGTCCAGCAGGGTAGAATTAGGGTTTCTGATTAATCCTAATTAATGGCCCTGATTCATATCTATCCTTTCACGGGGATTAGGGATTACATTTCTTATCTAACCACAGGGATTACATTCCTAATCTGACCCCAACGGCGGCTATAAATACCCCCCATCCATCTCCATTAAGAGGTAATCAATCTTTTGCCAATTTACGCTCTTTCATAATCTCCCAGATTAGTGACTTGAGTGTCGGAGGGTGCATTGCCGAGATCAACCCCGGTGTCTCGCACTTTTTGCAGGTGAACGGCGGGAGTCAACGGTCAAACTTCGGCGGAACAGGTAACAGGTTTGCTATTCAAAGTTTTCCAAGAATCCACAAATACTATCTGTTTGCCCCCTCACCAGATTTAGCGGTAACAGATTGGCGCCGTCTGTGGGAAATAACGAATAGCAGCCTCCCCTCTTCCCGTGGGTCAGATCTTCTCCAGCCATGCCTCCTAGGAAAGTAAGATCCAGAGGGTCCAACCGTGGACCCAACCCTGATCAGCAACAGGAAGTCCCCATCCAACCCGCTCAGCAGCAGGGGCAACTTCCGCCTCAAGCTGAGGACCCTCTTCAACAGGACCAGCCTCCTCTTCAAAATCCACAACCTCTTAAGGGTCCCCCCGGTCCTCAACATGCCGGTGCAGGGGTCTCGCGTTCTAACCCGCAGAAACAACCTCTCCATCAGGACCACGTCTCAATCCACAATGCCTCTTCGGATTCTATGGCCTCCCACAATCCCCGAGCTTCCGACCTTCGCAATACCATCCTCAATCGGCAGAAGGATGAGGATCTTCGCCACCGTCTGGATGAAAAGCGGGCCCGACAGGGAGCCTCCCGCCAACAACATCCGGATGAGCGATCTCCTCACCGCCGAGACTACAGAAGGTCCCCTACCCGAAGTGGGCAGAGAGAGTCCCCCGAGCATCACAGGAGAAGACCACATTCTCCTGCCGGTCGGCAACATCCAAGGAACGATGAGGCACCCATCACCCGTGCCGAGTTCCAGCAGTTCCAAGCAACCATCCTACAAGCTCTCAATCTCCGTCCCAACAACACCAATGCTCCAAGGATTCCCACTCCTCCTCCGGTTCGAAGTCCTCGCCGATGGTCCCTAACTCCTCCCCCAGCTCCTAGCAACCCCCGGCACATTCCCAGTCCTCACCGATCCATGAGCTACCATCGTCGTAGCCCCCGCTCACCCTCGTACGAAGACGAGTCTAGAAGCTCGGTTGATTACCGTCGAAGGGATGACGCTGTCTACCGCCGTCTCCACGAAATGGAGAGACACTTGGGTCAGTTAGACCGAGAAGAAGAGCTTAGAGGAAGGACCCTTCGTCCTAGTCGACCTCCTTTTTCTCGAACCATAATGGAGGCACTCGTACCAATTAGCTTTAAACCTCCTCAATTCGAGACTTATTCTGGGGAGACTGACCCCGTCGATCACATCAAAAGCTTCAACACCCTCATGCTCATCCATCAAGCTTCCAATGCTCTGCTATGCAAGACCTTCCCCGCAACTCTCAAGAGTCCGGCTCGAGAATGGTACTCTCGCCTTGCCCTATCTTCAATATTCTCCTTCGAGCAATTTGAGACCCTCTTCGTCACCCACTTCGTGAGTAGCCACCGAACTGAGAAGACCAGCATTTCGCTACTCTACCTCAATCAGAAGAAGGGTGAGAAGCTGAGAGACTATGTGAAAAGGTTCACAGTAGAAACTAGGTCCATAGCGTCCCTCGACCAGTCAGTCACTGCAGCAGTATTTCAATCCTATGTCCTTAACTCCAGCCTCCGCTCCTCCCTCGCCAAGAAGCCCCCACAGAACTTCTCTAACCTCCTCCTCCGGAGCGAAAAGTATATTCGGGCCAAAGAAGCTGAGCACCGCCCCAACTTAGAGGGGTCTTCCTCCGGGTCTAAGAGAAAAGGAACAGAAGAGGAAGGGGCCAAGAACCTCCAGAAGGATAACGGTGGCTAGCGCCGACCTCCTCCCAAATTTGAAAATTTTACTCCCCTTAATGCCAAAATCTCCACAATTCTCATGGAAGTTGAGAAGGAGGGGGGTGATACCTCCTGCACCAAAAATGAACACCCCGGGGAAGAAGAGGGATAAAGAAAAGTGGTGCCGCTATTACAAGGACCATGGCCACGATACCAATGATTGTCGGGCCCTGAAGAACGAGATAGAAGCCCTCATCCAGAGGGGTCAGCTAAACAGGTTCGTGAGAAAGGACTGAGCCGATCTTCCACCCCCGTCTTGGGGGGCTAACAAGCGTCCTGAACGCGATGAAATGCCCGAATTCGAAGAGGAGCGTGTTCTGCACCTCATTCATGGGGACCCAATGGGGGGCTCCTCCAACTCCTCTCGGAAGGCATTTATAAGGAAAGTCAATTCGGTTCGCGCCACACCTCCTCCTAAAGGCCTCGAAGTGCCCATCACATTCTCAAATGAAGACCTTGAGGGTGTCCGAACCCCCCATTGTGACGCACTCGTCATCAATCTCCATATGGCGAACTTTAAGGTGGAGAGGATCCTAGTGGACAATGGCAGTTCTGTTAACATCCTCTTCCTCGCCGCTTTCAAAGGCCTCAAACTATCCCGAGACAGACTCAAGCCCGCCGGCTATACGCTCCATGGGTTCACGGGAGTGCCAGTGACTGTTGAAGGGGTGATCACCCTCGACGTAACCGCTGGCAAAACTCCTACTACCCGAACGGAGTCGATGGACTTTATGGTCGTGGATGTCCCTGCAGCTTACAATGTCATTTTGGGTCGCCCCGGCTTAGCAGCTCTTGAAGTCGTCCCTTCCGCCTATCACCTCAAGATGAAGTTTCCCACTCGAGCAGGAGTAGGGGAAGTAAAAGGCAATCAGGAAATGGCCCGCAAATGCTACATGACCTCTACCCTGGGTCCAGTCCTCTCCCTTGAAACTCTAGAAATCCCCCAAGATATTGCCCAACCAACGTCCGAACCGGTGGATGAGTTGGAGGAAGTGCTCTCCTAGAAGGACCCTACAAGATCACCAAAGTAGTTTGTCCAGGAGCCTACTGACTAGAAGACCTCAAAGGCAGAGAGATCCCCAGGACTTGGAATGCCAACCATCTTTTGAAATACCAAGAGAGAGCATTAACGCCTCTCTAAGTATTCTGAGATGTCGAACCGTTCCTCTCCTTTTACTTGTATTTTTCTCCTTTATTTCTCTCATGTAATAACGGTTCGCAACTTAGAAGCAGCCAACTATTGGTTATCAATAAAGAAAATTTTTTCATAGTTTACTTGAAAAATTGCTTGTATCTCTCTGCTTTTACTCTTCACCCAAACGACGAGTTCGGAGTCCAACACTTGGTTCGATTCTGCTCCGCAAGCTCGCTCTTAAGCGAGCTAGGAGTGGGTCGCCATTCGGAATTGCTCCCACAATCGTTGAACAATTTCTATCGACGAGTTCGAAGTCCAACACTTGGTTCGATTCTGCTCCGCAAGCTCGCTCTTAAGCGAGCTAGGAGTGGGTCGCCATTCGGAATTGCTCCCACAACCGTTGAACAAATTCTAACAACGAGTTCGGAGTCTAACACTTGGTTCGATTCTGCTCCGCAAGCTCGGTCTTAAGCGAGCTAGGAGTGGGTCACCATTCGGAATTGCTCCCACAACCGTTGAACAATCTCTAATGACGAGTTCGGAGTCCAACACTTGGTTTGATTCTGCTCTGCAAGCTCGCTCTTAAGAGAGCTAGGAGTGGGTCGCCATTCGGAATTGCTCCTACAACCATTGAACAATTTCTAACGATGAGTTCGGAGTCCAACACTTGGTTCGATTCTGCTCCGCAAGCTCGCTCTTAAGCGAGCTAGGAGTGGGTCGCCATTCGGAATTGCACCCACAACCGTTGAACAAACTCTAACGACGAGTTCGGAGTCCAACACTTGGTTCGATTCTGCTCCGCAAGCTCGCTCTTAAGCGAGCTAGAAGTGGGTCACCATTCGGAATTGCTCCCACAACCGTTGAACAAACTCTAACGACGAGTTCGGAGTCCAACACTTGGTTCGATTCTGCTCTGCAAGCTCGCTCTTAAGCGAGCTAGAAGTGGGTCGCCATTCAGAATTGCTCCCACAACAGCTGAATAATTTCTAACGACGAGTTCGGAGTCCAACACTTGGTTCGATTCTGCTCCGCAAGCTCGCTCTTAAGAGAGCTAGGAGTGGGTCGCCATTCGGAATTGCTCCCACAACCGTTGAACAAACTCTAACGACGAGTTTGGAGTCCAACACTTGGTTCGATTCTGCTCTGCAAGCTTGCTCTTAAGAGAGCTAGGAGTGGGTCGCCATTTGGAATTGCTCCCACAACCATTGAACAATCTCTAACGACGAGTTCGGAGTCCAACACTTGGTTCGATTCTGCTCCGCAAGCTCGCTCTTAAGCGAGCTAGGAGTGGGTCGCCATTCGGAATTGCTTCCACAACCGTTGAACAAACTCTAACGACGAGTTCGGAGTCCAACATTTGGTTCGATTCTGCTCCGCAAGCTCGCTCTTAAGCGAGCTAGGAGTGGGTCGCCGTTCGGAATTGCTCTCACAACCGTTGAACAAACTCTAACGACGAGTTCGGAGTCCAACACTTGGTTCGATTCTGCTCCGCAAGCTCGCTCTTAAGCGAGCTAGGAGTGGATCGCCATTCGAAATTGCTCCCACAACCGTTGAACAAACTCTAACGACGTGTTCGGAGTCCAACACTTGGTTTGATTCTGCTCCGCATGCTCGCTCTTAAGCGAGCTAGGAGTGGGTCGTCATTCGGAATTATTTCCACAACCGTTGAACAAACTCTAACGACGAGTTCGGAGTCCAACACTTGGTTTGATTCTGCTCCGCAAGCTCGCTCTTTTGCGAGCTAGGAGTGGGTCGCCATTCGGAATTCCTCCCACAACCGTTGAACAAACTCTAACGACGAGTTCGGAGTCCAACACTTGGTTCGATTCTGCTCCGCAAGCTCGCTCTTAAGCGAGCTAGGAGTGGGTCGCCATTCGGAATTGCTCCCACAACCGTTTAACAAACTCTAACGACGAGTTCCAAGTCCAATACTTGGTTCGATTCTGCTCCGCAAGCTCGCTCTTAAGCGAGCTGGGAGTAGTTCGCCTATATGAAGGTAGATTTGCTTCTGATTTTGAGTAGTTGTCAAAAGTTGGAGGAGTTATACTTAAACTAATAAACAGCTAACACAGCATTCGAACATCAGAAGCAAAACAAATTCTTTTATTAAGAGACCAAACAGGATTGACACTACAACAGGGTTTTTACAATAACTTGGAGAGCATCATACAACTTGTTTAGTGCTTCTTCGGAAGGGGAATGCTTCGGTTCAGAGACACACGAGGCCGGCGTCGCCTTAACTCCGAGCTTGACTCTAAACCAGCAAAGCGAGAACCCCCTTCGCCACTGATTCTAGCTGTGGCCCCAACCGAGGCGCCGCTAGACGAAATAGCTACACCACTCTGAGCGTCAGCGGGGCTCTGCCTAACGATGGGCGAACGAGTCGCAAGTTCATAGAATAAGATTCCTCTCTTGCTTTCTTCGCAAGTACACGACGTACTGCGAACGTTGGTCTTTACGGGCTGAGGCTTCAGCGAAGCAATCTCCTCCTCCAGCTCGACGATCCTGTCTCTCAGAATATCGTCCTCCGCCGATACTTTGAAACGGGAAAGTTTAGACGAGCCTGCGACGTTAGTGCTGTCGGCCACAATATGACGGAAATGAGTCACTTCGATACCCCCGTCGATCGTGACCCTCCTCAGTTTGTCAATTCTTGCCGTCAACTCATCACGCTCAGACATCAACTTCCCCACCTTTGAAGATAACTCCTCTTCTTCCGCCGAGCGCTCTTTCACCGTTACCTCCAAGTGACGAATCTCCGCCAGAAGCTTGCTATTCCTTTGGTCGACATCGAAGAGCGCTTTATGGAGCAACTCTATCTCGCCTTCGAGACGAGTCTCTCGAGATTGCTTCTGCAGCTGCCTCAACTCGCGAAAATACCCTCTCGCAGTTGCTTTGATGTCCTTCAATTTCAAGAAGTCGTAAAATGCTTTATCACGACTGCGAGAAAGAGCTTGCTTTGTTTTCTCCAGCTCAGTACGAAGATGGGAGACCTCAGTAATCGGACCGAACTCAACCTGAAAAGCGGAGAAATATCAAAAGAAGTCTTCGACACTTAAGGACACAATCCGAGAAAAAAGAGTTGAATAACTTTGCGAAATTTTGTAATATTCAGCCGAAAAGAAACCATTTCATTAAAAGTTCAAAAGCTACAAAAAGCGGTGGCCAGTCCGCAGTTAGGCATTACAAAAAAAAAAAAAAAGAACAAGAACAAAAAAACAAGAAGAGGCGACAAAGTTAGGGGTCGACCTCATCATCGCTCGGCACAGCTACAACCGCACGCTCAGCACCCCCCTCGCCTTCGGAGTCTTCGCCGTCCGGCCTCGGAGCGAGCTCGGCTAAGGGCAGCTCTTCTTCTCCCTCCACGGAGTCGTAGAAGTAATAGGACGAGACATTGAACCCGGGATTTCCGAGCGATGATATGTTTCAGCGCTCGACCAAACGCCTCCTCCATGTTCGTCAACATGTGAGCCTCGGCCTCGTCCCGAACTGCCTTCTCTGCGGCCGCCACCTTCGACGCTTGCTCGCTAAGGGCCTCCTCCGACGCCTTCTGAGCCTTAGACAGCTCCCCTTCAAGTCGAGCCGCCTTCTTTTCAAGGGTCTCGACCTTGGAAGCCTCGGCGGTCGAGCTCCTCAGTGCCTCGGCGAGCTAAGCCTTTAGGTCGGTAACCTCGGCCTCAAGCGAAGTAGAACGCAACTGTTTGGCCTCCAGCTGCTTCACCGCCTTGGACCGCTCCGACCGTTCTCAGTCGTTCAGAACGGTCATCTCTTTTTCCTTGCTAGCGAACTCCTCGAGCAGATAGTTGAAGTGGCAAAGGGTCTGCAAGCAATACAAGAAACAGTCAAGCACGAGCGCAAAAACTTAGAAAAATTCTCAAGAAAGTGATCTACTACTTACCGACATAGTGTTCCGAGTGATCTGCATCGCGGCGTCACCAACTTCACCCGCCTTGAGCGTCGCTCGGTCTTTAGGGGTCAGTAGGTGCTTCACCGCCTGCATACAAATGTTACCGTCCCCTAAGAATCCGTCGACCTTCATCACCCGCCAATCGGGGACGAAGATGCGCTTGTGCTCCTCGGTTAGAATCACCTCCGCCTGGGCAGTGAGGGGCGGGACATCGAGAGCTAGCGCCGCGCTGATGTTGAACGCTCTGCCAGAAGACCCTGGAGCATCTGTTCTCGCCGGTGCAGTCGGCGCATCCGAGGTAGGGGGGACGGTCGGCACGACGAGGCCTTGTTCGGATTCGACAAGAGGAGCCTCAACAACCTGCCACTCAGGGGTCGGAGAGACCGAGGGGATCTTAGGCGCTCGGCTGCCTTGGGGTCCGGACACGGTCCTTTTTCTCTTCCTCGTCTCCTGCTCCCTAGCCGCTTGTGCCTTAGCCATCAGACCTTTGTAGTCCATGCCGGGAGATTCTGCATAAACCAAGTGAAAAAAGTTAGAAAAATTTCCCAAAACCTCAAAGACAAAATAAGATTTGAAGAAGCGTACTAGGGTCGATTGGACTGAGACCCCCTCGGAATAATGCCTCCTCGGTGATGTCTTTCCAACTGAGGGTCGAAAGCCCGAGCAACTTCTCCACGATTTTCGCCTCCTCGTTGCTGAGAACGGGCTCTTTCTTCGCCCGCTTCGGCAGACCGTCCCTCGACCACACCGTCGGGATCACCCATGGCTCGGGAGCTCGGACGAGGAAGTACTTCTCCTTCCAATGCTTGATCGAGTCCAGGTTCTCGATCAGCTTCACTCCCTTCCTCGGCGATAGGTAGTACCTCTGCTCATTTTTGCTTGGCTGACAAGGACGGTAGAGACTCCGAAGGATGAACATGTTGGGCTGAGCGCCGACCTCCTGGCATTGAAGAACGAACGCCATGACGTGTCTCCAGGTGTTCGGCATTAGCTGAGCCGGACACAAGCCGTACCACTGCAGCACCTCGACCACGAAAGGGTGCAGTGGCAGCCGAAGTCCGGCATTCAGGGAGTCGGCGGGAAAAATGCAAATATCGGCCGAGGACGACGTGCACGCTCGGAAGCCGGGGCCAGGGAGAAGGAGCCCGTACTCCGTGGGGATTTGGAACCCGCTCTGAATCCGATGCAAATCCGCCTCGGTCAGGACCGAAGAGATCTGATCCACCTCAAAGGTTTCCCTCGGTTCGTTCTCCTCGATCGACTTGGCGATTCCCTGCGTCACCTTCTCCAACAGATCCCCGGAGTAGCTCCGTACACCGCCAACGCTCGACAGAGTGCTCGGGTGCCGACCTAACTCCCCTGCAGTCTTTAGGTGCTCGATTATGGTTTCCACACCCTTGCCCTTGCTACATCGGGCCACTACCTCCTTGAGAGGCTCTACAACCTCCCCATATGTACTCGGCCTGATCGTAGTCTCTTCGGTCGGCTCCACTACCTCCTTCCCTTTACCCTTGCTCGGATTGGCCGCTCGGCTGATGCCTCGGTCCGATGAGGGAGTCTCATCCGTGGAAGAAATCTTAACCATTTTATAAAGATGAGGAGAAGGACTGACCTTGAAGTGACTAGTATGGCCGGAAAAGATCGCCGGAGCTTAAATCGCCTTGCCACGACAGCTAGCAGCGCCGCTCGATAGCTAAAAACTTCGCTAAGAAGTAAAAATCAAGAGTGAGAAATGAGGTGAAGTGTTGATAGGGTGAAAACTTATAGTAAAAAAAGACGCCTCTTGGGCTTTGTAACGTAAGGGCGCAACTCTTGGGCCTCCCTTGAAGCGTTACAAAAGCCCAAACGACTAAGTAACGAAGAACCGCAACTGTTGGCAAAGGGAGCGACGTTTCAACCCAAGTAAAGTAGCTCGGCACTTCAGATCCAACGGCTAAGATCGCCCCACGTCCCTCGGATCCAGCACCCGAGCGACAGGCGATCCGAGCCACTTCGCTCGGATTCCGAGCAAGTGCCAATCCGAGCTACGAAATGGAGAAAAACAACTTTCCCCTCAAAATTCGCATAAGATTACGATCAGACGGCCCAGATCATGCCAGCACCACTACGCGACAAGATAGTGTTTTCTTGGGAACTGAGCCAGCATCGAGATCTGTGCCATCATCCAACGACTAAGATCGCCCTACGCCCCTCGGATCCAGCACCCGAGCGACAGGCGATCCGAGCCACTTCACTCGGATTCCGAGCAAGTGCCAATCCGAGCTACGAAATGGAGAAAAACAACTTTCCCCTCAAAATTCGCGTAAGATTTCGATCAGACGGCCTAGATCATGCCAACACCACTATGCGACAAGATAGTGTTTTCTTGGGAACTAAGCCAGCATCGAGATCTGTGCCATCATCCAACGGCTAAGATCGCCCCACGTCCCTCGGATCCAGCACCCGAGCGACAGGCGATCCGAGCCACTTCGCTCGAATTCCGAGCAGGTGCCAATCCGAGCTACGAAATGGAGAAAAACAACTTTCCCCTCAAAATTCGCGTAAGATTTCGATTAAACGGCCCAGATCATGCCAGCACCACTATGCGACAAGATAGTGTTTTCTTGGGAACTGAGCCAGCATCGAGATATGTGCCATCATCCAACGGCTAAGATCGCCCCACGTCCCTCGGATCCAACACCCGAGCAACAGGCGATCCGAGCCACTTCGCTCGGATTCCGAGCAAGTGCCAATCCGAACTACGAAATGGAGAAAAACAACTTTTCCCTCAAAATTCGCGTAAGATTTCGATCAGACGGCCCAGATCGTGCCAGCACCACTACGCGACAAGATAGTGTTTTCTTGAGAACTGAGCCAGCATCGAGATCTGTGCCATCATCCAATGGCTAAGATCGCCCCCGTCCTTCGGATCCAACACCCGAGCGACAGGCGATCCGAGCCACTTCGCTCGGATTCCGAGCAAGTGCCAATCCGAGCTACGAAATGGAGAAAAACAACTTTCCCTTCAAAATTTGCATAAGATTTCGATCAGACGGCCCAGATCATGCCAGCACCACTACGCGACAAGATAGTATTTTCTTAGGAACTGAGCCAGCATCGAGATCTGTGCCATCGTCCAACGGCTAAGATCGCACCACGTCGCTTGGAATTCCGAACCGAGCGACTAGCGATCCGAGCCACTCACGCGAGGGAAAAACCGAACCATTTCGCTCGGATTCCGAGCAAGTACCAATCCGAGCTACGAAATGGAGAAAACGACTTTTTCCTCAAGATTCACGTAAGATTCCGATCAGACAGCACAGATTGCGCCACGTCCACTAAACGACAAGATAGTGTTTTCTTGGAAACTGCGTTTGCCTCGAGATTCGCACCGCAATCCAACGATCCAGATCGCTCCACGTCGCTCGGAATTCCGAACCGAGCGACTAGCGATCTGAGCCACTCGCGCGAGGGAAAAACCAAGCCATTTCACTCGGATTCCGAGCAAGTGCCAATCCGACCCTCGAAAGTGAAGAAAAACGCTGCCGAGCATCTCCGACCGTTGGATCATTACGAAATTCACACCTGAGATGATGGACGGTCCAGATTGCGCCACGTCCACTAAACGACAAGATAGTGTTTTCTTGGGAACCGTGCCTGCCTCAAGATTCGCACCAAGATCCAACGGCTCAGATCGCTTCACGTCGCTCGGAATTCCGAACCGAGCGACTAGCGATCCGAGCCACTTGCGTGAGGGAAGAACCGAGCCACTTCGCTCGGATTCCGAGCAAGTGCCCATCCGACCCAGAAAAGCGAGGAAATTATTGCCAAGCGACTCGGTCCATTCGATCTTTCAGAAATTCGCGCTCGCTCAGGATCAACGGTCCAGATCGCACCATGCCATAATTCGGTATTTTATTTATTAAAATCATTTTATTTATTTAAAAATTGCAAAAAATGGTTAAAAAATTAGGAAAATTAATTAAAAATCCTGGAAAATAATTATAAAGTCGGGGAAATATTTTTGAACCCCCGAGTAAGTAATTATTGCCTAGGACCATTTATTAAGACCCTCGAACGACGAATCGACACTTCGCAAAATTAAGTAAATATTCCGAAAAAATAGATAAAAATCACCGAATGACCAGAAGAGCTCAAGAACAACTTAGAGCGCAACCAACTTAAAAAATCACCATAATGCCCCCTGTAAAGATTCGAAACCTTGCATTTGGACTCCGATACAACCCCGCTAGCCATTAAAACAGTAAAACTACTCTTCAAAGGCTGATCAAGCTCAGTCTTCGGGAGTGGGGGGCTCGTGATATGGCTAAAAATGAGGTTAAATTAGAACCGTCCAAATCAGGAACGAATTTTAAAGCTTAGGGGTAAAATGGTAACTTCACCTACCAATGGGTCTGAAATGGGTACTGGATCTCCTCCCCAAAGATCCAATAACCCGCGAATGGATCCACCTCAACTGGGTGCAGATTTCAACCCGCAGCAAACCCAATCCAGCAGGGTAGAATTAGGGTTTCTGATTAATCCTAATCAACGACCTTGATTCATATCTATCCTTTCACTGGGGATTAGGGATTATGTTCCTTATCTAACCACATGGATTACATTCCTAATCTGACCCCAACGGCGGCTATAAATACCCCCCATCCATCTCCATTAAGAGGTAATCAATCTTTTGCCAATTTACGCTCTTTCATAATCTCCCAGATTACTGACTTGAGCGTCGGCGGGTGCGTCGCCGGGATCAACCCCGGTGTCTCGCACTTTTTGCAGGTGAACGGCGGGAGTCAACGGTCAAACTCCGGCAGAACAGGTAATAGGTTTGCTATTCAAAGTTTTCCAAGAATCCACAAATACTATCTGTTTGCCCCCACACCAGATTTAGCGGTAACATGACCAAAGCATCCCTTCCACCCCCAGAAACAGGTAATCAGTATTTTCTTCACAAAAGCTATCTCATATTCTTCTTGATTTCTGACTTGAGCATCGGAGGGTCTATCGTCAAAACCAATCCTGGTGTTTCAGGCTTCTTATAGGTTAACGGAGGCGATCTTCACCACACGAATCAAATCCTACGGCACAAACGAGTTAGATCAAAAATTCAACCACAGTCAAAAGTAGTTGAAAGTCAAAAGGTCAGTTCTTGATTATTCCTTCAAAGAATCTACATCATTTGATTGCTCCCACACCGAAAAAAGCAGCAACAAGAAGCTAGGCTTTGATGATGGGTATGATGAAGCACCGAATTGGGGGGTAAGGGATGAAGTAGGAGGTGTTGTTTTCAGAGTTGGAGCGGAAGGGGAGGAAGAGCGAAAGGCAGATGTCGGAGGCGGGCTCGGAGATGGCAGCACTGGGAAATGAGATAGCTCTGATACCATTGTTACGACCCCAATCCAATTCGGCGATGGATCATCATAACTTCTAATGGCGCCAGCGATGGCAGCCATGGTTCACTAGTAGGAACAAAAAAGAACACGGATGAAGAAGGAGACAGAAGTTTTAATTCATATTCATTCATATCCATTATAAGAGATTACAATCAGTGTATAAAGGAAGGAGAAGAAGATGAGGAGAAGGCGTGCGCAACACACATGTTTTACAAAGGAGGGACATTATTGTTAAATGTCCAACACTCATGCATTTAATCACAGAAAATAAAGAAAATCTCCTAGGGACTGATATGTTGATGAAAGGACTGATATGTAAAAAAATAAAGTTCATAGTAGAACTGTATCACAGCGGTGGCAATGGGCTTGGGGTTAGGTTAGGGTTTTGTTTCTTGCTTATCGGTGGAACTGAGATCGGGGATCAAAACCCTAATAACATGGTTGGTAGATTTTTGGGGATTAGGGTTTTGAGATGGATTGATTGAATTTAAGGGAAGAATAAGAGAGTGAGATTATGGGGAGTTTGCTAAAGAGGGCCACTGGTTTTTACACTACAAACGATAACCTATTCCCGACATTTTTTTTGCCTTTTCCCGGCGCTTAAAAATGTCGGCGATGTACCCCACGGCGTTTCCAAAAACGTCGCCACAAATGCCGTTCATTCCCCCACCGGGGTTGATTTATAGAAACCCCGGTGTTTTATAGTGTTTAACCCGACCCTTTAAACGCCGGGGTATGATTTTAATTTTTTGGGCATTTTATAATCCCCGGTGTTTTAGAAATGCCGGGGTATTGTGTTTTTTTTTTTGTTTTTTTTTTCGGTTGTTGTTGTTGGAAACAATGAATTCCTCATATCTAAACTGTTATATGAGATTTATGTAACTATTTAAGACTCACATTACCAAGTATTAAAGGAAAAAAAAGATGTTGTAGCAACTAACAGAGCTGTAGTAAGCTACATTATTATAACTAGTACAGGTCAAACAAAAATAAAAAAAACATGGTAAATATTTTGAAGGATACAACACAACTTCTACACAACACAATCAGATAATTTTATTCCAAGAAAAGAAAAAAAAATCTTCTCAAACGGGATTCAGAGCAATGGATTGGATTTGGTATATAGTTGAACTGCAAAAGTCTCATCTTGCCATTATTTCATCGCTTTTATTATCTACCAACTCTTCCCTATTATATGTTTCCCCATAAACACATCCAAATTTAGCTTGGTTAGTTGTTTCCCCATCAATACATTCAGATTTAGATTGTTCATCCTCATCACCACATTCCGAAGCTACAGTGACATCACAGCTCTCCATCTGTCCACAATCCTCAACAACTTTGTGTGAAGATCCCCAACATTGTTCGGAATTGCCAATTCTACTAACTAAATTCAAATCTTCTCTCTTCACAACATTGAACACTATCCCATTCTGAATCCACTCAGGCTGCAACAAGTCCCCTTCAGAACCACAATGCTATTCGAGCTAGACTGCGTAGAAGCTAAGCCTTCATTCTCATCTTCCCTTGACGGCACCCTATTTGATTCGAATTTTTCCCAAAATGACCCTCTTTTTGAAAGTTTTTCCAGAACTGACCCGTTTTTTATAAAAATTTCATAAACGACCCACTCGCTTTTTGAAAAAGCGAGTTTAGTTAAAAATAACTCGCTTTTTCAGAAAGCGAGTGTTAAACTTTTAATTTTCGAAAGGTTAGACTCGCTTTTTGAAAAAGCGAGTTATTTTTAACTAAACTCGCTTTTTCAAAAAGCGCGCATGGTTATTTTGATAAATACTTTCGAAAGTGGGTCAGCTTGGTAAATATTTTTAGAAAGTGAGTTAGTTTGATAAATAATTTCAGCAAGTGGGTCAGTTTGATAATAAGTTCTTTCTATATTACATTGTCACTTCATCTTCTTTAGACTACTATATATGAAATCGTTTCTTTAGACTACTATATATGAAATCGTTTGTCAGGACTTTCTATATCACATTGTCACTTCATCTTCTTTGGTAATGATTTTATAAAGTTAGTAACTGTTTAGCAGTAGTCGAGAATATACATAACTTGACATTATTTCAGTATATACATAATTGATGTGTTTTAAGTTGTCAAGAATGAGCCCATAGATACTCTCAATCTCCGGTATACAAATAATTGGCTTTTGACCTATCAATCATATGCGCTGAGTTCTTGCGCTAAATGTCTCACACTCACTTTCTGAAAAAGCGAGGGTGGTTAAAAGGGTCCATGATTTTTTTTTTTATATTTCACATTGGCGAAAATGACCAAGTTATCCCTTCCTTCATATAACCAGATTATCACCTTAGGGATAAAAGGGTCATGCGGTAGTGATAAAAGGGATATAACCAGATTATCCCTTTTATCACCTTAGGGATAAAAGGGATAAAAGGGTCATATGCGGTGGGTTCTTGCACCAAAAATTCTTCTATTAAAAGGGTGGTTGTAACTTCGTCCATGGCTGCTGTTATACATAATGGTAGACCACAAAAGCCTGACGTGGTAATTGATGAGACATGGTTCTCTAGTTCTGAATATTATCAGCAGACTAAGGTTTGATCATAATATATTGTTTTGTATTTCTTGCACTTATTGGTAGGAGCATCAACATATGCCAATTCAGTATTTGGGTGGATAAATGTTAAAATTGTTGTCGAGGCCCGGGCATTGGATCTGATTTCTAACATTTCTAAATGGTTAACAGATATGAGCCTCGACAACAATTTTAACATTTATCCACCCAAATACTGAATTGGCATATGTTGATGCTCCTACCAATAAGTGTAAGAAATACAAAACAATATATTATGATCAAACCTTAGTCTGCTGATAATATTCAGAACTAGAGAACCATGTCTCATCAATTACCACGTCAGGCTTTTGTGGTCTACCATTATGTATAACAGCAGCCATGGACGAAGTTACAACCACCCTTTTAATAGAAGAATTTTTGGCGCAAGAACCCAGCGCATATGACCCTTTTATCCCTTTTATCCCTAAGGTGATAAAAGGGATAATCTGGTTATATCCCTTTTATCACTACCGCATGACCCTTTTATCCCTAAGGTGATAATCTGGTTATATGAAGGAAGGGATAACTTGGTCATTTCCGCCAATGTGAAATATAAAAAAAAAATCATGGACCCTTTTAACCACCCTCGCTTTTTCAGAAAGTGAGTGTGAGACATTTAGCGCAAGAACTCAGCGCATATGATTGATAGGTCAAAAGCCAATTATTTGTATACCGGAGATTGAGAGTATCTGTTGATTCTTGATTTTGATGATCACAACACACTGCACATGTATCTATGCTAAACTTACAGGTGCTATACACAAAGGATTTACCTCTATACAGCTGAACAAATGATCAAGCATAAAAGCTCCAAATAAGAGACAATGGCCAAAGCTTCGCTCAAAGACTCAAGACTCAAATCAAGATTCAAGACTCAAGACTTCACTCAAATGTGTCAAATTGTTGTGTTTTGTAAAACATTGTATTTTACTTTTGTTGAGTCTTAGTCCGATTGTAAAGCCTTGTCACACACACATACACTCACAATTTTATAATGTGTGTTTTTCAAAAAATCACAAAAAGAGTTAAAACAGTTTGATATAATTTAACTGTTGAGTACCAGTCGACTGATACCTCTGGCAGTCGACTGACAAGTACAAAACTGTTTAAATTTATTCAAACTCTGACCAGTCGACTCATATGGCAACCCAGTCAACTGTTCGAGTGCTTTTGACCATTTTCTGTTTTCAAAAATTGATTTTTCAAAATCAAAAGCTAAAGATCCGTTGGTTGACAGTTGGAATAACTGTCCCCCAACGTCCAGGAGATCTAACTCTATAAATAGAGTTCAGATCTCACTGAAAAAATCTTACAACAACTTTTTGAGATCCGAGCACTCTTTGAGAAAATTCTAAGTGAAAAATTTGAGAAAAAGCTTTCAAGTTCAAACTCTTTGGTTCTCTACATTCAGTCCAGTATAACAACGATTCTGTTCTGGACTGGGTATAGAAGTCGACCTTGTTTTTAGCCACGTGCAACAACACAATACACCAACAAGGCTATAGGTTGACTGTAAAGTTTTTCTGGTTCATTTTGCTCTCAGTTGGAGAGTGGTTTTTGACTCTAGGTTGTAGAGTCGGTTTGTTTCACTCTTGGTAGTAGAGTGGGTCTGCTTTCTCTGGTTGAGAGAAAGGACTACGGGTTAGACAAGGTTGTTGTCTTAACGCCGTAGGGTATTCTTGTAAACTTTTTCAAGAATAGTGAAAATCTCAAGTGGGTTGCTTGGGGACTGGATGTAGATCGGGAGGACCGAACCAGGATATATCTTGTGTACTCTGTGATTGGTTGTCTTGATCTTGCATTTACTTTTGTTTTCATAAGTTCTGTAAAACTTGTCTGGACAGTCGACTCCTTGCACTATCAGTCGACTGATCAGTCTCGTATAACTTGTACTGTCATTACATCATCAGTCGCCTGCCTTATCTATAAGTCGACTGCACCGAGTTATTGTATTTACTGTTATTTGATCACTTCAGTCGACTGGTTCACAAACAAGTCGACTGTACCGAAGAAAATTTCCGCAGTTTTTTATTAACACTATTCACCCCCCCTCTAGTGTTTGTTGTCTCGCCTACAGGATCCAACAGTATCTATGGGCTCATTCTCGATAACTTAAAACACATCAATTATGTGTATACTGAAATAATGTCAAGTTATGTATATTCTCGACTACTGCTAAACAGTTACTAACTTTATAAAATCATTACCAAAAAAGATGAAGTGACAATGTGATATAGAAAGTCCTGACAAACGATTTCATATATAGTAGTCTAAAGAAACGATTTCATATATAGTAGTCTAAAGAAGATAAAGTGACAATGTGATATAGAAAGAACTTATTATCAAACTGACCCACTTGCTGAAATTATTTACCAAACTAACTCACTTTCTAAAAGTATTTACCAAGCTGACCCACTTTCGAAAATATTTACCAAAATAACCATACGCGCTTTTTGAAAAAGCGGGTTTAGTTAAAAATAACTCGCTTTTTCAAAAAGCAAGTCTAACCTTTCGAAAATTAAAAGTTTAACACTCGCTTTTTGAAAAAGCGAGTTATTTTTAACCACTTTTTCAAAAAGCGAGTGGGTCGTTTATGAAATTTTTATAAAAAACGGGTCAGTTCTGGAAAAACTTTCAAAAAGAGGGTCATTTTGGGAAAAAATTCATTTGATTCATGATCAATTTCTAGATCCTGTATGAATTTTGTAGTAGAATTTGTTCTCATCAAAGGACCACCAGACCTGGTCCAAGTGTGCAAATCTATACTCTGATTCGCTATCACTGCCATCATACATGCTCCGTGCATGTCGAACCTCTTGAAGAAAGTCATCATCAATAGAGCCCGTTGAGTTCTTTCTGGCGAGAAGATTCCATGAAGGGATTCTCCTCCTAGGGTTCACTCTCGGTGAGTGATCAACGGTGCCTTGGGATGCAGCCCTCGCTGCATTTCTTTTCAGTCTCCGCATGTGATTTAGAAGAGCAACACATTCATCAAGGGAAAGCTCAATTGCACAGTTAGCTTTTATGGTTGATAGTTTCTCCCAGGTGCATCTCCTTCCTTGGTTGGCAGCCTTTTGAAGATCCATATACAGGGGCGGATCCAGGGGGGTGCTACAGCCCCCCCCCCCCCCCCAACAATTGCTATTTGGTTGTTTTTTTTTTTTTGTATATTAGTGTGAATTTATGCTTCAGCCCCCCCCCCCCCCCCAAAAAAAAAATTTTTTTAAAGCCCACCCCAAATATATTTTAAAGCCCACCCTATATATATTTGAGCCTTCTATTTATTTTTTTGGGCCCAACCTCAACTCTATTCTATCTAGTATCTATAACAACTTTACTTCTCTAGTATCTTTAACAACTTTATATATATTTTGCATGTTACCTTGTGCAAAAAAAAAATCCAGTCCCCCTGACATTTCAATCCTGGATCCGCCCCTGTCCATATATGACGGGTTTTGTATTATCTTTGAATACTACAGAAAGGAGATAAAAAGTAAAGATTCAGGTTAGCACTTCTAAGGTTAAGTTGAAGTTACTGATGTTAAGACAGAGGAATGGAGAACACTTAATAACTGGGCAAGAGTAGCAGACATTACTGCAGTGACATCCCCTTCCTAATCTTGAGCAAATAATTTAGCAATACCTCCCAGTGGAAAACCAAGCTCTAGAATCCGATTGCATCTATGTTTAACCTCCATTTCTAATAGATGAGCAAGCTACATACCAACGAATTACGAATTTAGAGTTTCTTCCTCATGCATCGATCACTACAACTAGACAGTGTTCATGAATCATGTTGGAAGTTTAGAAAGCTTATCTGAGGGTATGTGAGACATTGTAACTTTTGAATGGTTATTTGGAAAAACAAACACAAAATAAATGAGAGAAACTTGAAAAACCAACGAGTATTTATTACCTTGGCAGCAAAATTTCCTCCGTATGCTGTTACAAGTTCCTTCGTTGTGTAATACCCCGATTTATTTTCTTAATATATATGAAAGGGTATTTATTTTTCTTATGATAGCCTATTATTATTACTTTTCTCCATGATAAATAGAGTGTAGTATTTCCTATAAAACATTCTTCTCAAAGCCCAAATGTGACTTGTTTATTTTCTTATGTAAAAATACATATTTTGGCCCAAATGTATTTAAACCCATAAACTTAATCTTTTTCTTACACTTGTATGTGCAGCATTTTCCCTCTTATTTTCCGGGTATTTTGATGTACATTTTATAGTGGGATTTTGTGTGTACACGTGCACTCCATGTACACGTGCACAAGGCACAAACTTGGCCGGATTTGTGGAGAAGTGGCTAGGATCATGGGCGGTTATGTGAGGGTGTGGGTAGTTTCTCAAACTACCGATTGCATCTTGTCCTTTGATCTCCAACTCCCCAACGAATCTCAGCCCTCCATTTCGCCTATAATCTAGTATAAATACCCCCTCCTAATCCCTATCTTTTTACACTAAAAATTCCTAAGATTTCAAGAGAGTATCTGTGAGTTGTGTGAGAGCTTTTCTGTGGAGGCAAGCAGCATTGGTGAGGAGCTCGGCGTGGAACAGAGGAACAAGAAGTGCAGCGTGATATTGAAGGACTTGCGGGATTTCGTTATTTTCTTCACAAAAGGTGGGTGTTTCTCAGGACTTCTAATGTAGGAATAATGCTATATTTGTCATGAAGTGTTACCATGTGGCAAAAGTGAATTGAATGCTGTAGAAATTGCTTGAACATGCTATTATATTCGAGGCAAGACTGACGGTCCAGTCGACTGCCATATGAGCCAGTCGACTGATACGAGATATTTATTTTCATAATGTGCTGATAAAGTGTGTGTGAATAGCCATGATGGTGTGATCATAAAATGTATGTTTTTCCCTATGACACATATGTGGAGGGAAGGTAAACAAACAAAAAGAACTGAGGAGATAAACATTTGAAGTTGTCGGCTTAGTCGACTGACTTGGAGTTAAGTCGACTGATGCTCGTTCTGAAAGTGATTGTTTGATAGTTCCTCGAATAAAGATATTCTATTTTTGTGTAGACTCATGATGATGACTTGAAATTTATATTCCCATTGTCGTATGTAAGTATGAGCAATATGAATACAGGTTTAGAGTAGTAATTTCTCTAAAGAGCATGTTAATAACCGGGAAAATTGTGTTGTGAATGCTACTGAGCCAGGGGTATTATGTTTATGGAACATAAATTGGTATATACTGTTAATTGATATCATGATGCAAGTATATGTAAAGAAATGTAAGTAAATTCCCAAATTAAAATGGATCTGTCCAGTCGACCGATGCATGTGGCAAGTCGACTGATCTGGACTTAGAAATTATGCTGTTTGAAATATCCAGGACAGACGACTGATTACTGATCAGTCGACTGTTACGAGGATAATATTGTGAATAAGAATTGGGCGGGACAGGCGACTGGTAGTGTACTCAGTCGACTAACCCGAACGTTATGATAACCCTGTATGACTGTATAAGTCGACTGGTGCTCTTCCAAGTCGACTGTACAGAGTGAACTTTGGTATACTGGAATTCATGTTATCTTGCTGTTAGTAATGGTAAATCTTGTGATTTTAAGTCAATGAACTCTGTTATGGATGCATGAATGGTGTAAATGAATCATAGATGAGGATTGAGAATCAAATGAAATTATGAAATGTGAAATCATGATGAGGAAAGTCTGTGAGACTCTAAAATGAATTATGAGCCGATGATGCTCCTTTGGATATTGTGAATGTGAAATTGAACAGAAGAGTAGCTAAGTCTCCCCGGCAGCGAATGAAATGATATTGAGAATTAGACCAGGTTGGTCAAGTGTAATGAAATGATGAGTCCGGATGATGGAGAGGCTAACTCTAGAGGTTGATTTTCATTCATGATTCTAATTAAGTTAATACATAGTGTGGAGGTGATGAAGGTGAGAGAAAAACATGAGTATGAGAGCTAGGGTACGGTGCGGGTATGTGAGCCGCAGAAAGCATGCTTGATGAGTCAAGACATGGCGCGGGCACAACTCAGTAATGATCGGACTCTAGTCACGCTTGTGGGATGTTTTGGTGACTGCAAGAGGAGTGTGTTCAGGGAGGAGGCTGAATTATCGCAGAAGGCATGCTTGACGAGTCAAGACATGGCGCGAAATTCTACTCCAGGGGCCAGGATACATGCTTGTACTCATAGATTCATCTAGGATACTCATTGGAATTACAGTAGTAGAATAAGTCATGGCGGGGGATTGAACCCTACTAAAATGAAGATCGTTTAAGAGGCTTGCACTCGAACCTATGTAGTATGGGATGCATAGAATTCGAACAAGTATGCATTAGTGTCATAATTAACTAAGTAAATTGCATTAAGGATTTAAGTGCACAATCACGACACGACATCATTAAAAGTTTCCCAATTTGCATGCTTATGTTGAACTGGCTTGTGATTTGTAAGAAATGAGATTCATTATACTGTTTCTGGCATAGAGAGGATGGCCATGTATAATTATCGTCGGTTGAATAAACTGACGTACCCACAGTGTTTTATGCAGGATAATCACATGTAAAAGGAATGGATGCACAAAGAGTTCATTATATTGTTGTTCATTTATGTAAATATTGTACATTTTGCTTCCGCTGTGTAAATTCAAATGTAACATGCTGTAACTCTGATGTAAAAGTAAAGATTTTAAATTCCTTGTAAAATTGTATGTGAAGAAAGCGAAAAGATCCTGAAGAACATCTCGAATTCAGTAAATTAGGATTCGGGGCGTTACAGAGTGGTATCAGAGCCACGCTTTCTATGCTTTCACACTCGTACAAATTTATAAGGAACGACACCCTAGATGTGGACATTAGAGTGTGTGTTTGGATTTAGAGATTTAAATGTAAGTAACTTACATTTGTGTTGCTCTATGATTTATGCTTCTTCCTCTCTATTCTAAGATGGCTGATCACTTCGACCCTGCTGGAGGGGACGACTGGCACATTATTGAGGAAGAGTACCATCCTGGACAGGCTGATTCTGAGGACGAGTATCACCCTGGGCAAGCTGATTCTGATGATGAGGAGTACCCTGAATCCCGAGAGATCACCCCACCGCCGAACTCACCTGATGATTCTTCTTCTTCCGATGAAGAAAAGGGACCAGCTTTGGGTAACGCTGTGGCTTCTCTGCAGAGGCAAGTGGATACCTTGAAGTATAGAGTTGGAGTTTTGGAGGCTCAACTGGAGAAGCGAAATGCTGACTATTCTGTTCTTAACCATCGGATTTGGGAACTTGAGAAGAAAAAGAACCTAACTGATGTGCTGAAGGATGAGGTGGATGAACTGCGGGATGAACTTCGAGCAGCGAAGAGGACCCGTAGAGATTAGATTGTCTTGGTTTCTATTTTCTTCTATTCTGATGTTAAAATGTTTTTCTAATTCGAATGTATAAACTTTGAAATTCAATGAAATGAAAGTTGGTTTAAATTCTTGTTTTATACTTCGAATTTGACGGATCTTTTGCATCAGAATATGGCGAGAAGGGGAGCCAGGAATGGTGAAGGTTTGGACCTGGATGCCGAGTTTGCAAGGGTTTACCAGACGCTGAATGCAGTGGCTACAAACCAAGGAAGGGGGCCGGTGAATCCAGTACCCGAGGCAATCAAGCTAGTGGAATCGTTCAAGAGAATGAAACCACCAGTGTTCGAGGGAAAGTCCGACCCGGATGCGGCCGATAACTGAATTCGGCAAGTGGAGACAATCTTTGAGGTGTTGGAAACACCGGAGGGCAGCAAGGTCAAGTTGGCGACTTTGCAGTTGGAGAAGGATGCGGCTGTTTGGTGGCAGTCGATGAAGAGGACTATGGGCGGCTTGTTGCTTGGCTGGGAGGAATTTTTGGAGGAATTCCGCAGTCATTATTTCCCCTCCGACGTCCAGGAGAAAAAGGCCATGGAGTTTCTGTCACTTCAACAAGGCAGCATGTCAATGAGAGCCTATGAGACCAAGTTCACTCAACTCTCCAGGTATGCTCCAGAATTGGTGATGGATGAGGCGAAGAAGGCTCGCAAGTTCGAGCATGGTCTGAGGCCGAGCTTGAGATCTCGTATGATACCCCTTGGTATCAGGAGATTCGATAAGCTGGTGAAGAGGGCGGCAACAACGGAGGCGGATATGGAGCAGTTCCATGTTGCTCAGCATCAGAGGAGCAACCGGCAGTCTGGGAAGAGGCCCGCGCCATCGGGGAGTTTCAAGGGGCAACCATCTGCACAGAAATTCAAACCGACAGGGGCGAATGCCGTCAGTGTAGCTGGGAGACCTAGAAACGATGCAGGGAGACCTTCTGCAGTCACTTGCTTTAACTGTGGTGAAGTGGGACATTACCTATCTCGATGTCTCAAACCGCGGGCTGGCAATCACAATGTGCCAATACAGCAGACTGGGAAGAGGCCGTACCAGTCAGGGCGAGTATTTGCTTTGACAGAAGCTGATGCTGAGGAAGCAGATCAGGTTATCTCTGGTACGAGGGCTGAGGTCTAGTGTGATTTCTTTTTCATTTCTCCTTCCCGATCATAGTGTAAAACTGTTATGTAATGATGTATGTTATGTAACAGGAGAACTCTATATTAATGGAAAGGGAGCTGTGGTGTTGTTTGATACTGGATCCTCTCATACTTTTGTGTCTCCTAGATTTGCTAAAGTGTTGGGAGTTGAACCGAAGATTTTCCCAGGCAAGATCTTAGCAGTGGCTACACCATCAGGGGAAACTTTGACCACTGATCGGTACTATGTTGATTGCGAGATAGTGATTGGGGATCGAATCTTTGGCATTGATCTGATCGAGCTGACTATCTTGGGAGTCGATGTTATCATTGGCATTGATTGGATGTCGGTGTACAGTGCGAGCATCGAGTGTAAGGCCAAGACGGTGACAGTGAAGGCTCCAGGTGGACCTGAAGTCACTTTCCAAGGGAAGTTGAAGTGTCCTAAGCTGGTGGCAACTATCCGCAAGGAAGAGACTCCTGTGGAATTGCAAGGGATTTCTGTGGTTCGGGACTATCCGACTGTGTTCTTGGAAGATTTTCCTGGGTTACCTCCGCATCGTGATGTAGAGTTCAGCATCACTGTTCAACCGGGAAGTGCACCCATTTCTAAGGCACCGTATAGGATGGCTCCAGTGGAACAGGATGAGGTGAAACGGCAGATTGAGGAACTATTGGGAAAAGGCTTTATTCAACCTAGTGCGTCACCTTGGGGAGCACCAGTGCTTTTGGTAAAGAAGAAGGATGGATCGATGAGAATGTGTATCGATTACCGGGAGCTGAATAAAGTCACTATTCAGAATAAGTATCCGATTCCTCGAATTGATGACTTGTTCGATCGTCTACAAGGAGCAGCTGTCTTCTCCAAAATAGATCTTCGATCAGGATATCACCAAGTGCGAGTGAAAGCTGAAGATGTGCATAAAACTGCATTTAGAACTCGGCATGGGCATTACGAATTCTTAGTTATGCCATTCGGAGTGACGAATGCACCTGCAATCTTCATGGACTTGATGAACAGAGTTCTGAGGCCGTTTATTGATTCTTTCGTCGTGGTGTTTATCGACGATATTCTCGTGTACTCCAAGTCTGAGGAGGAGCACACTGAGCATCTGGCAGCAGTTTTGCAGAAGTTGAAAGAGTAGAGGTTGTATGCCAAGTTATCCAAGTGTGATTTCTGGAAATCTGAAGTGGCATTCCTAGGTCACATCCTTTCTAAGGAGGGAGTGGCAACTGACCCTCAGAAGATAGAGGCAGTGAGAGATTGGGCTAGGCCTACTACAGTGAAGGAAGTCAGAAGTTTCCTTGGGATGACTGGATACTACAGGAGATTCATTCAAGGTTATGCTCAGATAGCTGTGCCGCTTACCGAGTTGACCAAGAAGAATGCGAGCTTCAAGTGGACCGAGCAATGTGAGGCGAGTTTTCAGGAGTTGAAAGATAGACTGACTACTGCACCTATTTTGGCTTTGCCTAGAGCAGGAGTTGAGTATGATGTCTATAGCGATGTTTCACATCGGGGGCTTGGTTGTGTCTTAATGCAAGAAGGTAAAGTGATCGCATATGGGTCTAGGCAACTACAACCGCATGAGAAGAATTATCCCGACTCATGATCTAGAGCTGGCTGCGATTATCTTTGCTTTGAAGCAATGGAGGCACTACGTGTATGGTGAGAAGCTGAACATGTACACGGATCATAAGAGCTTGAAGTATATCTACCAGCAGAGGGATCTCAATCTGAGACAGCGGAGATGGTTGGAAGTGCTCGAGGATATGCGACCTGAGATCAAGTATCATCCCGGAAAGGCTAATGTTGTTGCTGATGCACTTAGTCGCAAGAGCAGTTTGGCCTGTTTGATTACGACTCAGAGGCATTTGATTGAGGAGTTGGACCGAGCAGGTATTGAGGTTGTCTTGCAAGGATTGGGAGCATCTTTATCTCAATTGAAGCTTCAGCCTACTCTGAATGCAAGGATCATTGCAAGTCAGGAAGTTGATGCTGATATTCTGGAGATGAAGGAGCAGGTTAGTGCTGGCAGGTTGCCCGGTTTTCAGACCAGGGATGGAGTGCTGTGGTTCGGAGATAGGCTGTGCGTTCCAGATCAGGCGGACCTGAAAGAGAGTATTCTTCAGGAGGCGCATGCTACTCTTTTGTCGGTACATCCTGGGAGTACTAAGATGTACAAAGACATCAAGCAGCATTTCTGGTGGTCAGGTTTGAAGCGGGATGTGGCCGAATTTGTCGCGAGATGTGAGGTTTGTCAGCAAGTTAAAGCCGAAAATCAGAGACCCGGAGGTCTATTACAGCCGTTACCTATTCCGGAATGGAAATGGGATAACATCAGTATGGATTTCATCACGGGTTTGCCTAAGAGTTCTAAAGGCAATGATGCTATTTGGGTTATAGTCGATCGACTTACCAAGTCCGCTCACTTTTTGGCGATGAAACTCACAGCTTCGATGGACAGGTTGGCTGAGATGTATGTTGGTGAGATTGTCCGACTTCATGGCGTTCCTTCGACTATTGTGTCTGATCGAGATGCGCGGTTTACTTCGCATTTTTGGAGGAGTCTTCAGGCAGCTTTGGGTACCAAGACAGATTTCAGCACTGCTTTTCATCCACAGACCGATGGGCAGACCGAGAGAGTCAACCGTATTCTTGAGGATATGCTTCGATGTTGTATACTAGACTTCGGAGGCAGTTGGGAAAGGCATTTACCTTTGGTGGAGTTTGCCTACAACAACAGTTTTCAAACTAGCATTGGGATGGCGCCGTATGAAGCTTTGTATGGCAGGAAGTGCAGGACTCCTGTGTGTTGGTATGAGGTTGGGGAGCGTCAGTTGTTTGGTCCTGAGCTTGTACAGCTGACTTCTGAGAAGATTGATCTGATCAGGAAAAGGTTGGTGGAAGCTCAGAGCAGGCAGAAAAGCTATGCAGACAACCGGAGGAGGGACCTTGAGTTTGAGGTTGGTGACTTTGTCTTTCTGAAGGTATCACCCAGCAAAGGTGTGGTTCGTTTTGGCAAAGGCGGGAAGTTAGCCCCGAGATTTATAGGCCCATATAAGATATTGAAAAGGATCGGGAAAACTGCTTACCGGCTTGAATTACCGGAAGAGTTGTCTCAGGTGCACAATGTTTTCCATGTGTCTATGTTGAGAGGTTATATTCCAGACCCGAGTCATCATTTGCCAGAAGTACCGGAAGGTTTGCAGTTAGACCTGAATTACATCGAGACTCCTGTTGAGATCGTTGACCGTAGGGAGAAAGTCTTGAGGAATAAGACGATACCAATGGTCAAGGTAGTCTGGAGAAACCACTTGGTTGAATAGGCTACTTGGGAATCCGAGGACAAGATGTTGAAGGACTATCCTGAGCTTTTTGCTTGATTGTATTTGTATTGATTGTATCTGGTATCTTGTATCTTATGTCTTTTGTTCTGGTTGGGTGTGTTGTATTTCTTCTGTTCTCGCTCTTGACTGTAGTTCCGGGGACGGAACTATTCTAAGGAGGGAGTGATGTAATACCCCGATTTATTTTCTTAATATATATGAAAGGGTATTTATTTTTCTTATGATAGCCTATTATTATTACTTTTCTCCATGATAAATAGAGTGTAGTATTTCCTATAAAACATTCTTCTCAAAGCCCAAATGTGACTTGTTTATTTTCTTATGTAAAAATACATATTTTGGCCCAAATGTATTTAAACCTATAAACTTAATCTTTTTCTTACACTTGTATGTGCAGCATTTTCCCTCTTATTTTCCGGGTATTTTGATGTACATTTTATAGTGGGATTTTGTGTGTACACGTGCACTCCATGTACACGTGCACAAGGCACAAACTTGGCCGGATTTGTGGAGAAGTGGCTAGGATCATGGGCGGTTATGTGAGGGTGTGGGTAGTTTCTCAAACTACCGATTGCATCTTGTCCTTTGATCTCCAACTCCCCAACGAATCTCAGCCCTCCATTTCGCCTATAATCTAGTATAAATACCCCCTCCTAATCCCTATCTTTTTACACTAAAAATTCCTAAGATTTCAAGAGAGTATCTGTGAGTTGTGTGAGAGCTTTTCTGTGGAGGCAAGCAGCATTGGTGAGGAGCTCGGCGTGGAACAGAGGAACAAGAAGTGCAGCGTGATATTGAAGGACTTGCGGGATTTCGTTATTTTCTTCACAAAAGGTGGGTGTTTCTCAGGACTTCTAATGTAGGAATAATGCTATATTTGTCATGAAGTGTTACCATGTGGCAAAAGTGAATTGAATGCTGTAGAAATTGCTTGAACATGCTATTATATTCGAGGCAAGACTGACGGTCCAGTCGACTGCCATATGAGCCAGTCGACTGATACGAGATATTTATTTTCATAATGTGCTGATAAAGTGTGTGTGAATAGCCATGATGGTGTGATCATAAAATGTATGTTTTTCCCTATGACACATATGATGGAGGGAAGGTAAACAAACAAAAAGAACTGAGGAGATAAACATTTGAAGTTGTCGGCTTAGTCGACTGACTTGGAGTTAAGTCGACTGATGCTCGTTCTGAAAGTGATTGTTTGATAGTTCCTCGAATAAAGATATTCTATTTTTGTGTAGACTCATGATGATGACTTGAAATTTATATTCCCATTGTCGTATGTAAGTATGAGCAATATGAATACAGGTTTAGAGTAGTAATTTCTCTAAAGAGCATGTTAATAACCGGGAAAATTGTGTTGTGAATGCTACTGAGCCAGGGGTATTATGTTTATGGAACATAAATTGGTATATACTGTTAATTGATATCATGATGCAAGTATATGTAAAGAAATGTAAGTAAATTCCCAAATTAAAATGGATCTGTCCAGTCGACCGATGCATGTGGCAAGTCGACTGATCTGGACTTAGAAATTATGCTGTTTGAAATATCCAGGACAGACGACTGATTACTGATCAGTCGACTGTTACGAGGATAATATTGTGAATAAGAATTGGGCGGGACAGGCGACTGGTAGTGTACTCAGTCGACTAACCCGAACGTTATGATAACCCTGTATGACTGTATAAGTCGACTGGTGCTCTTCCAAGTCGACTGTACAGAGTGAACTTTGGTATACTGGAATTCATGTTATCTTGCTGTTAGTAATGGTAAATCTTGTGATTTTAAGTCAATGAACTCTGTTATGGATGCATGAATGGTGTAAATGAATCATAGATGAGGATTGAGAATCAAATGAAATTATGAAATGTGAAATCATGATGAGGAAAGTCTGTGAGACTCTAAAATGAATTATGAGCCGATGATGCTCCTTTGGATATTGTGAATGTGAAATTGAACAGAAGAGTAGCTAAGTCTCCCCGGCAGCGAATGAAATGATATTGAGAATTAGACCAGGTTGGTCAAGTGTAATGAAATGATGAGTCCGGATGATGGAGAGGCTAACTCTAGAGGTTGATTTTCATTCATGATTCTAATTAAGTTAATACATAGTGTGGAGGTGATGAAGGTGAGAGAAAAACATGAGTATGAGAGCTAGGGTACGGTGCGGGTATGTGAGCCGCAGAAAGCATGCTTGATGAGTCAAGACATGGCGCGGGCACAACTCAGTAATGATCGGACTCTAGTCACGCTTGTGGGATGTTTTGGTGACTGCAAGAGGAGTGTGTTCAGGGAGGAGGCTGAATTATCGCAGAAGGCATGCTTGACGAGTCAAGACATGGCGCGAAATTCTACTCCAGGGGCCAGGATACATGCTTGTACTCATAGATTCATCTAGGATACTCATTGGAATTACAGTAGTAGAATAAGTCATGGCGGGGGATTGAACCCTACTAAAATGAAGATCGTTTAAGAGGCTTGCACTCGAACCTATGTAGTATGGGATGCATAGAATTCGAACAAGTATGCATTAGTGTCATAATTAACTAAGTAAATTGCATTAAGGATTTAAGTGCACAAATACGACACGACATCATTAAAAGTTTCCCAATTTGCATGCTTATGTTGAACTGGCTTGTGATTTGTAAGAAATGAGATTCATTATACTGTTTCTGGCATAGAGAGGATGGCCATGTATAATTATCGTCGGTTGAATAAACTGACGTACCCACAGTGTTTTATGCAGGATAATCACATGTAAAAGGAATGGATGCACAAAGAGTTCATTATATTGTTGTTCATTTATGTAAATATTGTACATTTTGCTTCCGCTGTGTAAATTCAAATGTAACATGCTGTAACTCTGATGTAAAAGTAAAGATTTTAAATTCCTTGTAAAATTGTATGTGAAGAAAGCGAAAAGATCCTGAAGAACATCTCGAATTCAGTAAATTAGGATTCGGGGCGTTACACGTTGAGCACTTGAGCTTGAAGTTTTATAGTGATGTACACACTGATGAAACCACAAAGATGATTTGAGAGGATTTGAAGATGATCTGAGAGGATGATGTGAGACATCCATACCTAGGGTTTCGGAAAGAGAGAGGCGGCGGCAGCGACGAGTGCGAGAGGCGGCGGCGGCGGCAGCGAGTGCGAGAGCGAGCGGAGGCGGCAGCGGGTGCGAGTGCTCGCGGAGGCGGCTGCTGGTAGGGAGAGCGAGCGGAGGCGGAGGCGAGTGCGACTTCGAGAGCAGAGTGGGAGAGAGCTCGAAGAGGGAAAGAGAGAGGGAGTTTGGGGAGACGAGGGAAAGAGGGTTTGGCCGCGAATTTAGTGCGAATTTGGGAATAGGGTTTCTCTAGTTGAGCGCGAAGAGGAAAAAAAACAGAAGGAAGTGGGCATTTAGGGGAGGAACAAGTTAAGTATAGAGATATACTTCCCCGGCGTTTTAAAACACCGGGTTATTTTTCCATTCCGCTGGCGCTTATTAATAAACGCCGGGGATATTTCGGCGAAACTACCCAACACTGGGGTAGTTCCACCGGGCATTCTCTTATCTTTTGTAGTGTTAGTTGGGTTTTCATTATGATCCAAACTCAGTCATAGCCGTTCACCTATTAGATCAGAAAAACAAATGAATGATATGAATTTACTAATTGATGTTTAAATGAATGGTTAAGATCATGTTGTCGAAATTGATGATCCTAAGATCTTCTATGGACACATTTATTCTTCCTTTTATAATAGAAATAGATATATATGCGTAACCCTAACTCCTACTCCTAATCTGTTCATCTTTCCTCTCTTGCGGCGGCGGCAAAATACCTAAACACCGAATAGAAGTCCATGGCGATCTAGCGAGCAAGAAATGATTGAAAAAAATTCATTGATGATTGGATTTAAAGAATTTCAGCTCTCCAAATTTAGATAAGTTCTTCTTCTTTACTTTTATTCCTTAGTAACTTTTCATGTACTTTTCTATCCATCCTTTTCATTCCAGTTGCTTGGGGCCATAAGCACACAGATTTATTATCTCTTGAGCAATTGAAATGTAAACTTCAGTAATTATAGTTAATTCTTAATTAGTTATGTGTATGTATATATATATATATATATATATATATATAATTATTCAGGAATTTCATACCAAACCTTTTTAAAGCCTATCTAGAATGGTCAATAGTAATAGATCTGTCTGGGGCCATAAAACACTTGAGCCCTGAAATGGAGATAATTGAAATTTAAGAGATTTCTCACCAAGGTATTTTGAAACAGATTATATACGCTTTGATATCAAATGTATCGTACAATACTTTAAACCCAGGTCACAACTGCCGTAACACATGGGTTGGGTGAGTTATTTTTCATTGTTGAGACACTATGGGTCTGTTTGGAAACATTTAAGTTGGGGAATGGGAAGGAATGGAGTGAAAATGAATGGAGAGGAATGGAAAGAAAGGAAAAGGGGTGAATTAACTTTATAAGTTGTGTGTATTTGGCAACTGGTGGAATGAAATTGATTTTTTTTTGTTTCCATTCCCTAGTCTTGTTTGACAAACAATGGAATATTATGGATTACGCCATTTTGAAAAACCTTTTGATAACATTTGTACATGGACATACTTCTGACATTTTGCATTTTAGGTTGAGTAATGAATAAAATTGTTTTCCTGGAGAGAAAAAACATATCTCTGACACTCCCAAAAAATGAAGATTTATTAATTCTAAAATCACCCACTCTAACCAAAATTAATTAGTTTACCTTATTTTTTATTTTTTTTATTTTTTTGTAATTTAATTCTTTTCACTTTTGATATTTGAATTTAAAAAAGAATCGGGTAGAAAATATATTATCAACGGGATCAAGAACATTGGGTAATTTACACCGAAAGAGGGATCTTAGTTCGGTACTAAAAGTTGGCGAGGTGATTTGCCGAAACTGAAAGGAAAAAAAAAAAAAAAAAAAAAAAAAAAAAAAAAAAAAAAAAACTATTCTCTGATTAAAAAGTTCGGTGGTTTCTGAAATTTAACGTTTATTTTATGTGAAGTTCTTTTAACATAGTTGGTCTTATATTTATTTATTTATTTAAGTTGAAGAAAAATTAGTTGTTTCCATTCCTTTACCCAGCTTTCCGAGGGGGTGGAGCTGGAATAGAATTCGGCTCAAATCTTTCACTAGGGAATGATATTTAATTGTTTCCTTTATTTTCTTTTTCAAAACAAACAGGCCGTGGAATAGGATAAGATGGGTCTATCCACAGTATTCCATTCTTTTTCCTAGTTTTTTGGGTTTCCAAACGCGCCCTATATAAATACTTCTATAGAAGAGCCTTAAAGTTATAAAAAAACAAAATATAAATATCCCCTGACATTATATTATATCTATATATTATGCTAATAGTAAATAATGTATTCCTTCTCTGCTTTCTTTATTTTAAAATAGAAAAAAGAAAGCAAAAGTAGGAATTTATATATAATTTAACACGTGCACACACTCAGTCACCACCTCTGCTCAATTTTCGACCGTCCGAACGTCCAGATGTGCGAAGACGTACGTAATCGAGGCTCCCGATCACGCCACATCACCACCCAATCACGCATGTCCAATTTACTCAGTGGGCGAGCACAGACTCGATGGGCGATCCAGAGCGCTCGCGCCAGCTCGATAAATCTATAAAAAAATCACAGAAAATGATTTAAATTTAGGAAATTAAATTATAATTTCAAAAATTATTATTAAATACGAAAATTTAATTAGAAATTCTGAAAAATAATTAAAATGTGGTATCTATACAATATATTATGCTAAATCATATTTGTCTAGAATTTTTCTCATTTTTTCTTTTTTTTTAAATAAAAAATGGAAGGTAAATGTAGGAGATAACTCTCATACTCTTACTCCATCCAAATTGAAATTGAAATCTTCATTATTATATAGATGTTATTAGATAAAATTTTCAATTTTTTTTATTGTTTTTTTTATTTTAAGAAAAAATATGTACATGATTGCACGGATTATACTACATATTATATTATCTTATATAAGTTTGTGCAATAATGTAAAATGGTAGACTAGTTTTCTTTGTACAAAATGTCCTCCTAAATACCTTTACATCTCTCTTTTCCCCGAGTATTTTATCAAGACATGAATTATCATATTCGTCAATTCAACCTTGGAGGGTACTTTGTACAAAAGGAAATGTAGTGTGTATACATCATATTTCTGGCACACAAATTCATATCGTTTGATTAAGTCGCTAATCTCAAAGCTATATGGAGTCACTCCATTCTCTCAATATGTTTTAAAGGCTCAAAGTCAAGGATGAAACAATTTCTCATGAAAAGTAACACATCTTCTTGAACCTTCATTATTAATTACTAATTAATAAACAGTAAGTTCTTTTTCATGTGAACCCTAAGTTCTTTTTCATGTGAACCCTTTTCTTGACTCAGTGACTTTTTTTTTTCAATTGTACGTTACATTTTGTTTGTTGTGAACAGTAAGCTAATTATGTTACTATCTTAAAGAATTTCTATAATGCATGCCTATTAAGACTTTCTATAGAAATATCATGATGTTCATCACCTTCCAACATGCATCTTAATTGTGAGGCTGCATTTGGCCTAGCTTTTTATAGACTTTAAAGCTACTTCAGAAGGAGAAGCCAGAAAATAGAGTTTTGAAATTAAAAACTAAAACTGTTTGGATAGTCAGCTTTTTTTTAACTTTAAAGCTACTTTTAAGTTAGAAGTTGTTTGGCATAAGATATCAATTATAAGCTACTTTTATACTCAATTTATGCTTTTGATTTTATTTAAAAATAAAATATAAGTTATCAAATTATAAAAAAAATCTTTATATTACTAATAAATAAAATATTTAGAATAACCTAGAAAATTCGTAAAAAGGGAAAAAAATATACATATATGCATTTGAACTGTAGGTTGCTTTCATTCAAAACAATCAAAAGAACTTTTACCAAACCACTTAATCTGAAATTCAAAGACACTCCACAAACCAATTTCACTACTTTAGAATCCCTTATTTATTTCTTGACCCTGAATGTATGAAGCTCAAGTGAAAATATTAGAGGCAACCATGAGAAAGTTAATGGTAAGCAAATAAACCTATTTACTAGAGTTCACATATTTCTTATACAGTTATTCCTAAAAAAAAGGGCATCTTTATTACTTTGACCTGTTTCTTGCAAAAAATAGTTCATGCGCATTGTGATTTTTCTTAAAATTTGTTATGATTTTTTTTTAAATTACTTTTTCTGCAGTAAGATTTCTTCACTTCAATTAATTACAAAAATCAAAAGTTCTGCAATCACAGTACTTATTTTCTTTATATATGCACATTGTGCTTTACTTTCAACCTTTTCTGCACGTTTCGACTTAATTTCTTCAAATTAAGGAGTAGAATTTTGAACTTTTTTTCATGTTCAATTGTCGTGAGAAGTGCTTCCAAATTTCTTCGCTTCTTTCAACATGGCACTGGATAGGTATCGTACATGCCAGTAAAGCTTTTCATTGATTTTACCTTCAGTTTATTCAAGTAGGTATCAAAACTTCTTCTCAACAATGAATAAAATGGATCTAATCACAACCTAATATGGATCTAATGAAAACATAAAATAGATCTAATCACAACTTAAAATGGATCTAATTTCATATTGGATCTAGATCATTTGAAGACGAGAAACCATACCTGTTGAGCGTGCGACTCTTCGACGGCGACTCTTCGACGGCGTTCGACGGCGGTGTTCCCCGGTCACGAGTGTTCGGCGAGGAAGAAAAAAGGGGAAGGGGGAAAATTTTTATTGTGTAACGCCCTGAATTCCAAAATACACTGAATTCGAGATTCCACAGGATCTTTACACTTCATTTAGTACAATTTTACAAGGAATTTAAAACTTTTCACTTTACATCAGAGTTACAAGAATCTTTACACTTTACATTTTACAACGAAAGTAAATTTATAACATTTATATAAAAGTACATCAATATTTGAATAATCTCTAAGCATCATTTCTCCTTTAATCTTTATCATGTCATTTACCCTGCATACAAAACTGTGGGTACGTCAGTTTATTCAACCGACGAATATTATACACGGCCATCCTCTCTATGCCGGAAACAGTATAACTGATTTTTCATATTTAACAAGCACAAACTTGTCACATATCAAACTAAAGGGAATACCCTATTGATGTCGTGTTGTAATCGTGCACTTAGTCCTTAATGCAGTTATTTATATTACATGACACTAATGCGCACTTGTTCGGATTCTATACATCCCATACTATATAGGTCCGAGGGCAAGCCTCTTAATCGTTCTTCATCTTGTAGGGTCCAATCCCTCGTCATGACTTAATCTACTACTGTAACTACGGTAAGTATCCTACATGATCTATGAGTACGAGCTCATGTACAGAAAAACTAGAGGGGAATCCTACGTCATGTCACGATGCATCGTGAAGACTATCTATGGACAATTCAGCCTCCTTCATGACACACAATCCTCTCGCAGTCACCAAACACCCCACAAGCATCGCTAAGATCCTGATAATTCCGGAGTAGTGCCCACGTCATGTCACGACGCATCGTGAAGACAAACTGTGAATCACACCGACATCGTAGACTCGAGGCCCTCATACTTGTGTTTTTCTCTCACTTTTATCACCTCTTCACTATGTACTAATTTCTTAATTTAATGAAATCATGAACAAAATTAATCTCTTAGAGTTAGCCCTCTCATTATTACCGGTCTTATTTCTTTCATTTCATAATGACCCAAACTGGTCTTTTCAATTTCAATAATCATATTTCATCACTTTCACTTGCCAGTGTGAGTTTTGGCTACACCCTAATTTTCAATTTCAATTCACAAATTCACATGTTTTCCTCAATAACATTTATCTTTTCCAATCACATGAATTCTAAATTATTCATGAGTCAATAACCATACATGGAGTTCAATTATTCATCATGTATTTCATAACCAACCTTTATTTCCACTTTAAAATCATATCCCCAATATATAGCCAAAGTGAATATTCACAAACCCATTATTGTCACACTATTTTTTAACAAGAATAATTCATACAAACCTCACAATATATATTTTCTTTCTTTGTTATTTTTCCTTTCTATCACTTATTTCAAGTCCTTTGCAAAACACATTTTTCACAAAATATACGAGTGTAGAACCATAGTTCCAACTACACTTTTATTCCCAAAATATACTTTATTTTATCCCAATAACTCCCAATTAATTTTTCATAAGTCACACATGATTTTAGAATAATAATAGAATTTTTTTTCTATAATTTTCACACATCAAGAAACCCAAAAATCATTTTTTTCACAAAAGTAAAATCCTGGCCAAGGCCAGGATTCGAACCAACAACCCAAAGGAAACCAACCGCACGCTCTGGCCACTAGGCCACTTGCTCCGTTCGATATAAAGGGGGATTAGAGTCTTAAATGCTCTCGGGTTAAAAAATAATTAAATTTTATAACGCACATAAAAGATTGGGGTCCTCAAGCATCGAACCCGCAATCCAAGGGAGACCAACCGCACGCATTGTAGCACTAAAGAGTCCCCCGACCACTTGAGCTATAGGCTCAAGTTGTCTTGAATACAACTCGAATTTTAATTGAATCAATTCTCTGTTCAATAGAATATTTTGATGTTCAAAAGCTCTCATTTGAGTTTTGCTTTTACTAAAATTCTTGTGAATCTCCAGAATATTTATTCAAATAATATTTGACATTCCAGTAATTTAAAAATAATTTTTCTAGTAATTAAACACATATTTTTCATACAATTAATTTAAATTGTATACTACTACTATCATATCTCATTTTGACATTTCTTATACAACTTAACATTAATATTTCCTATATCAATTCCCTGATTATTATTTTTTTCTTTTACAAACCCAAAAACATATTTCAAGTTGCTTATTCTAAACATTATCACAAAAGTCCATCTAATCACATAAAGCAACAATTTCATCTACTAGCATTTGCATTTAGTTTTGATACTAACAACAAATTTTAATTCAAGCATTCCATAGCTACAAACAATTCACATACAACTTAAGATTCATGACGGAATAACATGCAATCTATTTAGCATCAATTCAATCAACTAATAAGCCATTTTTCCCATTAAGTGTACTCTTATTAATCTCTTTCATGCATTGTCATTTCAATCAATCTTAGCATGATATCTAATTAGAAATATGAAAAATAACCCACCCTATTTGGAGAGAACAAAATTTGCAACACCTCATAAACAAAAGAGTCCTTCGCAAGCTTGCCAAAAGAGTGTTCCTCCTCCTCCTTGATGTGCACCCGAACCTTCAAAAGAAGCAATCTGAGCCCTCCTTGTGATGATGCCGGCCTTCCTTTGATTGCAAGCACAATTCACCCACAAACTCTCAATCTTTTATCTCAGTTACTACACTACTAACAATTGTATTTTCTACTATAGGTTTTGGAGAAATGAAGAGTACAAGAATAACTAGGCTAGGGGGGGTATTTATACAAAAAATTGGAGCAAATAAAGGGCTAGGATCAATCTAGGAGTTAAAAATAGAAGGCTAGGATTCAATGGGAAGTTGTAGTAACCAACCATGATTCAAACAACTACCACCCATAACTCCACTCTTTTTTTCTTTTCCCTCCATTCCAAAACCGGCCACTATAGTGCTTCATGCACATGTACGTTCAATGCACGTGCATTCACTAGTTCCCCATTTAAAAAGTTGTACATTTTATTTTTTATAAAATTAATCTTATAAAAATATTCTACATTACAAGTTGTAATAAAAAAGAAATAGCTCATGTGCTTTATTTAATGGGCCAAATAATAGTTTACAACAAATAAATTAGATTTGGGCTAAAAAGAAGGCTTATGTTTATTTGAAGAAAAATGGGTCTTTATAAAAACAATTAGAAAAATGGGCCTTTATAAAAACAATTAGAGAACACGTACACACACACACACACACACATATATATATCCACATTATCCATAATGAAAAATAATTATAAGATTTCATACTACAAAAATTGCACGCGCACAATACGTGCAAAAATAATAATTTTCATAAATGAAAATTGGGGTATTACATATTGTTAGGGTTTGATATGTGGGAAGGGCCAATAAAGGAAAATAGGAGAAGCCAGAAGTTGCTCTTGAGGGCTTTTTTGAAGCTCCTTTTCTTCATTAAAAATAAGCTACTTCTCCTTCTGTAGAGCTTTTCAAAATATGCGTTTGGCCTAGAATTATTTAATTTCACCCCCCATCCCTATCCCCCCCAGCTCAGACAATTTATACAGTTTATAAGACAAATTAGATACTATGTAGTACAACTGCCCACCACATGTTGCCTCTCAAAAGTTGGTTAACCGATTAGGTGACTCTTGATCATAGGCTATATTATTTATATATTATTTTATTCTCTTAATCTCCCGATATGGGATTTGAATCACTTACCTTTTCCTGGTTCTCACACTCCCGAAGAACCAAAGCACTACAATCGGGTGGGCCCCATTCCAAGCCTCCACGTCATCAAGGACTTCAAACAGCACATCTGTCTTTGCCTTCACGTGGGCCCCCACCACTCCATGCACCATTCATTTTACCATTTAATTCATATATTTCATGCATTATAATTACCATCAGCATATATATATATATATATATACACTATACTTTTTAACATGGGGTGTTACATGAAGTCTCATGTATTTCGCCCTTTCGAGTATCGTGTGGTTCATTATTTCTGCTACACCATTCTTCTGTGAAGTCTTAGAAACTGTCATAATTCCTTTGATACCTCCTTTGCCAGATAATCAACAAACTCTTTACTTGTGTACTTACCTCTATTGTCAAAATTTACTGCTTTCACTTTGCAACTCGTCTCATTCTCAACTCTGGTCTTCCAAGCTTTGAATGCATCAAACACCTCTGTTTTCTTGCAAAATGCATGAACCCAAACCTTTCTTGTAGCATCATCAATGAATGTAACGAAGTATCTCTTACTACCATTAGAGTATTCATGAGTTGGACCCCACACATCAATATGTACCAACTTAGCTTCCCAAGCTTCCTCTCATGCCCACTCAACTAAAAGCTAATAGTCTTCTGTTTGCCCATCACGCAATTCTCAAAGAAATCCATCTCAACCTTCTTAAGCCCCGGCAAAAGATCCCTAGAACAAAGGTGCTCGATACCCTTTTCACCAAGGTGCCATAACCTGACATGCTATAGAATTGAAGAGGAACTACCTGCTGATGCTGTAGCAATGATATCACCTAAATCACCTCCTCTGAGTAAGTACAATGTGTCACCATGCTTTTCTTTTGCCACCAACCTGGCACATGTAGTCACCTTCCATTCTCCATGCCCAAAAGTTGTTGTGTAGCCTTCTTTGTCTAGTTTGCTAGTTGAGAATAAGTTTTTCTTCAAACTTGGAATATGTCTTGTGTCATTCAAGACTAATTGCTCACCATTGCGAGCCTTCACTCTCACCGTGTCTCTACCTACAACTGGACATATTTGTCCACTGCTAACTAAAACTGTACCAAAATTACATGTCCTGTAATCCTCAAAAACATCCTTCATGGGTGTACAATGATAAGAAGCACCTAAGTTTATACACTAATCATCTTGCATAATATTAAATCCAGCAGATAAACATAATTCATCTAGACGGGGTTCAATACTTACCACATTGGCTACTTGTGACCCTGCTTGTGCTTTCTTATACTCCTTGCATTGGTCTCTCCTGTGTCTCGGCTTCTTACGGTACTAACACTCACCTTTGCGATGTCCGGTTCTTAACTTGGACTTGTGATTCCTGCTTTGCGACCTTCCTCTATTATTACTTCTACCACGGTTATCAACTGACAGCGCGACATTGTTAGGATATGACACAGAAGTCTCCCCATGTCTCTTTCTCCTTGCATCCTCATTCATAATACTGCTTATAACATCCTTTAGAGTTGTTGTATCAGTCATGGTGCTTGTAACAGTCTGCTCTGCTGTGTCGTAACTATCGGAAAAACTGGATAGCAACAACAATGATTGTGCCCTTTCCTCAAACTTCAAACCCGATGATTCCATCTGATTGTAAACCGTACAGAAATTATTGATGTGCTCTGCAACCGAACCTCTTTCCGACAACTTCAAGTTAACCAACTTCTTTAGGTGTAGGATCTGGTTCACTGCATTCAGTTTCTCAAACATATCTGTTAAGATCTCCATCGCGGTCTTTGCCTTCTCAATGTGAAATAGCGACTTCCTACTCAGCGACAACTGAATCTGTCTAAGTATTTTCTGATCCAATCTATTCCAAGCCACCAATGCAACCGGATCGACCTCCGCCCCTTCTGGCTTCGCGCCAAACAATCGATCATCTAGATTCTTCTGTCAGAGATATGCAATCATTTTGATCTTCCACATTATGAAATCTGTTCCATCGAAATCCTTAACTTTACTCTTTCCCCCCATTTCAATCAACGCTACCAACCTGGTGATCTGATGCCACTTTGTTGAGTTTTAACTGCGGAAATAACTCGCCAACGAAATTCAAGAACAATAGAATCAAAAGCAAGAGAATAAAGAACAACCAAAAGTAACACACAAGAACACACGAGATTTTTTTAGATTCACCCAATGCAATGGCTACTTTCCTGTGCAGAGGCACTCCTGCAATTTCCACTAGAAAGAACAAGTTTACAAATCTCTCAAGAACTCACCACCAAGGTGTAGGGTTTCTCTCTATCTCTCTCTATCTCAATGACGGCTGTTAGATCTTTCCTTTCTTTTTTCTTAATCCTAAAATCATACACAATACAATATATATAGGTTTACACAACTTATAATCTCAGTCGCTCATTAATCAGCATCGTGATGGTCGACCTCAACACAGTGACGGTCAACCGGTTCATTCTACGACTGTACAAGGTCTAATAGAGAGTGGGTCGATCGACTGCCCGGTCAACAAGTTCATTCCTTCAAGTCTGCAGGGTCCATCAGAGAGAGACGGCCAACTGCACGGTCGACCGTACATTTGTCTGTATGTGTGCGGTCGACTGTCCAAGTGCGGTCGACTGCAACTTGACTGCAGCTACTGGCTGCTCTGAGCTGCTTGTTCATCTTCGACTATTTTTTTTGTCTGTCATCTCCAACCATATTATCGTATATTTGAATCCACAAATCCTAACACAAGCATGTTTCTTGGTGAACTTACAGCTCTCCATGTAGAGTCAAGAACCACGATGGTTAATATATAATAAATTGGGTAAAGTCAAGAACCATGATAATTATAAGTGTGACAAGAACTATGATGGATTTTTGTGGCAAGGATCTAACCTGAACTTTAATCAATGAAGATGTATATCTTCATTTCCATATAGAAAATCTCCTAGCATAAATACTGTAGAAGAGAGTGAACTTTAAAAGAGCTCTTCATTAAGATGGACGTTCATAGGTAATGCATGCATTATACAATTTATTTTTTTAAGCAGTAAATGATTCAGTAAACTGTTCACAAGAAACATGATGGTGAATACCTATTCCAAAAGTGTAACTGAACCAATATAGGAGTCCATATGAAAAAGGTACTTAATATTTTTTAACTGATAATTAATCATTAAGGTTTATGAAGAAGAATTACACGAGAACAAATGTCCAAATCAATGTTGTTAAAACCGGATCAGGTTCAATCAGAACCGGGCCTAACATTGGTATCGGGTCGGGTCGGATCGGATCCTTCACTACCAGGATCCGGACCCGGTCCCCTACGGGTCCAAAAAATGGATCCGGACTCGGACCCGTGAGGACCGGGTCCGGTTCCGGGTCCGGGTCCAATTAAAATATTCCTACCCGCTCGGGTAGGAGCTGGAGTGTGAACGGCGAGTAGAGGTGGCGAGTTGAGAATTTAGAATTGAGGAGAGAAGAAAAAAACATGAATTACGAGTTTTAAGATGAAGATTTAGAATTGAGGAGGAATGAGGAGAGGGATGATGATAGAATATTTATTTTTATGTTGATTTTTTGGTTTTTTTTTTCAACGGGTCCGGGTCCGGGTCCGGATCCGGATCGGATCTCTTTTGAGGGGACCCGGACCCGAAAGTACAACGGGTCCCATTTTAGGACCCGGACCCGGATAGGCCGGGTCGGTTCCGGTCCAATACCTGGTCCGGGTCGGGTCTGAATTTCGGGTATTTATACCAATGCTAGGTTTGAACCATGTTCCTCATTTTTATTCCTTTTCAGCCAAACAAATATAAATTTTGAACGCAGGTTATACTTGAAACAACTTGTTCTCACTATAGCCAACATGCCAATTTGTGATTGTGTCTCATTAACATAAACTAGTGTGATGCACAATTAATATATTAAAAAAATTAGAGTAAAAAATTTGACGTAGTGAAGACTCGAACCTGAGACCTCCTTCATATTAGTTATGCACGTACAATGCACGGATTGAAAGATTGACAAATGACAATAAGGTCTTCTCCCATTATAATATTAGAGATTAGAGATTAGAGATATTATATATGAACTAATCACTCGTTTATGTTAAACCTTCTCCTACATTGAACCCGGTTGAACCTCTGAAAAACTGGACCGACCATCTTTTCGATTCAATGCCGGTTCGTTTTTACAGCATTGCTCCAAAATATCTATCCCTTTCAGTCAAATCGAAAAGCTCGAAGTGATTCCCACACACTGTAGGCCAATTTTAAAAATTAATTGCAAATATAGGTCACTTGCCAAATTATTTGCGAAAAAAGGACAGTTAAAGAAAATTTTATAAAAAACAACCCTACCTTTGAAGATATTTACAGAATATTAAAACTAAAAATTTGCATAACTCACTACTCTATTTAAAAACTAGATATTTCACATAAAATAAATAAATTAAGATTAAAAAATCTTTAAAATTTTAAAATAAAATATGTTGATAGTAGACTAATAGAAAGAAAATATATAATTGATAAGGAAATATTACAATATTTAGTAATAACAAGTAAGGTAACTCAAAACATGTTGATTCTTGATTTTGATGATCACAACACAGTGCAACATGTGTCTATGTTATACAGCTAACATTGCAGTGTACATACCAAAGACAATTCTAGCTGAACAAATGAACAAGCTCAAAAGGATACAGATGAAGACTTCAAGACAAGGATCGAGACTCAATTCAAGACTCAAGACTTCAAGCTCAAATGTGTTAAATTATTGTGTCTTGTAAACATTGTATTTTTTACTTTTGTTGAGTCTTAGTCTGATTGTAAAGCCTTGTCACACACACACACTCAAAATTTCATAATTTGTATCTCTTTAAAACCCCCAAAAAGAGTCAAAACAGTTTGAAGAATTTTAACTCTTGAGTACCAGTCGACTTAAGCTTCTGCCAGTCGACTGATAGTACAAAACTGTTTAAAATTATTCAAACTCTGATCAGTCGACTCATATGGCAACTCAGTCGACTGTTCGAGAGCTTTTGACCGTTTTCTGTTTTTTAAAATCGAATTTTTTCAAACTCAAAAGCTCAGATCCGTTGGTTGACAGTTGAGTAACTGTCTCCCAACGTTCAGGAGATCAAACTCTTTAAGTAGAGTTCAGATCTCACTGAAAAGATCAACAGAATTTTATTTTGAAATTCGAGCACTCTTGAAAAACTTTTAAGTGATAATTTTTGTGAGAAACAAAGCTTTCAAGTTTATTCTCTTTGGTTCTCTACATTCAGTCCAGTATAGCATTGAATTCGCTCTGGACTGAGTATAGAAGTTGACCTGTTCTTTTAGCCACGTGCATCAACACATACAACAACAAGGCTATAGGTTGACTGTAAAGTATTCTTGTTCTCTTGCTCTCGGTTGGAGAGTGTTTTTGACTCTTGGTTGTAGAGTCGGTGTCTTTTCACTCTTGGTAGTAGAGTGGGTCGGCTTTCTCTGGTTGAGAGAAAAGACTACGGGTTAGACAAGGTTGTTGTCGTAACGCCGTAGGGTATTCTTGTAATTTTTCAAGAATAGTGGAAATCTCAAGTGGGTTGCTTGGGGACTGGATGTAGGTCGGGAGGACCAAACCAGGATATATCTTGTGTACTCTGTGATTGATTATCTTGTGTTTGCATTCACTTCTGTTTATTTTTATTCTGCAAAAAGTTTCTGGACAGTCGACTCCTTGCACCATCAGTCGACTGGTCAGTGCCGTTTGTAGTTGTAATTTCATTGTGCCTTCAGTCGTCTGTCTCATTCAGCAGTTGACTGCACAGAGCTATTGTTTTCATTTATTTTGGACAAATCAGTCGACTGGTTCAAATCAGTCGACTGCACCGAGAAAAATTTCCGCAGTTTTATTAAACACTATTCACCCGCCCCTCTAGTGTTTGTTGTCTTGCCTACAGGATCCAACACTTAGTATCAGAGCGAGGTTACAGGCTATGGCAACTACGTCAAATACAAATCAGTACCATGAAGGCCAATCTACACAACGGCCACCACTATTTGATGGAACAAACTACAATTATTGGAAGTGCCGAATGCGAATCTATCTCCAATCAATCAACTATGAGATATGGCAAATGACAGAGACAGAATATACTACTCCTACCATTCCATATGCACAATGGAATGATGATCAAAAGAATCAGACTATGAACAATGCCAAAGCAATGAATGCCTTATTTTGTGCACTTACAAAAGAAGAATTCAACCGTGTATCCAATGCTACAACCGCACATCAAATTTGGCATACACTCGAGGTAACACATGAAGGAATGAATAAAGTAAAAGAGTCTAAAATTTCTGTTCTTGTCCACAGGTTTGAGATGTTCAGAATGAAGGACAATGAGACTGTGTCCGAGATGATTACCAGATTCACAGACATCACAAACTCTCTTGTGGCGCTTGGAAAGACTTATACCCAAGCAGAGATGGTTAGAAAAGTCCTACGTGTACTCACTCCAGAATGGAAAAAGAAAACCACAGCAATAGAGGAAGCGAATGATTTGTCAACACTTTCTCTCGAGAATCTTGTTGGCAATCTCATGGCATATGAGGTTCAACTTGAAGATCGAAAGAAAGATACAGAATCACACCAAGCAAAGAAGAAATCATTGGCTTTTAAAGCCATGACAGACTCAAAAGATGAGGAAGAAGATGAAGAAGAAATAGCAATGTTCACTCGGAGATTCAAGAAGTTCTTAAAGAAGGGTAAGTTTCATTCTAAAGTTAGAGATTCTAATGACCCTCCTACATGTTTCAGGTGCAATAAAATAGGTCACATGAAGAAGGATTGTCCCTTAGAAAATACAAAGAACAAGGGAAAATCATCCAACTTCAAGAAGGACAAATATCCAAAGAACAAATTTGCCAAGAACAAGAAGACCTATCATGCTACATGGGATGATAGTGATTCATCTTCCGAAGAAGAAACGGATGAAAATAACGAAGTGGCAAATGTATGTTTCATGGCTGCACAAGAACATGTAAGTAATGATTATGATTCCGAAGATCTTCTTGATGCGTTTAATGAAATATTCCAAGAGTTAAAGAAAGAAAAGATTAGAGTTAAGAATCTTGAGAAAGTGAATCAAACACTTAATCAAGAAAATCTTAACCTTGATAAGGAAGTAAAATCCTTAAATTCTCGCATTGCAAGTTTAGATACTGATCTTGAAACTCTCAAAAAGAATTATGAAGAGATTTCAAAGAACGTATCTAAGTTTAACAAAGGCAAAGAGAATTTAAATGATATGCTTCATCATCAAGTTACATCTAGTCAAAAATATGGACTTGGTTTTAAAAAATCCTCTGTAAAAGAATCTCCTGTTGTAAACACTAGTAAGACTAAATCAGAATCTATTTCTAGTGTTACACACAAGTTGTATGATTTCTTTGCAAAGCCTAAGGTTGTTAATTTTAGTGATAAAAGCAAAACTAACGTTCGGTTAAGTCGACTGAACCATACAACCAGTCGTCTGTCCAGAGAAAGTGGATCTTATTCGATGAGATCAAAACCTCTTATAAGTCGACCTAGTATATCAACCAGTCGACTGATTTACACCAACAGTCGATTGAAAAATACTGGTAAGTCGACTGGACAGAACAAATTAGTATGGGTTCCAGTCAGTCTAAATCAGAATGATAGAATTGCTTATATTAACTCATATATGTTAAATGTGTGTAATTCTGCTTATTATATTCCTGCTTATGGAGGAAGGTCAAACTCTTCATGGGTTTGGTTTCCCCCAAACTAATGTGTTTCGGACCCAATAAAAAGGGTACCATATTTACCTTAAACTTTTTATAGGTACCCAAGAAAGAACGCTGGATATTAGACAGCGGATGTTCAAAACACATGACAGGACATGCCAACCTACTATCCACCATTCAAAGTATAGATGGAGGAACCGTCACCTTTGGAGATAACAACAAAGGCAAAGTCATCGGTATTGGCATGGTCGGTAAAATATCTAACCCAATTATAGAAAATGTGCTTTTGGTTAATGGTCTAAAACATAATCTTTTAAACATTAGTCAATTGTGTGATAAAAGATATAAAATAGTTTTTGAAAAAGATGCATGCTTGATTTATGATTCTACTATGCAAAATGTTGTTTTTCAAGATTTTCGTAAAAATAATATTTATGAATTGTGTTTGAATGCAATTGATTTTTCAAATGACTTTTGTTTAATAGCCTCTAACAATGAATCTTGGTTATGGCATAGAAGATTTGGACATGTGAACATGAAAAATCTTTCAAAATTATCTAAATATAACCTAGCTAAAGGACTGCCAAAACTATCCTTTAAAAAGGATAAGTTATGTGATGCATGTCAACTAGGAAAACAAATCAAATCCACTTTTAAAACAAAAGAAGTAATTTCTACTAGTAGGCCGCTCGAATTAATTCATATGGATTTATTTGGCCCTACTAGAGTTGCTTCTTTAAATAAAAGTAGATATGTGTTTGTTTTAGTAGATGATTTTTCAAGATTCACTTGGACATTCTTTTTAAAACATAAAAATGATGCTTTTGAGGAATTTGCACATTTCTGTAAACGTGTCCAAAATCAAAGATCTCTAACCATAGTCACTATTAGAAGTGATCATGGTGGAGAATTTGAAAATGAAATATTTACAGAATATTGCAACAAGAATGGTATAACACATTCATTTGCATTTCCTAGAGCTTCACCACAAAATAGAGTGGTTGAAAGGAAAAATAGGACTTTGCAAGAATGCGCACGTACTATGCTTGTTGAAAGCAATCTACCAAAGCATTTTTGGGCTGAAGCTGTTGCTACAGCTTGTTATGTTTTAAATAGAATTCTTCTAAGACCTAAACTAAAGAAGACTTGTTACGAGTTATTTTTTAATAAAATTCCTAAAGTTTCTTACTTTAAGACATTTGGTTGTAAGTGTTTTATTCTAAACACAAAAGATAATTTAGACAAATTTGATCCTAGATCTAATGAGGGTATCTTTTTAGGATACTCAAATAGGAGTAAAGCATATAGAATTTTCAATAAGTCTACAATGACTATTGAAGAATCAATGAATGTTACATTCGATGAATCTTTACCTTCATCAACCTTAAATAAAGATGATGAAACTGATTTATCACCTTTAGATAATGTGATTAAATCCTTAGAGCAAACTAAACTGTCTGATAAGTCGACTGATAAGGTCTCCCAGTCGACTGACATAAAGCAGTCGACTAAAGAACAAGTCAAGTCGACTGATCCGATTGTGATATCTTCAACTTTACCAAAGTCATTTGTTGAAGTTAAAGATCATCCTCATGACTTAATAATTGGTGACATCTCCCATGGTATTCAGACACGTTCACATGTTAATATGATCTCTCATACAGCATTCTTGTCGGATTTCGAACCGAAAAATATACAAGAAACTTGTGAGAATGAATATTGGATGAATGCCATGCAAGATGAACTAAACCAATTTATAAGGAATGATGTATGGGATTTAGTTCCTAGACCTCCTGATCAGACTATCATTGGTACCAAATGGGTATTCAAAAATAAGTTAGATGAATCAGGACAGGTTGTAAGGAACAAGGCTAGATTAGTCGCTCAAGGATATAATCAAGAAGAAGGTATATATTTTGATGAAACATATGCTCCTATTGCTAGACTAGAATCTATTCGTATTTTATTATATTTTGCTTGTTTTATGAATTTATACTTTATCAAATGGATGTGAAAAGTGCCTTTCTTAATGGGTTTATTAAGGAAAATGTTTATGTTAAACAACCACCAGGTTTTGAACATGAACAATTTCCAGATCATGTTTATAAATTGAAAAAGGCTTTATACGGTCTTAAATAAGCACCTCGTGCTTGGTATGAATGTTTAAAAACTTTTCTTTTAGAAACAGGATTTGAAATAGGTAAAGTAGACACTACTTTGTTTATCAAAAGAGTTAAGAATGATATCTTAATCATACAAATATATGTTGATGATATAATTTTTGGTTCTACTAATAATAATCTATGTTAAGAATTTGCTAATACCATGAAAAATGAATTTGAGATGAGTCACATGGGTGAACTCAATTATTTCCTTGGACTTCAAATTAAACAGTCCTCAAATGGCATATTTATCAATCAAGGCAAATATGCAAAGGAATTACTCAAACGTTTTAACATGGATAGTACTAGTAGTAAATCTACACCTATGGCTACTACTACTACTCTTGACAAAGATTTATTAGGTAAGAGTGTTGATCAAAAACTCTATCGAGGTATGATTGGTTCACTCTTATATATTACTGCAAGTAGACCAGATATTATGTTCAGTGTATGTTTATGTGCTAGATAACAATCTAGTCCTAAAGAGTCTCATTTAAAAGCAGTGAAACGAATTTTAAGATATATTAAAGGCACATCAGAATATGGTTTATTTTATCCACGCACCGATAATTTTCAACTTTTGTCTTATAGCGATGCCGATTTTGCTGGAAGCAAAACTGATCGCAAGAGTACTAGTGGTACATGTCACTTTTTGGGACATTCCCTAGTATCTTGGTGCAGTAAAAAGCAAAACTCCGTATCCCTATCAACTACAGAAGCTGAGTATATCGCTGCAAGTTTGGCATGTGCACAAATTTTATGGATGAAACAAACCTTATTAGATTATGGTATTTCATTTGAGAAACCCTCAATTATGTGTGATAATACCAGTGCAATTAATTTATCTAAAAATCCGATTCAACATTCACGTACGAAACATATTGATATTCGACATCATTTTCTACGTGATCATGTTTTAAAAGGAGATATATCTTTAGACTTTATCTCTACTGATAAACAGGTAGCAGATATATTTACCAAGCCCCTTAAAGAAGATACTTTCATTAATTTAAGAAGAGAACTTGGAATTTGTGATTTTATTGATATTTGCTGAAAAATGTTACTGTTAAGTCGACCATACTTTTGAGTAAGTCGACTGTACAGGCTTTTTAAAACATACCAATTTTTTTTATCTGACCAGTCGCCTGGTTCCTAAACCAGTCGACTGATTAGTAGACATAAAATGTTTATTTTCTTCTCGACGCAGTCGACCGATCTCCCTACCAGTCGACTGTCGCGAGCTAAATCATCTTCAGCGACTATTCATCGCGTCTTTTGAGATGGAATTCATTTATCTTTTCACCCGTTCTCTTTAATCTTCACCGTCGATTTCACCTCTCCTTGATCTCAGCCGTTCCCTCGCAGTTAAAACCCCCTTTACCAGCCGTTTTAACTCCTTACCGTTCTCAAGTATTTACCCCCAATTCCAAAACCCTAGCTTTTGGAGAAGAAGGTGATCTACTCTCTCAGTGCTGTTTGTGCTTGCTCCTGATCGAATCCCTCTTTTTCTTAGGTAAAATCCCTTCCATTTTCTTTTCATGGCACCCAAACGATCTAAACGATCTCATGAGGGTAGTTCTTCTTCACAAGAATACACTCAATATCTCTTGAGTCCCGATCTTCTTGATCGTTGGTATGTCTTTTGTACCATTCAAATCTTCCCTGGAAGATTTGTAAACTTTAATGATCTAGATCGTTTCAATCTCATCCCTTTATTCCAAAACTGCAGTCTTTATGATTTTTTATCGTTGTCAAACAAACCTAATTACTATCCCCAACTCATCTATTTGTTTTATACAAATATGAGAGTAGTCCAAAAACCTAATGGGGATGTCTTAATCCGGTCGTCTGTGAAGAATAGTAAAATGACACTCACACCGACTAGGATGAATGAAATTTTGGGTATTGATGATGTGGGATTACCTCTTGATGAAATTCTTTTAGATAATCCTTCTATTTTATCTAGAATTTTCCTACCTAATTCTGGCCCTCCAATGACAAGCAAAAATATCAAACCAATTGCTAAGCTTGTAGGTAGAATATTAGCCTATAACATCCTTCCTAAAAAGGGTAGTTATGACCAATATTCTATTGAATTACAAAAAGCTATATATGCAATTTTTGGTAGAATTGCTGTTAATTGGGGTCAAGTTATCTTTTCTAAACTTAATCAAGACCACACTCACTTTCTACCTTTTGGAGGTCTTCTAACTAGAGTCTTTATCGCCTTTGGTGTTGATCTAGATTCGGAGACAAATGTTGTTACTCGTTATGAGTGTTTCGATCGTGCTAGTTTGGCACGTATGAAACTCCTTGATACTCCTACTCGATCACCCCCTAGGTCTCCTCCTCTCTCCCAAGCTCCTTTAGGTTCTACTTCTAGACCTAGACCCTCTCAACCTTCTACATCTGATGATCCACCTATTCTTCAAGCCAATTTTGATGACCCACGTACTCTCTACGACTGTGTTTCCTACCTAATGAAGCACTCAGTCTCTGTAGATACCCAACTCCATACCCTCGACTCCAAACTAGACAACCTAACTCATCTCTTCACCTCTCAGTTTCATCCTCCTTCTCAAGATGATGATGAAGACTCCGATGAAGAAGATTGAAGATTTTTATTTTCTTTTCTATTATGTAATTTCCTTTAAATGCATTTGTTTTATGTATCAGACTTTATCTTAGTTTTTCTCTTTAATGCAAACGCTTGTTCCTTTGTTTTTTTTGATGATTCCAAAGGGGGAGAGAAATATCTGAGTAATATCTGAGTTATATTTTATCTATCTGTGTTATGTGTTGCTTATGTGTTGCTTAGGTTTTGATTTGTTAACATTGTTACACTGTTCTGAGTATTGAAATATCTCTGGTCAGTCGACTTCCCCAAGGGATACAGTCGACTGCTTCTAAACTGCTGCATCTGTGATACTTATGCTAACTGCATTTGTTATATTTTCACATTCTGTTCAGTCGCCTGATCTATTGTTCAGTCGACTGATACATTCCTTATGATAATACATCTATTTTATGTATGCATATTGTGTTTTTAATAGGGGGAGCTTTTAAAATCTATGCTTGTATGTTTCCATATAAATTGTTATCAGCTATTGTGTTGTCATCATCAAAAGGGGGGAGAATGTTGATTCTTGGTTTTGATGATCACAACACAGTGCAACATGTGTCTATGTTATACAGCTAACATTGCAGTGTACATACCAAAGACAATTCTAGCTGAACAAATGAACAAGCTCAAAAGGATACAGATGAAGACTTCAAGACAAGGATCAAGACTCAATTCAAGACTCAAGACTTCAAGCTCAAATGTGTTAAATTATTGTGTCTTGTAAACATTGTATTTTTTACTTTTGTTGAGTCTTAGTCTGATTGTAAAGCCTTGTCACACACACACACTCAAAATTTCATAATTTGTATCTCTTTAAAACCCCCAAAAAGAGTCAAAACAGTTTGAAGAATTCTAACTCTTGAGTACCAGTCGACTTAAGCTTCTGCCAGTCGACTGATAGTACAAAACTATTTAAAATTATTCAAACTCTGATCAGTCGACTCATATGGCAACCCAGTCGACTGTTCGAGAGCTTTTGACCGTTTTCTATTTTTTAAAATCGAATTTTTTCAAACTCAAAAGCTCAGATCCGTTGGTTGACAGTTGAGTAACTGTCTCCCAACGTTCAGGAGATCAAACTCTTTAAGTAGAGTTCAGATCTCACTGAAAAGATCAACAGAATTTTATTTTGAAATCCGAGCACTCTTGAAAAACTTTTAAGTGATAATTTTTGTGAGAAACAAAGCTTTCAAGTTTATTCTCTTTGGTTCTCTACATTCAGTCCAGTATAGCATTGAATTCGCTCTGGACTGAGTATAGAAGTCGACCTGTTCTTTTAGCCACGTGCATCAACACATACAACAACAAGGCTATAGGTTGATTGTAAAGTATTCTTGTTCTCTTGCTCTCGGTTGGAGAGTGTTTTTGACTCTTGGTTGTAGAGTCGGTGTCTTTTCACTCTTGGTAGTAGAGTGGGTCGGCTTTCTCTGGTTGAGAGAAAGGACTACGGGTTAGACAAGGTTGTTGTCGTAACGCCGTAGGGTATTCTTGTAATTTTTCAAGAATAGTGGAAATCTCAAGTGGGTTGCTTGGGGACTGGATGTAGGTCGGGAGGACCGAACCAGGATATATCTTGTGTACTCTGTGATTGATTATCTTGTGTTTGCATTCACTTCTGTTTATTTTTATTCTGCAAAAAGTTTCTGGACAGTCGACTCCTTGCACCATCAGTCGACTGGTCAATGCCGTTTGTAGTTGTAATTTCATTGTGCCTTCAGTCGTCTGTCTCATTCAGCAGTCGACTGCACAGAGCTATTGTTTTCATTTATTTTGGACAAATCAGTCGACTGGTTCATATCTCAGTCGACTGCACCGAGAAAAATTTCCGCAGTTTTATTAAACACTATTCACCCCCCCTCTAGTGTTTGTTGTCTTGCCTACAAGATCCAACAAAACATACCTAAAAAATACAAAAGCAAATAGCTTACAAGGTATTATATTACAGAAAAGAGGAAGCAAGTTGATATTACCAACACCTACTAGCATATTGAATATTAAGGTAAGCATGATTAATAGTCCAAAAATAGAAACATCAATAAGCAAATTAAAATCAAATAGAATCAGAAATTTATATGATAAACATTCAAAAGTTGGAAGAAGATTATAATAGTCCAGAATTTGTAGGAACTATAAGAAAAGATTTAAAAATCATAAATAAGAACATAAAAGAATTAAGTAGATATATAACCGAAGACACGGAAGAAGAATTAGGTATAACGGAAGAGGGTATGAAGGAGTTAGAAGCCATGACAAAGCTTAATATATATATTTTAGAAATATAAGATTTAATGGAAAATCTCAATTCAGAGCAAGCCTTAAAAAATCTAGATTTAACAAATGAAGAAATAAAAAAGGATCAAGAAAAAGACAAGATTATAACAAAACCTACAGAAAATTCAACTAATATGTACGAATATTTAAGGCCAGCACCTAATAAAAGACCGTGTAACCTACCATGGAAATGGCAAAGTAAAGAAAGAAGTAAGTTAGGGAAAGAAACAGAAAAAGAAATACCAAAATATTAACCCACAGAACACACTGAAAAAGGAATAGCAGGAAATAGCCAATGGCCAGATCTAGACTATGTAAAAGATGTAGATAGAATAATAGAATATTAGGTAAAAGCATCCCTAATAGTAGGATCTAGACAAAATCTCTCAGGAAATACATTTGAGAAATTTATAGAAGGAACTTTTATAGGAGTAGTAATGAAATAGTGGAATGGACTAACAGAAGAAGAAATAAGTAATATAAGAAATTCAAAATCAATTGATGATAAAGGAACACAAGAAATTTCAGCACAAAGAAACCTAGGCTTAAAAGAAATAATCACGAATTATGAAAAAGCATAAGAATAGAATTTAGTGTCTACGGAAAAAACAGAAGAACATAATATATATAAAAAAAAACCAAGCAAGATGGTGACTAAGCAATTTAGAAATTTGTGATATGTGTTATTTTGATAACTATGCATATGAATTCAAAGAATATTTTCAAGATAGTTATTACACAAAAGCAGAAAAATGGTCCAATCATTGACTAATTTTTCCTAAAATTACTAGATCCATAGAGTATAAAAATATATAGTGCATATGTAAATAAGAAAGTAAAACCAGAAATAGATACTTTAGGGTATAAGACAGTTTATAAAAGATTATAGAAATAAAGTATGCCAATAAACCAAATCAACTATTAAATATTATAGAACATATAAAAAAACATTGTTGTGATGAAGTAAGACCAAATCATTGGGGATGTAATAATAACTATAATTATACAAAGAGACGTAAACACAAATTCTAAAAATATAAACCAAAACATAGAAAAACTTTTAAGAGATATAAAAAACCCTATAAAAGATACTTCATAAGAACAAATACAAACAAAAAATATTCAAAAAAACCCAAAAAAATGTAATTATTATATATCTGGAAAAGTATGACATATACCCAAATTGCCCTAAGAAAATGACCCAAAAAAATTGTAAAATACATGGAAGAAAATGAATAAATGAATAACATAAACTATGAACCCATAGGAAGACTGGTCAGAGATTAGTGAAGATGAGGAAATAATGGTAATGGAAGAAAATATTGGCAGTCGTGAAAATGAAACAGAAGAATGTGAAATAAATATGATGGAAGAAATAACAGAATTAGGAGAACAATTAGAAATAGAAGAAAATAATGAAGAAGTAAGGGAAAGAATGAGCTTTGACATACAAAAATATGATAAAATAAGAGCAACCAAATTAGACATAAACCCAAAATAGATATTTAAACTTCCAATATTTGAAAGAAAAAAGAATACCATCATAATAGTCAGAAATAATGAATAACTTACAGACATTGAACAAGCCGAAGGAAAAACCATAATTTCATTAATAACAGAAAGAATAATAAGACAAGAAATGGGAAAAAAATAAGTGAGTAAACCAAAAAATATTAAGACACACATATTTAGGAACAGTGCAAATAATAATAAATGTTTATTTTAAGAAAGGAATAAATACACCCCTAGAAATATACCTAATGGATGATAGAATAATATCAAGTATACAAGATACCTTAATAGGAATAGTACAAGAAACCTAATGTATCAAAAGATAAAATTTATAATAAAACTTAATTTCTTTATAAGTATTACAGAAGAAAATAAAATTAAAAGTTAAGTCATGTGCACAGATTATCAGGAATAGAATTGATAGAGAAAAGTAAAGTTATGAGTATACAAATAAAAAATATTTATACTTTCACTAGTAAGCATGAAGTAAAAAACAGAAATACAGATAATTTTAAGATTGAACCACTATTTAGATAAATTATAAGATACAAATCAGCTAGAGAAAACACTGAAATGACTATACCAAATTATATAGAATTTGACTTTAATAAAGCAAAAGATATTGCAAAAGGAAAAGTACCACAAATAATGTTCGGAAAGAGATCACTATCAATAAGAAACAAAAAACAAGCGTTCAAATTAATATTAATAATAAATAAATTAGACAATCAAAATAATAACCAATTTAAAATAGAAATAGAATATTATGACATTGGAAAATGGAATAAATAAGTAGTCTTTATAGATACAGGAGCTACTAATTCACATATTAAATAAACAAACATAAAAACAACAGAATTAATACCATTAGATAATCTATATTAATACTTAAACTATTATAATAATAGACATTCAATTGTCCATAAAATAATATTGCCACTGAGGATAAATGGTATAAATGAAATGCTATTACATTTAAATGTAGATCCAGAGCATAATGTTAATGAAATGTTATTAGGAACTGACTTCTTTATATCTGTACAACCTTACTCAATACAAGAAGGAAAAATCACAATAGCCGTAAACAATGAAACTATAGTAATAAATAGAATACTGTGTAAATGAATCTATTAAGAGAAACATAAAATACATTATATATACTAACAGAATTTGTCTACGAATGATACAAATCAAGAAACTATCATAATCTAATAGACACTGGAGCATGCACTAGCTGATGCCGTGAAAATATACTACTAAGATGGATATAATAAAAATGCAATAACTGGATTAACTGGACAAACCGTCATACTTGATAGGTATCAACAAAATGTTACTATACAAATAGAAATTACGTACTAAAAATATCAATAATATACCAGTTTGATCATATGAATAATGATGTACTATTAGAAATGATTTTTTCCAACAATACTATCCTATAACTATATCACATAAATCGGTTATATTTACAACACCTTGTCAATACCAAGCAATACCTATTAGAATAACATTGCCTTATTCTAGAACAGACCCACCACATATCAGAGTTTCTTCAGCCCAACGTGGTGAATATCAATATTTATCAAATAAAACTAGAATACAATAAGTACAAGTAACAACTACAAACGAAATTTTACAAAAATAACTAGAAGATCTTTGTGGAGAAGACCATTTAGCAAAATGACACTTAAGTAAACACACAGCTCATATAGAACTAATAGATAAGGACAAAAAATAAAAATTAGACTCATTAGACATACTCCAACAAATTTAGAAGAATTTAAAATACATATAAAGAAACTAACGAAAAACAGTTACATAAGAAAATAACAACGTCCATATTCATCACCATCATTCATAGTAAGAAAACATTCAGAAAAAAGTGGAAAATCTCGAATGGTAGTAAATTATAAGGAATTAAATAAAAATACTAAAAGATTTAGATATCCACTAAAAGATATACAGATACTACTAAACACAGTAAGAACAAGAAAAATATATTCTAAATTTGGTTGCAAATTAGGATTTTACGACGTAAAACTAACAGAAGAGTCAAAACAGTTAACAACATTTAGTGCACCAGAAGGATTTTCTGAATGGAACGTATTACTATTTGGATATAAAAACAATCTAAGAGTATTCCAAGAATATATGGATAAGATATTTGATAAATACAATAATTTTATACTAGTATATGTAGATGATATTCTAATAGGATCCAAAAATGAAGAACAACATAAAGTGCTTTTACTAAAATTCATAGAATTAGTAAAAATGCAGGTATTATACTATAAAAAAAATGAAATTGTTCAAAACTGAGATAGAATTTTTAGAAACAAAATTATCACATGAAAGAATAGAACTATAGCTACATATAGCAGAAAAAATAAAGATATTTCTAAATGTCCTAAAAGAAAAAAGAGAAGGACAAGCCATAATTGGACTACTAAATCAAACAAGATGATGCATACTGAATTTATCAGCAAAAACAATGTGGTTACAACAAAAACTAAAAAAGTTTAAGAAATAGGAATAGACCCTAGAGGATGAAGAAAAACTTAAAATAGTAAACAACAAATTTCAAAATTAAATAAGCTATGATTACTTGTTAAAGAATGTTCATGGATAATAGAAACAAATGCATGCGAAGATAATGGTGAGTAGTATTAAAATTTATTGAAATAGGTGAAAAAGATGAAAGACTAGCCAGATATACTAGTGGATCATTCACACAGACCCAACAAAATTACCACATTAAATGAAAAGTAACTATTAGCAATCTTAAAAGCTATAAAAAAGTTTGAATTATTCATAATACATAGAAAATTCACAATAAGGATAGATAATACACAAGCAAAGAGTTTGATTGATTAAATAATAGACCCAACTATAGCAAATAAAAGATTGATAAGATGGCAAATGAAATTAGCACATTATGACTTATCAATAGAAAATATAAAATGAAAAGATAATAATCTAGCAGATTTCTTATCAAGAAACTGACAATTTGGCTTTTACAGGATGAAAATTAGAGTCCAGCAAATAGAAGATGATATAGTCTTCCTAAAATAACTTTGGAACAATTAAAAGGCGCATTTAACCAATTACAGTTGCAAATATGTGGTCGTCAGAGTATATTTTACCACCATATAAATGCAGAACATATTGAGAAAATGAGAGAAGAGAGTGAATCTATTAACCCACAAAATACAAGTAAAATCACAAAAATGGTCATACAAGAGCCAAGCTCCACATCTATACAACCAACTACCTATAAAGAGAGTTTACTCTCAGATCCTCCAAAATATTCCAAGAAAGATTTATTTTAATAATATATTGAGAAATTATGCCAGACCACTCAGGCCAATCAATTTATCAAAACTATTTCGCAACAACATATGAACAAAGCGATTATACTACCAGGAGCATATCCATAAATAGTAAGAGTATTATTCGAAAGAGGACTTATCCACTGCATATATCCATGCAGAGAATGCGACGACTTAGCCAGCTACCAAGAGAAGTATATAAATCTGCTAAAAATTGTTTTGGTCTTACAAAGGCTTCCAAAAAATATGTCCGGGTATTTTCAGCTATTCCAGAAGTCCTTGAATGTGACGAAGAACTACCCGCTGAGCATATTATAAAGACAGGGATGACTACACAAGTTCTGTTTGGAGCAACTAATATAATACCATATAAAAATGAAGAATTTGAAAAACTAATCCCACAAAAAAGAACTGCTATGAGATTTAGAACAATGTATTGTGAACTGAAAGACATACAAAATAGAGACAGTAACATATGGTTCTATGATTGCCCTGACCCACAAAAAATAATGATTTATAGTATAGCAAAGATTAAACAACCATTGTAACGCCCCTGTCCCTAGCTCAGACAATTTATACAATTTATAAGACAAATTAGATACTATGTAGTACAACTGCCCACCACAGGCTGCCTCTCAAAAGGTGGTTAACCGATTAGGTGACTTTTGATCATAGGCTATTATATTTATATATTATTTTATTAGTGTGCAATCCTGATATGGGACAATATTCACTATCTCTATTCACGTTCTCTCTCTCCTGAGAGAAGGAAACAGTGGGCCCCCACACCAACTCCACGTCACCCTTTGGTGACGTCGGCAGGGAACAAAGCAGCATATTGCTGTCCTTGTTTCACGTGGCCCCCACCTCCACTCACCTTTTTCCAAAATATATACAACCAATGATGCCATCCATGCATGCATTATATTAAACCAACAACATGTTAGTGTAGGTGTCCTAGAGGCAATACAATGATATTATGTAATCAGTATTATTGACATTATGTTCTATTTGATTATATTAATAATTTATTATGCTTCGTATTTACTGCGTTATAAATGTTAGCATGATAAATGTCCTTAGATTATTAATACGAACTATATGAACATGAGATTATATATAGTATAATAATCTTAAATGTCCCTAGTCGAGTATTATTATAATTAGGACAGTAATAATACATTGAGACTAGTATGTTGATTGATTGATGACCACCTCTCATGGGTCATTAGTATAGAGATACTAAAATCAATACATAGGTAAATGTAAGAGTACATTGTACTGGACAGACCCACTGTGAGATTCAACATGGATAAGTGTCATAAGTAATCTCACTGTGATAATGGTGTAATGGTCCTCTGACCTGAAATCATTATATTTCTACACGAGAATTAATGTACTTTGATTCTATCAAAAGTTATCTTTAATCGGGTAATGATTAGTATTGGGTTCATTATGAATCGTGTGAGAAATGTGAATGATCTAGATGGAATTTAACCCTCCTAATTTTAGGAGCGATATTATCGGCCTCTTGTTTGAGTGAGACTATGAAATGCATGGCCATGCTCAAATATTGATTTGTTTGAATAGTCTACTCATCGATCAAGAAAATAAAGATTAAATTATTAAGAGGATGACATGAACCATGCCTCTAGTTTAATCTATAATATCAAGGTTAAAAGGATTATATTACACGGAGACATTAGTCACGAAAGGTTTAATTGAATCACCAATTATTATTATTACTTGGGTAGCAATGATGTATTACTAGATGCTGCTCATTATTTATAATTTTATTATTAGATAATAAAATTATTGCCAACGTAATAATAACCTAAAGGGTCACACACTTAGAACGTTTAAAAGGAGTTTTAATTTAAATTCGGAATTTAAATTAAATGATTATAAATTCGAAATTAGTTATTTAATTGAGTTGGACTTGATTAATTAAAGTATAATTCGAATTTAAATCATTAAACCAAATCAGTTATCATTAAACCAAATCAGTTTGGCCAAACCGATTAGGGTTAAGCCCACCTCATTCTCTCTTATAAATACATAGAGATGTATTGGTTTAGGGTTTATCTTTTGGCAAATTCGTTTTCCATAGAAAACCCTAGCCGCTCCAACTGTTGAGAGGCAAGAGAGAGAGAGAGAGACAGAGGCAAGCATCATCGGCTAGTACCGGCTCCCTTGATCGTTGGACGATCGGACGTTCGTGTGGACTGCTTTAGAGACACGGATCTTGCTACAAGGGTTGCGTGGTGATTAGACCTCCATCTTTCAGCCTTCGTAAAGCTCTTAAAAGGTAAAATTTCGTTTCTCCATAATCAGCCATGTCATGTACACGGATCCTAGGGTTAGGGTTTCGGATTTTTTTTCGCTGCGTTTGTGCCCCGAAACCCAACACAGCAGTCAACCATATATATTTTTTTCAACATATAATTACTACATATATATAGTATTTGAAAACTACGAGGTGTTACAATCACAGTCAAAGAAAGAAGTCTTTGACAGCTGGTATCAAATTCTAGATAAAGGAGCCATGACAATGACAGAGGAGACAAATGTCCACTACTATAGATTGATGAGGATGGAGCCACAACACAAATGCGGACAATGTGGAAAAGAACAAGATAAGGCTGACGATGAGTTATTTCTGATGTAAAGCATGTGGAGATGCTGGCTAGAAAAGAATCTCTAATAGTGTAAACAATGCATATTAGACTCAATTATTTACCTATAATGTAAGCAGTGATGTAATCAGAAAAATAATTGGAACTGAGTAAAGTCATCCATTCCTCTATAAAATGTGAGGCTGGGTAAGGGAGAAGGCTAAATATCTAAGAAAGGAGAAATTCCATATAATCTTTTTTTTGAGGTGAAAGGTGGAATAAAGCCACCCTATTTCATTAATAAGTAATTAATAAAACAATCTCGTGAACCGGGGGAGAAACAAAGTACAGTGCGGAAAAAAAGACAGTGCAGGAAATAAAATATAAACCCCCAACAAAACCTTGGGAGGTGGGTCTAAACCTCCAAACCTCAAACAACCAAAAATACAGTGGGTGAAAAACAGGCTAGCATGGGCTGCATCTATAGAGACTCTGATGAGCATGGATGGCGCCAACCCTCAGTCCATTGTCGACCCAAACTCTATCTCCTCATCATCAAAATCCTCCACCGGGAAAACTCTTGTAATCCTCCCCCTTGCTCCTGTAGCAGCAGTAACCCAAAAGGAAATAAGATGCATGATATGAGTAAGGTTACTAGAAATAGTACTACATGAAGCCCGAAAATAAAAATTATTTCTGTCTAGTCATAACACCCATGTGGTTGCCGCAATGGCGATGTACCACACATCCTTCATATCGTGGCAACTCGATGCGAATTTGGGACCTATCCACAAATTCTCATACTCATTGGGGCAGTCAGATGTGCCTAGGGCTCTTAAAACCTCTACCATAGTCGCCTTACTCCTCGGGCAGTGAATAAAAAGGTGTTCAAAGTCACTGTATGCATGTTACAGAACCCGCAGTCAGTCCCAATCTGAGGTTGTCTTTTGGACAGGTTCTCTCTCGTTAGGATTGCATTATTGAGCATTAGCCAGAGGAAGACTCTGAATTTTAACGGCGTTTTCGCCTTCCATAACACCTGTGCCCAACTTAGTCTGCATCCCCGAAAGTGAATTTGATGGTACAGGGATCTGACCGTGAAGGCTCCTTTGGTCTCTAATCCCCATCGTATCTGGTCTGGACCTTGGGTACAAATCATTCCGGTCCGCATGATGTGTGCTTGCAAATCGAGCAATTGCTGATGTAATCCTGGGGTAAGAGCTCCTTGGAATGACGGCTTCCAATTTCCCCTCTTCCAAGTTTCTCCCACAGAGATATTGGGACGATTTATTCTGGCAAATAGCTCCGCGAAAGTATCCTTTAGCGCATGGGCACCACGCCACTTATCCCACCAAAATCTGGTGGACCGTCCATTACCGATAGTCGACGTGACTGCTGAATTGAACGGTCCACTGGCTTTGGTAATTCCTTTCCAAAATCTGGAGACCTTAGTCCCTACTCGAAAACCTAGACTTCTCGTACCTTTTCCCCTTAGGTATGGTTGAATGAATTCTTGCCATTCTTCCCCACTGTGGTGAAAAACCTTCCACCACCATTTTCCCCAAAGGGCAAGGTTCATATCTCTAAGGTCGATGAAGCCTAGTCCTCCATGCTTCTTCTTCATGCAAGCAATACTCCATTTGATCAGGTGATAACCACCCTTATTCGAATCTGCCCCTTTCCAAAGGAATCTTTTTCGAATTCGGTCAATCCTTTGGATAACCCATTTTGGAAACTCAAAAAAGGACATGTAGTAGATGGGCAGATTAGACAAAACTGAGTTAATGAGTATCACTCTGCCCCCTAATGACAGCGATTTGCCTTTCCAACCAGACAGTCTGTCCTCCACCCTATCTATTATCGGCAGCCAGTCCGACTTAGAGAGTCTCCCTGGTCTGAGTGGGAGCCCTAAGTATTTGATTGGGAACTCATTCGTCAAGTAGTTTAGGATAGTTGCATGTTCCCGAGCTTCTTCATCAGGGAGAGAAATGGGAGTCAGTGCACTCTTGTGGAAATTAATCCTCAGATCTGACCAGGCTTCGAAACAGTAGATGGCCCCTTTAAAGCAGATTGTTTCTGATCTGGACCCATTCCCAAACAAAAGGGTGTCATCAGCGTATTGGAGGATCGTGCATCCCTGATTGGAGGAGCTGCCGGCCACAGGCGAAATCCAGCATTTTCTCCGACAATTTTCTAGCATTCCCCTCAGCACATCTGCTACAACAATGAATAGAAGTGGAGATAATGGGTCCCCTTGCCGGAGTCCCTTCTTGCAAGGAAACGATGGACCTGATCGCCCATTCACCGAAACTTTGCAAGGAGAGTTTGTTTGTTTGTTAAAAGTCTGAAATCAATAAAAACTATTTTTTTTGTTAAGCTATTGCACAATATAGAGTATGAATAATTAGTCTTTTATCCTCAGGGAGAGTTTTGTAAGACTTTGCCTAAAGAATCTTGCAAAAAGACCAATTTGTAACCTTTTATAGTTAGATTGTACACCTAGTAGTAGGAAATAAGTTAGATTGTGATTGCCTGTACCGAAGTGTTACTAGTTGTTCTCAACGTATCTCTTGGACAAATCTTTCTTGAAGTGCATAGTAGTCCTGAGATAGGAGGAATATAAAAGGAACACTGAAATCAGGGTACATACCAGAGTTGTTTTTTTTTTTACTCGTAGCAACTGATACAAAGCTGCTTAGAGCATATCCAATGAGGCTTCATTTTGAAGAAATGAAGCCCCAACGGGTCTCTATCTCCATCTCCAAAATGGAGATCCTTCAAAAACGTCTCCAAATTTGGAGACTTTTGATCTCATCTCCAAAACACTATTCAATATTTGTATTTCCCATTTTACCTTTTTTTACCTTAATATCTTTTTAAGAATTCCTTCCATATCCTTTAATTAAAATGTGTATTGTATCTTTCGTGAATGTATCTTATAAAATATTAAACAAAATTTTATTATTTTGGTACAGTTGGAAATGTCTCGACGATACCTTTAAAATGAGACCAAATTTGAATATTTTTTTATTGTTTGAAAAAAAATAATTGATATAATATTTATAGATAAGACTATTTAGTTATTTTGTATTAGCTTAACATATTTTAAAAAGACTACCCACTCATACAATGTGATCATTAATTGGAAATAGATAAACGACAAATACATAGAATCATTAATTGGACATTGAAATACATAAAACTGAATAATAAAAAAAAATTAAAATTATAACATTAATAATCCCCAACTTTTAATCCATTTCATTGCCGTGTCTTGCCCACAAATGCTCTATCAGTGCATTTCTAAGTGCAATATGAGCAATTTTGTCTTTAAGTTGCTTGTGTCGAGCAAGAAATCGTTGGAATTGCTCAGCTTCGTTGACATCAATCTCTTGAGTATTCTGAATAATTGCAGGAGTAGACAAAACTAGTCTTTCAGAGTCATCGCATTCATTCTCGATGATCATATTGTGCAGTATAACACACGCAGACATGATGTCATGTAGTACACTTTTATTCCAAAAACGTGATGTCCCTTTGATGATGGCAAATCGTGCTTGAAGGACTCCAAATGCACGCTCCACATCTTTTCGGCATGATTCTTGCATCATTGCGAAATATTGTTTCTTTGGACCTTGGGGTTGGAAAATAGTTTGTACAAGGGTTGACCATTTGGGGTATATGCCATCGGCTAAATAGTAACCGACAGCATATTCATTACCTTGAATTGTATAATTAGCAGGAGGAGTAATACCTTGAGTTAGGTTAGCGAATAGATTTGACGCGTGCAACACATTGATTGTCATTGCAACACATTAATTCCTAAGTAATTTTACACTTGATTATTTTACATTGTTAATACAAGTAAAAAGTTCATAATTTAAAATTAGTTCCAAAAAGTACTAATATTAGGCTCGTTTTAAAGCTTTCGGGGAGATATTTCCAACAACATAATTTTTTTTCCTAAATAGATTATTAATATAAGCAATTTAATGTAAAATTATTTATAACAAAACTAATCAAAAATTCCTATAAATTATAGAGATGCATAGTTGGAGTGGCCTTTATTTTCTCAGCTCTATAATAGAATATTCCCAGGAATATTTTATTATAGAGATGAGAAATAGAGACCATTGGAGATGCTCTTAAAAAGGTTTACAGGGGTGTATTGAATTGAGATTTCAAAAGATTTTAAAAGAATTGAGAATCCCAGTATTTAAGGGATTCATGGAAAATTTACCTAAAACTTTGACTGGGATTTATAAGGATTTTAAAATAGTTTGATGAAATTCTTATTATGAATTTGATGGAATTTGAAGGAATTCGATGAAAATAAACTTTATAATTAGTTCATTTCCTACACAAGATTGTCTTTCTCATAAGAGTAGTACGAATAAATATCAAGACACCTCGCAAGTCATAAAAATATCATTCTCATAAGCTTTTTCTGAAGTACTAGAAGGACATCCACATAAACAAAAGTAACAACAAAAAAAAAAGCCCTACACGAGAGAGTTGTTGATGAGTCCATCAACTCAATACTCGCTGTTTTAACATTCTGAAATAGCATAAAATAATAATAACTAATAACACCCGGTAACCAAAGTCATGGAGCTCTACAAGGAGCACAAACTCTCCCGTTAGGCATCATAACTCTACCACATCTCCTCATCAAATCAATACTCGCTGTTTCTGCACTATAGATCTTCCAGTTAACAGTTTCACTATATAGGCCACATCATACAAACCATGGAACGTTATCCACTTCATCCTGTACCTGCAACGAGAAACCAATTTATGCCATAGCAATCTTGAGAATATTTTTGAATCAACCCCATCGCGTTGATTTTGATTGAAATTAATTCCATTGTCTTTCAGGAGGCGGATGGAGGCCTCTGCGTCGGGATCGGTGGTTGGGTTGAATTAGGGTTTGGATTGAATTAGGTCTCTGCATGGGGATCGGAGGTCGGGAGGTAGAGGAGAGTGGGGTAGCAGCAGAGGAGGGTGTCGAGAGGTAGAGGAGAGGAGGAAGAAGACGATGGAGAGAGCAGGGGGATTATAGGGTTTGGGTTTATTTGGGGATAATTTGGGGCATATGTACAGGAAACAAAACCATACTCACCAATGGCTTGAAAGTTTCTACAGAGAATGTGAGAATTGCAAAGGCTTTTGGTATTTATACCTCGGACCCTAGATTCCATCTAAATCCTCCAAATTCTCAATTCTACCAAAATCATTAACTTTTTGAATACACCGAGAATTGAATGGGGTCATTTAAAATCTCAATTGAATACACCGAGAATTGAATAGAATCACTTAAAGTCTCAATTGAATACACGTGACTTTTATAAACTCCTTTAAAATCCTAATAGAATACACTAGGATTTTCACATTCTTTTAAATTCTTTTCAAATTCCAATCCAATACACCCCTGTTAATTGATTTCTATGGTAATTCTTATAAATCTTTTCCTACTCCCTATTGCTTTAAATCACAAAATCTCTCTCTTTCTCTCAATCAAATCGAAAAGCTCGCATCTCGGTCTTCATGTCGATTTGGATTATCTGAGATCTGAAACTCCTCAAAGGTTCCGCCATGAGGAATTGAGGTGGATTGACATTGTTTGGTCTTGTTCTTCCTGGTTCATTCCGATCTCAAATCTTCAAATCATCTATTGTTCCATCTTAGATCTGTTTATTTCTTCTATAACTTGTTAGATCTAAACCAGTTGATTTTATTTAGGATTAGATTAGAATATTTAGGTTAATAAGTAATAGCTTGTTGATTTCTACTAAGTTACTGAATCAATTTTGTAATGATATTAAAGATTGATGGTTCGGAACTATCCTAGGCTTTCTGGGTTAACAAAAGTAGATAGTATGAGTTATGTAGTTTCACCTACTTGAATGAATGAGCTTGATAATTTTGTCTGAACTAAGTCTAAATTTATTATGTCTTTGAAAAAGTTCAACTTGAGGATTATTTGCTACTTTGTTTTGCAGAGAGGCCGGTCTAAATTTATTACTTTTCATCCTTGGTTTTGTGCCTATAAAACGATCTAGAGAAGGAAGTGTTTGAATAAAGGCACAAAAAAAAAAAAAAAAAAAAAAGAGTTGATGGACACCACCATAGTATTACTTGGGCCAGAGGAATGGCAAGAAAAATAACAGTTTCAACAGAGACTCAGAGTTCGATCCCAATTATGCTCCATTTTTCAGGTAAAAACTTCTGTCTTTCTTGCTTAGTATATGATTGGATTCATGTCGGAGTTATCTCAATCAGTCAATGGATCAATCAAATATGTTTATATATTTTTAATTGTCCATTTCATTCGTTACTCTAAATCTTTAAATTTTTTCCCCTCCAAAATCTGTTTTTTTGCTTGACTATCTAAAAGAATAATTGGTTACCGTTTCGTGATGTTACGCATGTCTCAATTGTGACCCACTCTGGAGCGGATCCAAGATCGATCGTAGAAATATTGATTTGCGGGAGATTTATGTGAAATTTTAATATTTATTATGCATTAAAGCGAAAATAATTTAATGAATATTTAAACTACATATGAGGAAACCTGTATAAGGAATGATTAGTATTTGCATAAGAAATTTTGTAGGGTGCAATAGATTATCCATCAAAATTTGAAAGTTGATTTGGTGGTTGTTCTAATTGATAAATCTCTATGCAACCAGAAAGTTATCTATAAAATATCGAACACTACTTCATTGAATGATTGAATCACCATTTATTAAAGTTCTAATCCCTTAATTCTAAGAGAGCTAGCAGCTGCAAATATCTTACTATGATTTCCCCCAATTTATTATTCATTAACCCTCAATTAAATATCTACTATTCATGCAAGCTAATAGCTTCTAAAAGCTATCCACTTAATTTTGAAGCTATCCACCTATTTTTTGGCTACGCATACTTTAATAAGTCAACAAATGTTACAAAAGAGCTATGTTTTAAACTGATAAGCGTCATGAAAGACGTTACTTTCTATTTTATTATTGAAAACTTGTCATACTCATAAGCTCCTTCAAGTAAGTTCACTCCCTATTTCAGTTCTTGCCTTCATTTCAGACCAACAATAAAAGAAAATTATTTTCTCAAATAATGTCTTTGAAACCCAAACTATATTTTGTGAATTGGTGGTCATATATATTTATGTGAAGGGTGCAAATGATTTTGAAAAATGCAACCCAAATCCGATTTGATTATGAATTTTGACTATTACAGATATCCCTCCATCTAAAATATTGATATGAATATCTGATATTAGTTTAAATGTCAATTTTGCTAATTCCCCTTTGATTGTTTGATTATGTGTTTCCTATTCAATCTTACAGCAGGCAGTGTGCTACTTCTAAGGCGGAGACAGGGCAAGCTTCAAATTCTAGACAACACGCAATTTCCTTCAGCAAAACTCTCACAGCTTCTGACAACTAATAGGCATGGTGGTTTTTCAGTTCCAAGGCGACCTGCAGAAGATTGCCTTCCTCAATTGGTAACCCATTTTCAGCTGGTCTTTGAATGCTGGTAATAGGATCAATTAATAGATGATGGATTTTTGGTTCGAAAGTCCTATAACATCATATGTGTGCACCCACAGAACTTTGTACTTTAAAGTTACTGGGTTCATTTTAGGTATATAGACTACCTTTTATAATGACCTTAATGATGAATTTGATTGCAAATTTTGCACTACTATACTTTGGTGCAGGATATTTCACGAACTCCCCCTATACAGGATCTGGTTGCTGACAGATCTGCATGGGAAAGAATGGACACATCGTCATATTTATCGGGGTTTGTTTTCTTACTATAAACATATCGACCTATAAATGTTCAGATGCTGATATAAAAATTCTAACACTTGATTACAAGGGTTTCTCCATCTCAAATATTGTTATGAATATCTTGTAGTAGTTAAGAGATGCTTTGAGGAATTATGGATATATACAGGGTTAACATCCACATGGCTTCCCTAATGAGTTTGTGCTTTGTCTTCCACTTTGTTAAGGTTTTGTGTTGTTAATTAGTAAAAGTTTTGTATTGCATTTATATAAGGAGTCAGCTATACAAGTTTGAAGTAGAGTAACCAAAGAGGATGATTATGGGATCCAACACTTCACAGGAAGCCATTTGAATGTAACCAAAGTAGATTAGTTGTTACGAAATATACATTCAAGCCGTCTTGTTTTAATTGATGTTTTAGCTTTCTTGTTATATGGTGGCTAACAGGGACACCCTGACTTTGGTTGTTTTATAAAATTGGGTACTGACAGGTCTATTATCAGGTCTATTATCAGGAACTTTATGTTGTTATTCTTCAAATTCAGTACTAGTTGGCTAACTCAGGGGCGAGTGTGAGCGGCCGTTCACCGTAGATTTTTGCAAAATTGGGAATACCTAGGTATCTATACAATTATTTTATATATATATATGTATTATTCTATATACTCTTATTGGCAAATTAGAAACTTGACTTTGCGGTTAGGTTGTTCAAACTCCACTATAAGAGAACCATGGTTCAATTCCCTTAAGTAGCAACTAATTTAAAAAATATATATAACTTGGTTTTGTATTGTGAATAAACTTTCATTAATGTCTTTAATATTATAAAATTTTGAATATCTAATTAAGTTTGAGAAAGTACATTTTCATATTGAAAATATATAATTGAATTTAATCTTATTGTTTATGTTCTTAATAATATTTTTATATTTATCATTTCAAATTAAATGAGGAATTAATGAATTATACAAGTACGAGTTTTTTGGACTTCTTCTCATTAGGCGTGCAACTCAACTTATACATATCATGTAGATATTTACTCAACCATATGTTAGAAAATAGTAGACCTCATCACTAAATATTCTGTAGTTAAATAATTGATAGTTTCATATAACTAGCAAATTGCTAAAATTAAAAACTCCTGTTCAACATAAAATATATACGCAATATTTTTTCTTTTACATTTTTTGATAAATAATATAAATTTTAAAAAGTACTATTGATGTAAAACCAACCCTAAAATAGAGAATTTCCAAGAATTTTAATGGGTTAATTTTACCAACATGACAGTTCTGATCTAAGTTAGAAATTTAAAACAGTTAACGGGTTTGATGGGTTTTCAAGAATTGAATCAAATGCTAACAATCCCAATTAATAATTCAATCTTAATCAATAAGTAAATCCCTACGTGTTTCAGCAAGTAAAAAGAGCAATACCAATTCGTACCCTAATCTAGCATGTGGATCACTCAATCTCAGTATTTTGTGGTCGACAGTCAAATCAGATAATATACTAGATGATAAGGCAGCAAAACATAAATACGGAAAAGATGGAAAGAGTATACCGAATCCGAAGAAAACCAACGCAGATCTCGGAGTTGGGCAGCAACTCAGATCACGGCGACTCAGCAAACAAAGTCAGCAACGAAGCCGGGGGTGACTGATCTGGTCGCTGGTGGTGGACGGCGAACGGCGACAGCGTGGTCGGCGTCGGGATGGCGCCGGTTGCAAGGAGGGGGGAAACAGCAGCAGTGTGGGTATGGGTCGTTCGGTTTTGGATCTGGATTGGGGTAGAGGGAAGGCAGTAGTGTTAGGGTTTGGGAGAGGTTTCGATGGACGGGAAGAAGGTTGATGGGGGTGATGAGGCCGGCGGTCGGGAGGGTTTTCGAGGTTGACGATGATGCGGGGATTTGGGGTTGTGAGCTCGATCGGGAGTGGGTTTGGGAAACGAAAAGGGAAAGGGGAAGATGAAGGTGACGGGGCTGTGTGGATTTTGTGAGGGGAGGTCGATGGGTTCTGTGGGAGTTGTGAAGTAGGTTTGAACGGGATGGGGATATGAAGAAGAAGGAGAAGGAAGAGGCGGCGGGTTACGGGTAGGGGAAAGAGGATTAGGGTTTGATTAGGGGATTAGGGGATTATGATTTGTATTGGGGATTTTTAAGTGGGGATAAATTTTAGAATTAATCACTAATTCTAAAATTAGATTAGGATTTATCACAAACCCTAATTTGTATCTCGATTGTATCACACAAGGGAGAGAAAATGAAGAGCAAAACTCAACACAGGTTTTTTTTGATCAATAATGGCATGCTTTTCTCATTCATCTCAGGGCCTTTAAATAGGCTCAATTACATCTTAAAACATATCTCCAAAATATTCTCAGAATCTAAAAATTACAAAAAAATTACATATGGCTATAATTGCCAGAAATAAAAATGGTAATAAAATAAAAATCCTAAACTGTAAAGATGTCCTCATCAACTATTTACATATGTCCACCCTGACTGAAATTTATGCTTCCGCCACTGAGCTAACTTATGATAACATTCTTTGCTTCAGTTTTTTTTTAAAGCTTTACATGTATCTTCTGTGGTTTCTGTTCTTGTTTAACAAAAAAAAAAAATGCACAATGTCCAAATGTATATGATTTTTTATATCTGATTTCTGAATTAACATGTATCTTATTACCAGAATTGACAAGTATCTGATTTCTGATTTCTCTGCCTAGTCTGATCATGTTCAGACATTTCAAATTATTGTACAATTGTTTTAATCTAGTCACATAAGATTTACCAAGTGTAACAAATAAGCTATATGCTTTGTTTTTTGTCCGAACAAAAAACTAGTCTGAAGTATATTTTCAATAAACCGTTCATTCAATTTGGTCAGGAATGGGGTTAATCGAGTAAATGTGTGTCATCAATAAAAGATTGTTCAGCTGTTTAATCTCCCTTTGCTATCCACCAATTTCAGTTTCAAGCTAAATATTTTTGCCTATGTTGCAATAAATGTGACGTACCGGTAATTGTATGTGTTGCTGCTTATTTTTGTGTGGGAGCAACTAGATGATGTGGATTCTTTATAGGAATAATCAAGAATTTGACCTTTTGACCTTCAGTGGTATTGATTGTCTTTGACTTGATGACCTGACTCGTTTGCGCCGTAGGATTCTATTCGTGTGGTGACAATCGCCTCCCCTTGACCTGCAAAACGCCTAAAACATCGGGGTTGATTCCGGCGACAGACCTTCCGACGCTCAAGTCAGTAATCAAGAAAATTATAGAAGAGCCTTTTGGAGAAAATACTGATTACCTGTTTTTGGTGGAGGTAGGGGGTATTTATAGTCGCCTTTGAAAACCGTTTAGAGATAATCATTTACCTCTAATCCCTCTTGTTTTTGGATGAGAAATTGAGTTTAAATTTTTTCATGATAAGGTATTCGGTTTAAACCATCTCTTAGGGATAATCATGAATTTAAATAACTTTTTAAATAATTTGGGTTTATTTATAATGGGCTTCCATTATAATCCAGTAATGCAGATCCGTTTTGGGTTATTGAGCCTTGAAAAAACACTCACTTCCTGTTTACAGACCCGTTTATAACGGAAATTACTGTTTTACCCCTGAGAGCTTTAAGATTTGTACCTAATTTTAACAGTCCTAATTTAGTTTAATTTTTAGCCATATCACAAGACCCCAGTCCCGAAGACTGGGTTTCACAGCCTTTGAGAAGTAGTCTGCCCATTTTTAATGGCTAGCAGAATTTATCGGAGTTCTCGGGGATGATTAAATCTCGCCCGGGGCTTAATAGTACTTTACTGAGTTTGTAAAAGTATTCAGAATTATTTTGAAGTCTTCCTATAATTTTTGTTATTTTTTCGATTATTTTTCAATTTTAAATTATTATTCAAATTTTTTATTCAATTTTGAATTTAAATAATTAATTTTAAATTTTTTTAATTAATTCTTCTAAATTAATAAATAGTTTTTGGAATTTAAAAACTATTTTTTCCGAATTAATAATTATTTTTAGAATTTTTAATTATTTTTTCAAAATTTTTAAATAATTAATTCGATTTAATAATTAAATATGAAAATTAATTAAATACCTGATGACGTGGCACAATCGGGAGCGTTGATCGTGACTAGCTCAAAATCACTATGATCGAACAGTCAGAGTGTTGATCGTGACACGTGTCCCTTGACCGTTGACCATTTTGCGTGATTTCACATCGAGGACACTTTTGCTCGGAGCATGCCACCGAATGTTGAAGGAGATTCGGCTGGGCTTGGGCGATACGTGTCATTATTACCCGTTGACTGTTGATCGTCGATCGGTCATCGATTTTGCGTGATTTCACGATCGAGGACACGTTTGCTCAGTGCCTGCCACCAAACGTTGAAAATGGTTCTGTTGGGCGACACATGCCCCGTTGATCGTTGACCGGTCAACGATTTTACATGATTTCGCAATCGGGGACAACTTTGCTTGGAGCCAGTCATTGAACGTTGAAGGTGGTTCGGCTGGGCGACACATGTTTCGTTGATCGTTGCTGTTGACCGATTTTGCGATCGGGGACATGTTTGCCCGGAGGCTGCCATCGAAAGTTGAAGGTGGTTCGCTGGGCGACACATTCCTGTTGATCGTTGACCGTTGACCGATTTTGCGTGATTTCGCAATCGGGGACACGTTTGCTCGGAGCCTGCCATCACACGTGTTCCGCTGACCGTTGACTGTTGATCATTGATCGGTCAACAATTTTGCGTGATTTCATGATCAGGGATATCTTTGGTTGGAGCCTGCTACCGAACGTTGAAGGTGTTTCGGCTGGGCGACATGTGTCCCGTTGACCGATCAACAAATTTGTGGTGTCATTTGATTTTCCCGCTCATTTGAGTTTTTTATCGTTTAGTCTTCGTGGTTGTTGGACTTCTTGGTATTTTGGGCTTTCCCAACGTTTTGGAGGGGCCCAAACACTTTTAGAAGTCCAACCGACTCTCCCCATCTCTATAAGACTTCAACCCCCTCTCATTTCTCCCTTCCAAAAAAGTTTTTCCCTCTTGGGTTGTCTTGCTAGCGGTCGCAGCCAGACGTTGCTTTTTCTGGCGAACTTTTCCGACCGTAGCTGTGACATCAAGGTAAAAGATATATATATTTTTGTTTTTATATATATTATTTTATCAAAGATGTCTAGGGAATCTTCGAGAATTGAGACTTTCCCCTTGGGTCATGGCGGATATCGACAACTAATTCTTTCTCCGAAGGTTGATAAAAGGAAGAGAGTGGAGTTGGTTGTCGTCGAGATAGTAGTAGAGAAGACGAGAGAAGCGAGAGAACTTGGCAGGCTTCCTAGCCCTTAGTCGAGCCTTGGCAGAGTTCGAGACTACTCAGCTGATCTTTTGTCGAGGGTGGTGTATGGGATGGCACCTTCGTACGTGGAGAACAAGCCACGCGAGCACTCCAAGGTTGATATATCCTCGATGCTTTCAGAGGAAGACTTGGGCCGTGTTCGAGAATGTTTCATGATTTCGAGGGAGTTCGACCTTCTCTTGCCGGGTCTGGGTGTTAGGGCCTGATCACTGACCTGCCCCGACACTTGCTTCTTTCCGTTCGATGCCTTTCTCGCAGGCCTTCGTCTTCCCCTTCCACCATTTGTGGTCGAAGTTCTTAGGTGGTACTCCCTGAGTCCGATTCATTACATTTCGAACATGTGGAGACATGTCAACGACTTCCTGCTGTAGTGTCAAGCGGCAGGGATTGAGCCTCGACTGACTGTTCTTAGGTTGCTTTACAGGATTCATCAGAAGAACAAGTTGGAGTACAGATACTGTCTTTCTCCTTGTAAGGGTGTGAAGCTTATTGATAACCCTGACTCCATTAAGTTCTGGAGGGAGAAGTACTTCCTTGTTCGGAATCGCGAGCCGTAAGTGATTCCCACGAGGTGGAGAGAGGAGGTGCCAAGGAGGGCGAATGACGAACCATTTTTGAGTCCAGAGAAGGAAGAGATGGTTAGAAAACTTCTAAGTCGGCCTCTTCTGAGTTGGAAAGATGTAACAGAGGAGTTTCTCTCTTCAAGGGGGTCTCAGCCTGATCGACCCTAGTATGCATCTTTAATTTTCTTTCGTTTTCTTGCTTTCGTAGATACTTCTCCCTTTTTTTGTCTTATTCTCTTTCTGTCTTGTTTTGCAGGGGCTGTTGGCATGGACTTCAAGGTGATGATCGCTAAGCGCGCGGGGTTGAATGGTAAAGCCCCCGAGGATAAGAAGAGGAAGAGAACGGCCGCCAAGCCTTCGCCAGCCAGGGTCGCGGGGGGTCCAGTGCTCTCATCCCCCGTAGTGGATTTGGAGTCTTCGCTTTTCGCTTCACCAACCCCATCTACCGAGGAATTTACCTTGGGTGTGGCTATTGCGCTCGAGGTTCTGCGCCTTATTGCGGTGGCGGAGACGATCCTTATCAAGGAGCACAAGAAGCTCTTTGTCCGTGACTGGCGAGTGATGAGGCATGACGGGTTCCTCGGGGACTCGGCTACATGTATGCAGGTAGTCCAAAACCTTGTGACCCCGGAAGATAGAGTGGCGATGGATGCAGGGTCGCCACCGACGATGCCTTGGAGATAGCCAGGGCTAATATGGCAGTAAGCTCTTGTTTTTTTTATTTCAGTACTTAACTTTCTTCAAATTAATAGGGTCGTTTTTTTCCTTGGTAACTTTGAGTACTTTTTTTTAATAAAAGATTACTTGCTACTTCAGCCATCTGTTGAAGCGAGTGGCGGAGCAAGAGAAGGAGCTGAAGGCGGCGAGTGATAGAGATCGAACAGAGCGGACAAAGAGCGTTAAGGCATTAGAGGAGGCAATGCGCATTTCAGAGACCCAGGCGACGTTGATCAGATTGTTGGAGTCGGCCTTGGAGAAGGCGAAGGATCAGACAGTCCAAGAGAAGGAGAGGGCGGACCGAGAGAGGGTTCTCGCAGCCGAGGAGTGGGAGAGGGCTGCGACGGAGAAGGAGGATGCAGTGAAGGAGGTGAAGGCTGAAGCCGAGGGGTTCATAGCCTCGAACATGGAGCAGGCATATGCTAGGGCTCTTAAGTACGTCCGAGCACACATTCCGGGGTTCGATTGCTTAAGGTAGTCTCTGGAGGACCCTGTTGAAGATGATTCGGAAGAGAAGGAGGGCGAGGAGGAAGATGAGGAGGATGAGCGGATCATCGTAGCGGATCTCATGTCCGCCATGGTAGTTGCTCCATGGGCAGTTGAGGGGAGCGGTCGTGAGTCTACTCCCGTAGATCAGTTGACCGAGGTGGACCCTTGACTACTCTTATAGCTAGTTGTCTTTTTTCTTTTTTTGTTGTTTTTGATTTTGTATGGATGCCTAATAGCGGACTGGCCACAACTTGTATCTTTACTTTAGCAATAAAATTCCTTTTGGTTGTTCACATCTTGGGTGGCATTGGAGTTCCTTGAGTTTTTGTGTCTTGTAGCTTCAGTGATTTTTCTTAGAATGATTTACCCCACTTTTCATTGGTTGGTAGGTCGTTGCGCACCACACACAAGCCCATCATGACAGTGGGGTGGCCCACCTTCGTACTAGGCTCCGTATTACCGAATTGGGACTTGTTCATTCTCGGGAGAGGCTTTCAAACGCTAAAATGGAACTTAGCCACATGAGAAGAGTGCTGTCCCGAAGGGATATAGAAGCAAGACGCATCGATGAGGTCTCACGAGAGGTGCCCCTCTGTCGGTGTAGAAGATCATCCTTCGGGGGAAGTGACTACTAGAGACGTCTCGAGGGTCAGACTCCTTTGTCACTCTTTACTCGCGACTACCACTGAAAAAGACGAGCTGATGAACGTAGTACTCGAGAGGAGCTTAGAAGTGGCCCATCTAAGGAGAACAATCCTCGAATTTTTTGCAGGGAGGGTGCGACCTTGTCTAAAATTTATAGTGAGGGATGATTCTTTCAGAAGAAGGATAGTTGAACTTGAAATGGAAATTCATTGGTTAAGACAACTTCTTGAGGGCAGCAACATTAGGAGCACTTCTTGTTCACGTGAAGCACACCTAGGGAAGATCGTTTCATGAGCTGACCCTATATTTGCATGAAGTTTCGTGAAACCCAGGGGACACTCAGAGCGGAGTGACCGGTTCGTCTAGCGGGGTGTCAGTCAGAGGGGAAACAATAACAGTGGGTCCCGAAGGTACGACCCGACTCGCGGATCTGGAGATCTCCTCAGAGGGCTCGAGAGAGCGAAATAGTGCTCGGGTGTCTGCTGGAAGCCGCAAACCGCATGTATCCCTTAAGAGGAGCATCCCTCTTCCTAGAAGTTAGGATGGCGTTGAGTAAGATTTTTGTAACCAAGATTTTTGTGACAGAATCATATCATATTATGTAAACATATACAGAATCATATTATATCAAGTAAACATATACAGTCACTATTACGAGAAACACGGGCATTCTTCCAAGTACACTCTCCTATATTGTCCACTACTAGATTCTTTCCCTTTATTACCCTGACTTGTTATACTTTTGCAATAATTATTCATGATCAATACAACTAGTGAAACGAGTATCAGGACAGGGTCAAGGAGGTATCAAAGGCTATGCAATGTATGATATACATGTTCAATTAATTAAATACAAGAAAATAAACATATTTACAATCAAGGAAATGAAGTTACAATTCTGGACAGCAATACGTTGCTTACAAAAATTCACTTTTTCGTTGCTACAGAAAAACAAATCAGGTACTGTCAGAGGTTCAAGAAAATATACTTTATGCCGATTCCAACGCATATTCACACGACATATTATAAATATAATAACTAAGGCAACCAGACAGTTCTTTACTGGAATATTGTTCAGGTAGCAACTCAGTGCAAGGTTCTTATATATATAAATCAGCTGGAAAATTATTTAAAAATCTTATAAAAATTATAAAGTAACTCATAATCATGTCTAGTAACATCCTGATAAATTTTAAGTCTTTATTTTACTGTTAACATGATATTTTAATTAGTTAATCGAGTAGATATGCTTCAAAATAGTAATATGCATTTAAAAACATGTCGGTACTAAAATCAGTATATCTTGAACTCTGCATATCGAATTCCAGATCTGTAAGAAGTTCCTGAAACTAGATTCAGTGGGCTACAACTCTTAATTATAAAGTTCCAATTGATTTAAAGTGTAACTAGCCCATAAACTCGCTACGAGTTAGAACAAATAGCAAGGCAGAAGCACGCAGATTGATGTTTACGATCTTTTGATTGACATCGAATCACAGAGGTAAATGGATTGATTCAATGCAATGTATAACGACTGATTTAAACATGGAATGATTTCCAATACGATGGTTCAATCAATTCAAACATATAAAGAACACTTTTCGTGAACATGAAAATGAACGGTAATGGGTTTCAAAACACGATAATCAAATATGAATACTAATTGTGGGAGCTCAAATAAAATGCTTGTACGGAACAATAAAAATGCACAAGAGATACTTGCCTTTTATCGAGAGTGACAACGACACGAGCGGCGAGCGACGACGGTAATCAACAGCAACAACTAAGGGCAGCGCAGCAACATAACAACAACAAATACCCGACAATGAACGATAACAACAGTGATAGCAGCTCTCAGTCGGCAGCGGGTGCAACCGCAACAACAGCGGCGAGTGTAGCAACAGTAACGCAGCGGCACAACAACAGTGACAGTAGGCAACCAACGGCTCAACAACAAGAGCATCAATGGTGGTGGCCAATGGTGGAGTTAGGGAGGTGGTCGTTGCAGTGGCGGAGGTGGTGAGGTTCTAGTGTCAGAATCGGTGGAGCTGAAGGTGCGGCTGCAGTGGCAGTCACTATAGAAGAGCTCAGGAGGTTGACGGCGAGGTGGTGGTGTGGTCGAGGTCGAGGCGCAGCAACGGTGGTGCTTGTGGCTGAGGAGGTAGCAAGCTGATGAGAAGCTGGCGAGGTGGCAATCGGTGACGGGGATGCAGTGGCGGAGGTCGGGGCAATGGCGTGGTGGTGACTGTGGGAGGCTGACGACGAGGAGGGTTGTAGTCGAGGTTGTTGTGGTGGACGTGGTGACGGGGATGGGTGCGAGGGCGGAGGTAGTGGAGGGGCTGCGGTGGCTGGAGAAGAGGGTTGGGATGCTGGAGTTTGATGGTGGCGAGGTGCAGCAGCAAGGAGGAAGGTCGGGCGGTGGTGAAGGCAAGGCAGGGTGATGCTCTGGTGGGTTCGGGGAGCACAAGGAAGAAAGAGGAAGGAGATGAAATTAAGAGGGGGTTAGTTGAGAGATAATAGGAAATTATGGGTGATTAAGGATTAGTGGGGGTCAGTTAAAGTTTAAGGGGATAATGAAGAGTTATGCAGTTTGGGTGGGGGATTTTCGGATAGGATTTCGGTAGTGGGTTAACTGGGTTGGGTTAGGGTCCAATAGGATTTGTTTAAAAGTGTGTGCTTGGATTAACGGGCTCGAATTCAATTATGAAATTAACAATAGGATGACATTGAGCTTCAAATAAAAATAATAAAAAAATAAATCCAATAATATTGGTTGGGCTTTACCCATTGCAAATAAATGATCATATAAGATAAATAAGATTATAGAATTGAATATGATTTTTATGCATTAATCAAAATACCAAATAATAATAAGATAAAATGAAGTATGATTTGGGTTTGCATTTTAAAAATAATAAATCCAATAACATATGTAAGGATTAAAATTGAGCTTTGGGTTGAATTAATTGGCTTCATATTAATGAATAATAATAAAAGTTAGATTAAGATCTATGGGTTTTCACAAATTAATAAATAAGAAAGAACAATGATAATAATAAGATTATTTAACAAAAATAGGATTTGATTTTGAGCTAAAATATAAATAATCAATCAATTAGGATTAGAAAATAAATTTATAAGATGGAATAAGATTTTTGTTAAAATATACAATTGTTTGAAATAAACATAATTGTTGATTAGAACAGATTTTCAACAATAGTTTGAATATTCTAGTGTACAATTGGGTTCAAAAGAGCCGAATGATTATAGATAATTGGAATACAGGAATACAGGAATACATAAAATTTTTGGTATAAACCAAAACGGGGGTTACAAGCATCCTCCACCCGGATGTACTTCTCGACTCTTTGAAGGAGATCGGAGAAGTCATGGAGAGGTCTTTTGACAAGAGAGGCTTTAAGGTAATCATGATTTACATTGTGTCTGAAGGAAGCCATGGCTTTAGCTGAGTTGAGTGAGGGGAAGGACGAGACTTGGTTGTGAAGCGCCGAACATAACTCTTGAGGGACTCCCCACTAGGGCTGCAATTGAGCCGAGCCAAGCCGAATACCTTCAGGCTCGAGCTCGGCTCGTTTACGAAACGAGCTCAATTTTGAGCTCGAGCTCGGTTCGAGCTGAGCTTTGACCATATTCGAGCCGAATAGCTCGCGAGCTTAGCCTAAAAAAAAAGCTCGAGCTCGGCTCATTTACGAAACGAGCACGATTTTGAGCTCGAGCTCGGTTCGAGCCGAGCTTTGACCGAGCTCGAGCCGAACAGCTCGCGAATAGCTCGATTCGTTTGCAGCCCTACTCCCCGCCTCTTTGCTTCAAGTCAAGTATGGAGACACTTGTCTTCTCTGTTTACGGCTGGAGATGAAGTGCGTGAGGAAGAGCTCCTCAAGTTGATCGAATGAGAAGATGGACCCTGGAGAGAGTTGAGAGAACCACTCCCGTGTGGACCCCTTCATGATTGCCGGAAAAGTCTTGCAGAGGAGAGAGTCGGATGATTGGTGGATCATCATGAGGGTTTTAAAACTCTCAGTATGGTCTGTTGGACCAGTTTCCTCGTTGCATGATTCGAAGGTTGGGATCTTGAAGTTAACGGGGACAAGAGCCTCAGTGATCTTCTTGGAGAAGGGAGGTCTGATGGGACAGTATCTTCTTTCATGTTTTTCTTCTTCCTGCTTCAGCAGTACTAGACAATCTTCCATCTTTCGGGGACATCGGAGGATGACGTCCTCTTGCTGATCGGATCTAGTGGACCCCTGAGACTCTTCGCGTTGCGGAGGGATAGAGCGGTGTAGATTGGTTCGTCGAGTCTTAGGAGGAGTTATGTCAAGGGCCTGAAGAATTTCATCTTTGAACTCTCGGAGTTATGCTCTGGTGACAGGTATTTCTTCCTTCCTTTTCTATGGGCTGCTAGTTGGAGTTGGATGCCTCCTCTCTCGGGGAAGAGTTCTTCTGTGGTCCCTTGGGGAGCGGTAGCTTCTTTGCCCCCTAGGAGAGGGGAATCTTCTTCGCCTTTTGGGAGAGTGTTTTTTTGCGCTCCCTTGGAGAGGGAGCTCCTCTGGATCGCGGCCTCCGAGGTGAGGGACTCCTTGCGCCTACCTGATGTGACGGATGTGGCCTGCTTGAATGGCCCTTGCATTCGGACTCCTGTTGTCTGGAGTTTATGAGATGACAGAGGTCTTGTTGAGGTTGAGGTTCCTCAGGAGGCACGGTGGAGGGTGTAGAGGTGTAGGCTGATCCTCTGTTATCTCCAATATTTTGTGCAGAGGGTTGATTTCTTTGGGAGCCCCCGGTGGAAGCTCCTTGGAGGGGGGTTGCGTAGGCTGTTGAGGCTGTTCCGGCTGAAGGAGTTGATCCGACTGGAGAGTAGGATGGACGTCTTCAAGAGGAGGCGGAGGAAGAGGGTTGACTCGTCGGTTTGAGGCCGCCGCCTTCCCTTTTCCCTTTGGAGGCATGGCTGAAAACTGTCTTTACTGGCGAAGTTTGGTCGGATTGCTTTTTGAAGTTTCCACAGACGGCGCAAATTGTTGCTGCTAATATCTGTGTGGGAGCAAACTGATGATATGGGTTCTTTTAAAAACAATAAAAAAGCTGACCTTTTTGACTTTCACCGATGTTATCTATTTTCAATTGATGTTGACTCTTGAATCTGACTCGTATGCACCGTTGGATCTGATCTGGATGGTGACGATTGCTCCGATCGTCCCGCAAAAGTCTGACACACTGGGGTTGACCCCGAAGACAGACCCTTCGACGCTCAAGTCAGAACTCAAGAATAGAAAGAAAGTTTTTAGGTGGCAAAATACTGGTTACCTGGTTCTTGTGGAGGTAGGGGGTATTTAAAGTCGTCTTGGGGGTCAGTTTTAAGATAATGATTTATCTCTACTTCCTGGTGTTTTTGGATTGAATTGGTTATCTCTTTTGCATGAAGAGATAAGAGTAGTTGGACAGATTGACTTAAAACTCTTCTTATGACAAGAGATATGGTTTTCGAACCGTCTCTTTTGGGCCATTATGACAACCCAGTTAAACAGATCTTTTTGGGTTATTGGGCTTGAGAGATGCCTAATTTTCCTTCATAGATCTGTTTTGAGTAAAATTTACCGATTTATCCCTAAGACCTTTAAGATTCGTGTCCGATTTAAAAGGTCCTGATTTGGTTCTATTTTTACCCATATCAAAGACTTTGAAGACTTACCTATCTCTCTGGTTATGGATAAGTTTTTTTTTTCTTTTTTTTTCAAAATAATTTTTATTCATACTTTTTCGTTCTATTTATATAGGCCATAAACACCGAGATCTATGTTAAACATGTCGATTTTGTACCAAATTCTTTTTAAAACAATCTAGAATGTTCGAAATTAAAATGTCTATTTGGGCCACAAACACTGAGATCTATCTTCTTTTGACCCTACAAAATTAGATACTTGTGTATTTGTGTTCTAGGGATTTTTTACTAACCCCTTTTGAGACTGATCAGACATGGTCAGTATTAATATGACTGTCTAATAATTTAAGCCTAGGTCTAAAATATGAGTTACTTTTACTATTGAAAGGCACTCTATAATACTTCTATAATAGATCCATAACTCACCACCCATAATATAGTAAACTATTGATTGGTAGTCTGGTGCCTCGTTGAATTATCTTTACTTTGTGAAATTTACTACGCATTGGCTTTAACTACAAATAAACTTTAAAAGATAAACACAAATACAGCTTATTGGACCAAAAATTTGAAAGCCCAAATAACATACAACGCCGATGTCGGTCGACCGCACTTTGGGTCGGTCGACCGCAATGTGTCAAACCAACACCTCGAAGCATGATCGGTCGACTATCCCACTCTTTGTTGAACCCTGTATACTCACTCAGCAGCCCGGGTCGGTCAACCGCAACCCTCCAGCTGCATTTATTCTACTTGTTTTCTTCTCTTGCTGTATTCATCTTTTCATTTTCTTCGCCAACTTCAAATACTCCGTACCTAAGTGTATTTAAGGCCACAATCCTAACAAAACTGTGATTAGAGTACATAGAATATCTCCCACCATTTTCTTTGGGATAAGTACATAGTATATCTCCCATCATTTTCTTTAGGATAAAGTATCCTTCTCAACATATTTTCAAATGTCTAGTTTTTCCTTAACCCTTTATAAAATGTCATTACGTCTTTTTTCAACATTTTCTCGTTACATTAATTTAAATCCTTAACACACTGAATTTTTAACAACTCATGAATTCTCATATTACTAATTCAACCTTCTAGGGTACATTTTACAAAATAAAATGTAGAGCGTATTGTATATCCTGGCCAAAAGTTAACAAGTTTATTATATCTATCACTGTAATCTTAAGATTAACAAATAACATTATCTAGTATTTATCCATTAGTTATTCATTATTCAAATAAAGAGGCATATTTTTCTCTGTGGGTGGAATTTTTTGGATGCCACCCAAAATTCATTAGATGGATGGATGGATGTGTACATATAATTATATTTTGTTCAATTATACAAGAATTGAAAATGTTTTTCTAATTTTTAGTTTAATAATGATAGAAATAAAAGGAAGAAGGAAAACTAGTATTAGAGCATCCACACCAAGTTCTCATTTAGGTTGCCATTTTCATATTTGGCATCCCAAATGACTAAAACCCTCCAAACCAAACTCTTATTTGGGTTGCCAGATTTGGCAATGGCCATTTTTGTGTGTCAAATTTGACAAACTAAATGACAATATCATATGTTACATCACCATACTTTCTCTTTTCCTTCCAAATTTATGTATATATAATAGCGTGTATATATATAATATACATAAAGATCTATATTAATTGGTGTGTGTGTGTGTGTGTGTGTATATATATATATATATATATATATATATATAGGCTTCTTCCGTTGCAAACGCTACTGTAGCAGTTGCGAACGTGCGAACCACTTAACCCGTCATCCACAATGACGGCGGGTTATGTGTTTTGCCTTAACCCGTCATTCCCAATGACGGGTTAAGTGGTGTGCACGAGTTCGCACGACATTTGCGTTTGCAATGGAAGATAGCCCATATATATATATATATATATATTAAAAGGTAAAAGTTCGACATTGTCTGGCATCGAACCTAAGACCTGCTTTATATTTATACACGTGCATTGCACATGTTTGTTTGGTTACAATGCACGTGTTTGTTTGGTTACACAACCCCAACTCTCCCATTAAAATATTAGATTAGATAGATAGATATATAATATAATAATAATATATAAATAATTATTATTATATATAATTATATATATAATTATATATATAATAGTGCATAATAGAGTGTGTGCATGTGTGTATATATATAGTAATGTTCCGTTGTGCACTAGGTCTCCGTGTGCACTCGTGTGCATTCGGCCTTCCTGCCTTCGTATCGACGATCCGAACTGTTCACATTATTCTACCCATCTAAATTAGTCTAAATATGTAAAATCAAATCATTTGAAATTCAATTGCCCATCCATCACGTGACTATAAAAAACAACGATTTTAGCCATACAATTTTGTAACACTTCAATGGATGGGCAAATAAATTTCAAATGATTTGATTTAACATATTTAGACTAATTTAGATGTGTAGATCAATGTGAAAGGTTTGGATTATCGATACGAAGGTGGGAAGGCCGAGTGCACACGGAGGCCTAGTGCACAACGGAACATTACTCTCTCTCTCTCTCTCTCTCTCTCTCTCTCTCTCTCTCTCTCTCTATATATATATATATATATATATATATATATATATATATATATATATGGTAACCCAAATGACAACCATTGGTGTAGAACCTATTGCCATTTTTTGTTAAAGTTTCCCTTTGGGTTGCCAAAAAAGAAAATGACAACCTAAATAGCTAGTGCATTGGTACGGGGGCTCTTAGAGTCAAACTCGTAAATGGAAGAGCCAAATCAAAAAAATTGTCATAATGCTTGCACTATTATAATTTTGTACAAAAGGTGGAAGAGCCATGTTTCTATATGCTCATTTGACTAAGCAATCTATAGGAGATGAATCTCAAGGGAGATGAACATCTCAATCTCCGTAAAGAGAGAGACGCGCGCGCGTACGTACGTTATAGGTATAGAGTCGTGAATGAATAGAAGATAAATAATATGTATCATTTTCCACATGAATCCTTTAGTGATTCAGTCGCCCTTTAATCCCTAGAATATATATATATATATATACACACACACACACGCGCGCGCGCGTACGTTATAGGTACAGAGTCATGAATGAACAAAGATAGATAAGTAATATGTATCAATTTCCACATGAATCCTTTAGTGATTCAGTTGCCCTTTAATCCCTAGAAAATGAGGGTATGATTCTCCTTTGAGAAGAACACTCATCTCCATCTCCCTATGTAAATCCATTTAGCATGATTTCTATTGTATAGAGTGTGGGCTCCAAGAGCTCTTCGGTGAGAAGATGCATGTTCAAAGGTGATGAAGAATCATCATCTTTCTATGAAAAATCTTGTTGTGCATGCATTAACATTATAAATTCTTTCAGAGAAGGGTTACTATATAAGTCAATAATTGTCATATTTTTTTCGCTAATTGTTAAGAGTGATCATACGAAAGAAGATACAATGTACCTAGGGGACGTTTGGTAAGTAGGAATGTGCAAAAGAATCTCAGATTATCCCTTAGATTACATTGTTTGGTATGTGGCAATCATAGTTTTAGAAGTAATGATGGATTTCCAAGGGAATCAAAATCTTTTGTTGGGAAGATTTTTCATTCCCCCCAAAAACTATGAGATTTGAGGGTTCTCATGAGATTTCTATAACAAACAATAAAATAACTAAAAAAACTAGATTAAAAAAAATATTCCCCCAAAAATCATGGAATTTGACGATTTCCATGAGAATTCTATGACAAATAATAAAATAACCAAAAAAATAGAATTAAAAAAAGACAATAATAAAAAATTCCCGGAATACAATGTATTATACCAAACACAATAATGCAACATTTCTGGGAATTTTCATTTCCATCCTCACATTTCTGAGAATCCTCTCATTCCTGTAAATCTTTCAATCTGTGTACCAAACGCCCCCCTATTGAAAAGGCGTAACTGAATCACTTTCAAAATAATTATTGTTTATTAATTAATAGCTAATTTGGAAGGTTCAGGATGATGCAAAAGAAATCATTTTCATACTTTGCTTTGTGTCTATAAAATGTATTGAGAGAAGCAAGTGTGTTAACAAAGAAAAATGATGGGGAACATCACCATTGAATTGTTTGGGCTAGAGGAATGACATGAAAATATAATAGTTACTCGTCAGTTTTCGACAGAGACTCAATGTTCGATCCCAATTATGCTCCAATTTTTAAGGTAAAATTTTGTGTGCCTCTCATTTTGATACTCTAAATCTTATCAAAAGAGAGTTCTTTATATTTTAAAACCACTTGTGAGCTTGACTATCTAAAATATCAGTGGGTCAGAGTTTTTCAACCCGATCCTGGTCCCAATATCGAGATTTAAAACCTTGGTCTAGACTCTACAAACTCCTCCAAGTGTTTGTCCCTTACATGGTTCTCCTTTTATGAGAAGTCTTGATGTTTGTTGGTTAACTTTTTATTTTTGACATGACTGCAAGAATTTTTCTTTCCCCCTAATTCATCTTCTATAATTCCTCTAATTAACAATACTAGTAATTTACACGTGCGATGCATGTATTAATTAAAAAAATTGTTAAATAAAAACTTTGACGTATTAAGTACTCAAGCCTGAAACCTTCTTCATATTAGTTATATCCGTGCGTCATACGCGTTGATAGATTTACAAATGACACTAAGGCCTTCTCCCATTATAATATTAGAGATTCTGTTAATTAGATACATCTTGGGCCCCTCCAATTAAATCATTGTTTATAACTTAGTTATATTTGGTACTATCTAATTAATTAATTACATATTTTGTTAACAAAATTAAATCTTTATAAATCAAATCTATTTTTTGGTAAGAGCTCAAATACAAATTAAATACTTAGGTTAGAATTTATTTATATTTGGTACCAAGTACATGTTCAATTACTTGCTTCCTCAAATTATCAAAACTAGTAGTTTACACGTGCGATGCACGTCTTAATAAATATAGTTTTAAAAAAAAAATTCAGACGTGGTCTGAATTTGATCTAAAACCTCATTTATAATAGTTATGCACGTGCGTTGCATGGGTTGGTAGATGGACAAATTACACTAAGGCCTTCTCCCATTATAGTAGTAGAGATCCTTGAGTCAAATCTTTTTTTTTTTCGTAAGAGTATATCAAACTCGTGTACATTTTACTATTTTTATCTTTTTGGTTGGAAAATAAGTTGTTCTACAAATACTTTTTGAAAAAATGTTCTTAATACGTTTTGATAGTTAAAAAATTGCTTTTAAGATTTTCATCAAGAAATAGCTTTTCAGTGTGTCCGTGTTTGTGTGAATTTGCCATTGTTTAGTTGGATAAAAATGGATAATGGCTTTTTAAAAACTGTATAGGGGCTAAAAGGAATTCTTATGAAAAAAACATGAAAAAAAAATCTGCAATGATTTTGTTATGAGGATATAATTTTATTAAAGAAAACTTGCTTCACTTTTATATGAAGAAATGAATTTTTCTTTGTATATTATGTAATAGTTTTGTATTTTTTCTTTGCACTCCTGGCTCTGCCCCTGCATGACCGGAAATGATACGGACCTTAGATCCCAAATTTTCTTCTCTAGCAATCAAGAAGATATTGGTAGTGACTGTTTAGTTTCATTAATTGATGACGGGATCTAATATGCAGTATTATGGCGTGCAGTCGACATACTTATTTTCATAACCAGAAATAAGAAATTTATGGAACTCCTTGGCAATTATGTTGAACATTATTATTTTCTTGTTTTTATTCCATGTTTGCATTCATTTTGGCATGTTGGACATGGTTGCATATATGTATTGTGAAATAAGTCCACGAACTGTGTATTGCTTGAGCATTCCTTACATAAGTTTTGAATTAGTTATATTTTGAATTGGATCTATATTCTACTATAGGGTATTTACTTGTAAATCTATGTAGTTTGTTATCATAATACTTGGCTAAATCTCTTTACAAGGTTTTTGAAGACTTTCCGGTACTTTAATCCAAAATTAATTTGTCGTAGTTCACTGCTGTTGTCAATGATTAGTTAAAAGTAATAGTTTTACCAGGCATCCGAGAGTACATAATTAGCAAGTCAATGTGTGTCTGTGGAGCCACAAATGCACGGATGCCCTTCGAAAAACAACTAGTCGCATATTGGAGTCAACAACTGGTAGTACAGAGAATGCTGGAAACATATGGTACAGTTTCAAGGTATATGAATAAGAATATAATAAATTTTGATTAAAAACATTTTGTTTAAAACAAGAGTATCTCAAACTTGTAACTGCTTTCAGATATGGAATCTGCTCGACATATGCATCCTAAAAATCCATCTCCGGCATTTTCTGTTCCTGCCAAAGATGAGCCTAAGCTGACTTCAGGCCATTCTCCGGAAGTGAAAATTGGTGATGCAAAAGATGTTGCTGTTGCAGATGAGGAGAAGCTTGTGAATGTCAATGATACTCATTGGAGAAGAATACAATGCATCTGTTGGAGCAGAAGACTATGGAAGGCACTGTGATATCTGAAGCAACTCCTGAGTTAACGAATGGGAAAAAGCAGCTATGTCCAAAGAGTGCTTAATTCAGTGCCGGAGGATCAGGAAATTGCCTGGTGTCCGAGTTTCAATGCTCTGTTTGGTGGAATGTGGCATCTAATATGCGCAGCTGGTGGAATTTGAACATCTGATAACATGTGAAAGACCCTAGTGAAAGAGCAAAACTCTGAAGCTCTAATAAGAGCGAGGGTTTAATATTTATGTTCTAACAAAATGTTGCCACTACAACAATATGCTGCAATATGCAGCAGAAGGTTTTATGATGGGATCCTTTCTGCAAAGGTTTGTAAACAGCTCCACAGATGATTTAACATAATTAAGCCCCAAAATCCAATTGTCTTTTCAACGGTTTCTTTCTAAAGAGGAAAAATATCAAAGAATACTTGAACTACACATTAGAAAACTTATTTAAAGTATTATTTATATTTGTATAAGAAATTTTGTAAGGTGTAGTAGATTATCCATCAAATTTTGAAAGGTTTTTTTTTTTTTTTTGTTTGTTTGTTTGTTTGTTTTGTGTGAAGGAAATCAAATTTTGTAAGTTGATTTTATGGTTATGTAGATTGCTAGATCTCTATACAACCTGAAAATTGTCCATAAATTCTTTGACGCTATTTTATTGAATCATCATTTATTAATGACTTGAGAGAAGAAATCATAACGGTGGCACACACTACATTACTTGCAGTACGTTCGGGAAGTACGAAGATGTATCGAGACATGAAGCAGTATTAATGGTGGACAAGAATGAAGCGTGACATTGTCGATTTTGTGGCTAAGTGCTTCACATGTCAGAAGATTAAGGCGGAAAACCAGAAGTCCGGAGGATTGCTTCAACCAATACCTATTTCAGAATGGTAGTGAAAAAATGTCGGCATGAATTTCATCATGGGACTACCTAGAAGTCCAAAGGATAACGACTCGATATAGGTGGTAGTGGACTGGTTGACCAAAGTAGCGCATTTTCTGGCAATAAAAATTACTTGGTCGCTGGAAAGCTGGCAAAAGTGTACATCGAAGAGATAGTGAAGCTTCATGGAGTGCTGGTAACGATAGTCTCAGATAGGGATGCAAGGTTTACTTCGCGATTCTAGAAGAGCCTACAAGCAGACATGGGGATAAGAACATACTTTAGCATTACTTTTCACCCGCAGACGGATGGGTAGACGGAAAGTGTGAACTGAGTACTAGAAGATATGTTAAGAGCGTGTATCATGGACTTTGGGATAAAAATACTACAATAATAGCTATTAGGCTAGTATTGATATGACGTATGAAGCACTTTATGGAAGGAAATGCCAAATGCCTATTTGTTGGTCTGAAGTAGGAGAGGGGCAGATGTACGGGTCAGAAATCGTGCAGCAGACTTCCGAAAAGATAGAACTAATTCGACAAAGATTAGAAGTAACTCAGAGTAGGTAGAAAAGTTATGCTGACACACGAAGAAAGCTAGAATTTGAAGAGGGAGATTTTGTGTTTCTAAAGGTATCTCCAGCAAAGAGTGTGATCAGATTTAAAAATGGAGGTAAGTTAGCACCAAGATATATAGGACCTTACAAATCCTGAAGAAAATTGGGAAGGCTGCACATAGAGTGGAGTGACCGGGAGAATTGGCACAGATACATAATGTATTTTATGTATCTATGCTAAGGAAGTATGTGCTGGATCCATATCACAAATTACTAGAAGTACTAGAAGGATTGCAGCTGAACCTATCTTATAAGGAGCAACTAGTGAAAATTTTAGATCGACAAGAGAAAGTGCTAAGAAAATAAGGTGATACCTTTGGTCAAGGTACTATGAAAAAACCAGCTCTTCAAGGAAGCTACTTGGGAGTCTGAAATCCAAATGGAGAAGAATTTTTCGTAGTTGTTTGGTTAAACTGTGTATTTTGTTCCTCATTACTAAGTGTAGTTCTGGGGACAGAATTATTCTAAGCAAAGAGTAATGTAATATCCCTCAAAATAGTAAATGACTATTTTGCCTAAAAGTTAAGTAGTGATGTGCACGTATAAGTGTTGCACGTTCTACTTGTACTTCTTTATTGAAATTTGATATGAATGGAACTAAATTGTTATGTCTTGAACCTAGCAAGGACTAGGGTGGGCTAAACCAAAGTTAGGTTTGGACAAATGGTGGAATCGAGTCTAGAACAACTTAACTGTTTCTTTCCCAACTTGTATGAATTGGGTGTGATTACTTTGTGCAAGGTTGCACAAAGTGAACACAAGCACTTGGTCGGCTAAGGAGGCTAGTTTGGAGCAAGAAGGATGCATTGGAGGCTTGAAGATTGTAGGAGAATCAAGTTTCAAGCTCGATAAGGTGGATGTTCTCTTCTTTCTTATGAATTGTTATAGTTATAATGGAGATAGTGGCATGATAGGAGTGATAATTGATTAATGAATTTGATATGTTGTTCATGATTAATGTATGATCGTAGAAAGCATGTGTTAGGTAGTTGCTAAGCAAAAACAGAAGTTAGTCTAATTGCTTGAACGAATGTTTAATCGGTTGCATCAATATTGTGTAGAGAACTTACTGTTTTGAATTTTTTATGACTTATAAGAGCAATGTTAGGTCCAAGTATCGATGTTAATCGATTAACATGTTAGTCAGGTTATTAATAGAAGTTAAAAACACAATGATTCGTGGTGAGAAATGCTCATTGTTTTGAGTATAAATATCCACTGTTTTGGGCTGTTAGTTACTAATTTTTTAAAGGTTGTAAATACCCTTTTTGAGTTTAATATCAGTGTTTAGTTTCTAAGTCGAACTGATGTATGTTTGAGCTTGCATAGCCCTGTAACTGAGTTCAGACAGAGCCAAAGTCAACAATGTTCTTACTGATGTGTTTTTTTGTTTTTTTGTTTTTTTGCTATTTTGTTTTGGATTGTTTAATCTCTTGTAGGGACTGTAAAGTTCCTGTTTGAACCCTTTTCTTATGTCAATAGATGGTTAAGGTGATCGTTAAATTGGACTAAGAGATATTGCGGATTTGGGCCTTGAACGGGCTTAAATCCAACCCAATTTGGCCTCGGTTTGGGGGCCTTTTGGGCTCGAATTCTGGGGCCCTGTCTGGGCTGTGTGTGGGTCATGTTTGGGTTGAGTTTGGGCCCTTGTCGGTCGGGTTAAGTTCATGAAGTGGTTAAGCTAGGTCTCAGCCCAAGTATGGGGTTAATTGCCTAAATCGATTTTCTATAACTTGGGTACTAGTGTGAATGAATGGAGTTAGTTGTTACAATTTATTACGGAATCAGATGTGTGATAATAAAGCATGTAGTCAATTAGAAAGCTAGATAGAGAACCAGTGAGTTATTAATAAATCATGAGACCAAGAATTTGTGCATGACTCTGCGGGTCGCATGATGATAGTTAAAATAGATTCTATGGAATTGAGTGAAATCTAGTGTTATAAAAATTTAATAGAGCATGTAGTCAATTAAAAAGCTAGATAGAGAATTAGTGAATTATTAATAAGTCGTGAGACCAAGAATTTGTGCATGACTCTGCGAGTCGCATGATGATAGATAAAATAGATTCTATGGGATTAAGTGAAATCTAGTATTATAAAATTTCAAACTAGGAATTCCAGAGCAACCAGTACTCTCTAGTTTCATTATGCTAACTAGCAAAAGATGAGGTTGTCTTAGGGTTACCGTAGTTCGTAACTTAGTGTAATAACCTAATGTGTATTGATTCTAGAGGCTGAGCAAGGCCCAGGGTACCAGCAGTAATGTAACTCCAGTAGGGTGGCTCTAACTCTAGGCTGTATTGTAAAGACATGCTCTAGTTGGAAGTTGTATTCACCTGTCAGGGAGACATGTAATTTTTCTCGACTATTGATTTCTAGAATCTAATGAGAAGGACAGGAAGAAGATATATAGGTCGTAGGACTCCTGTCGGAACTTGGGGATGAACCCTTAAGTGTTCATCGATGTTCTATATTTTCGGATACGACTAGCAGTGGAAGGCATGCAGGGTCGGATTTACATTCGCGATAGATTTTTCGTAAGGTACGGAGCGGAGAAAGAAAGCAAGGCCCGGGCAGAGTGGAAAAGACCATGGTCCGACTGCAGTAGCAGAGATGGACTGTAGGGAGCTGCAACCTTATCAGTCACTAGATAAATGTCAGCAATTTAGAAGAATACAAGAGTAGGTTGGCATCATGAGGGGTCGAACCCTATAAGAAGGAGAACGATTGTAGCCTGCATCCGAAAGTATGTTGTATGTGCAACATAATGTTCAAGACAAGCTTGCATTAGAAAATAGCATTTGTGTGCATTTCTATGCATTAGACTTTTTGGGTCATGACATACAGACACATCTAGAATACATACTCTTAAATACTCACAGTGTTGGCAATAATTTGAATGTTGAGAAAGTTAGAGATCGTTGTTATCAGCCTTATGTTAGTTGCATAACTTGACGTGCCCATAATTGGTAGTTTTGCAGGACCTTCTGATCGTGGGAGCTAGAACTTGAGTACATCCAAGTGAAAGTTTGTATCTTGAATGATGTAAACATCATGTAAATTCATATGTAAACATTCTTAAACATTGTAATAAGATTGAATGTAAATAATTTTTTAATTTCCTATGAATTCTACTGTATTATGTACTCAATTGAAGTAAAAGATTTTGGATGTGTCACGGTTTTTCAGTGTACAAAAATCGGAGCGCTACACCACCTTTCCTACCGTTTTCTCTTATGAAATTCTAGTAATTTCATTCTAAGAGCTGGCAACTATAAATTTCTGGCCTTAATTCTCCCCAATTAACCTTTGACTGATATCTACTCTTTTTTTTCTTAATAAGTAAGTATCTACTTTTTAGAGTTTCCCTAAAGGCTAGAGAAACATAAGGGCGAGAAAGGATACTATTTACTTTCCTTTCACCCAGATACCTAGTTTCACAAAGAGATTGCCAAGCTGACCCTTTGCAACGCCCTGTTGGGTTTTATGTCTTGCATACTTGTTCGGTGTGAAGAGAAAATGGTGATACAAGTAGAGGGTTCGAAGCAAAGGATCAAAGAAAAGGAGAAACAGTCAGCAGCAGCAACAGCCAACAGAGAAAGGGACAGTCCACTGTGCGGTCGACTGCCACCTTCTCGGGTCGATGGTCTGGGAGTCGTGGTCGACGGTCCGTGGCGCTGATGGAATTTTCAGGTGCGAGTTTGTTGATTTGATTGAAGCCCACTTCGTCTTCTAATTAGATCGTACGACTCTAATTGTATGTTTATCTCTTCAGTATACATCGGATGACTATTGTATCAAGATATCAAAACTATGTTTTCTCTAGATCTATATATAAACAATTGTAACGGCTTATGGAACGATATGATTCTATTGAGTACCGAATAGAAGAAGAAAGTACTTCATCTGAGAGGGTGAGAGAGATTCTCCATTGTAAGCAGCAACCAAGTTCCAGTTAGGCTTGAGAGAGGGTCGTGGCGAGAATTGTAATATTCTTGTATCTTCTCTAGTTGAAATAATATCTCGGTTCTTCCTCCCCCGGATTAAGGCGAAAGCCCGGATCGGGACAATTCACTTGTGCTTTGTGTGATTGGTGCGATCTAGTTTGCTTGGTGGTTTGTGTTAATTGGGTTGAAGACTCAACAAGATCCTCAAATTTCCTAACAATTGGTATCAGAGCAACCACGTTTGTGGGTTTGTTCGAGTTACTTGGAGGAGATGGCAGATCAAAAGACGAAGAACAAGCGATTTGATGGTAAGATCAACTTCAATCTATGGAATGTGGACATGTATGATATTTTGGTTCAGAAGGACTTGCACCTTGCCCTGGAAGAGAAGAAGCCTGCCGACATAAAGTAGGAGAAGTGGGATGAGTTTTGTTTGAAGGCCTTGAGATTAATCTGGTTGCAATTGGCGGACGAAGTCAAGTGTGATATTCTGAGGAGAAAAGTGCGGTGAGTCTATGAGTGAGATGAAGGGTTTCGGGGCACAAACGCAGCGAAAAAGACAGATCCGAAACCCTAACCCATGGATCCGTGTACAAGACATGGCTAATAATGGATAAATAAAATTTTACCTTTCGGAGCTTTACGAAGGCTGAAAGATGGAGGTTGCAATCACCACGCAGCCCTAGTAGCTAGATCCGCGTCTCTAAGGCAGTCCACACGAACGTCCGATCGTCCAACGATCGAGGGAGCCGGTACTAGCCGATGATGCTTGCCTCTCTCTCTCTCTCTTTTGCCTCTCAACAGTTGAGCGGCTAGGGTTTTCTGTGGAAAACAGATTTGTCAAAGATCATCCTAATCCAATACATCTCTATGTATTTATAGGGAGAGATAAGAGGTGGGCTTAACCGTAATCAGTTTGGCTTCTGATAAGACCAATCTGATTTGGTTTTATCATTTAAATTCGAATTAACCGTAATCAGTTTGGCTTCTGATAAGACCAATCTGATTTAAATTCGAATTATCCTTTAATTAATTAAGTCCAACTCAATTAATTAAATAACTAATTTCGAATCATTTAAATTCCGAATTTAAATTAATACTCCTTTTAAACGTTCTATGTGTGTGACCCTTTAGGTTATTATTACGTTGGCAATAATTTTATTATCTTATAATAAAATTATAAACAATGAGCGGCATCTAGTAATACATCATTGCTACCCAAGTAATAATAATAATTGGTGATTCAATTAAACCTTTCGTGACTAATGTCTCCATGTAATATAATCCTTTTAACCTTGATATTATAGATTAAACTAGAGGCATGGGACGTGTCATCCTCTTAATAATTTAATCTTTATTTTCTTGATCGATGAGTAGACTATTCAAACAAATCAATATTTGAGCATGGCCATGCATTTCATAGTCTCACTCAAACAAGAGGCCGATAATATCGCTCCTAAAATTAGGAGGGTTAAATTCCTTCTAGATCATTCATATTTCTCACACGATTCATAATGAACCCAATACTATCTTTATCATTACCCGATTAAAGATAACTTTTGATAGAATCAAAGTACATTAATTTTCGTGTAGAAATATAATGATTTCAGGTCAGAGGATCATTACACCATTATCACAGTGAGATTACTTATGACACTTATTAATTCATTCCATGTAGAATCTCACAGTGGGTCTGTCCAGTACAATGTACTCTTACATTTACCTATGTATTGATTTTAGTATCTCTATACTAATGACCCATGAGAGGTGGTCATCAATCAATCAACATACTAGTCTCAATGTATTATTACTGTCCTAATAATAATAATACTCGACTAGGGACATTTAAGATTATTATACTATATATAATCTCATGGTCATATAGTTCGTATTAATAATCTAAGGACATTTATCATGCTAATATTTATAACGCAGTAAATACGAAGCATAATAAATTATTAATATAATCAAAAGAACATAATGTCAATAATACTGATCATTGTATTGCCTCTAGGGCACCTACACTAACATGAGACTCAAATCTGACTATCGTCGTTGCTAGATCGGATGTATTGTAAGAGGAAGCTGTGTAGGTTCTCAATGAAGGAAGTTACCCATCTTTAAGATCATATTGTGGAGTTCAATAAGGTAATATCTGAACTGAAGGCGATTAACGCTGATGATCTTAGTAAAGAGAATAAAACTTTCAACTTGATTTATTCACTACCAACTTCTTATGATCACTTGATAACTACCATGCTACATGGGAAACAACCAAGGAGACACTTACAGTAGCCGGGGTGATTAAGGGTCTGAAGGAAGATGAACTAAGAAAAGAGACTCATAAAGGAGAGTCTATTTCTACAGGGTGTTTGCAGTGGATGGTGATACTTTATTTGGAAGGGATGCGACACACAAGGGTAAGATTCGTTGCCACTATTATATAGGAGTTGGGCATTACAAGAGAGTCTGTCGCAAATAGTTGAGTCAGAAGAGTGCTACTATAGAAAGGGAACAAGCCCATATAGGCAGCGCAAATAAGTCAGGTAATAATGATGATTATTGTCTTCTTATTTTAAGTTCTTCAGATGTGGATTCAAGTTGGTGTCTTGATGCGAGAAGTTCTTCTCATATTTGCTTCAAGAGGAAGATGTTTTCCACTCACAAGTTGTTTACAAGCCGTAGTGTGAGAACGACTAGAGGAAAGATTTGTCTAGTAGTAGGTGAGGGAACAGTTGATTAGAGACGCTAGATGGTAAATGGTTCACACTAGAAGAGGTCATGCATATTCCTTTGATACAGCAAAATCTGATATCCTTAGGGACTCTTGATGCTCGTGGCTGCAGGTACACAGCTCGATGTGGAGTTTTGACAGTTTGAAATAGTCTTCGTAAGGTAATGAAGGGTTAGAGGGAGATTGGGCAGGGTCAGCACAACCTCTAACAACTTTGTGGGTGCAGGAAAACTCGACCGAGTGTATGGAAGCCCATTGTTCCTAAAGCATCATCTAGTAAGCCGTCACTAGAATTACCGAATCGAGACTGCAACGTTCGAATACCATTGGAAGGTAGAGAGAGCCTTGATGTACGTGGAGTTCGTGTGGAGGGTGGCACCTCCATGATTACATCTACAAGGGTGTGCCCTTGAGGGAGGCATACAGCTGGAGAAAAACAGGTGGAGGTTTATTCAACTAGCAGGAGAAGCCATAGAAACATGTTGTTTACAAAGCGGAGTATAAAAGGTCTAAAATGTGTTTTAAATCACACAGGTATGGATTCATGCGTATGCAATCCAAGGTGGAGATTGTTGGGTTTTATGTCTTGCATACTTGTTCGGTGTGAAGAGAATATGGTGATACAAGTACAGCGTTCGAAGCGAAAGATCAAAGAGAAGGAGAAACAGTCAGCAGCAGTAGCAGCCAACAGGGAAAGGGACAGTCGACTGTGCGGTCGACAGTCACCTTCTTCGGTCGATGGTTTGGGAATTGCGGTCGACAGTCCGCGGCACTGATGGAATTTTCATGTGCGAGTTTGTTGATCCGATTGAAGCCCACTTCCTCTTCTCATTAGATCGTACGACTCTAATTGTATGTTTATCTCTTCAGTATACATCAGATAGCTATTGTATCAAGATATCTAAACTAAGGTTTCTCTAGATCTATATATAAATAATTGTAATGGCTCATGGAACGATATGATTCTATTGAGTGCCGAATAAAAGAATAGTGTACTTCATCTGAGACCGTGAGAGAGTTTCTCCATTGTGAACAACAACCAAGTTCCAGTTAGGCTTGAGAGAGGGTGGTGGTGAGAATTGTAATATTCTTGTATCTATTCTAGTTGAAATAACATCTCGGTTCTTCCTTCCCCGGATTAAGGCGAAAGCCCGAACCGGGACAATTCTTGTGTGCTTTGTGTGATTTGTGCGTTCTAGTTTGCTTGGTGATTTGTGTTGATTATGTCGAAGACCCAACAAGATCCTCAAAATTCCTAACACACCCAACCTTCTCTTCATTTTGTAAAGCTCTGCCTTATATTAAAATAATTTTTTAATCATAAATCCACATCTTAGTCAGTCTGAACTAGCCTACTCATTCAGTGACAGCTGCAATCTGGAAATGGGTCTAAACATGGCCGGCCTGAGTTTAGGGGGCCTGAGGCGAACTCCCAAAATGGGTCTTCTATACAATTTTTTTTTTATAAAAAAAGTTGTTAAAAAAATTTTAATTTTTTTTCCCTATTATTCTTAAAAACCGATATATATGAGAAAATAGATGACGATTTAGGAATTTGAGAAAAAAAAATCCCTATTGAAATCCACGACCAACTAAAATAAGTCTCGGTCCAAGTACTAGTTTTGAAAGTAAAAGCCCAAAAATTAAATTTGGGGCTCCTAAAATAATATTATGCATAAAATATGTATATGTAAATAGAAGGAAAAAAAATGGGGCTCCTAAAATGGGGCTCGAAGCGCCGCCTCCCCGGCCTTCATTGGGGGGGGGGAGGGGGGGGCGTCGGGCTAAAGAAGAGAGTAGTGAACAACGGAAGTAAGAAGTTCTCTTAGGTGCCAATAAATTCCTTTAATTGTTGCTTATAGGGAGATGGAGAGGAAGAGCACAACTGCCAATTTGGTCAAAGAGATGAGTTCTAGTTAAGTGAATGAGAGGACTTGAATTTTCAGAGATGGTGAGTCCTACATCTACAACTGCCTTAAACAGTGGGGGAACCAAAACTCTTTGGTATTTGGTGTGTTTCGTTGTTGTCTAGTATTTTGTTGGGAATTGGATTGTCATTTTTTTTCCTAGCTGGTTCATTATCTCTCATTAACAAAATTCATTGGCGATTTGCCATTTTTTGAGTATGAAAAAAAAAAAAAAAAAAAATTCTACCTCATTTGCCATTGAAATTTGGTGATTCTTGCTTTGCTAGTTCTTTCTTCTTCATTGTACTCCTAACTTGTTTTTCCGTACAGCGTGCTCAGTAAATGATTGTCTTTGAAATTTGGTGATTTTTTATCTTTTTCTTCGCATCCGGTGGTAGTTGCTCACATTAGTTGCTCACATGCATTAGGGAGAGAGGTTTTTCAACATTTCTAATCAATTTTGTTGAGCCCATAACCGAAATTAGCAGCCTCTCTCACTTAAGTGTGATAAGTTAGCCTTGCTAACTGGCTGCACGACAAGTGCTTTGACAAAAATAAGTACAACTGCTTAAAACCATTTGTTGTTTGGTAAATTGGACTTTCCATAGAGTTAGTTTTACATCCTAATTCCTACATGAGGCCAAGCTTTAAGAAATTCTTTCTATGCATGATCTTCTTGAAACTAAGGGAGGTAATTCATGTTGCACTTTGGATGTGCAAACTCTTTTGCCGAGAGGTTATGTAACAAGATCCATAGAATTCTGTTTAACTGAAGGAGAATGGAAAGAGTATGTGCTTTCCAATGACTGATCGAACGGAGAAAGAACAAAGAGAGACTGTTGTTTCTTTTCTTTATTAACTGCATTAATGTACAAAATTAAAGGGCGAGTACTCATGTGATTTGATTTTCCCTTTTTTTAAAAATATTAAATAAATTTTGTTAATCATTAAACTCCTTACAATTACATGACTCTACCTAGTAATAGATAACATAGTGAGAGGGTCATAGCTGTCATCTATTACTATATTTTAAGAGAAACAACGTTGTGAGAAAAAAAAACAAATAATACATTAAAAAAAGTTTCAAATATATAAATATCCCTTTACAAATGATTCATGTGATTTGAGGGAGGGGTTGAATTGGTTTACAAGAGCTATCAGTTGAAAATCACTCTGGACCTAAACACATTGGTGCTTTTAAGAAAAAAAAAAGAATCTGTACTACTTTGCATTTAATAACTACCAGAACAAGCAAGACAAGATTATTACTATTAAAATTAGGGATAAGAAAGAATACTTTATTATTGATTATTAATTATTGATCGGATAAATTAGAAAATAAGGGAAGACTAAACCAATACATTATTCGATATGAGACTATACTAATCTCTCTCATAATATAATATCTAATATAATATCTAACACTTCCTCTTAAACTCATGTTGGTTCAAACAATATGAGTTTGGCATATTGACGATATTCATGTGGCATGGACGACAAACTGTGATGCAGGAACGACGCTCAAGTAGATGGCGTAGGGAAGACGCTCGATGGCGCATGTGTTGGGATCTCACTCCGGACTTGAGAATAGTAGTAGTACTAGTGGAAGGAAGTAGTGGTAGCGCACTGTTGGGATCTCCATATTCCGAACTGCGGCGGGATCTTCATATCCCAAACTGTTGGGATCTCGCCCCGAACTGAGAAGTAGTAGTAGTAGAGGACGGAAGTAGTGGTGGCGCACTGTTGGGATCTTCATATCCCGAATTGTTGAGATCTCACCCCGAACTGAGAAGTAGTAGTTGTAGTAGTGGAAGGAAGTAGTGGTGGCGCACTGGTTGGATCTCCATATCCCAAACTGTAGCGGGATCTTCATATGCTAAACTGTTGGGATCTCACCACGAGCTGAGAAGTAGTAGTTGTAGAGGAAGGAAATAGTGTGTTGTTGTTGTGTTGTTGTTGTTGAAGAGGAGTTGCAGAGGGAGTTGTGGTAGCCATCGAAAGTAGTGGGTGATGTCGGAAACTCCCCCTCTCAAAATCACGATGGATTAATCAATGTGATGTTGTAGCGGTATCTGGATGCGGAAGCAAGACTGTAGAAGTTGAAGAACCTACAAGAAAGATTTTTTATTTTTTTTTAAAATTAAAACCAACGGCGACAGTGGCTACCAGCGGTCGGCAGCAGCAGAAGATCCTATTCTCGGTCCCATACACAAAACACCAAACCTTCAGCTAATAGGAAGGCTTTGTTTGTGTTAAGATAAATAAGAGAGAAATGAAGACAATACTGAATATTGAATTGAGTTTAACCAAGTACAATACCACCTATATATAGGAGGTGAACAAATATCAAAACAACTCTACCACCAATATGGGACTATAATATCTAACACCCCCTCTCAAACTCACGATGGGTCAAATAATGTGAGTTTGCCTACTAAGTGTCGAAATCTCTGAACTGTATGGGATTTGGTGAAGAAGTCTGCAGTCTGCTGGGAAGAGGTAACAGAATGGAGAGAGATGGTCCCTGCCTCAAAACGCTCACGAACATAATGACAATCAATTTCAATATGCTTTCGCTCATGAAAGACCGGGTTGCTTGCAATATGCAATGCACTCCGATTATCACAATAAAGTGGAGTAGCTCCTGTAAGGGTAACACCCATATCTGATAACAACCAACGAACATGAACAATCTCTCTAGTAGTAGCTGCCATTGCTCTGTACTCAGCCTCGGTGGAAGAACATACAACAACTGCCTGTTTCTTGCTCCGCCATGAGATCAACGAATCACCAAGAAATAGATAGAAACCTGTGGTAGACCTTCTGGTAGTCGGATCCCCTGCCCAATCTGAATCAGAATATGCACTGAGCTCTAGTTTGGATGTAGAAGGCATGAATAATGAGCGAGTGATAGTGCCCCTAAGATATCTGAGGATCCGAAGAAGAGCACCGTAGTGAACTGATGTAGGAGCAGAAACAAACTGGCTGACAATACTAACTGCATGAGCAATATCGGGCCTGGTCATGCATAAATAGACAAACTGTCCAACAATCTGCCTGTATCTAGTGGGATCAGGAAGGAGCTCACCATCTGTGGGACGAAGCTTCACATGAAGCTCTAAGGGTGTATCAGCCGATCGACTGTCAGAGAGGCATGCAGCGGAAATAATATCTGATGTGTATTTCTGCTGAGAAATGAGTATCCCCTGAGATCCATGAGCAATCTCTAAACCCAGAAAGTAACGTAGCTTACCAAGGTCTTTCATATGAAACTGCTTGTGAAGGTATTTCTGGGTGGATGTAATGCCGGCAGAGTCATCCCCAGTAATGATCATATCATCAACATATAGTAGTAGAATTACCCTCCCCTGCGGTGATGACCGCACAAACATAGAATGGTTCTGAGAACTCTGACTAAAACCAACCTTGGTGATGACAAGGCGAAAACACTCAAACCAGGCTCGAGGGGCCTGCTTCAAACCATATATAGCTCGACGCAGCCGGCAAACATGACGAGGAGGAGTAGGGAGGCCGGGAGGAGGATTCATATAAACAACTTCAGATAAGGTACCATGAAGAAAAGCATTCTTCACGTCCATCTGGTATAACGGCAAGCGGCGAATGGCTGCAACAGCAAGAAGGGTGCGAACAGTAGTCATCTGTGCAATGGGAGCAAAAGTCTCATCATAGTCAATGCCATGCTCCTGAGTAAACCCTCGAGCTACTAGACGGGCCTTGTGCCGCTCAATAGATCCATCAGGTTGATATTTGACCTTGAAGATCCATTTGCAGCTAATAGGTTGAACACCTTCTGGTAGAGGAACAACATCCCAGGTGCTAGTCTGATCAAATGCACTGAATTCCTCTGTAATGGCTTTCCTCCATTCAGGATATTGAATTGCGTCTTGATAGGTTCTGGGCTCACGTGTAGAGTGTATAGCAGTGAGATATGCATGAAACTGTGGTGAGTAGGAAGCTAGGGTGGCAAAACCAAACTGGTCAGAAGGACCAGTGGCATCAGGTGTATAACGTGCCGGAGGAATACCCGAAGTCGAACGGGTAGACTGACGAAGAGGTGGTGGACTGACAGGTTGTGGGGGTGAGGACGGTGGAGTAGGTGCATGTGTCAGTGGGGAAGTATGTGGGATGGGTGCTGGCTGCTGTGGGGATGCAGGTGGAGGTTTGGTAGGGGGGACAACAGGTGTAAGAACTGCAAGAGATGTGAATGGAGCCAGAGGAGTGGGATCAAAAGGAATGCGGGAAGATAAAGTCAGTGGGCTAGCAACAACTGGAGAATCGAGAAATCTAGTATCCTCGGGGGAGGGGGGGGGGTCAGGTAGTAAGGGGAGTCTTCCACAAAGGAGACATGTCGAGAAATGCGGACACGACCCGTGGATGGATCGAAACAATGATAACCTTTGTGTTCAGGACTGAGACCTAAGTGAACGCACTTAGCAGCACGAGCGGAGAGCTTCGTGCGCTCAGTAGGAGGGAGAAGGACGTAACAGGTGCATCCAAAGGTACGAAGCATACTGTAGTCGGGAGGTGAATGATAAAGAGCCTCGTAAGGCGTCGTACCAGCTAGGGCAGACGAGGGAGTAATGTTGATAAGACTAACAGAGGTCATGATAGCTTCAGCCCAGAAGGAACGAGGAGCAGAAGAGGAGAGTAGAAGAGCGCGAGCCGTCTCAAGGATGTGACGATGCTTGCGTTCAGCTACACCATTCTGCTCATGTGTGTGAGGGCATGGTTGCTGAAATAGGGTGCCGTGAGACTGAAGGATTGTTCTCATAGTGGTAGAAGTGTACTCACGTGCACCGTCCGATCGAAAATTCTTAATGCGTACACCGAACTGAGTGTGAATCATGGTTGTAAAGACCCGATAAATATCAGGTATCTCAGATCGCTGACGCATAAGAAAAACCCATGTATGTCTAGTGAAGTCATCGATGAAGGTAACATAATAGAGATAGCCTTTCCACGATGGTACGGGAGAGGGTCCCTATATGTCGGAATGAACAAGTTGAAAAGGGTAGGTGGTTTCAGTAGTTCTTTTGTGACTAAAGGGTAGGGCAATGTGTTTGGCCAAATGACAACCCTGACAATCAGATAAATGTTTAAAAGTGAGAGAACCAAGGGCACCACTATGAGCTATAGTCTGAAGTCGTGATGCGCTAATATGACCTAAACGTCTGTGCCACAAATCAGCATCAGAGGAAACAGTACCGGCAAAACTAGAAGGAGATGGATGTGCACGAAGAAAATCTAGATAATATAGACAACCCTGACGACTAGCGCGCCCAAACTCTTCACCGGTGGAGGAATCAGTAATAGAACAACCTAAAGAGTCAAAAGTAACGACAAGACCACTATCGCACAACGCACTAATAGAAATAAGGTTTATGGATAAATGAGGAGCATAGAGAATATATGGTAATGTGAGAGTGGGAGTGTTAATTGTCCCTGAGTGTGTGATAAGAAGTGGTGAGCCATCAGCTGAGTGTAGAGATGGAGAGTGAGAGGAGAGTGTTGTGCAGGTGGTGAATAGTGTCTGATTACTAGTGAGATGATGTGATGCACCAGAATCTAAAATCCAGAACGAATTCATACCGGGAGTGGCAGAAAGTGCAGGAGCAGAGGAGCCAGCATTGATAGACTGACCCATGAGCTGTAGTTCCAGCTGAGTGAGGCGTTGCTGAGTATTAGCCCAAGCAGCAGGAGACGGCAAGGCCGAAGGGACGGGCATGGCCGAAGATGTGAGGGAAGAAGCATTGCGAGGAGAAACAAGACCATCGCTGCTATAACTGAGAGCACAATGTGGAGGGAGATGTTGCTGGTGCCTGGATCGGGGTAGGGGGTAGGACGATGCTACCGGTGGCGGAAGTAGAGGTGGAGTATGGTGATGGGTGATGTAAGGAGAAGGTAGAATGCCGGAGGAAGACTGAAAATGGCGTTGCTGCTTGTTGAATCTGGAGGAGGAATGTGTGGTGGTTGCATCGGGGAAGCTAGTGGAGCCGAAAATATGTGGGGGAGACTGAGATGCCATCAAGTTGTAGGACTTGTATATATATATATATATAATAATAATTTTGATTTTGATTTTTTTTTTGATTTTTTTTTGTTCGACTTTTTTTTTTGATTTTTGATTTTTGATTTTTGACTTTTTTTATTTTTTTTATTTTTTTAATTTTTTTTTTACAACAGAATCAAACAGAATCAAACAAAATTTTCGGGTATGTTGAAACTGCTGGATCTGAAGTAGAAGTAGACTTGGCGGCGGCGGCTGGATCTGAAGATCGACGACAGTTGTGAAGATGGGTTACAGTGAAGACAATGGATCTGGAAGAATGGCGGCTGGTTGCAGTTGTAGGAGATCTGGACGAACAGGCTTCCAGTGCTCGGAGTTGAGATTTGATGCCGGCGGATGATGTCGGATCTGATGACGATGAAGAAGATGATGTGGATCTGGACTGGATACTTTGCAGATGATGTGGACTTGCAGATGTTGATCTGGACTGGACTTGAAAATGGCGATGAAGGTATTTTGAAGATGACGATGCTGGATGGGTTCTCACGAAGCAGATGATGTGGATCTGGGGTATTTTGAAGAGGATGATGAAGGTATTTTGAAGAGGATGATGCTGGATGGGTTCTCACGAAGCAGATGACGATTTTTTTTTTTTTTTTGGGGGGGGGAGAAGAATGGAAAATTTGTATAATCTGGCTGTTGGGATTTGAGAATTTTTATAGAGAAAATTTAAGAAGGAAAAATTTGGATATTTGGCTCTGATACCATGTTAAGATAAATCAAAGAGAAATGAAGACAATACTGAATATTGAATTGAGTTTAACCAAGTACAATACCACCTATATATAGGAGGTGAACAAATATCAAAACAACTCTACCACCAATGTGGGACTATAATATCTAACAGTTTGGATCGGATTTGGATCAGTGCAACAGATCCTGTCCTTGGCCCCAAACACGAAACAACAACCCTTCATCCAATGGAAACATCAGAGTTTGGATCGGATCTGGATCAGATCCTATTCCAGAACACCAAATAGCAATTTCACCTAATGAAAAAATTAGATCTGGGCTGATCCAGAGCCCGATCACAAAGGGGGGTTGCGGAGTGAGCAGTCGCAGGAGGTGGTCGCGACCGCCACGGCGAAGTCTTGTGGTGGATACTACCAGCGACGGGATTTGGAGGTCAAAGGGGTTCGGTGGTGTTGTCGATGGGTTCTTCAGGATTGGGGCTAGGGTTTGCTATTGATGGGTTTGCTGACCGAGATGCAGCGATGATGATGATGATGATGGTGATGTTGGGTGTCGCAAGAGTTGTTGCTGTTTGTTGCCAGAGTTGTTGATGTAGTCGCTCTTGTTGTTGTGGATTAGGATTAGGGTTTGGCGGCTGATTTGATTAGTGGGGAGAGAAGACAGCAGAGATAAGGGTTTTGAGATTTTATTGGGAGAGAAAAAGGGATGTCGAGAGGTGGAGTGATTCCGATGAAGGCCAGAACCACTCCACCTCGACGACAAGGATAAAATTAGTATAGGCCTTATAGGAGTACATACTTTGATACCATGTTAGAATTAGGGATAGGAATGAATACTTTATTATTGATTATTGATTGAACAAACTGAGTACAATATATCTCTCCTATATATAGGAGAGAAAGAAAGACTAAACCAATACATTATTCGATATGTGATTAAACTAATCTCTCTCATAATATTATATATAATATAATATCTAACAATTACCATATTAGAACAACAAGAAAAAGGTATAAATTTTTTTTTGGATGCCTTACAATCAACTTAAAGTACACACATAAAGTACACACCTACACACTCAATTAATTTTTCACAATTTGAGGCTTCTCTTCAAAAAGAGCAGAAAAACTATCTCATCCATTTGAGCTCCTTAGGTTTCCTACAATAAGGGTATCTTCAATTTTTAAGATACCCTTTAACATCCCAAGACCACCCAAAAAATCTACAATAGGGGGATCCCATTAAAAGCATAAGTGTAGAGACAATAGGTGGATCCCCACTAAAGGTAGAGACGCAGAGGAAATGGAGAGCGACCTCAATGACGGAAGGCCAGCAGGGAAGAGGAATTTTTAGTTTTGATAGTGTTTTGACATTTAGATATCCTATAAAAATACTTGACTGCATTAGAAGTTTAGATATCCTAGAAAAATAAAATATTTTCTTGCGTACTAAAATGTTTAGAATGATTATCTTAGGTTTTGTTTTTCATAATTGAGTTTAGTACATTATAAGAAGAAAAAAAAATTGGTGCCCCTCGAAAATTTTGGGCCTGAGGCAGCCACCTCATGGGCCCTATATCAGGTCCAGACCTGACCACAGAGGGAGCGGTTGATCGGGTGAGACCAAAAAGATTACGAACTGTAGGGAGGCTAACAACTGGCATGGAAGTTGAGTTATTAGGGTGATGTGGGTTCAGATTGGGTGGAGAAGTGGAGGGTTGGCCACACCGAACTAGTTGCATAATGGGATTGACATGGTGGTTGACAATTGCGGATCTTGAGACACATATTCAACCCCACAATGTCATTGTGGAGAGCCACATGGTGAGGTAAAGGGCCGATGCATCCAAAAAAATGATGTATGAGCAACTAGATTACTTTCGAACTGAATTTGAATTTGAATTTGATTAAGGACGAAGCCACACACCCCACACTTTACCATATATATATATATATATATATATATATATATATATATATATATATATAGAAAGAGAGAGTAAGCTTCCGTTGCACACTCTTGTGGTGCGCACAGTCGTGCACATATATATATATATATATAGAAAGAGAGAGTAAGCTTCCGTTGCGCACTCTTGTGGTGCGCACAGTCGTGCGCATCCATCCTCAACCGTCCGATTTGAAATCTCTTCATGATCGTGATCTAACGGTGCTGAGTTTCTCTGCTCATCTGACTTACTGATTGGGGAATTTTTCATCATTTCCCACTTCTTCACTTCCTCATTCTCACGGTCTCGTTCTATCTCCTTCTTCTCCTCAATTTGCGATCGAAACTCTAGCTCCCAAAGCGAAATCAGAGCTCCCCAATTTGATACCCTAGGCTTCGGGATCGAGGTCTCATTAGCCGAAGAAGATCCAGGCTAATCCACGTGGCCTCTTTGACGGACATCAACGATGGCTTTCCCAAATCGAAATTGAAGAAACCCTCTCTATTCCCCCAAATCGAGACCATAATCCTGATATCGAAATCGATATCCCCAAATCTCATTGCCCAAATTCCCCCAATTTGAAACCCTCTACTGTCATCGAAACCCTCTACCTCTCATCTCCTTAACTGTTGCTCGCTCCCGATATCAAAATCCTACAATTTGGGAACATGACGAAACCCTAGATCCGACCCTTGCTTCCCCTTTGCCAGTGCTCTTTCGCATCCATTTTTCTCCTTCGAAAATCTACATCCACACGGCCCACCATCTCCCGATCTGAGGTATTATTTGAGGCCTAAATTTTTTCCCTTTATATTCCTCTTTGGTTTGAACCTGATGTGTCTGTGAGCTAAGAGTGATTTTAGCTAAAAAAGATGAGTGGAACAGATTTTGTACTTTTGTTTTTGGTTGGCTGAAGTCGTTAGGCTTCATCCCTTTTATCAAAAAAAAAAAAAGATGAGTGGAACAGTGTGCTAGAGTGATCTTGCTAGAGTATTTGGCTGTGCCAGCAGCTACATAGGTTATGTACAATTTTGTTGTATGATGCGAAAATTTATACATGTATTTATGATTGGTTTCTTGAAATTTGATTATATATTGCTAACTTTTAATAGGTATGGAGAGTGGGGAAGGCTGCTCACAACTTGGTGACAATTTTTTTTCGGTACAAGAAGGTGATTTACACCCATAGTTGACGATCATCTAATACCAAAGTTAGGTATGACATTTGATACCCTTGAACAAGCAGAACATTTTTATAATAGTTATGCGAAATGTGGTGGCTTTCAAATGCGTAGGGGAAGTCAAAAACTCAAGGATGGTGAGGTAGTGGACAAGACTTTTTTTTGTAATAAAGCGGGGGTGTCGAAAAGTAAGAATAATGAAGTTAGGATGGGAACTAAATCTAACTGCTTGCACTGCTTTGGTTCGTGTCAAATTAAACGAAGTAGCAAATTCATGGTCATTTTATTCTTTTCATGAAGTACACAATCATACTTTCACCTCACCTAGTAGATGACATTTGAACTATTAATGGAACAACTTTCGGGTGCTAATATCCCCACATACAAACAAATGATTTTTTTTGAAAATACTAGCGGGGGATATGATAAGGTTGGATTTACTGAAACCGATCTAGAAATCATGAAAGAGACATGAGGAAGTCGGTAAAAGGTCATGATGGCCAAATGTTGATTGACTTTTTCCAATGGCAAAAGGAAAAAGATCCTTCATTTTTTAAGCATTCGAGCAAGACGAATGTGGTAGATTGTCTCATTGTATTTGGGTGGATGGTATAGCTCGGATGAATTATGAAGAGTTTGGTGATATAGTTTTCTTTGATGCAACACATAGTACAAACTGCTACGGAATGCTATTTGTTCCATTTGTTGGAATAAATCATCATTTGCAGTCAGTTTTTCTTTTGTGTTGGTGTAGGCAGAGATGAATCAACTTGTGATCTGAAAATTCTTTTGAGGTTGTTGTAATCATGCATGTCATTCAGCAATTTTAGTTGATATACTTTGTTGGTTCTATTTTGTGTTGGTGTTGGTTAGTTGATATATCATTCAGCTATCATGCATATCATTCACTGAGTTATTTTGATGACACTGCCAATTATTTTGATGTTCACTGAGTTATTTTGTTCTTGACTAAGTTCAAGTGTGCTGTTTGCTGTTCACTGAGTTATTTGGTTGAGTAACTTTGCTCAGTTACTTTGTTGATTCACTGAGAGTGCGCAACTGCTTCTCACGGTTAATTGTATGATGCTTATGACTTTTAATGCTTTATTATGTACATAATGCATTTGAAGTGATGCGCACGCTTCTATTGCATTTGAACCCATATGAGTAAGCTTCTGTTGTGCAGGCTTCCATTGCATTTGAACCCATATGAGTAAGCTTCCATTGCGCACACTTGTGGTGCACACAGTCGTGCACACCCACCCTCAACCGTCCGATTTGAAATCGCTTCATGATCGCATTCTAACGGAGCTGAAGATCTCTGCTCATCTGACTTACTTATGGGAGACTTTTTTCGTCATTTCCCTACCCTGAGGATCAAACCCGCCTAGTTCTTCACTTCCATTGCGCACAGTTGGATTTGAACTGATGCTTTATTATGTATTTATTTCAACTAGTTGACATGGCACCCCAATGCAGCCCTAGTTAGAAACAACAAGTTTCGAGCCTACTATTTTTTCTTCTTTAAAATTTTTGAATGAATTTTTCTTGTGCTAAGCCCCCTAATGTGATTTTTGTTCCTTATTTGAACACAGAGGAGAAGAATTGAAGCAGTAGTATAGCAGCAACAACAGAAATAGCACAAGAGAGTGCAATAGCAGCAGCAGCTCCAGCACAAGAGCAAGAATTGAGGCCGCAATAGAAGCAGCAGCTCCAGAAGAGTTATTTTGTTGGTTTTATTTTGCTGAGTAACTTTGCTCATTGTACTTTGTTGATTCATTGAGAGTGCACAACTTTGTTGATTTGAAAATTCTTTGTTGATGTTGTTGTAATCATGCATATCATTCAGCTATTTTAGCTGATATACTTTGTTGGTTTTATTTTGTGATGGTGTTGGATTTATCTGATATAATCATTCAGCTATCATGCATATCATTCACTGAGTTATTTTGAATGACATTTGTTTGCTAATGTATAGAATGACATTTGTCTGCTTCATGAGTTTTTGTGGTGGTTGAGTTTTTGTTTGCTTCATGAGTTTTCTAATGTATAGAATGACCATCAATCCATCAGAATACACAAAAAGAAGTAAAAATTTCTCTACACATCCATGGCAAGTATAAACCATCTTATCGAATAACCGTTGAGACCATACATCTTAAATAATATGGAACATAAAACTGTACAAGTAGAAGATAATATCTGAATATATCAAAATTTTCTTTATGGCTTATCCAAAATTTGGATAAACCATAAACAAAATTTGAAAATATCAACACAACAGCGCATAAAAATTCTTTCAAATTTACCCTGTAAACCAAACTGAACCATGCAAAAATTCTAACCACGCAAACAAACAATCAACATACCAACAACACATCGAATTTCACTCCCGAATGGACCCTGTATATCAAACTATACATGCCAAGTTTATTGGCAAGCGCCAGGATTGATTCTATCATCCTTCATCCCAAACTCAGAGCATAAAGAGAATCTTCATTACAAAGTGCACACAACAGAAAACCGCAAACCCAGTCTTGCAATTTCAAATATATATATAAGAATTTTTAACCGGTTCTGAAATTTCACAGCCTGGATATTGCCCTCAGTTGCCAAAAAGGTCACAATTCGAACATATACTGGTAATAAAACATTTGATATCTATAGATTTTCCGAAATTGAGAATGCTGAAACTAAAATAACTTTGAGAGATTTAACTCTACAAAGCTCAGTCAACCTAGCTGTCTTTACAATGAAAAATCATCACCAACATCCATCCATTTCCATTCAGAGGGTTGTTGTTTTCTACATCTCTAGGGCGTCATCTACCAAAATAAGGCTCCTTGATGAAGAAACTTTAAAAGTCGAACTCTCCATTTGCCTGCATGAAATGTTGCCAGATTAGTCAATAGGATAAGATCAATGACATTTCCAGAGGCTATCTACCGATACAGGTACCAAGATTCTCAATAGAACTTAACAAAAAAAAAAAAGTTTCTAGGAAAATATATATATAGGATTCTGGGAATTTAACCCAAAATTGTAGGATTTCGATATCGGGAGCGAGCAACGGTGAAGGGGATGAGAGATAGAGGGTTTCGATGATAGTAAGGGTTTCGAATTGGGGGAATTGGGGCAATGAGATTTGGGGATATCGATTTTGATTTCGATATCAGGATTAGGGTCTCGATTTGGGGGAATAGAGAGGGTTTCTTCAATTTTGATTTGGGGAAGAGGGTATCAATTTAGGGAGCTCTAGTTTCGCTTTGGGAGCTAGGGTTTCGATCGCGAATTGAGGAGGAGAAGGAGATAGAACGAGAGCGTGAGAATGAGGAAGTGAAGAAGTGGGAAATGACGAAAAAGTCCCCCATCAGTAAGTCAAATGAGCAGAGAAACTCAGCACTGTTAGATCGGGATCATGAAGCGATTTCAAATCGGACTGTTGATGGTGGGTGCGCACGACTGTGCGCACCACAAGAGTGCACAACGAAGCTTACTCTATATATATATATGAGTCAAGTGAGCCTCATATAGAGTATGAAGAAATTTTCCTCATACATAGTGATTGTACTCACTTGGTGGGCCATCATAAAACTCATATATATATATATATATATATATGAGTCAAGTGAGCCTCATATAGAGTATGAGGAAATTTTCATCATACAAAGTGATTGTACTCACTTGGTGGGGCCCTCATAGAAGATTCACTCTGTACATCATGTTTATCATGCTAATAAATATATGTGTAGAAAAATCAAGTAGCTTGATTGTCATTCACTCATGCATCACGTGGTTGAAAAATGAACGATTTCAACAGTAATATAAATCGAGTCACAAATTGGACCCACATGATGTATGGTTAAATTACCTCCAAACAACTTGATTTTTTCTACACATACATCTATTGGCAAGATAAACATAATGGACGGAGTGGATCTTTCATGAGGGCTCTATCAAATAAATATAATTACTTTGTATGAGGAAAATTTCCTCATACAAATGAGGCTCACATTACTATATATATATATATATATATATATATATATATATATATATATATATATATATAGGGAAAGCTTTAGTTGTGCACTCCTCTAGTGCACACAGCCGTGTACACTCGCGCTCAGCCGTCCGATCTGGGTTTCGATCATGATGCAGATCTAAAGGATGAGTCTCTCTCCTGCTTTTCTCACACTTACGGAGGGGTATTTTGGTATTTAACCCTCCTGAAAGATTCTAGCCTCTCTTTCTCTCTACCTTTTTTGATCTGTCCCCTACCCTCTCCTTCTCTCTACCTTTTCGATCTGCTGCCCCCTATCCCCAAAAAAAAGAAACCCTAATCTCCTATCGTCGAGCGACCTCTCTCTCTCTCTCTCCATCGACGTGAAACCCTAATCTCCTAATCTCTCTCTCGAGCGACCTCTCTCAGTCTCTCGATCGACGTGAAATCCTACTCCTTCTCAGATCGCTCTACCTCTCTCTCCTCTAGTCAGACGACTACTCCAAATGTTCGCTTCTCCTTCTCAGATCGCTCTACCTCTCTCTCCTCTAGTCAGACGACTACCGCAGGTGTTCACCGAAACCTCCCTCTCTCTGTCTCTCTTGGTCGACGAATCTGCCCCTCTCGAGTGACGCTCCAATCTCACGAATCGAAACCCCAAGGTATAAAATTTACCCTAGTTACTTTTTTTGTTAATCTTGTTTGAAAAAATTAGGGTTAGACTAAATTAGGTAGATTGGGCGATAGATTAAAGAAACTAATTTTCAACTTTTTTAGATTATGGTAAAAAAAATCTTCAAGAAGGTGATGTTATATTGGATAGCTATTTGATTAGTAAATAAGATATTAATTTGCATACGTATACTGTGATAGTAATCTGATTATATATTGGAATTTGTAATAGGTATGGAGAGTGGAGAAGGTTGCTCACAACTCAGTGATAATTTTTGTGTATTCAAGAAGGTGACTTTACACCTACTGTTGACGAGCATCTAATACCAAAGTTAGGTATGAAATTTGATACCCTTGAGCTAGCAGAAAAATATTATGATAGCTATGCAAAATGTGCTGGTTTTCAAATGCGTAAGGGACCTCATAAACTGAAGAATGGTGACGTAGTGGAAAAAACGTTTCTTTGTAATAAAGCGTGGGTGTCGAAAAGTAAAAATAATAAAATCAGAATGGGTACTACATCTAGAACTGCTTGCAATGCATTGGTACGTGTGAAATTAAACAAAGGAACAAATTCATGGTCTTTTTATTCTTTTCATGAAGTCGACAATCATGCATTCACCTCACCCGGCAGACGACATTTGTTGCCGTCTAACCGTATTGTGTCAAGTTCCAATAAAGTCATAATGGAGCAAATTATGGGTGCTAATATTCCAACATGCAAACAAATGCTTTTTTTCGAAGGTTCAAGTGTGTAATACCCTGATTTTTCAATAAATGAAAAATTATTTATTTTGCACGTAGTGTGCACGTGCAATATTTTGTTTGGATTATTTTATCATGATGTGTATATTTAAAAATATTTTCTCAAATTATTTTACTACAAAAAGCCTTTCTTTAAAGCCTTATTTTAAATTTAATGAAAAGCCCTTTTTCTTAAAAAGCCCAATTGTATTTTTATTTTATTTATTTTATAAACTATTTTGGCCCAAAACAAAGCCCATGAATAAATCTATTTTTATTAAAACTTGTCATGTAGAAGACTAAATTATCATTATTTTATTTTTGTACAAATTTAGAATGTACAAATTTGGCCTAGTTGCATGCACGTGCACTACACGTACACGTGCTATGCACACCCTAGGGGGAGGCTGGGATTCATTCTTTTGGAGGGAATTTTGATTTTTGGTGTGGTGATCATGGGGGTAGTTTCATGGAAGTGGGTAGTTTTTCTAACTCCTACTTTGATCTAGACCCTTCATTCTACAACCACCAAAGCAATCTTGGCCCTCCATCTCACTCATTTCCTAGTATAAATACCCCCCCTCTCATGGCTAATTTTCATATGCAAAGTATATTTCCAAGTTGTAGTATTGTAATAGTGTGAGTTATAAAAGATAAGAGAGTTGTGTGGGTTTTTGTTTGCTTGGAGTGGCCGGCATCACAAGGGGCTAGGAAGCATTTGGTGGGGGCTAAGGAAGCATTCGGCTTTGTGCTAGGAGGCTTGGAGTTTGCGCACTCTTTTGGCTAGGAGGTGGTGCTTTCATCTACAAGGACTTGGTTGCTTTTTTGTGTTTTCTCTCCATTCAAGGTGGGTAAACATTTCATATTTCTAATATAGATCCATGCTAGTTTTAACTACCAAAGATGCATGAAAAATACTAATAAGAGCCCACTTAAATTGAGTAGTTAGTATGTGAATTGTTTGAAATGTGGTGATTAATTTGTATATGGCTCTAGTATTAAAATTAAAATGTGGGTAGAATGCTCCATGATTATTAGTATGAAGCTATGATGGTGATTAAACTTGTTTAAGAATGTTGATTAGTAGGATTTGAAACATAATGCATGAATGAGAATGCTTGTTAATTGTGAAATTGAAACATGGAACTTATTAAGAAAGAGTACACCTTATTTTGAAGAAAAATGAAATACTTGTATGGTTGAGATGTGATGTATTGATAAGTGAGTATATTTCATTATGACATAGGTTGATTAATGAAAGTACTACTCATAAAATTAGTAGTTGAATTGTGATGAATAGACCTTTATGTTGATATGGGTGTGGACTATTACAAACATATGTATTGGTTGAATTAAGAACTAATATCAGTAAATTATCACTATGAAATCATTGAATAAAAAGATTAGTAGATCAATCATTTGGCAATGTCGAAATTACAATATATTGTAGCTTAATAAATAACTCTTGGATTTGTGTGTGAAAAATACATTTCTTTAGTGTCAAAAATTATTTTTTCCTTACTGGTATGAACTGTATATGATTGGGGATTAATCTGGAAGTTTTTAGGAATTTTTATCAAAGCAATAAGAAACTATGGTTATTTGAACATCGAGTTGTTTTTAAAAAACAGTACGAAAATAACACACATGGATTTTTGTTTGGGTTTGTGACAGCCCGAGCCAGTGGCTCAGGCGGTCCTTGACTGCGGTTTGCTTCTCTGGTTTGCACAGTTCGAATCCCAGTATCAACACTTCTTTTGTTTAATTCTCCTAAAAACTAGGAATCAACGAACTGAGAGTATTTATTACTCCCAGTAGCTTTTATACCGTGTTCGGCGACCGGCCTAGCGGCCTGGGCTCTGTGCTGTGTCGGTGCTGTGCCTGGTTCGATTCTTGGGATCGGCATATAGGAAAAATTATTTTTTTGGGAGTTTTTGATGTCCAAAAATTATGAAAAAAATATGGTAATTTTCATAAAAATGCAAGGAATTTTATAAGATTGAGTTGGGTATTATTTGAATAAAATACAAGGTGGTTTGTGAACAAAAAACACAATTAGAGCTATGGTTCTAAGACACACTTAAGAAAATTATAGTTTATAAAGATAAAGTGAAATAGGCTATTATTAAGTAATTGGCGAAAAGTACCTTGTGGTGTGACATGATAATTGTTTATTCTCACTTGTGAATATTGTGCAAATATGAAGTATGAATGTTTATTAGTAATATGAATTTCAAATGTGAAATTATGAAGTGCATGAGTTCATGTATGATTATGAAATTTAAAAATCATGTTGATGAAAGAAAAAGAAAGATGTAATTTGATGTAATCTCTGATGTATGATGAAAAATTTTAATTTCCCTGTAAAATTGTACTAAAGAAAGTGAAAAGATCCTGTAGAACATCTCGAATTCAGTGTATTTGGGATTCGGGGCGTTACACAGTGGGGGATATGATAGGGTTGGATTTACACTAACCGATGTTAGAAATCATGAAAGAGACTTGAGGAAGTCATTGAAAGGTCACGATGGTCAAATATTGGTAGATTTTTCAAATGGCAAAAGGAAAAAGATCCATCCTTTTTTTATGCATTCGAGCAAGACGAATGTGGTAGATTGTCTCATTGTATTTGGGTTGATGGAATTGCTCGGATGAATTATGAGCTATTTGGCGATGTAGTTTTATTTGATGCAACACTCAGTACAAACTGTTACGGAATGCTATATTCCATTTGTTGGAATAAATCATCATTGACAGTCTGTTTTTCTTGGTTGTGGTTTCATCCCAAATGAAATGGCTTCATCTTTTGTTTGGTTATTTTAAAAATGGCTAGGAGTCATAAAGAAAGCTCCTCTTGGCATTGTAACGGATCAAGACCGGGGTATTGGTGTTGCAATAAAAGAAGTTTTCCCTCAAATTTGCCATAGATATTGCATATGACATATTTTAGATAAGATCCCCGGGGAGGTGCCTCAGTTGGTTCAAAATGTTAAGTTTATGGATGCGTTTAAAGCTAATATTTGGAATTCGTATAATAGTGTTTGCTTTGAAGATCAATGGAAGTCTTTAGTTGTTGAATTTGGGGCAGAAAACAATAAATGGTTGAATGATATTTTTGAAATACATGAGAAATGGGCCCCCGTATATCATAAGGCTCATTTTTGGACCGGCATGTCAAGTAGCCAAAGAAGTGAAGGAATGAATTTATTCCTAAAGAAGCACACACAAAAGAAGTATTCACTTCATGAATTTGCCTTGATCTTCGAAAGAGTAATCGGTAGGAAAAGAGAAGAAGAACTTAAAGAGAACCATCGTACACTTGATCGAAAACCTAAATTGAAAACCGGTTGGTATATGGAGGAACAAATGGCCCAGGTGTATACTTTGGCTTTGTTTTATGGGTTCCAAAAGGAACTCAAAGCAAGCCTATTATATAATGTGAATTTGATGGAAGTAGACGTCAATGCCGCTAATGATTATTATGCCGTGACATTCATTGGTAGGTTAGAAAAGGAGACCATGATTACTTATTCCAAGTGTACTCAGTTTGGGTGTTGTTCATGCTCCATGTTTGAATTTGTTGGCGTACCTTGCAAGCATCTTCTAGCTTTTCTTAAGTTCTCTAATTGTAATGAACTTCCAAAGCAGTATATTTTAAGAAGATGGACTCGATAAGTAATTAGAAGAAGTTACACATTCACAAATCCAAATGGCATCGATGAAAGAATAATAGTGAGAATTTTGGTTCCTGCTATTGTTAGTTGAATAACCTAGCCAAAAGACAAGTAGAGATTGGATTATGATCCAATTAAGGGTACGTGTACATGCGGGACAATATAATCAAGTGTATTGAAGGATTCAATCTAATGGCACCCGAAGGTAGTGGAGTGGGTAAAGGTAGTGCAACAAGATTACACGGGAAGTGGTATTGTCGCAAGTTTCGGTGGAAGAACCTCTTCAATGTAAAACCAAGGGAAGACCAAGTGGGAAGAGGTTGAAACCAATGCGCGAGAAATTAAGAGGAGAGCCAAGAAGGTGCAATTGTTGCGGATTGCGCGGGTAAGGCCATGATGCGAGAACTTGCCCAAAGAAAGTTGATAGGTATAGCATGAACTTATCTATATTTGAAAAATCTAAATTTAGCATAGACTTTCTTATTATTTATTTACATTTCCATTTTAACTTACTTTGGCTTCATCTTTTCAATCGCAGCAGTGCATTCATTGAAGAAGAGGTGAATTCTTCAACAGAAGATAGTTCCGAGGATGGTAACGACTATATGAATTGAGGGAAGTATTTGATTCACGAACAATTTGGTAAATTTGATGCCTTACTGTCTTTTATTTTATCGATGAATCGATAGGCAGTGATGAATAATTGAAATGGTCAAGTTCAATTTATTGTTTTCCCCACCTACCAAGTCAAATATATCTTTGTGCTTCTCTGTTTTTATATACATACTGGGCTGGCAACACTCCCGCTCATTTCACACTTAATCTTGATCTCTGTTTGATAGCTTCAGCTATGTAGATACTGATATCTGTTTGATCTCTGATGGGATTAGTTTTTTGAATGAACCTAAAAATTGATATGGGTTTACATTAGTTTGGTTTTTGAGCTCTTCAAATATTAGCAGTGAGCTCTGTTTGATCTCTGATAGGATTTGTTTCACAGTGAGCTCTGTTTCAAAATGGGTCTGCTTTGCTGCATGGCTGTGTTGTTTTTTTAGAGACTGTATATATTTGATTTTGGTAGATGTGAGGACATCAAACATGGAGCATGAAACAATAGCAGCAGTAGTAGTGTGATATTTTGCCATGATGCAATTTTTTTACCCTGATGCAAAATTGTGAACTTTACTTTGAATATATGAAGTTGTGAGACTGCATGTATAAAATTGTGAACTTTACTTTGAGTTTCACAAATCCCATTTCACAAAGTTGTGAACTTTACTTTGAGTTTAATTGTGAACTTTACTTTGAGTTTCACAAAGTTGTGAGACTGCATGTATAAAACATGGACCTTGAGTTTCACAAATCCCATTTCTACTTCAAACCTGTACATTTTATAAACTGAATGATAGTTAGCATCAAAGCTTCGGTTGTGCACTCCTCTAGTGCGCTCAGACATCCGATCTAGGTTTTCATCATGATGCAGATCTAAAGGCTGAGCCACTCTCCCGCTCTTGTGCACTTACGGAGGGGTATTTTGGTATTTTGTAATACACTCAGACTATACCCACTATTTCTCTCTACCTTTTCGATCTGTCCCCTAATCTCCTGACTGCTGTGTTGTTTTTTTAGAGACTGCATATATTTAATTTTGGTAGATGTGGGGGTTTGTGAAGGTTGCATCTGTTAGGCGTGGCAATCTAATGCAGCCGTAGTGCTAAACCTGTACACTTTCTTGGTGGAATGCTTGATAAACTGATACACTTATGAAATAGCCTAGTGTTGTGAATTCATGTGATTTCTGAGCCTACTTCATTTCGTGTTATTAGCAAAAACATGCTTTCCATTATCTAAATTTCTGTTCTGACCCTACACTAATGCCTGATTGATGATATTTTCAATCAGAATACAGCAGCAACGGTAGCAGCATTAGCAGCAGTAGTAGTGTGAGAAGGTGATATTTTGTAATACAATCCAGTGTGATATTTTGATGGAGCATGAACAACAGCAGCAGTAGCAGTGTTAAAACTTGAAACATGGAGCATCAAAGTGCACCAGCAGTAGCAGTGTGATATTTTGTAATACACTAAACAGTAAGCAGCAGTAGCAGTGTTACTTGATGTTTTTATCTTCATTTTTTATTTAGAATGTGAACAAAAGTTTTACATTTTTGTCTGTTGTTAAATATATCTTATGGACAAAACTAGAAGTTTGATATGTTCATGGTATTTGCTTTTGGTGTTTATTTTACTTTGTCCGGGTTGTTTTTTTCGTGTGCTTGATGAGTTATGTGTTCATTAGAGTTATAATCAACTCTCGTTTATGTGTTCATTAGAGTTATAATCAACTCCTGTAAGAGCATCAACTTTATATCGAATATATCAATTTTGTTTGCAAGTTTTGTTTGATTTACTTACCTGCTGAACTTCAGGTGGATCTCAACACTAAAAACTCAATAATCATAAACAATAGCAGCTAAATATATCATCATTTCATCAAGCATAGTGTTGTGGAAACGATTACTTCGTCCCATTACATTCTTGGCTCGGCAGTGAACCGCTTGGTTCCAAGGAACCTTAACAAAGTTACAATACCTACTTCCAATCCCATTACACTCTGGGCTCTAATGACATTCACAAAATGTAAGTACATAAAGCATATAAAATGTTATAGCTAAGAACATCCCAACAAATGATTGTCTGAACACAAAAGTGCGCTCTTTCTTAAAGAACTGACATTCCATTTCTAGATATTAAGTTGCAGTTGAAGGGACTCATTCCTGATCCTTCTTGCAATACCTGCTTACAGAAAATGATACTTACAACTGTCTGCATAACAAATAACAATTATATGTTATTTCTATAACTAATTCAACAATTTTTATCCAAAATAATAATTAAACAATGATCATTCATGAGCAAATAACATTCCTATATCAGTTACTGCTTTGCACCACATGAAATTGCATTTATTTACAATTATCTTCTTATGACAGGAACTAAGACGAATTTACATTTCTAAGCATGAGCAACTGTCGGAAGTATAGGATTTATTGAATATCAGAATTCATTGTGGCTGTCCCCTTCTTCAGTTTGTATTTCAATTTTCCATCTGCTGCCGAAATCTAACCTCTTAAACTGACCAATAAGAATGCAGGTAATGAAATCACAATTGCAAGCACTAATATATCCTCCCAGATGAGGTTCTTTTTGAACTTGATAGTTCAACTACGAGCAAATACTAAGATACAGAGATATAGAAATAGAAATAATTTTAGACCCTGATTCATGGCAGTTTAGGAAAACCACTATAATGCATGTCCACAGGAAAACACACAGTATAAAGTTCATCACAGCTGCTATCATACTCCATGAATTTGATTCAAAAGATATGGTTTCAATTGCAAGTAAATCAGAAAAGCTGAATAAGTTAGCTTACAAAACTAAAAGACAAAGGAATTTTTAATCATAAAATATTAAATAACACACGATAGGAGTGTACATATACAAAATGGTATTCAAGTACCCAAATATGAAATAAGCAATACAAAATCTTACCCTGGATAAATTCACTTATAATTGAACATCACAAAGTAGAAGAAACAAAATACATCACCACTACAACATACCAAAATACATCACCACCACCACTACAACATACCTAAATACCAAGAGTAGTTCATATATACATCCACCAAAATACATCACCAGTACAACATACTAATATAAAACTTGATACTACAAGGAACACATCCACCACCACACCACCACCAACACCACCACCGCACTAGTACCTCAAGAACAAATGAAACACATCATCGACACCAGTACACCACAGACAAATCCTAACACCGAAAAATGCATCGCACCTGCCGTGTAACCATTCTTTCTCGCAGCATCACAATCTTTTGACCTCAAGAATGACTGAATAACAAGCTCGTCATACAATTCTCTAATTGTAGAATTTTTATTCTCGTCTACCCCATAATTCTCTACCCAACAAAAAAATTCACACCCATTAAGAAAATTAGGACAATTGTAGTAGGCTTTACCTGGATTCTTCCCCGAAGTAGAATATTTGACTATTGTCTGCATTCGACAAAAACAGTTAGGAGCTTTAAATGTTGGTCCTGAACTGACTCTGGAAGACCGGGAACTACTTCCATAGTGATTGTGGATTTGGTTGGAAGAGTAGTTTGATGCCATCCTACAAGATTCTAACAGGTTTAAGACACTAAACACATTATCAAATCACAATTTATTAACTAGCCAAAAAAAAATGCATGTAAGGTTGAACAGCATGTCATCATTTAAACTATACTCAAAGTCAGAAATGCAGATCCGGATTAGCATATTTTAATTTTATAACGATTTTCTAATTTCCAAATAATCCAAAGGTAAGTAATGAAACTTTAACCTTCCAACTAACAATCCCTAATATTTTCCTCAATGAACAATGAACAATGAACAATGAACAAAAGCTTGGTATAAATCTAAGTTTGAAAAGCATGAAAATCACAGTTAACTACCGAAATACATGAATTTGAGCAAACTTAATGATCTTAAGTCAGCTAATCTTGAATACACAAAACTTAATGATAGTATATGTATGCAAATTACTATCTTATTTACTAATCAAATATCTATCACAGTATATAATCAAATAGCTATCCAATATAACATCACCTTCTTGAAGATTTTTTTTACCAGAATCTAAAAAAGCTGAAAATTAGTTTCTCTAATCTATCCCCCAATCTACCTAATTTAATCTAGCCCTAATTTTTTCAAACAAGATTAACAAAAGAAGAAACTAGGGTAAATTTTATACCTTGGGGTTTCGATTCGTGAGATTGGAGCGTCGCTCGAGAGAGGGGAAAATTTGTCGACCAAGAGAGACAGAGCGAGGGAGGTTTCGGTGAACACATGCGGTAGTCGTCTGACTAGAGGAGAGAGAGGTAGAGCGATCTGAGAAGGAGAAGCGAACACCTGGGGTAGTCGTCTGACTAGAGGAGAGAGGTAGAGCGATCTGAGAAGGAGTAGGATTTTGCGTCGATGGAGAGACTGAGAGAGGTCGCTCGAGAGAGAGATTAAGAGATTAGGGTTTCACATCGATAGAGAGAGAGAGAGAGGTCGCTCGACGATAGGAGATTATGGTTTCTTTTTTTGGGGAAAAGGGGCAACAGTTCGAAAAGGTAGAGAGAAAGAGAGGGTAAGGGACAGATCGAAAAGGTTGAGAGAAAGAGAGGGTAGAGTTTTTCAGGAGGGGTAAACTACCAAAATACCCCTCCGTAAGTGTGAGAAGAGCGGGAGAGAGACTCAGCCTTTAGATCTGCATCATGATCAAAACCCAGATCGGATGGCTGAGCGCGAGTGCACAACCGAAGCTTTCCTTATATATATATATATATATATATATATATAATAGGAAATATTATAGGTTGTATGTGGGTGAGTAGGTGGAGAAACAAAAGGACTTGGATGGATTGGATTTTGGCAGAGACAGAGAAGCACAGGAAAACACTCATCTCACTTACATTTTCATATACATATATATGTATACACCTACATAAGTATATATACACATGCTTATATATATGTTGTATGGTGACATTGAGTGGAGAAAGCAAAGTAGGGTTGCTGGATGGTTTGGCTTCGGCAGAGACAGGAAGAAAGAAAGGGGAAGACGAGAGTGTGTGTTTTAGGGGGTATTAGTAGGATTATTGAGTGGATGGTTATATTAACTACTCCCCACTTATATCTCCACTAATCCACTCTCTAATTCAAAAGCTCATTTTTCCCTCCAAGCTAAAAACAGCAGCCCACCTTCTTTTGTTTGAGTGTGCATAGGGCTGCAAACGAGTCGAGCTATTCGGCTCGAGCTCGGTCAAAGTTCGGCTCGAACCGAGCTCGGGCCGAGCTTGAGCTCAAAACTGAGCTTGTTTCGTAAACGAGCCGAGCTCGAGTTTGGTTTTTTTTTTTTAGGCTAAGCTCGCGAGCTATTCGCCTCGAATACAGTCAAAGCTCGGCTCGAATCGAGCTCGAGCAGAAAACGAGCTCAAAACTGAGCTCGTTTCGTAAAGGAGCCGAGCTCAAGCCTAAAGGTATTTGGCTCGGCTCGGCTCGATTGCAGCCCTAAGTGTGCACATTACACATGTGCACGTGCACGTGCCTTGTGTACACTTCACAAAAATTAATTATTTATTTAATTTAAAACATATGTATATAATATATAAGATGCATATGAAATTAGTTTAATTAAAAAATATATTTTTTCATGCAAAAATAAAATAAACACACACACACTTCAAAATTTCATTTTGAAAAGAACTCGCTTAAATACGTGCACCGAAACACGTGCGTCGCACGTAAAATATCAAAATACAAAATCAACTTTATCAATGGAAAAATATTCATAAATAATTGAAATACAATATACAAAAATTACACTTCATTAATTTCTATATATTCCACAACGTAATCAATACATACATAGAAAACACATGTACCGCGCGTATAATAATATTTAAATAAAAACGAGATAAAAATGAATTTCCGTATATAAAAATGAATTTCCGTTTATAAAAATGAATTCGAACAAGTCATGGAATAAATAATTGAAACACATTAAAATATTACACATAGCGGTGGAAAATACGTAATCGATACGTGTATCGATAACATGTATAAAGCACGTAAACATCAATTCCAAATAAGTCCCAATCAATTCCAAATAACACCCCTGCCCCAAACTCAAATAATTTATACAATTTAGAAGACAAATTATTTATTATTTAGTACAACTGTCCACCACAGGCTGCCTCTCAAAAGGTGGTTAACCGGACTGGTGACTGTTGATCATAGGCTTATTATATTTATACTTATTTATTTTAGTATTACTCCCGATATGGGATTAATCTCAAACATATTCTCTCTTCCTTCCTCCCGTGTACAGTAAGCAGCCCCAGTGGGCCCCCTGGTACACGTCAGCAAGCAAGCAGCTGGTGCTGCCTCTGATACTCCTTCACATATGGCGGGCCCCACTTAAGGATGACGTCATCACACGCCCTCCTTTCGCTCCGAGTGTGGGAACAGACTGGTGGTTATGCCTGAGATGGAGCTAGCAGATGTACTGGTAGGTATGCCTGAGAGGGAGCGAGGTTGGGACAAGTCGCCCAGATAGGGTATTGTACAGCTAGCAGAATCATGGTACGGCATTCCACATTGGCTAGAAAGGAGATACTACACTAAGATTGTGCATGCCCCGTGCTCAGCGAGGATGTTGATTTCTGAAGGGGGGAGAGGTATATGTAACATCCCGTAATTTCTAAAGGCATATATATATATATATATATATATATATATATATATAATATAAAGAGGATTAATTGAAATGATGTCCTATAGAGATTTTCTATAGGAAGATGTATGGGATTTAATGGAATGGGGGGGGGGGGGGCACGGTAAAAGACAGCAATAACAGTTGCTGTTGCTGCGCAAGTGGAGGTGCTTGCTGTGTCTGCCGCTGACGTCAGGTAGGGCCCAGGCCAGAGGAGCAGCGCTGTGACGCTGTGTCTTTGGGCGCTGACGTGGCGTTGGGGCCCACCCGAGGGGAGCAGGCTGTGACGTCACACAGCGGAGAGAAAGAGCGGAATTGATTGGAAATTAATCCCATATCGGAAATTGTACAAAAATAATTAACTATAAATAATAATGCCTATGATCAAGAATCAGCAATTCGGTTAACCACTTTTTGAGAGGCAGCTTGTGGTGTATAGTTGTACTATACTATAAATAATCTATACAATAAAACATAGGGGTGTTCATCAGTTCAAAACCGAACCGAACCGAACTTTTCGGTTTGGTAAAACTGGAACCGAAATCCGAACTGAAACTCTACAAGTTCGGTTTAAAATGAACCGAATTTTATCGGTTCGGTTCGGTTAATAACCGAACTAACCGAACTTGGAATTCATTCGACTGCAGTAGCTTATCATCCAAAGCAAGTGGTGGCTTTGCTTCGATGAACTTTTCATGAACGAGAGCCATTCTTCTTTTCTCACCTTGGTTTTCATCACATTGTTCCTTCCCTTAAGCTCCATAGACATCCTTATAATCTATCTCTCCCGAAGAATGATCACCATCTCTAAAGCTTCCTTTCGTATTATCTAAAACTGACCGACAACGAGTAAGAACTGCCTCGTCGAGGCCCATTAGCCTGGCCACGATATTGGTTTGCTTCCATTTACACTCAGTTTCTTTAGACATTTCTTGTGCTATGAGCATCTTGATTGGTGTCTCCTTGGATCTACTTTTGATTGAAAAATAATTCACTTGATCACTACTCATCTGAAAATGCAAGAACTACAATCAGGGTGGGTCCTTAATTGTCAAACTTAATTTCCCCCTTAATCGCAAGAACTACAACCAGTGCTCTTTTCCCTGTTTGCCCTTTCCATAAACTCCTCGAGGAGCAGTAGTTCTCGAAGCAACATCAGCGTGATTTCTACTAGTAGGAGAACCTACCCATATAAATGCGTAGTTCAACATCAAATTCATTCACATTACACACACACACATATATATATATATATATATATATATATATAGCATCAAAAATTTAGACCACCACATTTTAAACTCCAATTCAACCCAATTCATAATTCTAACAAATAATCAACAGTCAGTCAGTCCCATTATTAAAAAAAAAAAAAACCATGAGACCCCTTTACTAGCATCATCCTTAGTCAAAACAAGGAAGAAACTTATTAGGGCTGATCTTATAAGTTTCGGTTCAAAAAAACCATGGGTCCAAAAAAACTTCGGTTTTTGTTTCGGTTCGGTTTATTCAAAAGCCAACCAAAAACCGAACCGAACTCTCTATAAAAACTCTGGTTCGGGTCAAAACCGAACCGAAAAACCAAAAAACCGAACCAAATTGGCAAATTTCATTTCGGTTCGGTTCGGTAATCGGTTTTAACCAAAGTGTGAACAGCCCTAATAAAACACAAAGAAAGACTAAAAATTTTAAAAAATAAAAAACTAAAAAACGAAAGAAATTAAAAATTTAAAAACTTTAAAAATAATTCAAAAAATCAAAAATATCAAAAACTAATAAAAAAAGTTAAAAATATTAAAAAATTAAAAATTAAAAATATTTAAAATTTAAAAAAAAATTAAAATTTCTAATAATTTTAAAATTAAAAAAAAAATAAAAAATTGAAAATAATTTTAAAAATTTTTTTTTTAAAATTTAAAATTTTGAAATTTCGAAAATTTGAAATTTTGGAAATCTCAAAGCAAATCCAAATCCAAATCCAATGTCGAACCCCAATCAAGAGGTCGTCGCCGATATCTGATCCACTGTTGATTCTGTATCGGTGACTTTCCTCCACTAAATTGAGCGCAAATATCAAGCGACCCATATCAGTGACTCCCCTCCACTGAATCGCATCTATATGCGATGCGACGACTCTAATTTCATCTCATTAACCGAATTCTCATTCTAATTTTTAATTTTGTATGTGCAAGGGATTAATCATTTTTTACTGACTCGAATTTTGTGTGTGCATGGGATCTAAGTTCAGAGAGGTATGGTTGTTTTATTTTTTGGTTTAAAAAATTTTAATTTTGTGATTTATTTGATGAGTTTTTTATTAATTTTGATTTAAGGTGTACGCAAGTGAGAGATGAATTATTTGGTGGCCTCAATTTGGGCTTGTAAACCATAGCAGGACAGATAAGCTGACCAGCAACCTAAAATAACTTGACAAATATGCAACATTAATTTCTTTACTACAAGAGAAAATACTATCGTGAAGTGTTCCCTTCCCTGGTTATTAGAAACCATGGATAATATAACATATAAGAACTTTTAGTGTATGTTTGGATATATCGGATTGGGGTGACTGGAGTTTATCAGTGAAGGGTGCAAACTCTCCACTCAAGAAAAACAGCTAAATTAATTATGTTATTTATCCATTTTGATTTTTTTATTTATAAAGGTGCAATGGGGAGACGAAGTGAAGATAAAAGAAATGATTAGCTTGGATTAGAGTTTTGAGAACTTCATGTATTTCATTTTAGTTGAAATAATAATAAGAGATATTTTAATTGCAAACTGAGTCTCAGATAAACAAATGTTTAGATTATTGGTATTGTAGATACCTTCACTCCTGCACTTGCGTTACCATTGTATTTAGACATGCTCATAGTGGTTATGGGATTAGAGTAAGCTCTATAAAATCTATATGATAATGTCCTTGCATAATGATTACAAGCATCTAAAAGTGATACTGAAGTTTAAAAAAACTTTATGCAGTGTTTCTAACAAACTATATGCATTCCAGGTAAGTTCAAACTAATTATCAAGAAGGCGATGATTGAGCTTAAAGATAGATATACTGCTTCCTCATATGTTTGTTACTTCAATTAATTTGCTGGACCTCCAAAACTATTTTATATAATTAAACCAGGCGTATCGTTCCGAAGACGTGTCGTAGGCACGTGTCAACGAGCAAACCTAGTTTGTCTTCTAAATTGTATAAATTGTCTGAGCTAGGGACAGGCGCGTTACAGTACCATGGAGGGTGTAGAGGCGTAGACCGACCCCCTGTTCTCTCTAATATGTTGTGCAGGGTGCTGACTTCTTCAAGAGTCCCCGGCTGGAGCCTCTCAAGAGGGAGAATGGGTAGGCTGTTGGAGATGCTCTTGCTGAGAGGTAGGAGTGAGGTCCTTATGAGGATGAGGTGGAGGAAGAGGGTTGTCTCGTCGGCTTGAGGCCGCTGCCTTCCCTTTCCCCTTTGGAGGCATGGTTGAAAATTATTTTTACTAGCGAAGTTTGGTTAGATAGTTTTCTCTGTTCCCACAGATGACGCCAATCTTTTGCAGCTTTTTTGTGTGTGGGAGCAAACATATGTTTTCTTTTAAAAACAATAAAAAGGAAACATTTTTTTTACTTTCATTAATGTTGGTTGTTTCCAACTGATGTTGACTTCTGAATGTGACTCGTTTGCACCATTGGATCTAATCTAGATGGTGACGATTGCTCCAATTGACCTGCAAAAGTCTGAAACACCGGGGTTGATTCCGACGACAGAACCTCCGACGCTCAAGTCAGAACTCAAGTATAGAAAGATAGTTTTAGGAGGCAAAATACTGATTATCTTGTTCTTGTGGATGTAGGGGGTATTTATAGTCGCTTTGGGGGTCAGTTTCAAGATAATGATTTATCTCTACTTCTCGGTGTTTTTGGATTGAATTTGTTATCTCTTCTTCATAAAGAGATAAGGGTGGTTATGGAGATTGAGTTAAAACTCTTCTCATGATAAGAGATATGATTTTTGAACTGTATCTTATGGATAATCATGAGTTTAAATCATATTTAAATAATATGGACTCATTTATATTGGACGGTTATGACAACTCATTAAGACATCCGTTTTGGGTTATTGGGCTTGAGAGATGCCTAATTTCCGTTCATAGACCCGTTTCTAATGAAATTTACTGTTTAGCTCCTGAGAGCTTTAAGATCCGTACTCAATTTGTACGGTCCCAATTTGGTTCTATTTTTACCCATATCAACATGCATATATTTGCACAAAGTAACCAAGTCTAAAAGGCCAAGGTTAATTATTATAACCACCCCATCCTCTCCTAACTAAGCCTAATTGCGAGCTGCAAAGGCCTCCACCGGGAATGTCTTTGTGATCCCAACAAGACCCTTCAAGTGAATCTTTGCATAGGGCCCCTCGTCGGCAGTGATCTCGTGGACCGGGGGCCACAACATGAGCCTTGGCCTTCACTCCTTTGAGCTTCTCGATTTCTTCTTCTCCACATTTCCGTAGATCTCTCTCTGTATCATAACTCACTAGTTTCCCAGCAAACTTGAAGTTGTGCTCCAACTTCTTCTCCATGAATATCCACATGTAGCCCGTGGCCCGGAAAAAGCCCACTTCAATGACATGGGCAAGAGGGAGGAGGCCCATCGGGCGGGCGCCAAAACTCTTCGAAGAGGGAGAGGGCTAGTTTCATCCCTTCTTCACCTTTCTTTACCAAACCTCCTTCCTTTGGTTCAGCCATGATGTGTATATTGAATTGTTGTTGATTGTTAATTAGTGCGTTACTTAAAGAGTATTTATAGATGGAAGGAGAGAGTGTGATAGATAGAAAATGCTGTGTTGATCGAGAGTTTTGGGTTTGTACTGCTATAAATTAGTATGTACTCTTTGGATTAGGCTGTCTTTGTCAGATAATTCCTAAGACCAATTTGTGAAATCTCCAAACACAAAGTGTGAAGTTGGAGGGTTCTCACTTGTTATGATTATACAGAGGATAATTAAGAAAAAGAGAAAGTTAAGTAAATTTGGAGTAACCATTGTCATGTGTGAGAGAAATTGATCAACAAGACTTGTTTACGTTTCGGCTATATATGCACTGAGACGTGAGTGAGGAGAGCTCACATCTCGATACTTATAATGGACAGTTGGTGCATGTGTACAGAACTTTTCAGTATTAAAATCATGAGAAGAAATGTGAACCACTTGCAAAATAGTTAGAAAGCTATCAAACCCTTGTTTTCTTTCTTGACCTCGTGCATTGCATCAGGAACACCAGATATATTCACCCGCATAGCCCCGAGAGGGCCTTCAAATTAAAACTTCACTTGAGAACTTTTCTATTATCCTTTTGTTTCTATTTTGTTGTGTTTCATTAATAAAACGAAATGGTTGTTCTCATCTATGATTCACAAAGAAGAAAGTAAGAAAACCCTTCTGCGCTACATGTGGAACAAGGGTGACAGTGAACCAATTCGTTTTGATCCAGTCCGATTTACTTGACATTGTAAGATTCAAGTGGAGTACCAAACAGACTATTAGATGTGCATATAAAGGAGATTTGCAATATCTAATTGGAAAATTAGACTACATTTTTTAAGGATCTAAACCTGAGAATGTGGGCTGAATTAGATTAATTAGATCACGATTGTGGCACCATTGTGTTAACCAACAGCAAAAATATCACTAAGCACTTGTACAGCAAATGGCAGGACATCGCACTGTTTATTCAAAGTTTGAAGGTTTGATTCTTGCCTAAAATAAAATCAACTGCTTGTTGGAAATCCCTCTCCTAAGTGATTGTGATCGGAATTAAAAAAATAAAAGAAATGGAAAGGAATTTGTCATTCTAGTAATCACAGTCATCTAACAAAATTTCAAACAATACCAACAGAAAGGTAAAGAAAGGAAACCAAAACGAACAGACAAAGAAAACAAAGAAAAGAGAAAGGTTCTAGGTTGAGTTCATACCAGAGACTACACATCTTATCTCTATTACTGCAATATTTGATCAAATTATATATATATATATAATAAAACATAAAGAAAGCTATCAAGTGGCTCTCATTCAATCCCCCCAAAATATATATATTGACATCATTTTTTATTTCCATATCTATACATGGATTTTTATCAGCTACTAATGTTTAAGGATTAGAATGGATACTATAAGTTCAACCAGGAGTATGAAACGAACTCACAAGAGAGTCTGCTCAGGAAAACCTCAAGAACTCGAGACTACAGAGTCCAAGCCATAAGATCCTTCATTAGCTATACAGCAATCACACAATCTCCTTGGTTGAACAACAAACTACTGGAATACAGAGGAAGAAGAAGAACAGAGAAATGGAATCAAGAACTAGAGAAGAAGATGAGGAAGGAGACGAAGATACAATTTCCGTCAGCTCCCTTCACTCTTACAATTCTTTCTTATTTATACTAGTGTTTTACACCCTAATTGAGCGAAAAATTTGCCGTACAGCCCTCTTTTTGAAAATAATTAGCGACTTGCCCTACTTTCCAAAATAATTAGCGATATGCCCTTGTTTAGGACACGTCAGCAACAAACGTTATTGGGAAAAACGGTATCTGTTATTTCGATGTCGTTCTTCCCAATAACGGCATCTCTTTTTAAAAAATTGTCGTGCCGTTATTGGGAATAACGACATAGCTTATTTTTGTCTAAAGATCGTACAGTATCAATTGTGACTCGAGAGAGAAATGCAAAAATAAAAATAACTGATGCCGTTCTCTTAGAGAACGACATAGATTATACTGATGCCGTTTTTCACAATAACGGCATCAGTTATAATCGTTTTGCACAGCTTCCTATAATCGAAAAACCCCTTCTCCTCTTTTCTACCCCTTCTGATTCGTAAACTTCTCTCTCTCTCATTGCTCCTGTTACCCACAAACCCTAGATCTCAAAATCAAAAAATTCCAACCATTTGAGTCCTGTAAAATTCCATACATCCTACCTCCTTATTCCTACTCTCATTTGCAGTCTTCATCCACAACGAAATTTTTGCTAGTGGTTTTTTGGTTGAATTTGAAGGTATTATCATCTTAACCTTATGTTTGATTTTTATTCCATTGTTATGTTTATTGTGAGTAGTGAATGACTTGAATATGTTTTAATTTTTATGCATAGGTATGGAATTTGATATCCCTATTTGGTTATATTATGGGGGTGAAGTAATTAAGGATCCGAAAATTGGATATTCTTATAGTGATGTTGAACCGGTAATTATTTGGGCTACCCCCAACTTTACGTACGCAGAATTAATAGATAAGATATATGAAGTCACCAATTGGGATAGAAGTGAAATGAGTCTAAAACTCAGAGGCCGTTATTCTGCTAGTAAAGTGGATGGGCAGTATTTCATGTTGGTACCCATAGACAGTGACAGTTCTTTGAGGTCTATGTTGCTTAGGACACTTTATCCAAGTCGTGGTTGGAATATAGTTAAGTTATATATCGATCAAACGAGGCTTCCAAATACTACAAGAGTTGTTATTGAAAGTCCAAGGTCCACAAGGACTTTGAAACCATCTGCAGAGTCACATGCAAGGATTTCAAATACAATTGGAGATACTAGCACAACTCCAACGGAACCTGTTTCCTCTGAATACGAGCAGGTACATCTGACCCCATTGCCACAAAATATTTTGGAAGCTGGCATTGCTATGGAAGACTTTGACAATGCCGTTGTAAATAATGACTTGGTCGAAGAGGAAGAAGATGAGGTACGCGGTCTCGAGGATGATGATGAGGAGATTGCCGTTGATGCTCCAGTTGTTTATGCCAATGTTGATGTGCCGGTTAACAATACCCGCATGTTGCCAAGTCAGGACACAAGTGCAACGATGCGTGGATCGCAATCAAGTGAATGGATGTCCCGTGCCACCGTACATGAACATGGACAGTCTTCCATTGGTTCTTCCAACTTGGATGAACTCTTCATAGGTCAAAGATTTCCAACCAAAGATGCTCTACAACATCAAGTGAAGATGTACGCCGTGAAGAACCACAGAGAATTCGTGACGGTAAAATCAGATCGTTGTCTATACCATGTGAAATGTAAATACGTGTCCATCAACCATTCAGCTGAGGAGATTGCAGAAAATCCATCACTTCAAAATGAAGTTGGTTGTCCATAGCGCTTGCGTGCAATTGTTCCCAAAGGCCGTAATTATTTTGTGGTGAAAAAGCTTGAAGGTATACACACATGTGTGAATCCTATATTAACTCAGGATCACAGCAAAATTGACTCGATAGTCGTATCGATGGTCATAATGGACACTCTGAAGGAACTACTCTCAATAACACCAATAGCCATAATTGGCTTAGTGAATGGTAGGTTCCATTACACAATATCATATTGGAAAGCTTGGAAGGCAAAACATAAAGCAATTGAGAAACTATATGGTTCTTTTGAAAAAGCGTACACCAAATTATCATATCTACTCAATGCAATTCAAGCTTCAAATCTGGGTACGGCTGTATATTGGGCGAAGATTGCGATCGGTTCGGGTATAGAAACATTTAAGGGTGTTTTTTGGGCATTCGGTCCTTCCATCGAAGGATTTAAGTCATGTAGACCAGTTATAAGTGTAGACAGCACTCACTTGTACGGGAAATATAAAGACTGTTTGTTGATTGCGGTTTCACCAGACTGCAAATGGGAGGTTGTTTCCGTTTGCGTTTGCACTGGTTGACGGTGAAAGCATAGAAACGTGGACATGGTTCATGAACTGTATTCGGTGCTTTGTTACAGATCGTGAAGGTCTTTGTGTCATTTCTGACCGACATGCCAGTATTTTATCAGCAATGGGAAATGAGTTTGGTACGTGGAGGGAACCATTTGCATATCATCGGTACTATATGCGGCATTTTGCTAGCAATTTTCATAAAAAATTTGGTTCCAAATTTTTGATGAATAATTTGAAGGTAATTGCGTGTCAAAATCAGTGGAAAAAGTACGAGGAAAAGATAACACAACTTGAAGCTAGCAATGCTGATACGGCTAACTGGGTGAAGGAAAAGGCGATCGAGAAGTGGGCACTTACTGCCGATGGTGGGTGTAGATATGGTATAATGACAATAAATCTGTCCGAAGTTTTCAACTCGGTTCTAAAAGGTGTTCGTAGCTTACCTGTCACCGCAATTGTAGAACAGATATTTTTCTGTCTAAACATGTACTTCATCGACCGCCGTGAAGCCGCGCAGACACTTATCACTGAAGGTAAACTATGGGCACCCCGGATTCAGGACCTAATTGATGTCCGCCGTGAAAAATTCAATTTACATGAGGCGATAATGTTTAATAATCACGACGGTATTTTTGGGGGTGAAAACGGGCATTAGAATGGACGGTGGATATAAAAAAGGTGGACATTGGCATACGGTGGACCTAGAGGGCCGAACTTGTACATGTGGTAAATTCCAACTGATCCACGTTCCATGCTCTCATGTGTTAGCGGCATGTGCTTCATGTGCGCTTGATTATCAACCGTACATAGATGCCTTCTACTCTACGGATTCGTTAGCAAAAATATGGGCACCAACTTTCAATCCTATACCAGATGAATCTTATTGGCCTATCCAAAGCGCACCGGTACTTATAGTTGATTATAGTCTTCATTGGGTGAAGGGGAGGCCTAGGAGTACTCGCATCCGCAATGACATGGACGCTCGAGAAGGTGGGAGTAGCGGAAAAGTATGTTCGAAATGTGGTGTGAGTGGACACAATAGACGGAGTTGTAAGAATGTACAAAGTGTGGGGACTTCACAATCTACCCGCACTTGAATATTTTCCTTGTTATTTTATGTTAGTTATGTCTCCTCTTTTGTAAGTGTTTGTATGAAATTATAAAGTTGTTTTTATATGTTGAGCAATTTAAGTTTAAATTGTTTGGAATGAGATTTGTTGTTTGAATGGGTGGTGGATATAGTTAAATTTGTTGTAAATAAACAATCACAACAAAACATGCACAGAAAACATGCACAACTGTTCAAACAACAGATGTCGTTATTGTGAATAATGGCATCTTCTTTCTAAGCCGTTATTCTCAAAAACGACTGTGGAGACAGAAAGTTTGGCTGAAATCTCAAATTTTGAAATTTTGATGTTTAACTGATGCCGTGATTCTGAACAACAGCACAGTTAATAGATGCCGTTATTTTGGAAAATGGCAGGATTTGAAGTTGCCGTTATCTTGGATAACGACATACTTATGTACATCTTCAGATATGCCGTTATCTTGGAGGGCAGGGGGGTTATACGAAGATGCCGTTAATTTGGATAACGACTGTAGAGACAGAAATATTGGCAGCAAACTCCATATTTGCTAATTTTCCCTCTATGCTGATGCCGTTATTCGCAATAACATTACAGGAAAATAACGGCATCTTTTATTCATGTTTTTTACATGACAGACATGCACAGACCAAATCCTTCTTCAATTCATTGATGTCCATGTTTTCACAAACCAACATCCAGACTTCAATTCAAGTCAATTCAATTCAATTCATCAATTTTCAATTCATCTTAAATTTTCACAAACCAACTCCTTCTTCACATACTAGATTAAGACTTCTTTGCATGCCTTTTCAATTCAATTCATCAGGTTTCAAAAGATCTCACAGACTTCAAATACTTCACAGATTTGCACAACCGAAATCTAAATGCACATCAAATTTCAAAACATGCACAACTGAAATCTTTCAAAACATGCACATCAAATTTAAAAATACTTAAACAATTCATCAACTACATAGAATGCACTACATAAAGTCTATAATTACAAAAAAACAAGAAAGATCAATAATACATAGAGTTTTCTTCGGTTTAACTCGGCGTGAAGTGTTGGGTGCTCTCCTCCTTCGAGCCGGGACTTTCTGCCAACGTTCCCGGGTCTCTTGCGTTGTGGGTCCACTTGGACCAACTCCTTCTTCTTCATCACCTCCTCCTACTTCAATCTTCGGATTTGCCAATTTGCTTTGCGTAGGAGGGAAGCGAACGGTCTTACCCCTTCGTGGATGATGTGACGGAGTTTGAGGTTGAGTTTGAGGTGCGAGGGAATCTCCTAATTCCAATGCTTGTTGTGGTGGAGGTGGAGCTTGCCTAGCGCTAGGTCGAACTTGTTGAGTTGATACTTCGGTCGACCGCATAAGTTCGTTGAAACGTGAACCATCTCCAACCTCTTCAAGAGAGGTACGACAATTGCAGAGGAGGTCTCGTGCCAACTCTTTGCATGCCTTATTGACGTTACTCTTCAAGACACTCGCACATTTTCTCGCCATGTCCCATGTGTTGTCAATCTTTAATAGTAAACCAAATTAGACATAATTAAATTCATCATAAGTAATATTTATCGAAATAAATGTAATTGACCGAACAAACTTACTTACCATTAAACGGTATGATGAAGCTTTTGGTTGATACATGGGTTGCGAAGATGAATGTGCGGGTGGTGGTTCAACTTCGTGCGCGGGTATTGGTTGTTGGATACCCGCGGGAAGATCCGTTTTTGGCGCAACATACAACCTTGTGATGCGACGGTACCATGCCATATAAGCTGTTTGCATTGATCCGTCGTACGGCTGTACAATACCCTCTACTACCAACTCGTACCTCCGCTCATTCCAACATCCTACATGAGCACGGTGGTGATCGGACCAATCCATATTTGGTAAACGACCTTGACCCGTGATGTTGTGAAGTCTACGGTCGTACAATGAGTTTACAGGGACGGGTTGTTGTGCATTGAATTGGCGAAGAACACGGTCGGGATAATAAAACTCCACGACTGAGAAGTTTACAAGTGGAGCTAATGTCAACCACAACTGATTATTGGCAGTGCAAATGGGTGGTAGACGTTGCAGCCTATCATCTATGTAGGGGGTCCAATTGACGAACTCTTCCCTCAACTGATCGAGTTCGTCCCTGTAATAGGTGAGGACACCACATGGGTTATCCCTCCATGTACGCTTCCCCGTCCAGTAGGCACCGGAGGAGCTCTCAGCACAGGATTTTCCTGTGGTACTCTCCAACTTTCTGACAGTACCGTGACATGGGGTCGGCCGAGGTGTATTCGTTCCCAACACCATATTTGCAAGATAGACATCGGCCCATGTCATTTGAATCGACCCCATCGAACAGTTACAGAGTGCACGATAGAGGGAGGCTAGAGCCGCACTTCTCTAACTATATCGGTCGGCTGTGTACAGGTCAGCAATGAGTGGAAGGTACATGAGGTGCACTATATCACCTGAAGAGTTAGGGAAATAGAATCCCTCCAATCATCGACAGTAGATATGCGCGGGTATAGTTCTGGAGTTGGATGTCCGTCGGCACGTCTAGCAATCGATTAGTGAACTGATCGTCAAGGTATGAACGTCTAATGGATTCCCCAACGAATATTCCGTGGTCCTCTTCAGGCACCTCCAAGCCAAGATAATCTCGTACTAATGCTACCTTGTTGAACATTAAGTTGCCGGTGACGGTCACCCCATCAATTGGAAGACCCGCAATCACGGCTACATCTTGTAGGGTGACCATCTTCTCTCCAACCGGTAAGTGAAATGTGTGTGTCTCCGGCCTCCATCGCTCCACAAGTGCGGTAAGTAGGGTGTGGTCACACTTGATTTTCGCCAGCTTTGACATCCCGTTGAATCTGCTGCTGACCAAGTAATTTTCAATACGGGGGATCGCCAGCATTATGTTGTGCATTCGGAAACTCATCTTCTCTACATCTCCTGTCCAAACAGCCTGTGATCTATGGTCTTCTTGCAGATAGAGAACGGTAGGATCTAATGGACCCGGATGTTCCCGTGGTCCATACGAAGAACTAGAAGAAGCACCAACGCCATGGGAAGAAGATGGTTGTGTAGGATCCATTGGCCTGTCAGCAATAACAAACACTAATCAACAACAATTTTAGTAAAAGAATTTTCAAAATAAACTAAGTATAATTCATCACAAACGCGTTATTCCTCAAATCCAAATCGTTCATAACATTGTAAAAAAATGGATTTTATAAACTAAGTATGAATTTTGAACTACTTGCAATCATCATAATGACAACGAAACCCCTCCCACAAAGCTATCTCTCCAAATTCTTTGTTTCCTAACAAATTGAACAATTCCACCTTTCTCAACAATTCAACATTTTGTAAACCCTATATCACCAAGAATCCATAATATTATTTCCAAAATTACTACATAAATAACACAAATCTACATCACTTGTACAATACTACCAATGCACACATCTATCATACTATCAAAATCAACTTTACAAAATAAAATTAGGGTTTTTGGATACTTACAATAATTTCGGATTCGGATTGATTTGGCACTCTCAATGAGAGATTGAAGAGTAGACTCTGAGTACAAATCAATTAAATACTTGGGATTTTAGGATTTTTTTTTTTTGGGGGTTTAGGGATTTCGGAGTCGTAATGGAGAAGGAAACAATCGCAAGGGATAAGGGGAGAAGAAGAAGGGTTTTTCGATTATAGGAAGCTGTGCAAAACGATTATAACTGATGCCGTTCTTCACAGTAACGACATCAGTATAATCTATGCCGTTCTCTTAGAGAACGACATTAGTTATTTTCAATTTGCAATTTTCTCTCGAGTCACAATTGATACTGTAGAGATCTTTAGACAAAAATAAGCTATGCCGTTATTCCCAATAACGGCACGACAATTTTTTTAAAAAGAGATGCCGTTATTGGGAAGAACGGCATCGAAATAACTGATGCCGTTTTTTCCAATAACGTTTGTTGCTGACGTGTCCTAAACAATGGCATATCGCTAATTGTTTTGGAAAGTAGGGCAAGCCACTAATTATTTTCAAAAAAGAGGGCAGTACGACAAATTTTTCTAATTGAGCCCACCAATCATTATACTCCACCTATCTTCACTTCCTAATCGCCTAACAAAATTCAGTTACAATCCCCTTCACTTTTACGCACATAGCCCGTGCATTTCTCTTCTAAGCTAGTAGCCTGTTGGGTATGCTCTCAACCTGATCCTAGCTCATTCCCATTCGAGCCTGAATCATTGCCATCCCCTACAAAACTGACCTTGACCTCAAGGTCAAAAGAAGGATAAACTTTGGCCACAGATATAGTGTTCTCCCATGTTGCTGCAGCTTTAGGAAGCACTTCCCAACTTACTAACACATCAACAAATGATCCCCTACGCTTCACCTTCCTAGCTTGCAAGACAGCTACCGGAGCTAATGTAGGGACAGATGATTGCATATCAGCTGGCAAAGGATTGCTTGTTACCTCAGTTTGATCACCCCTACATCTTCTCAGCAATGACACATGGAACACCGAGTGAATTTTTTACTCTGGAGGCAAGTTTAACTTGTAAGCTACAGGTTCAACTCTCTTGAGTATCTGAAATTGTCCGTAAAACCTTTTAGCAAGCTTATGTGAACTCCATTGAGCAATTGATACCTGACGATACGGCTGCAACTTGACAAAACCCAGTATCCTTCATCAAATTGCTTATCAACACGATGCTTCTCTGCAACTCTCTTCATTCTTGCTTGAGCTTTTTCCAGGTTCAAGTTAAGCTGATGAAGAACCTGATACTTCTTTATAAGTACTACATTAACTTCAAAATTTCCAGAGACACCTTCCATATAAGTAGATAATGCAGGTGCTTATTTAGATACCTGCACCAATGCTTTGGCTCTTGACTCACAAAACATCTCAAATACTGCTTTAAACACCTGTTCAAAACCTCTGTTTGCCCGTCAGTCGACGGATGATAAGCACTAGACATTCTCAACGTAGTCCCCAATTGTGCAAACAATTCCTTCCAAAAATTACTGAGGAATAATGGATCTCTATAGCTAACAATAGATTTGGAAAGACCATGGAGCTTGACCACATTTGTAGCAAACACTTCAGCTATCCTTGATGCAGTAAAATGAGCAGATAAAGCACTGAAATGCCCATATTTTGTTAATCTATCTACCACCACGAATATGGCTGTCTTATCCTAAGAAGGAGGCAACCCAACCATAAAATCCATTGTAATATCTTCCCAAACCTGATTAGTTATAGGCAGTGGCTGAAGGCGACCTACGGGAGCTTTATTGTCAAACTTCACTTGTTGACACACCATACACTCATGTACAAACTGCTTCACATCTACAGCTATGTTATCGCAATGGAATTGCTCTTTTATTCTCAGTAAGTTCTTTTAATACCTGAGTGTCCACCAATAGAGCTAGAATGATATTCATGAAGAATTTGTTGCCTCATAGATGCAGAAATGATAATACGCTGCTTATAAAGAAATATACCTTCTCTATACTTTAACTCCTGAGTATTCACCTTCCCCGTATTAATTGCATGAAGTAAATCACTCCATTTGCTCTCCTTCAAATACTCAGCTCTTAAATCATCAAGTAACAAAAACTTAGGGATAAGAGACTATTGATAAACTTTGCAATTCGCCAGAAAATTGCCTTCACAAACCATCTGCAGCGCTATTGTCTTTGTCAGGCTTATAGACAACGTTAAAATTATAACCAGCCAATTTATGAACCCATTTTTACTGCTCAGGGGTCTACACAGCCTGATTTATCATATGGTGAAGGCTTTTATGATCAGTTAGCACCACAAACTCTCTGCCTAGATCATATTGCCTCCATTTCTTTACTAATTCAGTGATAGGAAACATCTCACGCACATATGCTGATGCAACTTGTATTCTAGGTGACATATTTTTTTACTGAAATAGGCTTTTGGGTGCTTATTTTGAGACAATACAGCACCAATTCCCAATCCCAAAGCATCAGTCTCTATTTTGAAATTTTGATTGAAATCAGGTAATGTCAGTTCGGGTGTAGTTGACATGGCCTTCTTCAAGCTCTGAAAAGCATCCTCAGCTTCTTCATTCCAATGAAATGAATCCTTTTTAAGCAAATCAGTAAGAGAAATGGTATTAGATGCATACCCTTGCACAAATCTTCGATAATACACTGTTAAGCTTAAAAAAGCTCTTAACTGTATGATAGATGCTGGTGAAGTCCACTGCAAAATAGCTTGCACTTTGTCTTGATCCACACTTACTCCACTCCAAGAAATGAAGTGTCCCAGATAACCAATTGTGGTTTGCCTAAAAGCACATTTAGAAAATTTGACAAAGAAATGGTTTTTCTCTAAAGTCTTCAAGACAGCTGAAACATGCTGCACATGAGAATCCCAAATTTTGTTATATATCAACATGTCATCGAAAAAAAACCAAGACAAAATGTCTTAAGAATGGCTTGAATATGTGATTCATTACAGCTTGGAAGGTTGAAGGAGCGTTTCTTAAAACCAAATGGCATAACAAGAAATTCATAGTGACCGTCGTGTGTTCGAAAGGCAGACTAACTTACATCCTCTGTTGCAACCTGTATCTGATGATTCCCCGCTCTTAAATCCAACTTTGAAAAATACCTTGCACCATGCAATTCATCAAACAGCTCATCCGCAGTAGGAATCAGAAACTTATCTTTTATAGTTATAGCATTCAAAGCTCTATAATCGACACAAAACCTCCAACTTCCATCCTTTTTCTTTACTAACAATACTGGTGAAGAGAAAGGACCATGTCTTTGTTGAATAATGCCCTATTTTAACCTTTGCACAACCTGCTCCACTATCTTTGATTTTTGAAAATGTGGGTATTTATAGAGCCTTACATTTATTGGTCTTGCTGCAGGAAACAGATGCAGCTGATGGTCATAAGGCCTTGACGGAGGTAAACTAGTTGGTTCCTTAAAAACACTATCATAGTCTCGTAGAACTTTGGTTAAGTCCTCTGGAACATTTGCATTGTCAACACCCTCTCTCTGCAATTCCAAATGAAAAAATTGAGATATAGATGTTGTAGATATCTACTTGCGCAGCTGATGCAACTGCATTTGAGCTATAAGTGGCACTACTCCACCTTGAAACAAAATTTGTTTATCTCCAAACATGAAAGTAACAGTCATTTTAGCATAATCAAAGGTCATTGGACCCAATAACTGAAGCCATTGAACTCCAAGCACAGCTTTAACACCCTGTATAGGCAAGATGTAGAAACCTATGAGAAATGTATGGCCTTGTATCAATACAGGCACCTCACGACATACCCTTTGGCACTGCAGAGTTGCCCCATTTCTGACAGTCACAATGAAATTTGAAGTTTCTAGTATATGCAATTGCAAATGCTTAGCTACTCTTTCTTGCAAAAAATTCTGTACTACCACCATCTATCAAACCATGCACCACTCTTTGGCCTATCATGCCCGAAATTCACAGTGTCCTTGGTGATAATTGCCCTGATAATGCCTGATAAGAGATCTCAAATGGTATATTTGGATCATAAGATGTATGGATTCCTTGATCCTCTACTACCTCCTCCTCACCACAACCTTCATTTTCGTCAATAGTAATAATAAAAAATTCCCATACAAACATGACCCAGAGTGAATTTATCATCACAATTAAAGCATAATCCCTTCTCTTTCCTAGCTTGCATTTTAGGACTCAAAAATCTATGTATAGGATACTTTGGAGCAGGTGGAGGAATGACAGAAGTAGGTGTTTGTGTCTGAGCATGAGCATTTGTCAACAAAGGAGGTAAAGAACTAACAGGTGGTGGCCAATTTTCTTAATAAGGTGTATTTCTAAATCCTATTCTCCTGTTATCCCAGTATGATTCTTCTTGCAATCTCGCCAATCCTATGGCCTCAGCCATTGACTTTGGCTGACGAGAAATGATTGATCTCTTAATATTCGGTTTCAACCCCCAAGTATAACAGCAAAATGATTCACTAAGTCCCTTTGCTTTATTCATAAGTCTTTCAAATTCTTCATGGTATTCATTCAAAGACCCTGTCAGAACTAATTTAAATAAGGCACCATGATGGTTTACAAAAAATGAAGGTCCAAATCTTACTTCTAACTCCCGAACAAAGTCTCCCAATCAAGAAAAACACCATTGTCAAACTTCCATTGAAACCATGCTAACGCTCTCCCATCCATATGGAAGGATGCAATTGGCAAATTTTGATGACAAGGTGTTTGATGAGAGTCAAAAAATTGATTAGCTTTGAACAGCCAACCAGTTGGATCTCCTCCCTCAAACCGAGGAAAACCTAATCGAGGTGTCTTCATGTTACTAAAATTGACTGAGTGTGCAGTTCTAACCCCTGTTGCCGACTCCTCTTGATTTTGGATTCTTGATTGATTGATCTGCTGAACCAATTTCCCATCGATCAATGCCAGCTTATTGAACAGCTACGATAACAAAACCTTATGCTCTTCTACAGCTGAACCGAGCTCCTGAAATTGCACTGCCTAATTTTGTTGTAGATCGTCTTGCTTCTTTGCCACTTCTTTCAATTGCGCAATCGCCTCCTCAACTTACAGATTACTGCGAAGATGAGTGCCCTCTGCCATTAGATTCCAAATGAAAGCACCAATGAAAAAGCTCACAAGGGAGTCTGCTCAAGAAAACCTCAAGAACTCAAGAGATTACATAGTCCAAGCCTTAAGATCCTTTATTAGCTATACAGCAATCACAAAATCTGCCTTGGTTGAACAACAAACTACTGGAATACAGAGGAAGAAGAAGAACAGAGAAATGGAATCAAGAACCAAAGAAGAAGATGAGGAAGGAGACGAAGATACAATTTCAATCAGCTCCCTACACTCTTAGAAATCTTTCTTATTTTTACTAGTGTTTTACACCCTAATTGAGCCCACCAATCATTATACGCCACCTGTCTTCACTCCCTAATCACTTAACAGAGTTGAGTTACACTCACCTTCGCTTTTATGTGCAGAGCCTTGTGCATTTCTCTTCTAATCTAGTAGCCTGTTGGGTCTCCTCTGCACTCGATCCGGCCTCCTCTCTGATGGTCCTGGCTCATTCCCATTCAAGCCTGAATCATTGCCATCCATTTTAAAACTGACCTTGACCTCAAGGTCAAAAGAAGGATAAGCTTTGGCCAAATAACTCATATTGTGTCCCGAGGAGGCAAATAGCTCATATTGTGTAAGCTTAAGCTCGAGTGGTAATAAACTATATGCAAGGAATTTTTCACCATTACTATGGAAACAATCACCCTATTTACCTTCCCCCCAGGGTGATTTACAGTGGTATGAGAGCGAGGAGCTCATTAATATCTTAAAAGCTTAAGCAAAAGGTCTAATTGCTGAAATCCCTCCTCCCGAAAACTTGCACATAGGAGCCATTTATCTCCAATAGAACAAGTCTAACACGTTCACCTTATTTTGATGGAAAATGTTATGATATTTGAAAAGTTCGCATGTCTCATTTTTTGTAGATGTTGGGAGAAGAAGTATGGAAAATTTGTGTCAATAAAATAGAGATCCCTGTCAGTGATGGAAATAGGACCTTCACAGCAGCTGAACTATCATTGAAAACTGCAAACTTCAAAGCTATGACAACATTTTATGCAGGTCTGAATAATGAAGAATTAATGCGATTTGGATGCAACTGGAAAACATCATATGAAATCTGGAACAACATGTTAAAATATCATAAAGGAACGTCATCTGAGGTAAAGGCCAAAGTTACTTGATGTTTTTATAAGTTTGATATTTTTCGTATGCTTCCAGGAGATACCATAGATCAGATCCTAGCCCGCTTTGATATTATCGCACATGAACTTGACAGCTTAGGTAAGAGGGTGAGATGATGACCGAAAGGTCGGGAAACTCATAAACTGTCTCACACCTGAACGAGATATCAAGGCTGCTGCCAAGAGGGAGACACTTGAACAGAAAGGTTTCGACTACTACACATTTCAAGGAAAATTGAAGATTTAAAAAATGGATATGGCCGAAACCAAGAGGTACCGGCAGAATATTGGGATTATATTTTAAACTGAAGAGAAGACAATTGCCTTGAAAGCAAAAACTTCACGACCATCAAAATCATAGTTAAATCAAGAAGAATCAGATGAAGATATTACACTGTTGACAAAACAATTATGTAAGTATCTCAAATACAAAAAGTATGACAGGTCTCAAGAAGGAAGAGAAAAAGACAAAGAGGACATATGTTACAAATGCAAGAAGTCATGTCACATTCGTACAAACTGTCCCCTCTCGCATGATAGGAACAAAGATTATCACCACTCTAACTCAAGATTAAGAAAGAAGGCATTGAAGGCAATATGGTTAGATTCAGACTCCAGTGATGAAGAGCAAGAACACAACGACTTTGGATTCATGGCTCTTGGGGATGGTGAGGTACAATCACCACTCGAAGAAGAGGTAACCTGAAGAACACACTTATGATGATCTAGTTGATATGTGTAATGGCTTGAGAGATTATGCAAAAAAGTTAAATCATGAGTTGAAACAATATAAACAAATATCTAATGAAGCACATGACTCTTGCATTGATAAAAATCAAAGTTGAAAAATAAAAATTCTTTGATTATTGAAAATTTTGAGTCATTTAGGAAGGATCATGATGTGTTGATAGAAGAAAATGAATGTTTGAAACAACAGGTTCAAAAATCTCTGGCAATACATAATAAAAACATAAAGAAAATTCATGAGAAATATGCTCGTATTGCTTAACTCACAAACGATCTAAATGAATGCCAAAAAATAAAAAAATTAAAAAAATTTGATGAGGTAGTGGAAGGTTGTAAGGAAGCACTCGAACATAACAAGGATACTTGATGCTACTCTATATACTCTTCGTTGCAATACCAAAGACAATGAGGAAACTAGAAAAAGACTTGTAATAGAATAATTGAGCTCAAAAAAGTGGATGAAAAATATTAAGGGCCCCATTATCTTATGACAAAGAATTCAATGTCATATCATGATAATCGAGGACCTGGTTACAATGATTCAATACTACATCAAAATTCTAAGTAATATTGTCATACACATATGCGTTGCAATCAAAATAGTTACAAACCAACACATAACTATGCACATGTGCATGATCCAAGGCATAATAACATTACATGTCACTATTGCTGTAAATTAGGAAATATATCGTATAACTGTTCATTGAAATGGAATACTAATTTTGTTTGGGTAAAAAAGAATGTAAGTGCAGGCATAGTACCAACTTGGGTATCCAAATTATACCTACTAATTTTAATGTAAGTGCATCAACTTATTAAACCTAAAGATCGGTGGTACTTTGATAATGGATGCTCTAACCATATGACAGGTGACAATAAATACTTTGCATCACTATCAAGGAAAAGAGAGAAATACATCATCTTTGTAGATAACAGCACTGGTCAAACCATCGGTAAAGGTAAAATAAACTTTGGTTCATCATGCTCCATTGATGATGTACTTTTGGTAAGAGGCTTGAAACGTAATTTATTTAGTGTCAGTCAGTTATGTGATAAAGGTTATACAGTTACTTTCGACAAAAATGCATGCACTGTATTAGATAATAATAAAGCATGTTTACTACTTGCTAACAGATGCAATAATGTGTAAGTCATCAATTCTAATGAATTAGCACAGGAAAATATGAGATGCTTTGTTACTAGAAACGAAGATGGTTGGCTATGACATCGAAGACTTGGATATACAGCTATGGATAATCTCAACAACCTTGTCAACAAGGAACTTATACGTGGAATTCCCAAAATCAAGTTTGAGACTGATAAAGTCATATGATTCATGCCAGTTCGGTAAGCAAACTAAAGTTCTCACAAGCCCAATAAAATTGTATCAACTTCTAGACCTCTTGAACTTTTGCACAAGGATCTTTTTGGTTCATCACGAACACGTAGTAATGGAGGTGCACGGTATGCCTTCATAATTGTATTGGATCCTGTAGGCAAGGCAAGAAACACTAGAGGGGAGGGGGGGAATAGTGTTTTATAAAAATTAATTGCGGAATTTAAAAATTATCTTCTGTTCAGTCGACTGTGAAAGTAAGTTCAGTCGACTGAGGCATCAGAGTAGAAGAGTATTTTGATACTAGTCTGATAAGTCGACTTAATACAGAAAGGCAGTCGACTTGCCAGGAGAGTTTCTGAGAAGATTGTAATACCAGTCTGATCAGTCGACTTAGGTTTGGAATACAGTCGACTTACCAGAATAGTTTTGAGAGAATTGAAATGCAAGTAATAAAAGATTCAAGAGATACAACCACAGAAATTCCAACCACAGAGTACACACGATGTATCCTGGTTCAGTTCTCCCAACCTACATCCAATCTCCAAGCAACCCACCTTGAGATTTTCCACTATTCTTGAAAAAAAGTACAAGAATACCCTACGGCGTTAGACAACAACCTTGTCCAACCCGTAGTCCTCTCTCAGCACTAGAGAGAGCAACCCACTCTTCCACCAAGAGTGAAAACCTGAATCTACACCCTAGAGCCCTACTCTCTAACCGAGAGGACCACTCTCACAACCGAGAGTGAAAAGAACAACAACAAAATATTTACAATCAACCTATAGCCTTTTTGTGAATGTGATTTCGTGTGTGGCTATTAGGTCAACTTCCGAAATCAGTCTAAAACGAAATCACTGTTATGCTAGACTGATTTCAGAGAACCAAGACTTAGAAAGTGAGTGCTTTTAGAATGCTTTTTCTTGTCAAAACAAAAAGCTTGAGAACTTGAGAAACAAAATGCTTGGAAAAAAGGTTGTTAACCTTTGTCAAATGATCTCTGTACTCATTTTATAGAGTTAGAGACGTTTGACCATTGGAAAGTTGAGTCCCAACTGCCATACAACGGCAGTAAAGATTTGATTTTGAAAAACAAGTTTAAAAACAGAAAACTGTCGAAACGGCTTGAACAGTCGACTGGGTTGCCATAATGAGTCGACTGGTCAGAGTTTGAATGAGTTCAGACAGTTTCGTACTAGACAGTCGACTGGTGCCAAATAGCGGTCGACTGGTACTTAACAGCTGAGCTTATTCAAGCTTGTTTCGATATTTTTAAGAATTATTTAAAGATATGTGTGAGTGTGTGTGACAAGGCTATTACAATATTCTAAGACTCAAAGAAATAAAAGAGTTACAACTGTTACAAGACACTTAATACAACACATTTAAGCATAGGTCTTGTCTTGAGTCTTGAGTTTTGAGATGGAGCTTTAGCCTTTATTTTTATCTTTGAAGCTGGTAACCTTGTAGCTTTCTTGATCAGTTAGCTTTGAGAGCTTTGTTTGTAGCTTTGCTTCATCAACTTGTTTTGAGAGCTTGTTTGAACATTTTTCCTTTCTGTACATCCTGGCTCTTCTACGAATAGTTCCGATTAATCAATATGTAAGAAGTAGCACAACAACTTTGCATTGTGTTGTAATCAACAAAATCAAGAATCAACAAATTGTAGATGACTACAACATATTCACTTGGGTTATTTTTTTATCACAAAAGGATGACACTTCATATGTTTTTCGAAAATTCTGTCGTATAGTAGAAAATGAGAAAAGCCTTACCATTGTTACTATTCGTAGTGATCATGGTGAGAAATTTCAAAATGAACTCTTTACGTCGTTCTATGATGAAAAAAGTTATAAAATATGAGTACTTGTCCTCGCACACCCCAACAAAATGGGGTTGTTGAATGGAAAAATCGATCTCTTCAAGAAATGGACCGTACCATGCTTAGCGAAAATGATTGACCAAAATTCTTTTGGGCAAAAGCTCTCAATACAGCATGTTACACCATTAATAAAGTAATCGTTAGGAAGTATCTTGAGAAAATACCTTTTGAACTATATTATGGAAAAATTCCAAACTTGAGTTATTTTCGTGTATTTTGATGCAAAGTGTTTATTTTAAATACCTTAGATAACTTGGAAAAATTTTATCGTAAAAGTGATGAAGGCATATTCTTAAGATATTCTTTAAGTAGCAAGGCATATTGTGTATTTAATAAAAGAAGACGCACACTTCAAGAATCTATTTATGTTATATTTGATGAAACAAATCCTCTCATAAGAGAGATATTACATGTTGTTGATGATGATGGGATAGGTATTCACATTCAAAAGAGACAGGTAAATAGTGAAAAGAGGCCGAATGAAGACTCTCAAAACAACTCATCTCATCAAGATAAAAACACATCCATCAATCAAAGCAGTAACAAATCCTTGATGGACAAGATGCACATACAATAAATTGATTCCGTGGAAGATGATCACGCTCCTCCAACAACACAAACTCAACCTCCCACCAGTGAAAAGCATCCTGCTTGGAAAATTATGTCTAGCCATCCCTCAGATCTTATACAAAGTGATATGTCAAAGGGGGATAACTGCTCAAACTCAAGATAAAAATTTCATGTGCTTTTCCGCATTCGTGTCCATACTTGAACCTAAAAATATTAAGGAGGCCCTGCAAGACAATGACTGGATCAGCCATGCAAGAAGAACTTAATCAATTTGAAATGAATCAAGTATGGAGACTTGTACCTTGACCCCATAGCAGAACCGTCCTTGGAACAAAATAGGTGTTTAGGAACAAGCTTGACGAATTCGGTACTATTGTTAGAAATAAGGCCTGTCTTGTTGCCCAATGGTATAACCAACAAGGAGTTGATTTTGATGAAACTTTCGCACCTGTTGCAAAAGCTTGAAGTCATTCATATTTTACTTGCTTTTGCATCTTACATAGATTTTACTCTTTTTCAAATGGATGTGAAAAGCACTTTTTTAAAAGGTTTTATTTCTGACGAAATTTATGTTGAACAACCACTTGGGTTCACTGACCCAATACACCCAAACCATGTATTCCATCTTGATAACGCGCTATATTGTTTGAAGCAAGCTCCTTGTGCTTGGTATGAGCGACTAAGCTCATTTCTTATTCACATAGATTTTTTTCTAAAGGGAAAGTAGACACTAAACTTTTTATCAAACATGTTTCTAAAGATATTTAATTGTTTAGATTTATGTTGATGATACTATATTTGGGTCTACTGATGAAAATCTTTGCAAGAAATTTTCTAAGAAAATGTAGTATGAACTTGAAATGAGTATGATGGGAGAATTAACATATTTTATTGGACTCCAAATACAACAAAGAAAAAACATCATTTTCATAAACCATTCCAAATATGTGAAAGAACTTGTCAAAAAGTTTGGCCTTGATAATGCAAACGCAGACAATACTCCCATGGCTACTACAACTAAACTATCCAAAGACGAATCCGGTAAACATGTTGATATTACTACCTATCCTGGTATGATTGGTAGCTTGCTTTATATTACTGCAACTTGTCCTGACATAATGCTTAGTGTCTGTCTATGTGCCCATTATCAATCGTGTCCAAAGGAATACCATTTTGTTGCAGTTAAGCGTATCATTCGATATCTTAAAGGCACACCAAATGTGGGTCTTTGGTACCCAAAAAATAGAAAATTTTCTCTCGTAGGCTATTCAGATGCCGACTATGCTGGTAATTTAACAGATAGAAGAAGCACAAGCGGTACATGCCATTTCTTGAGGAACTGTCTCATTTCTTGGGCATCTAAAATGCAAAACTCCATCACGTTTTCCACTGCTGAAGCCTAATATATAGCATCCGGGTCTTGTTGTGCCCAGGTATTATGGATGAAACACACAATAGAAGACTACAAGTTATTTTTCGATCATATTCTCATTAAATGTGATAATACCAGCATTGTTCATATGACTACGAATTCTGATCAACATAGTCGCACTAAGCATATAGAAATTTGATATCACTTCATTAAAATTCATTTTCAAAAAGGAGATATTGTTCTTGATTATGTTTCAACTGATTAATAACTAGCTGATATTTTTACAAAACCCTTAGAATAAAAACGTTTTCACTTTTTGAAAGGAGAATTAAACGTTATTGATATTTCAACTTAAGAATTTTGCTGTTCGGTCGACTGAACGGTCGACTATCACCTTGTAAGGGTGTACAGTCGGCTGCACAGTCGCTCGTCCCTCTTGTCTGTTTTGTTTACAATCGAAATGTTTTGTTTATGTTTTCGACCAGTCGACCGACCCCTATTCTGCTAGCTTCATTCCAGGGTTTCTTTTCAAGTCTTCAACTCTTCAGTCTTTTGCACATTTTGGTGTGTTCCAAAAAGGGGGAGAAAACATTTAAACTTAGAATTTTCAACTCATGTCTCTCCTCTATTATATTATCTATTCTGTATTGGTGAAATCTCAAATCTATGATACGATGTAGAACTCTCACTGTATATCAAAGAGTTTCGCGATCAACGATATCATATAAGTAGATTTCCCTATGGTTTTCTAAAATTGAATATTCTTTACTATAATATTATACTTTTGTAATTCTGTTTCTCAAATTTATATCTCCCAAAATTGTTTGTTTCTCAAACTTATGAATGCATTCTTTCAAACAAGTTTTAGTTTTTACATATATGATGCAATATGAAAACACATTTATTAAGTTCTTATGTGTGCGTGAATTAGGGGGAGTATTGAATTAAGGGGGAGCACTTGAATTTTTACTGTTCTTAAAAATTCTAAGATATGTTTTGTTCATACAAAAAGGGAGAGACTGATGACCTTAAGTTTGGTATGCACAAAACGTATCATTTACAACTAATATTTTCAGTTGAGTCACATGATTTACAGGAAATGGAAAATCATAATAAAGATACAAAATGATTTGTAATCAAGCAAAAGCGGAAAGTATCGAAAAGATTGCAATATCAAAGAAGATTGCAACACAAGAAATATGTGCTTCAAATCCTCAAGAAAGCCAGCAATAATCAATTATTTATTTCTTTTTGTGTGTGAAAATACTATGTAAAGAGTCGTTGATTGATTGATTAGTATTTGGAAAGAATATAAAGTGGATTCGCCAAATTAATGTTGAATCTGCACGATAATGGTCGACCGTACAATATTTCGGTCGACCGTCACAACAGTCGACCGCTCATCATAGTGAAAAGATGAGTCAGTTGACTGGTCATCGCTTGACTTTCGACTTAAAAGATGAACTGTTGACTGCTCAACAAAACGATCAACTTTCTGCGTGCAGTTTTGACTATTTTGAAAATATCTTTTCATTTTTGGAAAGATACATTTCCTCGGTCTATAAATAGAAGCGAATTATTCACTAACTATTCTTCACCTCTTGCAATTATAATGCTTCTGAACTAACCATTCAATCAACAATTCGAATGTGAGAGTTTTCATTATTTTCTTCAGTCAAGATCGTTATAGATCTTGAGAATTTTTTTCTTCTACTTCGGTGAGTTTTGCGGGACTTTATTTGTAGAAGCCCTGCGAGTATAATATGTCTCTGGGCCTGAATTTCGAGAATCACTGTACAAAGATTTAAAGTATAGTGAAACGGTTGTGGTAGAGAATTGCTACAAGTAGGTGGTATAGACATAGACCTGGGGGTCGAACCACGTTATATCGCTGTGTCTTGCGTGCTTACACTGTTTGCATTTTTTAACTCTATCTCCATACTTCACCCCCCCCCCCCCCCCCCCAAATGGTGATTTACACCATGTATCAGATTTCCTAGTATTTATACTTTTGGAATAGATACATGGGCATATCTTCCAAACCTCCAAACCGTTCATCCAAATTTGAATGTCTTCACCTGCAGTCTCTATACAGAACACGCCTTCAAGGAACCCAAGTTAAAATCCGATTTAATTAATCGGCGATTAATCGGTAATCGGTCTAGGTCCGATTAGTTCCTATGGCGATTAATTGGTAATCGGATCTACACCGATTAATTTCGAAAATAGATTTTAACTGCCTTGAATGCAATACCAAATTGATTGCCCATACAGATTTTTCCCAAGTCCTTACCCAAGAATCCTCAACCACGTAAATGCCTTCAAGACGCCTTCGAGACGTAGCATAGGCGAGCAAGTAGATAAAGTGCATCCGCAGATCATGTCTACCACAAGCTCCTCGTCAAAGTTCATTTCCCACCCATCTTCATAAGACTTTCCTTTTGACCAAACTTCGTAATATTGATCTTAAAATGAGAAAATTATACAACATTTTCAAAAGATGAAAATGCGTCGGGAGCAATGTAAAGAATAAACTTTTTCACTCGGATAGTTATATGTTAGTTTAAAAAAGTAAAGGGTACAATTAAGTGATATTTTATTTCGATGTTAGAAAAAAAAAAATAGTAAGGATACACTCATATCATTTTGTTTCCATTTAGATAAATGAAAAAGAAAATTAGTAAAGTTACAGTTATATGTGCTATTTTAATTTTATTTTGATGTAACAATAGAAGATACTAGTGATTATTAAAGTTAAAAATTAAATTTCATGCTGTTTAATTTCATGTTTTTTAATAAGTGAAGATCTCATTGAAGAAAATGTATCCATATATTTCCTCGACCCCACTAAGAAAATGTATCCCTTTGAACCTGCCTGCACCCCTCACTACGAATAAGGCTATAGACCGTAGATAGGCCGTAGAAACTCCTCTCGACCACAGTGAATTGTGATATCTTTTAATCCATATTACCCATGAAAAAACAAGAAAAACCTAAGCGTACGTACCATGCTATAAGCTCGGTGGAGATCACGACTCTCTAACAAATAATAATAATAATAATAATAATAATAATAATTTTGTTACAAACTTGGGCCCTATGATATTTTCATTCAAAAGCTCCATATTTAAGATTCCAACTAAATCTGTGACACATCTTTTCCTCAATAACAATCTCCTTTTTCTCTTTATTAGAATATTGTAACTCTGCATGTCGATCTCTAAAATGAAAGAATTAGAGATAATATAGAACAGAGAAATATTTACCCTTTTTCTCTATCCCTCTCAAATTTCCGTACTTCATTCTCCTTCCCTATTATTAATTTATTATTCAGATTCTTTGCTCAACTCTCAATTTTATTTATAGAAATTATAATAATAGTTCCTTAAAAAAGACGCTACAACTTGTTCTATATTGACCCAATAAACGGATTAGTTTGATAATAGATGTCCATGTGCACTTAAATTATTCCAAGTTAAAGTAGTTTTGTACTTCTCGGTTTCGCTACTAGTTAAATAGACCTGTCCAGAGAAAGTGGATATGGTTCCAATTTCACACAAATAATACTACTATGGAAACAATACTTCTATCTTGAGATATTCTACAAGAAAGATTGAAGACTTAGGTGCATAACTTACAAACTTAAGCCCTTTTTTTGGAACAAGCTGGCAGTAGCATTACCACCATCCTTGAGAAAAAGAGATATAATGTCCAGCAATTGACAACAAAGTGGTAGAAAACAGATTGAATTGGTATGAACATACAGAAAACACGAAGGACGAGGAGACTGACAAGAAAAGGCATTTGATTTTGTGTTCGAGAGCTGGAGCAGTACAGAGCATTGATGTAACACAAAATAAACTAGTAAAATTATTTCTCAAAGAAGTACTTATAAATTATCAAAGAAAATATCAGAATCCATTACGTACAACATATAATAGAAATAACAGCAAGTTCCATATATTTGCCAAAGGACAAAGTTCTACAGAGTTCAGGTAGCTTACTTGTATATTTCGTTGTAAAACTTCTGCCAGTCAACAATGCTATTCACCTGCAAACGAAGAACCAGAAGAATATGATTTTGATGTGAATTGATAAAAATTACTACATCATACTTGTACAAAGGAGAAAATTGGAATTTGGAACTATGAACCATGTAGAAATTTCGGACATAAACTGAAGTGTTCTCTCTGATAAAGATACGTGTACAATAGACAACCTCTTGACCTTTCCTATTCTAAACTCTTGATCTCTCATTGATTCTCCCTCGAATACCTCTTGACCTTTTCTATTCCAAACTCATTATCTCTTATTGATTCTAGACCTTTCATATTCTAAACTGTTGACCTTTCCTATTCTAAACTCTTGAACTTGTATTGTATATATATTCAATTTGCTTCAAGAGAATGATATGCCAAAATTTTATCCAAGTCTTTATGGTATCAAGGCTACCTTCTTGAACCTCTCTTCTTCTTCTTCGGAAAAACCCTAAGCTTCCCTCATTCCCCCAACCATGGCCAAGGACAACAATCAAGTTCTCACACCCAATTCCAATATGCGGACTAATCGTCCCCCTCCTCGGACATATCGTGGATTGTGTCAAGGGTGTCGTGCTCAAGGACACACGGTTCAACAATGTCCTCTATTTCACTTGACACCAACGAAGCCGCAGTCCAATCCACAGCCACGACCATCTCGTCCATGGCAACCACATGCTAATGTTGCGAAAATTGACAACTCCGAATGCTCCAATTGACTCTTTGATAGTGGCGCATCGTACCATGTTACCACCGACCTTAGTAATCTTTCCATTCATGCTCCTTATTCAGGAGATGACAACGTTGTGATTGGCGATGACACGGGTCTCCCTATTTCGTATACTGGTTCTACATCTCTACGCACTCCCTCACATACCTTCTCACTTCATAACGTGTTTTGTGTTCCTACCATGCATAAAAACCTTATTTCTATTTCTCAATTTTTTTAATCTAACAATACATCCATCGAATTCTTACCCACTTCTTTTTGTGTGAAGGATCTTCGCATGGGGAAACACTTTTACAAGATCACACTAAGGATGGTGTGTATGAATGGCCAGTTCGTTCTATCTAATCTTCTTCATCGGTACCTTTTTCCAGTGTCAAGACCACTTCGTCCGAGTGGCATCATCGCTTAGGTCATCCATCGTTGTCAATTCTTAGGTATATTGTCTCTGCTTTTCAATTAGAAGTCACAAGTCCGTCATCTCTGAATTTCAAATGCAATAAAAGTCACAAGTTACCTTTCTCCATTTTCACTCTTATTTCAACTTCTCCACTAGAAATAATATTTTATGATGTGTGGACATCTCCCTTGCATTCCACTGATGATTTTAAATATTATGTTATTTTTGTTGATCATTTTACAAAATATATATGACTTTATCCACTTTTGAAAGAAACCTGATGTCAATAACGTTTTTGTTCGCTTTAAATCACTGGTGGAAGACTATTTCAATCGAAAAATCATCACATTTTATTCTGACAATGGGGGGGAATATCAAGCACTTTCATCATACCTAATTTTAGTGGGATATCTCACTTAACCTCCCCTCCACACACTCCTGAACACAAAAGGTATTTTGAACGTCGTAATCGTCATATTGTTGAAACATGCTTATCACTCCTCTCACATGCTTCCATGCCTTTGTCATACTGGTCATATGCATTCTCCACTGCTGTTTATCTTATTAATCGTCTACCCACTTCCACACTCCAACTTCTATCACTGTATGAAAAGCTCTTTGGCGCACCTCCCAACTACTCCAAACTTCGGAGTTTTGGTTGTTTATGCTATCCTTGGTTGCATCCATATTCGTCTCACAAGCTATCTCTTCGTTCCACCCCTTGTGTCTTTCTTGGTTATTCCTCCACTCAGAGTGTCTATCTTTGTCTTGATCTCATCACTTCATGTCTCTACACATCTCGTCATGTTAAATTGGTCGAATCGATTATGCCCTTCAAAACCATTCAACCCAATCTTCCTCGTCCTTCCTCTTCCTCGTCCTACGTCTGGTTCCCTTCCAAGTCATCGTCTTCAGCCATCATCACACCATTTGTCACTTTCAAATTTGTCCCTTAAGAGGATTTCACTCACGACTCCATAACCATACCCACCGCAATCATCCTCCCATTCAAGAACACATTTCTCCCACCAAACACGAGACTCAGCATCGCAGCTCCACCTTCACCACACCGTGACACCCAGTAGCCACCCCAATTTCTGAATCCAACTCACCCATAACCCAATCACCACACCCCCCCAGACCCGACACATATTCCTCCTCCACACCAAGTTATAGTTACTTAATCCAAAAATAATATCTACAAACCAATTCAAAACCTCAATCTCACTACACAACTTTCCACCAACCCTGACCTTGAACCTTCTACAGTGACCTAAGCCATCAAAGATCCCAAATGGCGTCGGCCCATGTCTGAGGAGTCTAATGCTCTTGTTTGGAGCGGGACATGAGACCTTATTCCATCTCATCCGTCCCACAATGTCATTGGTTGCAAGTGAATTTTTCGAACTAAACGTTTATATGATGGTTCTGTTGACAGGTACAAAGCACGATTAGTTGCCAAGGGATTCCACCAATGCCCAGGTGTTGACTATCATGACACCTTCAGTTCTGTTGTCAAACCAACAATAGTACATCTTGTTCTCTCTCTTACCGTCACTCATGGTTGGTCACTGTGAAAACTTGATGTCAATAATGCCTTTCTCCAAGGCTCTCTATCTGAAGACGTCTTTATGGCGCAACCACAAGGACTCATTGACAAAGACTATCCTCATCATGTCTGTAAACTACGCAAAGCAATATACGGTCTCAAACAAGCCCCTCGTGCATGGTACCATGAGCTACGTCAGTTTCTCATCACCTCTGACTTCACTAACTCTCATGTCGACACCTCACTGTTTGTCTGTAATGCTTCTGGCATCATGATATATCTCTTGGTCTTTGTTGATGACATCATTATCACCAGAAACAACAATGCAGTAGTACACAAGTTCATTCATCTTCTCTCCAACTGATTCTCCCTCAAGGATCTTGGACCACTATCATATTTTCTTGGAGTTGAAATCATTCCACATCCACAGGGCATCTTTCTTTCTCAACGGTGATATATCCATGATCTCCTTACTCACACTCACATGTCAGATGTCAAGCCTATGTCTACGGCACTTGCCACTACAACTCTTACCCTTCACTCTGACCCATCCCTTTCTGATCCAACTGAATACCGAGCTATTATTGGCTATCTCTAATACTTATCACTCACACACCCGAAGATTGCTTACATGGTCAACAAGTTATCAAAAATCATACAATACCCCAAGATTGATCATTGGCATGAAGCAAAGCATCTACTACAGTATCTTTGAGGTACTATTACTCATGGTGTTTGATGTGTATAATTTTATTTAAATATTTGTACTCAATTACCCATATTCGTCTATCATGTTAATAATTTATTTTATTTTCATATATTTCAATTAATTAATTATTTTTGAAGGAATAATAATTTTTTTGATGCAAAAGGTGAAGATTTTCAGTAAAAATTAACAAACAAAATAATCAGAATGATTTATTAATTTTTATTGATTTGTTGAAACTTGAATTTTACAATTTGGCCTTGTGAAAAGCAAAATAGAAATTTTAAATTGCGAACAGAGGTGAAAATGAAATAAACAAATTTAAAAGGGTTTAATTGAGCTAATGTGATTATTAGTTAGTTTAATTAATTTAAACTAATTAATTTTATTTTATTTTTAAATCCTAAATTCTGATTTTATTTTGTGTGTGTGCAGCACGTGCTTCAAGAAAAGAAAGAGAAGAATAAGAAGCAAGAAATAAAGAGAAAATAAAATAAGGAAACAAATAAATGAAGATGTGGGGTTTTCTGCAAAAATAAACCATAATTCCCACGTCCGTGCTCCTATAAATACAATAGAAAAAGGAAGAGAGAGGGCACGCTTAACAAGAAGACGACTGATCTAAACTTTAAAAAAACGAAAGACGTAGAGAGAGACAGAGGAACTCTGTCTCTGTGAAGGCGCAGAAACCAACGCAAAGGAGGAGTTAGACTGACGTGGGTTTGTGCGGCTCGAAGTCTGAGGACAGTAGAGAGGAGGCGTGGGTGCTTGGGTTGTGGCAGCACAGTTCGAGGGGGGGAGAAAGCATTAAGTCAGAGAACATAGGGTGTGACGTGGCGGCGCTCGGCTCGAAACACACAGAGAAAGAAAGACAGCTTGACTGTTGGTCACAAAAATCGAGGCTTCGGTTTGCAATTTGTTTTAACAAAACAGTTCTTTCTGTATCTCTTTTCTTTCTCTAGTTTTTCTTTAATGCAATCTAAGACAGTATTTGTTAGTTGCAAATTTATTATGAACTAAATTTATTTTTTTAAAGGCTTTGATGTAGCCTAATTTTGATAACACAATTTTAATTCCATATTATTTTTCTATTTTTCTATAGTTGTGTATTTGATTTAACTTTTGTATGATTTATTGGATCATGGAGAGACCGAGAGGTAATTTGTGATTTTGAATTATAGAATTAAACACCACTGATTAAGAGAAATTAGAGATGATTTACCGTAATTGGTGAGACTGAAAAGAAATCCATAGAACTTAATAAGTCTTCAATTAATTAAATTTGCATAGAGATATGACAAACTGTTAGTTGGAGATATTTTTGGTGTTGTTCGACAGAAAGCATTGAATACTTAGAGAATTTTGGTCTACAACTTGGAAAAATAATATTTTTATTCACATGGAACTATGAATTGTGTGAGATTAATTAGGTGAAATCAAAAGCCCTAGAATTAATTTTGCAATTAATAAAGAAAAAAAATTCAGATTCCGCTCCTTTTTAATTAATTTAGTTAGTCCTTTAGATTAATTTAATCTAGTTGCTTTATTTATTGAATTTCTATTTTCCAAATAGTAGTTAATCTAGTAATTTCCGTACTCGATAAAATAATTTGTTCTTGTGGGTTCGACACTCTTTTCACTTAACAATACTTGTCACGCCCCGCTTCCCAAAAATACGGAATACGAGCACGTAACAAAAGCCCAGCGAATGATTAATATCATCCTTAAGCTGTTCAGGAAAATCTTTACAACATATCACAGTATAATCAGAGTCGGAAGCCAGAAAAATCAACCACATGCACATATGAACCAAATACCAACAAAATACTTGAAATAAAATGTATTAACCTCAAATAATCATGATCTGAAAATACACAAATATTCCTGGGTCATATTGCCCAAATACAAGAATACAAGTAACAGATACAATATTCAAAATGAGCAACAGGAAATAAATATAGATAGCAAAGCTTCAGCCAACTAGAACTTCATCTCGCCAATACCTTCAGGAATCCTGTCCTCCAAAATCTGCAATCATCGAATGCAGGAAAAAGGGAAAGAAGAAAACACAGTACCCGTCAATGGCAAGTCCGGGTCACAAATAGAATAGGATACAAGCACATGGACACTACCTAATAACAGGTCATAATGCATCAACAGTAATATCTAGCATGGTATCCTAACAGTACAGTTGTTTTATGTCTAAGGCAGTGTCATAAAGCAACTAACAGTCTTTAATAATAGGATCTCAGTATCTCAGTGAATCAGGATAACAGTATATCAGTATCACTAGCAGTATATTCAGTGTTTCAGTATAACAGTCCTAGTATAACAGTCTCAGTCTAACAGTAACAGTATATCGGTCTCAGTTTAACAGTAACAGTATATCAGTCTCAGTCTAACAGTTTCAGTTTATGTTCTTTCAGTCTTGTGTGTATTACTAGCTAGGTAGCACTTCATGCATCCCATACTACATGGTTGCTACAACAAAACAGTTTCGCTTAGTAAGATATCATAGGGGACCATGATGGGGCAGTGTACTCAGGTATCAGTAACAGAAGCAGTAACAGTAACAGTCAGAACCAAGAGGTCCACTTCTACTCTACACCTTCTTACAGAAGAAGCAATGTAGACAGGGTCAGTAAACAGTAACAGTATCAGTATGGAACACTAGTTCCCTTCCAAGTACACGTTTCCATATTATCCACTACTCGATCTTCCCTTAAACCCCGGCTTGATTACTTTTAGTATTTATATCATCCACAGGCATGAGAGTGTACTAAATGATGTCAAACTAACAGGTTATACTCAGGTTTAGACTCAGGGAATTAGATCAGCAAGTATAGGTGCAAACATTCACAAATACGAGGAAACTAACGTATAGTTTATAAACAGGACAGCAAGACCAGTCTGTACATAAACAGTGATCCACAGATCTACAGGCATGCAATTTATAATCCGTCGAAGGATCTGGAAACTAGACTTCCACACGCTTCTAACGGTTATAATAAATCTATATGCTATTTCACAACATCACGACTCAAAACACAATTCAACACAGTTTTCATGTACAGCCAGAAAACAGGGGAATAACTTAAACCACATGAAAACAGCATAAAAGTCATCAATTAAATCCACGAAAATTCTGGGGTGATCCCCTATATGTATAGTCTCAAAATATAAATTTTCATATTTTTCCAGAAAGTATAGATATGTTTTCAAAAATAGAAAGTAACACATAACACAGTTTTGATGGATCTGGAATTCTTCAACACCGCTGTACAAAATCATGCATATCTTGCACACAGCGCATCAAAATCCACTTCCGCCAAAACAGGGATGAAAGTATACACAATTACCCAACTTTCATATCTCACATGAAATATTCATACAGTAATTAGAAATAAGGTGAACACGGCATTCAACATACAATCACACGCAGTTTACAGCAAAAGCGATCTATAGAAAAGGATGTAAGGCATCACTCAAAACTCATCTTTTAATTATCACAAAAATCAGAGAACTACCTAACATCAGGGTGAAACACTGGACAAAATCTTGTGGCATGAAATTAGGTCTAACATGGATCTTGAAAATAATTTGGTGATAAACTCTACCCCGAAATAAATCTGGGAACTACCGGCATACAGTTACTAAAATAATCATAACTAATTCATACGAACTCCAAACAGGGTGAAATCAGTGGGATTAGAAATTAGATTCAATTCTCTACAAATTACTCAGAAATAGTCATGTTGAGATTCGGACTCTAATCCAGGTAAAAACAGCAATCAATCCAGTTAAATCCAAATTTCCAGATTTCTCAACTAAACTTCAAAATATCATAACTTCTACAAAAGTAATCCAAACTCTTCCAAATTCGAATCGCTGTATACCCAATGTCTAATTATCATAATAGGGGGTATCTAACATGTCAAAACCTAAAAATTCTCACATGGGCGTTCAATCAAACATCGGTTACACAATATGTCACATACGCGATTAAAATCGCGTTAGGGTGAATCCTAAGGCATAACCCTATCAAAATTCATGTCCTAAGTCGTCTATGGCCTGTTTTGAACAATAGAGACGAAACCCACAATTAAAAATATGATCTTTGTCCGTCTCTAGTCTCAACCTATCCTATGTGTGAACTTTCTACTTGTATCAACCTAAGAAATTTAAGTACAAGTTACTTGCCTTTATGTGATGATGAACGCGACGAATCCAAGCCTTCAAAGAAAACCCACGAACAAAAGTCCTTCCACGCGCGATTTCAAGTGAACCCACGAACCGAAACTTGCATACGATCGTCTCCTTGAAGCACGAACTCAAACGGACGATACCCTCTTCACCAAATCAGCGAAGAGATGAAGGAGGGGCTGTTTTTGAAGATGGTGGTGCTGGTTGGTGAAGGGCCGGCCACAAGGAGGGAGTATGACGGGGTTTTGTTGTAGTAGGAGTTGTATGGATGGATGAGGGGGTGTGCTTGGTGCAAGGGAGGCCGGATTTGGGGATGGAAGTAGGTTGGTTGGGAAGGGAAGAAAACAGGCCGGGAAGGATTGTGAGGAAGGAGGGAGCCGGCTTTGATTAGGAGAGAAGAAAAAGATTAGGGTTAGGGTGTTAGGGGTTTATTTAGTATTAGGAGTATATATAGGAGATCAAATGTGGGTTAATGGGTAGTGGATATCAATAGAATTAATTAGGTATACAATTGGGTAATGGATATTTGGTAGATTTCAAATGAGGATACAAAATACAATGAATCCTATAGCTCCTAAAAATCTCCTTAAGGGCCAAAAATCTCAAATTGGCCAAAACACTTTTAAAAATTCATCATAACCCAAAAATAATTAACAAATATGAATGAAACCAAGAAAATGCGAAAAAGAATTCAAAATGGTGAAAAACGGACGATCGGCGCACAAACAGCACTCGGAGGTCAAAAATGCAAGAAAAATAATATAAAATAAAAATAATCCAATAAGAAAATTAATACAATAATTTATAAATATAATTTATGCAATAATCTAATTTTAACAATAAAAATAATTTGCGAAAATTTTAAATACAGAAAATATCGAAAAATACCTTTCTGGGAAAACAGGGGTTACAATCCTACCCACCTTACAACAAAATTTCGTCCTCGAAATTTGCTTAGGCGGTACATAGGACAAGGCAAAAGTAAACTGGGGAAAATGACAGAAATGAATTGATTCAAACAACAAATCAATGGATGGGAACGGTTGCAAGAGATAGAGGAATCCAAAACAATGCAAAGAAGGAGAAGCAACAATATGATCCTGGGACCTGTGGGTTATGTGCCCACCACGCTTCCGCTGCGCCACTCTGATGGTGACGTTCCAGGTTGCAGACAAGTCGTTGTAGACCACGCGACACCAAGCGACGATCCGAGCAGGAAGAAAAGAATGAGACACCAGAATAAAATTGGGATTGAGATGAGGGATTTAATTGAAATAATTAGGTCAAAACTAATGGGCATTAACAAAAATAATATTAAAAATACAGAAATCAACACATAATAAAATAATAATAACAGAAATAATAAAAATAATAATCATCATAAATATACTGGTAAAAATAATAATAATAAAATATTAACAATACTGGTAAGGATAATAATACAAGCCAGAAAATAATTTGGGGTTCATTAATTTAGTGAAAGTAATTCAACATCAACATCAAAATTAAAATAGTAAGAAAATACAACACTAATAATAGTAATAGTAATAACGAAAATAATAATAATACTAATAATAATAAGGAAAACGATAATAATAATAGTAGAAATCCTTTGATGTGGGTTCGCCTCATTTATATCCATCTGTAGTCTTGCATTCTCGACATCAAGTTGCAGGTTTGCCATCCCGACAACAGGTTGCAGCTTACCATCTGGATATTCGGTTGCACATTTTGCCTCACCGGTATCCAGTTGCAATTTGCCTCCATTGATGTCTAGTAGCATGTTTGCCATCTCGACATCCAGTTGCAACAAAACGATGAACGAAATGATGCGATCTTCCACACGTACTTAGATATTGATTTCTCAATTTAAGTACGAAGATACGTTTTGAAAATTTGTGATATTAAAATACACAGTTATTCGAAATAATAAAATTTTAGAAAATAATTTTATAGAAGATCCAAAATGAAATACACAAAATATTCAATAAAATATATATACAATATAAAGAAAATATAGGCAAGAGAAGGATGGATTTTATACTCAATGAAGAGTCAACAAAGGGGACAACTACAAGAGATGAAGGAAAATAAGAATCAAAGAATTGAATATGAAAGAAGAGGAACGAGAGGTACAAGCAGAATTTGAAGAGAATATGGTCGGAAAGAAATAACAAGCACGATACTCAAAATGAGTCAACAATGAAGACAAATGAAAGAATCAAAGAAATAAGGGTATGAAAAGAACGAAACTATACCCAATAAAGAATCAACAAATGAGAACGACTAAAAAAAACGGAAGAAACAAGGAATCAAAGAAATCGAATAAGAAGGGATCAAATGAATGGAAAAAGACTAGTATCCAGATCACTGTTGGTAATAATTCACTTATGCATGTATGGTTGGTGAAATGTTGCGCAGATCCCAGTTCGAGCCAAGCTTGTCTAATATATTAGGCAACTAATACATTAGCCAAACCTGATGCTCTGATACCACAGAAAACCCTGTCACGCCTCGCTTCCCAAAAATACGGAATACGAGCACGTAACAAAAGCCCAGCGAATGATTAATATCATCCTTAAGCTGTTCAGGAAAATCTTTACAACATATCACAGTATAATCAGAGTCGGAAGCCAGAAAAATCAACCACATGCACTTATGAACCAAATACCAACAAGAATACTTGAAATAAAATGTATTAACCTCAAATAATCATGATCTGAAAATACACAAATATTCCTGGGTCATATTGCCCAAATACAAGAATACAAGTAACAGATACAATATTCAAAATGAGCAACAGGAAATAAATATAGATAGCAAAGCTTCAGCCAACTAGAACTTCATCTCGCCAATACCTTCAGGAATCCTGTCCTCCAAAATCTGCAATCATCGAATGCAGGAAAAAGGAAAAGAAGAAAACACAGTACCCGTCAATGGCAAGTCCGGGTCACAAATAGAATAGGATACAAGCACATGGACACTACCTAATAACAGGTCATAATGCATCAACAGTAATATCTAGCATGGTATCCTAACAGTACAGTTGTTTTATGTCTAAGGCAGTGTCATAAAGCAACTAACAGTCTTTAATAACAGGATCTCAGTATCTCAGTGAATCAGGATAACAGTATATCAGTATCACTAGCAGTATATTCAGTGTATCAGTATAACAGTCCTAGTATAACAGTCTCAGTCTAACAGTAACAGTATATCGGTCTCAGTTTAACAGTAACAGTATATCAGTCTCAGTCTAACAGTATCAGTCTCACAGTGTCAGTCTAACAGTTTCAGTTTATGTTCTTTCAGTCTTGTGTGTATTACTAGCTAGGTAGCACTTCATGCATCCCATACTACATGGTTGCTACAACAAACAGTTTCGCTTAGTAAGATATCATAGGGGACCATGATGGGGCAGTGTACTCAGGTATCAGTAACAGAAGCAGTAACAGTAACAGTCAGAACCAAGAGGTCCTCTTCTACTCTACACCTTCTTACAGAAGAAGCAATGTAGACAGGGTCAGTAAACAGTAACAGTATCAGTATGGAACACTAGTTCCCTTCCAAGTACACGTTTCCATATTATCCACTACTCGATCTTCCCTTAAACCCCGGCTTGATTACTTTTAGTATTTATATCATCCACAGGCATGAGAGTGTACTAAATAATGTCAAACTAACAGGTTATACTCAGGTTTAGACTCAGGGAATTAGATCAGCAAGTATAGGTGCAAACATTCACAAATACGAGGAAACTAACGTATGTTTATAAACAGGACAGCAAGACCAGTCTGTACATAAACAGTGATCCACAGATCTACAGGCATGCAATTTATAATCCGTCGAAGGATCTGGAAACTAGACTTCCACACGCTTCTAACGGTTATAATAAATTCATATGCTATTTCGCAACATCACGACTCAAAACACAATTCAACACAGTTTTCATGAACAGACAGAAAACAGGAGAATAACTTAAACCACATGAAAACAGCAGATAAAATCATCAATTAAATCCACGAAAATTCTGGGGTGATCCCCTATATGTATAGTCTCAAAATATAAATTTTCATATTTTTACAGAAAGTATAGATATGTTTTCAAAAATAGAAAATAACACATAACACAGTTTTGATGGATTTGGAATTCTTCAACACCGCTGTACAAAATCATGCATATCTTGCACACAGCGCATCAAAATCCACTTCCGCCAAAACAGGGGGAAAGTATACACAATTACCCAACTTTCATATATCACATGAAATATTCATACAGTAATTAGAAATAAGGTGAACACGGCATTCAATATACAATCACACGCAGTTTACAGCAAAAGCGATCTATAGAAAAGGATGTAAGGCATCACTCAAAACTCATCTTTTAATTATCACAAAAATCAGAGAACTACCTAACATCAGGGTGAAACACTGGACAAAATCTTGTGGCATGAAATTAGGTCTAACATGGATCTTGAAAATAATTTGGTGATAAACTCTACCCCGAAATAAATCTGGGAACTACCGGCATACAGTTACTAAAATAATCATAACTAATTCATACGAACTCCAAACAGGGTGAAATCAGTGGGATTAGAAATTAGATTCAATTCTCTACAAATTACTCAGAAATAGTCATGTTGAGATTCGGACTCTAATCCAGGTAAAAACAGCAATCAATCCAGTTAAATCCAAATTTCCAGATTTCTCAACTAAACTTCAAAAAGTCATAACTTCCTCAAAAGTCATCCAAACTCTTCCAAATTCGAATCGCTGTATACCCAATGTCTAATTATCATAATAGGAGGGTATCTAACATGTCAAAATCTAGTATTTCTCATATGGGCGTTCAATCAAACATCGGTTACACAATATGTCACATACGCGATTAAAATCGCGTTAGGGTGAATCCTAAGGCATAACCCTATCAAAATTCATGTCCTAAGTCGTCTATGGCCTGTTTTGAACATTAGAGACGAAACCCACAATTAAAAATATGATCTTTGTCCGTCTCTAGTCTCAACCTATCCTATGTGTGAACTTTCTACTTGTATCAACCTAAGAAATTTAAGTACAAGTTACTTGCCTTATGTGATGATGAACACGGCGCAATCAAGCCTAGCAAAGAAAACCCACGTGCAAAAGTCCTTCCACGCGCGATTTCAAGCGAACCCACGAACCGAATCTTGCCTACGATCGTCTTCTTGAAGCACGAACTCAAACGGACGCTACCCTCTTCACCAAATCAGCGAAGAGATGAAGGAGGGGCTGTTTTTGAAGATGGTGGTGCTGGTTGGTGAAGGGCCGGCCACAAGGAGTGAGTATGACGGGGTTTTGTTGTAGTAGGAGTTGTATGGATGGATGAGGGGGTGTGCTTGGTGCAAGGGAGGCCGGATTTGGGGATGGAAGTAGGTTGGTTGGGAAGGGAAGAAAACAGGCCGGGAAGGATTGTGAGGAAGGAGGGAGCCGGCTTTGATTAGGAGAGAAGAAAAAGATTAGGGTTAGGGTGTTAGGGGTTTATTTAGTATTAGGAGTATATATAGGAGATCAAATGTGGGTTAATGGGTAGTGGATATCAATAGAATTAATTAGGTATACAATTGGGTAATGGATATTGGGTAGATTTCAAATGAGGATACAAAATACAATGAATCCTATAGCTCCTAAAAATCTCCTTAAGGGCCAAAAATCTCAAATTGGCCAAAACACTTTTAAAAATTCATCATAACCCAAAAATAATTAACAAATATGAATGAAACCAAGAAAATGCGAAAAAGAATTCAAAATGGTGAAAAACGGACGATCGGCGCACAAACAGCACTCGAAGGTCAAAAATGCAAGAAAAATAATATAAAATGAAAATAATCCAATAAGAAAATTAATACAATAATTTATAAATATAATTTGTGAAATAATCTAATTTTAACAATAAAAATAATTTGCGAAAATTTTAAATACCGAAAATATCGAAAAATACCTTTCTGGGAAAACAGGGGTTACAATACTACTCGTTGCGATTTTGTACACTTGCAAATATTCACATCAAGTTTTTGGCGCCGCTACCGGGGATTAATTATTCTATTATTGATATTGAAATTTGCTAGACTGTTACTAGTTTGGATTTTTATTTTTATTTTAGATTTAATTGTTATTTTACATCTTTATTCTCTTTTGACTTACTTTTCTTTATTTTATTTTTTTTAGGACCTAGGAGTATATGTGTAACACCCCGAATTCCAAAATACAACTGAATTCGAGATTCCACAGGATCTTTATACTTCTTTCGTACAATTTTACAAGGAATTTAAAACTTTTCACTTTATATCGGAGTTACATGGAATCTTTACACTTTACATTTTACAGCGGAAGCAATTTACAACATTTATATAAAAGTACAACAATATTTGAATGATCTCTAAGCATTAGTTCTCCTTTAATCTTTATCAGGCCATTTACCCTGCATACAAAACTGTGGGTACGTCAGTTTATTCAACCGACGAAAATTATACACGGCCATCCTCTCTATGCCGAAAACAGTATAACGATTCTCATTTCTTAACAAAATCACAAACTTGTTCACAAAAACAAAGCTAAAGGGACTATCCTATTGATATCGTGTCGTGCTGTGCACTTAGTCCTTAATGCAGTTGTTATATTATATGACACTAATGCGCACTTGTTCGGATTCTATGCATCCCATACTACATAGGTCCGAGGGCAAGCCCTTAATCGTACTTCATCTTATAGGGTTCAATCCCTCGCCATGACTTAAACTACTACGGTAACTACGGTAAGTATCCTAGATGTTCTATGATCTACAAGCCCATGTCCAGGCAGTCTGGAGGGGAATCCCACGCATTGACATGACGCATCAAGCAGGCAGACTATGGATAATTCAGCCTCCGCCATGGAACAATGGCACCACCCGTAGCCAGTAAAATACCCCACAAGCGTCGCCACCGGGACGATAATTCTGGAGTAGTGCTCACGCCATGTCATGACGCATCAAGCAGGCAGTCTGTGAATCACTCTCACACCGCCAATCTGATGGCCCTCATACTCGTGTTTTTCTCTTACTTTCATCACATCTTCACTATTTGTCTAATCCTTAGTTTATTAGAATCATGAACAAAATCAATTCTCTAGAATTAGCCTTTCCACTATACCGGTCTTAATTCTTTATTCAACGTGACCCAAATCTTGGTCTTTTCATTTCAAATTTTATTTCAATTCATTTCTTTTTCAATGCAGGTAGGATGCTTAGCTACACTCTAGTTCTCAATTTCAATTCACAATTACACAAGAATTGATCCTTTCAAGCTCTTAAGTTCATTTTTTCATGATTACATCAGACTTTCCTTTTTCATGTTCATAGTATTCGTAGTCATAAAACTTTTCATAAATTCAGCAGAATATTTCACTTCACTTCATATACGATTCATGCAAAGGTAAATAAATTCACTTTTCTAATCCGTCACATCCAATCTCCATCAAATCTCTTTTAAACAATATATATATATATATATATATATATATATATATATATATATATATATATATATATATATATATATATATATATATATATATATATATATATATATATATATATATCTCGAGACAGAAATAAAAATCTGAGACGTCAAAATAATCTGGACAATCGACTCTCAAAACATAGCCAGTCGACTGTTCATTAAGAATTTAAAAGACTCAAGAAAAATGATCGGGACAGTCGACTGCTAAACTTGGTCAGTCGGCTGTTCAAAGAAAAGAATTAAAACTCGAAGGATTCAGGGTAGTCGACTGTTACTCAGACCAGTCGGCTGTTTTGCAGTGGTTTGAACTCGAAAGTATAAGGTACGGGGCAGTCGACTGTTACTCAGACCAGTCGACTGTTCTGTAGGGTTTTAACTCGAAGAATTCAATAACCATGTCAGTCGACTAACTACACCTATTCGGTCGACTGATCATTAACAAAACTTGAAATATAGAATCGTTTCTTCTTTCCTTTCGATTAATACACAACATTTTAGTTTAGACTACAATATGTTCATTTCTCGAAACTAACATGCAACTTTATTTGACTACCCTCGCAACATGCATAGTTTACTAAATAATGTAGGGATTCTTACGACTAGTATTTTCCACACAACCACGACTTCAAAAAAAAGTATTTTCCCCATAATCATCATTTTTCTACAGAGATAAACATTTATTCCAATTTAGCATGCTAGATAAAAATCAAGAATAACATAACATTAATCATATCATTCCATTAAGTTCACCCATTCATTTTATACAATTTTACTTGTGTTCCATTTTCACTTTAATCATCGTATTAACAAGGAGCAATACTTTCACTTATTTATTCTTGCATAATTAGCACAAGACCTAGCATGGTATCTAAATTAGAAGTCATGAGAAATACCCACCTTTTGAAGAAACACGAATAGAAAGCTCCTAGAAAATCCTTTAGAATGCACGAATAGATCCTTCTCCTCCTAGGTGTAGCAAAACCGAACCTCTCCTAGTGTGATTCCCGACCTTCTTTCACACGAATCTCCTCAATCTTTTTCTCCCAAAAACTCTCAATCTTTTCTCACTCTAATTCTTTTCTCTCTTTAATAAATTTTCTAATGCACTAAGATGAGAAGAAACTATGGGGTATTTATACATAATTTTGGGTGGATTGAATGGCTAGGATTTGATCAACTAGTTAGGGATTAAGGGCTAGGATGAGTTTGGAAGTTGTCATAACCACCCATGACTTGAGAAGCTACCTCACCACTACTCCCATCTCTCCCTCTCTCTTAGATCCATTCCGGCCAAAAAAAACTTTGCAATGCACACCCTATTGCATGCACGTGCTACCCTAGTGTCCCCATTCTTATGTTGTTCATGCACTAATTTATTAATTGTCTACCATTGAGTCTACACTACAAGTCACCATAATTAAAAGAGAATTAAACTAAATGGGTTTACTATTTGGGCCAAAAATCATGGGCCCAATGAGAAATACTTAAATTAATTATAATGGGCTAGAATTAGGCCTAGGATGTTCTTTAGGCTTTAAAATAACTCTTGCAGGAAACAAAGAGAATAATCAGTATATTAGACTATGAAGAAAAATATTGGAATCTAGAAAAACATATGAAATTATTTATGCAAAAAAAATAAAAAAATACATACGGTCTCAAATCCTTATAAAATGAAATATATACGAAAATATATATATATATATAATAGATCGGGATGTTACAACACTCCCTCCTTAGAATAGTTCCGTCCCCGGAACTACACTTAAAGGGTGAGGACAACAGAAATACAACAAGAGGAAAGAAAATGCAAATCAAACAAAGAGTTTGGGATGATCCTTCATCATCCTCTCCTCAGATTCCCAAGTAGCCTCTTCAACCAACTGGTTTCTCCAGACTACCTTGACCATCGCTATCGTCTTATTCCTCAAGACTTTCTCTCGACGATCAACAATCTCAAGTGGGAGCTCAATGTAACTCAGATCCAACTGCAAACCCTCTGGCACTTCGGGAAAATGATGACTTGGATCTGGAATGTAACCTCTCAGCACAGACACATGAAAGACATTGTGCACCTGAGTCAACTCTTCCGGTAATTCCAGCTGGTAAGCAGTTTTCCCGATTCTTTTCAATATCTTATATGGACCTATGAACCTCAGTGCTAACTTCCCACTCTTGCCGAATCGGATCACGCCTTTGCTGGGCTATATTTTCAGAAAGACAAAGTCACCAATCTCAAACTCAAGGTCCCTCCTCCGGTTGTCTGCATAGCTCTTCTGCCTACTTTGAGCTTCCACCAACCTCTTCCTGATTAGATCAAATTTTTCAGAGGTCTGCTGCATAATCTCAGGCCCAAACATCTGATGCTCCCCAACTTTGAACCAACAAACAGGCGTTCTACACTTCCTGCCATACAAAGCTTTGTATGGCGCCATCCCAATGCTAGTCTGAAAACTGTTGTTGTAAGCAAACTCTACCAAAGGTAAATGCCTTTCCCAACTGCCTCCAAAGTCTAGTACACAACACCGAAGCATATCTTCAAGAATACGGTTGACTCTCTCGGTCTGCCCATCGGTTTGTGGATGAAAAACAGTGCTGAAATCCGTCTTGGTACCCAAAGCTGTCTGAAGACTCCTCCAAAAATGCAAAGTAAACCACGCATATGCATCTCGATCAGACACAATGGTTAACGGAACGCCATGAATCCTGACGATCTCACTAACATACATCTTAGCCAACTTGTCCATCGAAGCAGTGAGTTTCATCACCAAAAAGTGCACGGACTTGGTTAGTCGAACGACTATGACCCAAATCGCATCGTTGCCCTTAGGACTCTTGGGCAAACCCGTGATGAAGTCCATACTGATGTTATCTCACTTCCATTCCGGAATAGGTAACGGTTGCAATAGACCTCCAGGTTTTTGATTCTCGGCTTTGACTTGTTGACAAATCTCACACCTCGACACAAATTCAGTCACATCCCGTTTCAAACTTGACCACCAGAATTGTTGTCTAATGTCCCTATACATCTTGGTACTCCCAGGATGTACAGACAAAAGAGTAGCATGTGCCTCCTGAAGAATACTTTCTTTCAAGTCCGACTGATCCGGAACACACAGCCTCTCTCCAAACCACAGCACTTCATACCTGATTTGAAATCCGGGCAACTTGCCAGCACCAACCTGCTCCTTCAACTTCAGAATCTCTCCATCTTCCTTCTGACTCACAATAATCCTTTCGTTCAGCATCGGTTGAAGCCTCAACTGAGCTAAGGATGATCCCAAGCCTTGCAGAACAACTTCAATACCAGCCCGATCCAACTCCTCTGCCAGCTGCCTCTGAGTTGTAATCAAACTCGCCATACTGCTCTTGCGGCTAAGTGCATCAACAACAACATTAGCCTTCCCAGGGTGATACTTAATCTCCGGACGAATGTCCTCAAGTACCTCCAGCCATCTCCTTTGCCTCAGGTTCAGATCCTTCTGCTGATAGATGTACTTCAAGCTTTTATGGTCTGTATACATGTTCAGCTTTTCACCATACACATAATGCCTCCATTGCTTCAAGGCAAAGATAATTGCAGCCAACTCCAGATCATGAGTCGGGTAATTCTTCTCATGCGGCCTTAGTTGCCTAGACCCATAAGCGATCACTCTTCCTTCTTGCATTAAGACACAACTAAGCCCATGATGTGAAGCATCGCTGTAGACATCATATTCTATACCTGCTCTAGGCAAAGACAAAATGGGTGAGGTAGTCAGCCTCTCTTTCAACTCCTGAAAGCTTGCCTCGCACTGCTAGGTCCACTTGAAGTTCACACTCTTCTTGGTCAAACCAGTGAGCGGCACGGCTATCTGAGCATAGCTCTGGATAAATCTCCTGTAATATCCAGTCTATCCAAGAAAACTTCTGACTTGCTTTACTGTAGTAGGCCTTGCCCAATTTCTCACTGTCTCTATCTTCTGAGGATCAGTTGCCACTCCCTCCTTAGAAAGGATGTGACCTAGGAATGCCACTTCAGATTTCCAGAAATCACACTTAGACAGCTTGGCATACAACTCATGCTCCTGAAGCTTCCTCAAAACTGTTGCCAGATGCTCTGTATGCTCCTCCTCCGACTTAGAGTACACGAGAATATCGTCGATAAACACCACGACGAAAGAATCAATGAACGGCCTCAGAACTCTGTTCATCATGTCCATGAAGATTGAAGGCGCATTCGTCACTCCAAACGGCATAACTAAGAATTCGTAATGCCCGTGTCGAGTTCTGAACACAGTTTTATGCACATCTTCGGCTTTTACTCGAACTTGATGATATCCTGATCGAAGATCTGTTTTGGAGAAAACAGCAGCTCCTTGTAGACAATCGAACAAGTCATCAATTCTTGGAATCGGATATTTATTCTAAACAGTGACCTTATTCAGCTGTCGGTAATCGATGCACATCCTCATTGAACCATCCTTCTTCTTTACCAAAAGCACCGACGCTCCCCAAGGTGACGCTCTTGGTTGAATAAAGCCTTTCTCCAACAGTCCCTCAGTCTACTGTTTGATCTCATCCTGTTCCACAGATGCCATCCTATACGGTGCCTTGGAGATAGGTGCACTCCCTGGCTGAATAGTGATGCTGAACTCCACATCACGATGCGGGGATAACCTAGGCAAATCTTTCAAGAACACAATCTGATAATCCCGAACCACAGGAATCTATTGCACCTCAGCAAAAATCCCATTCTTCTGGCTAATAGCAGCAACCAAATCTGAACATCTCCTCTTCCTTTGGAAAGTGACTTCAGGTCTTCCTGGAGCCTTCACTATTACTGTCTTGGTCTTGCACTCGATGTTCGCAATGTACACCGACATCCAGTCAATGGATAACATCGACTCCCAAAACATTCAGCTCGATTAGATCGATCCCGAAAATTCGATCTCCAATCATGATCTCACAGTCAGCATAGTACCGATCAGTGGTTAGAGTCTCCCCTGATGGAGTAGCTACTGTTAAAACCTTGCCTGGAAAGATTTTCAGTTCGACTCCCAACACTTAAGAAAATTTAGGTGACACAAAAGTAAGAGAGGATCCAGTATCAAACAAAACAACAGCTTTCATTCCATTCAAATAAAGTTCTCCTGTTACATAATACACACTCATTACGTAACAGTTCACTAAATAAACCAGAAAAGAAAACAATATGAACCTCTAAACATCCGCCCTCGTACCAGTGATGACATGATCTACCTCATCGGCATCAGCTTCAGTCAAGGCAAATACTCGCCCTTGCTAGTACGGTCTCTTCCCGGCCTGCTGAGTTGGTCCCCTTTGGACGACATCCTGCAACTTCGGGCACTGGGATCGGTAGTGACCTGCCTCCCCACAATTGTAACAAGTCACCACAGGAGGTCTCACCCATGCATTTCCGGGTCTCCCATCTATGTTGACAGCATTCGCTCCCGTTGGTTTGAACCTCTGGGCTGATGGCTGTCCCCTGGCATTCCCAGCAACTGCCCCATGTTCCAACTGTTCCTTCTATTCTGAACAGCGTGGAACTGCTCCATATCTGCCTCCGTGGCTGCTGCTCGTTTGACTAGCTTGTCAAACCTCCTGATACCGAGGGGTATCATCCTGGACCTCAAGCTCGGCCTCAACCCATGCTCGAACTTACGAGCCTTCTTTGCCTCATCCATCACCAATTCGGGAGCATATCTTGAGAGCTGAGTGAATCTCGTCTCATACTCCCTAACCGACATGCTGCCCTGCTGCAATGATAAAAACTCCATGGCCTTCTTCTCCTGGACATCTAAGGGAAAATAATGACTGCGGAATTCTTCCAAGAATTCCTCCCAGCCAAGAACAATACCTCCCATTGTCCGCTTCATCGACTGTCACCATACAGCTGCATCCTTCTCGAACTGTAGTGCCGCCAACTTCACCTTACTGCCCTCCGGAGTCTCCAAAATTTTGAAGAGAGTCTCGATCTGCCTGATCCAATTGTCAACCGCGTCAGGGTCTGACTTCTCCTCAAATACCAGTGGTTTCATCCGCTTGAATGATTCCACGAGTTTGATTGCTTCGGGTACTGGATTCACAGGCACCCTTCCTTAGTTCTGATTCATGACAACGGCATTGAGTGTCTGATAGACCCTCGCGAGTTCCGTTTCCAAGTCCAGACCTTCACCGTTTCTTGCTCTTCGTCCAGCCATATTCTGATGCAAAAGATCCATTAAATTCGAAGTATAAAACATGAATTTTAAAAAATCTTTTCATTTCATTGAATTTCAAACTTTATACATTCGAATTGAAAACATTTCTTGACATCAGAATGAAAGAAGTAGAAGCTACAATAGTCTAACTCCTACAGTTCCTCTTCGCTTCACAAAGCTCTTCCCGTAGTTCCTCCACTTCCTCCTTCAGTACATCGGTCATGTTTTTCCTCTTCTCGAGTTCCCATACATGATGACTAAGAAATGCAAAATCATCCTTGCGCTTCGCCAACTGAGTCTCCAATAGTCCTACTCTCTCTCGCAGAGTCTCAACCTGCCTCTGAAGAGATATCACAAGACTACTTGGAAGTGGTTCTTCATCGTCAGAAGAGTCATCAGATGAGTCCGGAGGTGGGGTGATCTCTTGGGACTCAGGCCTTTCTTCTCTGTCAGAGTCTACTTGCCCTGGGTAGTACTCTTCCTCGGAATCTGCTTGTCTAGGATAATAATCTTCCTCTATGATATGCCAATTATCGTCTCCAGCAGGGTCGAAGTGATCAGCCATCTTAGAAATAGAGAGGAAGAAGCATAAATCATAGAGCAACACAAATGTAAGTGACTTACATTTAAATCTCTAGACTCAACACACACTCTAATGTCCACTTCTAGGGTGTCGTTCCTTATAAATTTGTACTACTATGAAGCGTGGATCTGATACCACTCTATAACACCCCGAATTCCAAAATACAACTGAATTCGAGATTCCACAGGATCTTTACACTTCTTTCGTACAATTTTACAAGGAATTTAAAACTTTTACTTTACATTGGAGTTACATTGAATCTTTACACTTTACATTTTACAGCGGAAGCAATTTACAATATTTATATAAAAGTACAACAATATTTGAATGATCTCTAAGCATCAGTTCTCCTTTAATCTTTATCAGGCCATTTACCCTGCATACAAAACTGTGGGTACGTCAGTTTATTCAACCAATGAAAATTATACACGGTCATCCTCTCTATGCCGGAAATAGTATAACGATTCTCATTTCTTAACAAAATCACGAACTTGTTCACAAAAACAGAGCTAAATGGACTATCCTATTGATGTCGTGTCGTGCTGTGCACTTAGTCCTTAATGCAGTTGTTATATTATATGACACTAATGCGCACTTGTTCGGATTCTATGCATCCCATACTACATAGGTCCGATGGCAAGCCCTTAATCATACTTCATCTTATAGGGTTCAATCCCTCGCCATGACTTAAACTACTACGGTAACTACGGTAAGTATCCTAGATATTCTATGATCTACAAGCCCATGTCCAGGCAGTCTGGAGGGGAATCCCACGCACTGACATGACGCATCAAGCAGGCAGACTATGGAAAATTCAGCCTCCGCCATGGAACAATGGCACCACCCGTAGCCACCAAAACACCCCACAAGCATCGCCACTGGGACGATAATTCTGGAGTAGTGCTCACGCCATGTCATGACGCATATTAATATTTCTCTTATTGAACATTTAGAACAAATGCCTAAATATGCTACATTTTTTAAGGATATTTTATCAAACAAGAGAAAGCTGGAAGAGCATGAGATGGTGATGCTAACAGAAGAAAGTAGTGCAATTTTACAAAAGAAGTTGCCGCCTAAACTTAAAGATCCAGGGAGTTTTACAATTCCTTGCACTATTGGAAATTCTTCTTTTCATAAAGTGCTATGTGATTTAGGAGCAAGTATTAATCTTATGCCCTATTCTATATTCAGGAAATTAGGTATTGGAGAAGTAAATCCTACCACAATTTTCTTGCAATTGGCGGACAGGTCTATCAAATACCCAATAGGGATCACTGAATATGTTTTGGTGAAAGTTGTCAAATTCATATTTCCAGCTGATTTTGTTGTGCTTGACATGGAGGAAGATGAACAAATCCCTTTGATTTTGGGGAGATCTTTTCTTGCAATAGGGAGAACACTAATTGATGTGCAACAAGGAAAACTTATTCTAAGGGTTGACAACGAGCAAGTGACTTTTGATGTACTGAAATCCATGGAGTATCCTGCCGAAGTTCAATCATGTTTTCAAGTTAGCGAAATTGATCTAGCCATCAGCAAGACACATAAGGGTGAAGTTGACAAATTACCTCTAAAAGTATGCCTAACAAATTCAGCAACTTTAGAATCCAAAAATGAAGAGGTTTTGGAATATGTTCGGTATTTGGAGGCTATACTATCTATTCAACCTTTAGCTCAGCTAAAATTCAAAGATGTAGGGATATCAAAGACTTCATTATCAACAGATGAACCACCCAAACTCAAGCTAAAACCGCTGCCATCTAATTTGAGGTATGCCTTCCTAGGCCAAGAATCCACTTTTTCAGTTATTATTAATGATTCTTTGAATAATGTTGAAGAAGAGAAATTGCTGAGAATTTTGAGAAAGCATAAGACAGCATTGGGATGGAACATTTCTGATATAAAGAGAATTAGTCCTTCAATATGCATGCATAAAATTTTAATGGATGATGATTTTAAGCCTATAGCCACAGCCACTACAACACGCAATGGGTTTGGTGGCATTTTTTTCGAGATTCACCAGCATTTTAAAACACCGGTGAATAATTCACCGGTGTTTTTAAAATTGCTGGTGCTAATGCTGCCGAATAAGGCGTCGCAGAATAGGGGGGGTCTATACCGGCGTTTTTTACGAACGCCGGTATTTCGGTAAGATACATTGGCGGTCGCAAAAAATGTCGGTGTATGGCGTATTCAAGACTGCCGTCTTCTTCCCCTAAAACCATTCTACACCGGCGTTTTTACAAACACCGGTGTAGTTATATAAATTTTTTTTAAAAAAAATTTTAAAAAAAACATGCAGCACTCTTACAATCAAAACCAACATATGGACTTCAAATTATTGAATTACAAAGAGCGGAAAAGAATACTTTCACTGTCAAATTCAGGTAAAAATGTAACTAACTGAAATGAACCTTATACTTTTATAATACTCATGAGATAACTGTCAATTGAAACCACAACATAAGTTCAAACAGGATTATTTCATCACTAGTCACTCCTCTGTAAATCATAGTATGCAACTTCAGTTACATAATCCATCTCATCATCACTTAAAACCATACGGCAAAGAACAATCTCATTTCCGAACCCAAGCAACAAGCATGAACATTACGTTAGAAACTGATACTCATGTAGACATCATGATATAATTGTATATAAAGTTTAGATAAAAAAAATTCCATCACTAGTCGCTCCTCGAAAAATCATAGTGTGCAACTTCAGATACATGATCCATCTCATCTCCAAATTCAGACAAATAAGCAACTAACCCATCTCCAAATGCATAATAATTCCAGTTTACTCTGAACCAAACTAAAACTCAAATGCATAATAACCCATCTCCAAAAGCAACTAACCCATCTCCGAATGCATATGAAAGCAAACTCAAACTGAAGAATGAAAAAAATGAACCTGCATGGTCCCAATTTTTGTTTTAATCATGATATGTTTCAAGTATTGAACAGTAAAAAAAATGAAGCACATACTATACAAAGAACCCAAACTAAAAACCCTTTTCTTTACTCTAAACCTGAATATGAAGATCAAAGCTGGAAGCCCCCAAAAGCAAAATCATTTGCTATTATATATCCTGATTTTTTCTCCCCATCATTCATGTACCCTGACATTACCTTTTGCATAACATCATAATAAAATGAGCCAAATATAATAGATTGCCAGCATGGAGAACAATAAAGCACTTCATCTTGTCATTCAATGTTACCTCAGTTCTCACTTAGTCTATACTTGTCAATTAGATCAAGCAGCTAAATTTACTTAGCACTTCATCTTCATATTGTCATTCAATGTTACCTTAATTCTCATTCAATGCCACATCATAATAAACCAAGCAGCTAAGTTTCCTGCTTTAATTGCAGTAAATATAACATACATATATAAACTTGAAACTACATCAAACTAGAAAAGGCCCTGAATTTAATCATGACACATTGACACACTTCACTAAGAATCCCATTGTAACATAACAAAATGGTTACACAAGAGTCTTAAACAGATGCTTAAATAAGGTTCCAAACTCCAAATATCCTTTTCAATTAAATTAATATATATCTTAATCTGATTCTAGTTCTCTACTAAATATTCAATCCAAACCCGAAATTTAACTCACCTAAATATGAAATTAAACAAATCCTAAATGTGAATTTAATCAACCATAATGAGATTCTAAATATGAAATTAATAGATCTCTAAAATCTGAAATTATTCACATTCTAAATATGAAATTATACACATCCTAAATCTGAAATTGTAAACATCTAAATCTGAAATCAATTAACAATCAAATCTTAATTTAATCTAACAAATCCCAACTCAATTAAACTCCAAATCCTAATCCCAAAAACTCCACAAAACAACTCCCATCTTGACCTAAACCAACTCCCAATCTAATCCGTTAACCACAACAAACCACAACCCCAAAACTATAATTACAACTAAATCTTAACCTATATCACAACCCTGGTTTAAATCAAACCAAACTGAGTCTAATTTGAACCAAATCTAGATATAGCTAAAATTACATCGTAATCAATCGAATAAATCAAGCACTGTCTTGATTCCTTAATCAAGCCAGACCCGAAAACCCTCTTCTTACATGGATCCAGACCTGCCAGTCCCAAACCCAAACCTGACAGCAATGAAAACCATACCTGCGATGAGAGAGAAATGAGTGAGCGGAATAGAGAGTGCGTGGACATCGACGTGGGCACATCGACGGCAGCCCTGAAGGGAAAATCGATGTGGAACCCACTCCGCTGGCGGAGGACTTGTCAGAAAATCGAGGAAGGGAAGGAGGCCCAGTGGCGGCAAAAGCAAAAAAAATTAAGGTTTCGCGGTAGGATTGGGGATTTATCCCAGTAAATTCACCAGCAATTTTATTAATAAATGACGGTGAATGGGAGAGGATTTGTGGGGATATATTGTCGCTTTCTATTCCCCGGTGTGCTTTTATAAAAATGCCTGGTGAATGTTATAATTCACCGGTATTTTGTAGAGGCCGCCGGTGTATAACTATACAATTTTGCGACCCAATCCTGGTATTATCCTACACCGGCGTGATTGGTAAAACGCAGGGGAATATATGCCGGTGTAGATCGCGAATCTTGTAGTGAGCGAAGATTAAATCCATCAATGCAAGAAGTGGTGCATAAGGAGGTCTTGAAGCTTTTAGATGCAGGTATCATTTATCCAATTTCAGATAGTGCATGGGTAAGTCATATACATGTTGTGCCAAAGAAAGGAGGAATAATTATAGTGAAGAATGACAATAATGAGCTTATACCAACAAGAACAGTCCCGAGATGGCGAGTGTGCACAGATTATCGCAGACTAAACGATGCAACTAGAAAGGATCATTTTCCATTACCCTTCATTTACCAAATGCTGGAAAGACTTGTGGGCCACGCTTACTATTGTTTTCTTGATGGGTATTCGGGATACAATCAAATCGCCATAGCATCAGAAGATCAAGAGAAGACCACCTTTACTTGCCCATATGGAACTTTTTCATATAGAAGGATGCCTTTTGGTCTTTGCAATGCCTCTGCCACATTTCAACGCTGCATGATATCAATTTTTTGGATATGGTTGAGAAATTTATTGATATTTTTATAGATGCTTTTTCGGTTTTTGGTTATTCATTTGATAATTGTTTATCTAACTTGGCTTTGGTTTTGCAGCATTGCAAGGAAACAAACCTGGTCTTGAATTGAGAGAAGTGTCACTTTATGGTAAAAGAAGGGACTGTGTTAGGCCATAGAGTTTTCTTTAAAGGAATTGAAGTGGACCGTGCTAAAATTGATGTCATTGAAAAACTACCACCACCAACCAATGTTAAAGGAGTAAGAAGTTTCTTGGGTCATGCGGGATTTTATCGACAATTTATAAAAGATTTTTCTTCAATCACTAAACCTCTTTGCAATCTTTTGAAGAAAGATACACCTTTTGATTTTTCCATGATTGATTGCATGCTTTTGAAACATTGAAAAAGAAATTGATTTCAGCACCTATAATTATTGCACCAAATTGTAATTTGGCTTTTGAATTAATGTGTGATGCTAGTGATGTGGCAATAGGTGTTGTTTTAGGGCAAAGAAAAAATAAAAATTTTCACACCATTTATTCTGTAAGCAGAACTTTGACAGAAGCATAGCTTAATTATGCTACTACTGTAAAAAGAATTATTAGCTGTTGTATTTGCTTTTGACAAATTTTGATCTTATTTGATAGGTTCAAAGGTGGTTGTGTACACGGATCATTCACCTCTCAAATACTTGTTTGCAAAGAATGAAGCCAAACCAAGATTGCTTCACTGGATTTTACTCTTACAAGAGTTCGATGTGAAATCAAGGACAAGAAGGAAGTGGAAAATGTGGTGGCCGATCATTTATCTCGTATTGAGCCTAAAGATGAAAACAAATTGCAGGTTATACCAATCAATAAAGAATTTCCAGATGAGTATTTAATGATGATACAAACTCCTCCATGGTATACCGATATAGTTAATTACTTGGTATAATAAATTCTACCTCCTAAAATTACTTATCAACAAAAGAAGAAATTTTTCTTTGACTTGAAATATTATTTTTGGGAGGAACATGTTCTATTTCACCATTGTGCAGATCAAGTAATAAGGGGATGTGTACCTAAAAAAGGAGATGGAAAGCATACTCAAACATTGCCATTCATTGGAAGTTGGCAGCCATTTTAGTGGAGCAAAAACAGCAACAAAAATTTTACAATCAGGATTTTATTGGCCATCAATTTTTAACGATGCTTTTAATTTTGTTAAATTATGTGATCATTGTCAAAAGGTGGGAAATATTGCTAGGAAACATGAGATGTACCTAAATAATATTTTAGTGATTGAATTATTTGATGTTTGGGGGATAGATTTTATAGGTCCTTTTCTATCTTCATTTTCTAATAAATATATTTTGGTTGCTATAGATTATGTCTCAAAGTGGGTGGAAGCTGCTGCCTTACCAACCAAAGATGCAAGAGTGGTGGTGAACTTCATTAGGAAAAATATCTTTTCACGATTTGGAGTTCCACGGGCAGTTATTAGCGATGGAGGAAAACATTTTTGCAACCATCAATTTGATGCTTTACTTGCTAAGTATGGAGTTACTCACCATGTAGCAAAACCATATCATCCTCAAACAAGTGGTCAAGTGGAAGTTTCAAATAGAGAGTTGAAGCGTATACTTGAGAAGACAGTGAATATGTCACGAACAGATTGGGCAAGAAAATTAGATGATGCATTATGGGCATATAGGACGGCATATAGGACGACATTTAAAACACCAATTAGAATGACCCCATATAGATTGGTGTATGGTAAAGCATGTCACTTACCGGTGGAACTTGAGCATCGCGCTTATTGGGCAATAAAGACACTTAATTTTGACAAGGAAGATGCAGTTGAGAAGAGAATGATGCAACTAAATGAGATGGACGAGTTTCGCAATGATGCTTATGAAAATGGCAAGATCTATAAAGAGAAAACTAAACGATGGCATGATAAGCATATTTTGAGAAGAACATTTAATGTAGGGGAGCAGGTATTGTTATTCAATTCAAATCTTAGACTTTTTCCAGGGAAATTGATGTCTTTGGTGGTCGGGACCATTTGTTGTGACAATTTTTTTTCCATATGGAGCCATTGAGATACATCATGAGAAAAAGGGGACATTCAAGGTAAATGGACAACGATTGAAGTCGTATATGGATGGGGAATTCGGCAAGCAAAAGTTGAGCATCGATCTAGCAAACCCTCAATAAGTGATGGAGAAAGTCTGGCTGAAGACTTAAAACTTAATGCTTCTCAGGAGGCAACCCATGCTTTCTTTTACTGAATTATATTTGATTTCTTTTCTTTTAGTTAATTTTAATTTTAATTTTTGATTTTATTTTATAGGATGCATAATTTTGAAAGTCACCGGGCAGAGCTATTTTCTACACCTACATTGATGGCTATTTTTTAGTAAGATGGAGTCAGAATCTGGAAAAGTGTTTGAAAGAGCAATCGTAGTGTCTTAGATTTCTAGAACAAAAAGAATCAGGCCATTTGGACATCTACAGCTCCATATATCGCTAAAACAATAAACGTCGCGCGTGCAGAAATTTAACACAAAACAGAGGAGAAATTCTGAACTTTTTGCATTCTTTTGGTTTTCTTTTTCCTTTCCCATTGAGGAAAATGTGATATTCAAGTTTGGGGGAAGGGGTACAAATTTTTTATATATTTTCTATATATTTGAAATTTTTTTGGTAAAGGAAGATCAAGTTTGGGGTAAGGGGTAAATTTTTTTAAAATATATTTTATATATATTTGAAAAGAAAAACAAAACAAAGCATTTCAATTAGGCTTACTATTACACTTTTGAGTTCTTTATTGTGCTAAAGCATTGAAATAATTTTTTTTAGGATAGAAAATTGCTTATAAAGCAAGATTAAGCATACTTATTTACTTTAGGATTATTGAATTTCAAAATTCCTTACACAATTGTGACAGTCATGTGATTATACATAAAAAAAAATTGTGATGTTTTTCTTGTGATTATCCCCTTTGATCTAGTCCTAAACAGAGTTTAAGTAAATAGAGTGATAATGATCAAATAATTGAATGAATAAAGTTCTATCTACTCCAATGTTTTGAGTTGCTTAGTAACAAGGGGTATTCATCACCAATGTTTACTTTTACGTCAAACGGTAACTTGAAATATAAGTGTGCAAAGCACTCTAAGTTTGTAACTTGTTGAGTAACCGGGTGAATTCATCACAAATGTTTGCATTCGCATCAAAATGCAAGTGACAACTTAGAGAAGAGACAAAAAAAAAAAAAAACAAAAAAAAATGTTACTCGGTTTGTAGTAATGAAAAGGAGTAATCACAGATAGAGTTGTTACATACAATAATTGCATTAATTGCATGACAAATATGATTGGAATTATGAATTATGAATGAATAATTGCACTGGAGAAAGTGAGTATACTTGGTTTTACTTTATTTGCTATTGTTTATGTACTAAGTTGAAAATTTGATGCTTGCATGATAAGATTTCCTAGTGAGATGAGTTGAGTCTAATTATGATTGCTTTCCCGTTATTATTGGTTTTACTTTTCGCTCGAGGACAAGCAAAATCTTAAGTTTGGGGGTATTTGATGTGTATAATTTTTATATAAATATTTGTACTCAATTACTCATAAAAATTGTCACGTCCCGCTTCCCAAAAATACGGAATACGAGTACATGACATTGGCCCAGCGAATGACTAACGTCATCCATAACCTGTTTATCCGATTAACTCAACAATATAATCAATACAGACAATTGCGCAGGCAATAATAATAATCTCATGAACAATAATACTTAGAATGAAACAATAAAAATATCCAAATACAGTAATAATCCAACATGTAGAACAATAATAAAATCCAGGACATAAGACCAATATAATAAATCCCAAACACAATAGTAATACTTCTCAGTACAATAGTTCAATAAAATGATGAGCAACTAAAAAAACATTAAATCTTCAGAATCTTCGTTCTCCAATTCCAGCAGGCAATTCTCCATCAACACCTGTAAACACTTCATCTAAAGAAAGAAGAAAATTTTTCCTTAGAGCAAGTCATGGACAGCAAGTAGAGAAAGCAGGAAACAATAGGAATAACGGTGTAGCAATGTATCAATGGATTAATAGGAATCAATAACATGGCACGATAGTAATAGTCAATAACATGGTAATCAATGCAACGGTGTAACAATGGTTCAATATTCGGTAACGGTAAATAACGGTTAATATCAATAACACTTAGACAATATTGGATACAAATAGGAACAATGATGAACAATATGCAATATCGGTGATGTGTCAATCCTTATGTCTATTATTCATTTTAATCCTAACTAATGCATGTACTACTGCATTCCATACTACAGGTTCGATGCATACAATCAATTTCGTTTTAGACTCAAGTGGTGCACTCGGTAGATCATGTACTTGGCAACGGTAACTGTAAACACTATTCACCTTTCGGTGTACGATACGGTCATCGGCAATGATACAGTACACGAAAGATTGGGTTACGGCCATAACCACAATCACACGATAAAACAGTAGCCAGAATGGTAATTAGGAAAACACGTGCCCCTCCTCCAAGTACAGTCACTACTTTGTTCATTACTCAAATCTCCCTTTAACCTCGGCTTATTAATTATTTATCAATGCAACAATACAATATGCAATCAATAGACATTTCGGTGAACGATAGTATCAATAGCGAAACAATAGGTTGATAACATGGATAGGACGGTTAGAATAGTGACAATAACTCATTGGGAACATGCAATGCAACATACATTCATTAATTCATGCAATAGTACAACATAGAAATTATTAATTCATTAGAAAGAGAAATCTAAAACTCTGGATAGCAAGCGCAATTTGTACAAAAATGCAGTTTCCCGCTGACTCAGAAATCGAAAGTTGGATCCATCAAAAAATCTGGAAACTAGACTTCCACACGGTTCCAACACATATTTAAAGTTCAAATTCCGACAACAGTAGCAAGGTCAAACACACTGTTCTTTACAGATTTTAGGTTCAGGCAGAAATTCGACAGTTTGTTGTTTTAATTTTAGAAACAGCAAAAACTCGATATTAAATTCATTAAAAATATTTATTAGATTCCTAAACATGTAAATTAAGAATCTAAAAATTTTCAGGGAAAAATTTTATCATTTGATTAGCCTTTTTACTGTTTAAATATGAAAGGTACGAGAATCTGAAAATCTGAAAGTAAAAACACAGCTGTAGTAAAACTGGCATAACTTTTGTTACAAAACCCAAAATTCGAAAATTCAAGGTGTTCTGGAAACTATAAAGATAAGTCTATAATCCATATTCAGAAAGTATTTCATTTTAAGATCGTTTACTGGTTCGAAAACAACGGTCAATATTCAGGTCATCAAGCATATACAGGATTTAGGGTATTTTTCTTGAAATTAAATCAATTAGACATGATGGGTATCGATTCTTTAGTCAATAAATTGTATAATCAACATGATGGGTGTTAAAGCATGATAAATAAAAATTAGAACACATACATATACAAGTCTAACATCAATCAATCTTCAAACGATCAAACAACATACTACATAACAATTGTCTCTAGAATAGTTTATTTGTGTCGTGACTATTTGTGTAACCCTAATATCCATACTATATGATGTATGCAAGATTCAATATTTTTTGAGCGAAATTGGCATGATGTCAAGAGTATTGGGGTTAGCTCGTGTAAACCGTCAATAAACCCAACGAAAGAGATAAATAATGGATAATACGATAACAAAGATATCTACTTGTAAGAGTTTCAACAAAACTTGAATCTGATACAATTAACAATTCAAGAGGATGGTGACTTGCCTTTTCGACGATGAAAATGAAAACCAAGAAGAACGGGATAAGAATCACGAAGCAACGAACCCACAAACTAGCAAATTAGCATGCGCAATATACGTGCACTAAATCCAAATCAATAACAGCACAAAGAGACAGCAGCAACGACAGAGGGGGAGAGCGTCAGCCAGGGGCGACGGCACTGGCCACTAGAGGGGCGGCGCGCCGGTGATTCTGATCGGCGATCGGATAGAGGAGGAGGGAAGGGGGTATGGGTTTGGGTTCTGGCATCGGCTAATGTCGAGGAGAGAGAAGAAGTGACGCCGGAGGTGGGGTTCTATGGTGGCTGGGAGTCGAGAAGGAGGTGGGCGGCGCTCAGGAGGGGGGATGGCGACGGGGTCACCAAAGAAGATGATAGGAGAAGAGGGGTTCAGGGGATTTTGGGCGGGAATCCAGGGGTCAGGGAGAAAGAAAGAGGAGGAGAAAGGAGAGAGAAACTAGGAGAGAGAGTAGATGGCTAGGGTTCGAAATTGTGCAATTTTTAGGTTTTGCATTAGAGTTGTATTTATAGGGTACAATTAGGGTGTTGGGTTAGAGGTTTAGGGTTCAATAAAAGCGATTTTGGGTCAAGAACAAATGAAATTGGGTCTTAAGGTTCAAATAAGAGATAGATCAAAATCAATAGGGTTCACAATAAAAAAAAGAAAAATAGGATTAACAAGAAAATAATTCATCAAGAAGATCAAAGAGTTTCATGAACAAGAATTTAAATCCAAATAAATAAATAAATAATACAAATGAATTGAATATAAACTAGGCTTGAAAATAAATTGGAATCTGCCAAGAAAACCTGGTCTAGTACAATAACAAAATAATTCAATGGATGAATTTTAATTAAATAATCAAAAAATGATAATTAATTATTATAATAATAAAATCATACAATAAAATAATATCCGGGTTTAACAAGTTTATTAAAATAATCCAATAATGATAATATATTTGATTTAGACTCAAATAAAAATAGTCGATCAATAAGACATAGAAGTAAATTAAAATACACAATTATTCAAAATAAATATAATTATCGATAGAAAAACGCTTCAATATAAAATTCAAAATGATTTTAACAAATAATGAATTTATAAATATCGAAATACAGAAAATATTCAGAAAATACGTATTTACGGGAATGGGGGTTACAAAAATTGCTTGTATTCGTCTATCATGTTAATAATTTATCTTATTTTCATAAATTTCATTTAATTAATTTGATATGGGTCAAATGACGTGGCCCTTCCTGGGCCACAGGATCTCCTCAAAAGGCGTTCACCCTCGATCATCGGATCCGCCACGTCAGCCCTAAACCGCCTAGGCTCCTGCCACGTCAGCCCTAAACCGCTTGGGCTCCCGCCACGTCAGGCCCACGGCAACCGGGTCTAAACCCGACCCCAAACGGGTCCAGACCCAGTTGGCTCTGCCTATAAATACCAGGCCCTCTACCCCTTCACAAGGTAATCAATCTTTCTCCTCTAAAAGATCTAGCTGTGTTACTATTCAGTAACTGACTAGACCGTCGGATGGCCTGCCACCGGGACCAACCCCGGTGTTCCTAGGCCGAGTGCAGGTACACAAGACCTTCGGATCCGAGCCTCCAGATCCGAGCCGAGCCTCGCTCCTGCCTACTCCCGATCGGGTCCCTCGGCTAAGGGTTGGGCATACCATCCAGTACCGAAGCTTCCGCAAAAATACAAATTGAGAAGAACAACACCTGGTGCAGCACCCCCCCCCAAAACAAAGTGCATCAGGTTGGTGCCATCTGTGGGAACACTCAGTACGGACATCAGTCCGAACCCAGCCATTAACAGGATCCCGTCTAGCCGAGCTCACCTGGCACCCAAGCCCAGGAGAGCTGTCACCTCTGCACGTCGTCCGGACGTCCCTCCTCAGAATGCCCCCACTGACACGCATGGATCTAATCATCCGAGGACCAACGGCGGACCCGGGCCGGGCACTTCTCGCTCGGTTCTACCCGACCTCCGTCGGCAGATCCAGAACCAACAAGCCAACCGAACAAGGGGAAGGACTGCTTCCAACCGAACCATCCCAGGCGCCCTTCTAAGGGGCGAGAGTCAGAGCTTAGCCGAGTCGGTCGAAAGCCGACACCTCAATGCGACCCGGCCAGGCAAACTCCAGTCACCCGCTGCGAATTCCAAGACTTCCGGAAAGAGATCCTGAAAGCCATATTAGGGATCTCGGTGAACGAGGCACCCCGCCAGTCTTGCACTCTGTCAGACTCCAGAGCCCACGAGTCTCGTGGTCTAACCCCCCCCCCCCCCGCCAGAGCAACACGAGGATGTCTTACGATGTCTACAAGAGATGGAGAACCGCCTCGACCACTTCGGCGAAGGCGGCTCGAGGACGACCCCTGGCTCACAGGCTGACCCGACCTCCTTTGTCCGCCGCGATCCTGCAAGCTGACATACCCCAGAATTTCTGCCCTCCTGAATTCGAGACTTACGACGGCGAGGGTGATCCTGCTGATCACATGGAGGGTTTCAAGAGCCTCATGATGATTCACAGCGCATCGGATCCCCTCCTGTGTCTTGCCTTCCCCGCCACCCTCTGGGGTCCGACTCGGGAATGGTTCTCTAAGATCGCCCCCGGTTCCATTTACTCCTTCGACCAGCTGGAGGGCAACTTTCTCGCCCACTTCATAACCAGCAGAAAAGCCGAGAAGACGAGCGCGTCCCTGTTGGGTCTCCGACAGAAGGAAGGGGAGTCGCTCGCTGTTCGTTCGAAGGTTCACCATAGAGGCAAGGTCGGTGTCCTCCGTCGACCCTGGCGTCCCCTCGGCAGCATTCCGGCACAACATCCGGCACGGCCAGCTAAAGGCATCCCTGGCGAAGAAGCCTCCCCTCGATTTCCCTGACCTTCTCAATCGGGTCGAAAAGTACATCCGGGCCGAGGAGGCCCTGAATTCGGAAGACGCCAAAGAAGTTCCCGGGAAGGGGAAGCGCAAGGTCGACGAGGCGAAACCAGCAAAGAAGGTCCCAAAAGATGGGGCCATTGCAAAAAGGGTCCCTTCGGTCCCGCACTTCGAGAGGTACACTCTATTGACACAGAACGTCTCAGCTATCCTCTTAGCAATCGAAGACAGGGACCTCGTCCAGTTCCTCCCTCGACAGGCCAACAACAAGAAAAGGGACCAGCAGTTCTACTGCCGCTTTCACCGGGACCACGGGCACGACACCGACTACTGCCGCGCCCTGAAAGACGAAATTGAGGCCCTCATCCAACAAGGGTACCTCCAGATTTTCAAACGGGAAGACACTCGGGACCAAAGGGAAACGAGGAACCAGAGGCCTTCCCTTCCTCCTCGCACACCGAAGCCACGTCTCGAGCGGAACCCCGAGCCTGAAGAGACCGAGGGTCAAGCCATCCTGCATTGCGTCCACGGGGGGCCCATGGGAGGGGAATCCAGCACTTCCCGTAAGGCGTTCTTTCGAGAAGTGAACACCGTCCGAGGTCTCCCTTTCCCCCAGGTTCAGCTGCTCCCTGTCTCTTTCTCAGGAGAGGACCTGGAGGGGGTCCGGCTGCCACATTGCGATGTGCTCGTCATCAGCCTCAGCATGGCGAACTACGAGGCCTGTCGGATCCTCGTGGATAATGGGAGCTCGGTGAACATCCTCCTCCTAGAAGCATTTGAGAATCTCAAGCTCTCCTGGGATAAGCTGAAGCCAACCGGGTACAATCTACACGGGTTCTCCAGCGTCCCAATGCCGATAGAGGGGATCGTGACCTTAGACGTCACCACAGGTACGACCCCTTACTGACGGACCGAGTTGATGGATTTCATGGTTGTAAACGTCAAGACAGCTTACAATGCCATCCTCAGCCGACCGGGTCTCTGCTCCCTTCAGGCTGTTCCCTCGGCCCTACCACCAGAAGCTGAAATTCCCCACTAAGTCAGGTGTCGGAGTCGTCAGAGGGAACCAAGAAGCCGCACGGTCGTGCTATATGACTGTGGTAGGGGGTGGTGTATTCCCCCACGACGCCATCGAGCTGTAGTCAGAGAGAAGCCAGCCCAAGCCCGAGCTGGCGGACGAGTTAGAGGAAGTCTCGTTCGAGATGGAAGACTTGTCAAAGTGGTTCTGCGTGAGCTGCTCCCTCCCTCCCGACCTCAAGACCGGCCTGATCGATTGCATCCACCGCAATGTTGACCTCTTCGCCTGGAAACCTTCCGACATGCCCAGGATCTCCGAAGACCTCATCATGCACAAACTCAGTGTGATCCCCGGTTCGAAGCCGATCGTCCAGAAGCGACGTAAGTTTGCCCCGGAGAGGCAACAGGCGGTAAAAGCAGAGGTGGACAAACTCTTGTCCGCCCGGTTCATACAGGAGGTCAGCTACCCTGAGCGGCTGGCAAATGTCATGATGGTCAGGAAGGTGACCGGAAGCTGAAGGAGCTGCATAGACTTCACTGACCTCAACAAGGCGTGCCCAAAAGATCCGTTCCCCCTCCCCCGCATCGATGCCCTGATCAACATGACTTCGGGTCACGAGCTCCTTTCCTTCATGGACGCCTTCTCAGGCTACAACCAGATCCGGATGTTCCCCCCCGACATAGCCAAGATGTCCTTCATCACCGACCAAGGTCTTTATTGCTACCAGGTTATGCCCTTCGGGCTGAAAAATGCAGGTACCACTTATCAGAGGCTCGTCAACCGAGTCTTCAAAGATCAGATCGGTCGCAACATGGAGGTGTACGTCGACGATATGCTCTTCAAGAGCCGATGAGGGCTGGACCACGTCGCCGACCTGGAAGAAGCCGTTGGGGTCCTTCGGACCCACAATATGAGACTCAACCCAGCGAAGTGCACATTCGGCATCTCTTCCTGAAAATTCCTTGGGTTCGTCGTCAGCCAGCGCGGCATCGAGGCAAACCCCAAGAAGATCCAAGCCATAATTGACATGGCCCCTCCCAGGAACATCAAAGAAGTCCAGAGGCTTACGGGAGACTGGCAGCCATCGGCCGTTTTCTCTCCAAGTCTAGAGAGAAGTCCCTCCCGTTCTTCAAAGCATTGCATGGAACCGAAGGCCTTGAGTGGGGTACTCAGCAGCAGGAGGCGTTCGCCTAATTGAAATAGTACCTCGCCAATCCTCCTCTCCTCAGCAAGCCCGAACCAGGCGAGCCCCTCTGGCTCTATCTCTTGGCCTCGAAAAATGTGCTCAGTGATGTTCTCATTCGAGAAGAAGACGGAGTCCAAAAACCCCTGTACTATGTGAGCAAGGTTCTGCTCGCAGCCGAGACTAGATACGCAAAAATGGAGAAGGGGGCATATGCCCTGGTCATGGCTGTGCGGAAACTCCGCCCCTATTTTCAGGCGCACTTAATCCAGGTCCTCATGGACCAGCCTCTGAAGGCCATCCTCTACAAGCCTGAAAGCTCTGGCTGACTGGTCAAGTGGTCAATCGAGCTCAGTCAGTACGACATCGGCTATCAGCCAAGGACTTCCATCAAGGGGCAGGCCCTCGCCGAGGTCATCACGGAGTGCACAATCTCCGAGCAACCCGAAGGTGGGAAAGCCAAGCAGACGTAGGAAGTTTACGTCGACGGCTCCTCCTGCGAAGCGGGGAGTGGTGCGGGCATCATTTTACGGGGACCTGACCACTTCCTTCTCCAATATTGCCTCCGCCTCAGCTTTCCGGCCTCCAACAACGAGGCCGAGTATGAGGCCATGATTGCCGGGCTCACCCTGGCACACCAGGCCGGCGCTAGATAGATCAGAGGAGTGGTGCGGGCATCATTTTACGGGGACCTGAACCCGCCTCCTGCAAAGTGGGGAGTGGTGCGGGCATCATTTTATGGGGACCTGACCACTTCCTTCTCCAATATTGCCTCCGCCTCAGCTTTTCGGCCTCCAACAACGAGGCCGAGTATGTGGCCATGATTGTCGAGCTCACCCTGGCACACCAGGCCGGCGCTAGACAGATCAGGGCTTTCAGCGACTCCCAGCTCATGGTCAATCAGATCACTGGAGAGTACAAGGCCCGTGACAATCGGATGATTCGATACTTGGCCGTGGTCCAGTGGCTCCTGGCGTCCTTTGACGAGTCTGCAGTCTTAAGGATCCCTAGAGAGAAGAATGCCCAGGTCGATGCCCTGTCAGAGTTAGCCTCCTCGTCCTTCGAGGGGCTCGATCGCACCATTCAGATCGAGGTACTCCTGAAGCCATGCATCGACTGCCCCGAGACCCTCTCCATAGAAGATGGAGCTTAGCCTGACGATTAGACCACTCCCATCAGGAAGTTTCTAATCCCGGGAGAGCTCCCCGAAGATCAAACCGAGGCAAGGCGGATCAGGGTTCGATCAGAGAGGTTCACCCTGATCGGTGAAACCCTCTTCAAACGATCCTACACTACGGTGGACGGAAGGCCCTACCTCCGCTGCTTGAACCCCGACGAATCAAAGTACGCGATTAAAGAGCTCTATGAAGGAATCTGCGAATGCCACATGGGAAGCCGATCGCTTGTGCGAAAGGCTCTGAATCACGGGTATTATTGGCCCACGATGTTGCAAGATGCCCTAGCCCTTGTCAAAAAGTGCGGCCCCTGCCAAAGGTTCGCCTCGGTAAGAAGAGTCTGCAAGCAAACCTCCGCTCTCTGGCCAGTCCGACCTCCTTCGCTATGTGGTGGATGGATCTGGTAGGCACATTCCGAAGGCAACGGGCCAAAGGAAGTTTTTGATAGTATCAATCGACCACTTCATGAAGTGGATTGAAGCTGAACCCCTAGCAATGATTACAGAACAGCAGACCCAACAGTTTTTCTGGAAACACATCGTCTGCCGATTCAGAATTCCACACATGCTTATCACAGATAATGGGACCCAATTCGCAGGTAAGAAGTTCCAAAAGTTCTGCAAGGATCTCGGGATCCAGCAGCGCTTCTCCTTGGTATGCCACTCCCAGTCAAACGGCCAGGATGAGAATGCAAACCGCCAAATCATTGATGTTCTCAAAAAATGACTCGATAACTCTTTTAAGGGGTTATGGGTCGACGAGTTGCCGAGCATTCTCTGGGGCCACCGAATGATGAAGAGAATCCCAACGAGAGAGTCGCCATTCAATCTGACGTACGGCACGAAGGCTGTAATTCCTCTAGAGATCGGGCTCCCTTCGTCCTGGATGATGGCCTTCAACAAAGCCAGTAACTCGATGCAGTTACGTGCCGACCTCGATCTTATAAATGAGGTCAGGGAGAAGTCTGCCATCAGAAGAAACACATACCAGCAAAGGATCGAAAGGTTCTCCAATAAAAAGGTGCATCCCACCGACATCAAGTTAGGGGACCTCGTCCTCCGAAAGTTGGCGGTGTCCAACCCCGGCCAAAAGAGGAAACTGGCCCCAAACTGGGAAGGCCCGTACAAAGTTTTTGAAGTCATATGCCCGGGCACATATCGTCTCACCGACCTGGAGGGCAAAGCTATTAAGAGGTCCTGGAATGCAGAGCACCTTATCAAATTCCTTGAAGGGGACGATTAGCCCATACAAGTTACCCCCGTGTAAATTATCAAAATATAATCGGCATGTCGTGCCTTATTTTGTAAAATCAAAGTATGATGTAATTATGCCAGCTTTCTTAAAACAAGCTTCAACTTCGTGTTAGCTTCCTTAAAACAAGTTGCGGGCTCGACCCTCGGAAGGAACCGCAAGCCATAAAAATCTCCTCAATTCAGCTTGAGGCTCGGCGCTCGGAAGGAACCGCGAGCCACAAAATCTCCTCAATTCAGCTTAAGGCTTGGCGCTCGGAATGAACCACGAGCAACAAAAATCTCCTCAATTCCGCTTGAGGCTCGGTGCTCGGAAGGAACTGCGAGCCACAAAAATCTCCTCAATTCGGCTTGAGGCTCGGCGCTCGGAAGGAACCGCGAGCCATAAAAATCTACTCTTGGTATGGGAGCTCGGTATCGACCTCGAGCAAGGTCTCGGCTTTTTCAAGCCATGCTACCTATATGCTTGGCGATGACCTTCAGCTACACTCATACTATCCAGCAGGGAACGAACTATGGGGGCTCGGCATCGACCTCGAGCACGGCCTTGGCTTTTTCAAGCCATGCGACCTTAACGCTCGGTGATGTTCTCCGACTATGCTCATAACGGCTTCTCCAGGTATGGGGGCTCAGTATCGACCTCGAGCAGGATCTCGGCTTTTTCAAGCCATGCTACCTGTACGCTCGGCGATGGCCTTCAGCTACACTCATGCTATCCAGCAGGGAACGAATTATGGGGGCTCAGCATCGACCTTGAGCACGGCCTTGGCTTTTTCAAGCCATACGACCTTAACACTCGGCGATGTTCTCCGGCTACGCTTATAACGGCTTCTCCGGGTATGGGTGCTCGGCATTGACCTCGAGCAAGGCCTTGGCTTTTTCAAGCCATGCGACCTTAACGCTCGGCGATGTTCTCTGGCCATGCTCATACCGTCTTCCTGAGAACGAATTATGGGGGCTCGGCATCGACCTCGAGAAAGGTCTTGGCTTTTTCAAGCCATGCGACCTTAACGCTCGGTGATGTTCTCCGGCTACGCCTGCTTCTCCCGGTGTGGGGGCTTGGCATCAACCTCGAGCAAGGCCTTTGCTTTTTCAAGCCACGCCACCTTAACGCTCAGCGATGTTCCCAGACTACACTCGTACCGTCTTCCTAAGAACGAATTATGGGGGCTTGGCATCGACCTCGAGCAAGGCCTTGACTTTTTCAAGCCATGCAACCATAATGCTCGGCGATGTTCTCCAGCTACGCTCATAACCGCTTCTCCCGGTGTGGGGGCTCAGCATCGACCTCGAGCAAGGCCTTGGACTTTTCAAGCCATGCGACCTTAATGCTCAGCGATGTTCCCAGACAACACTCGTACCGTCTTCCTGAGAACGAATTATGGGGGCTCGACATCGACCTCGAGCAAGGCCTTAGCTTTTTCAAGCCATGCGACCTTAACGCTCGGCGATGTTCTCCGGCTACGCTCATAACTGCTTCTCCCGGTGTGGGGGCTCGGCATCGACCTCGAGTAAGGCCTTGACTTTTTCAAGCCACGCGACCTTAATGCTCGGTGATGTTCCCAGGCTACACTCGTACTGTCTTCCTGAGAACGAATTATGGGGGCTCGGCATCGACCTTGAGCAAGGCCTTGGCTTTTTCAAGCCAGGCGACCTTAACGCTCGGCGATGTTCTCCGGCTACACTTATAACGGCTTCTCCCGGTGTGGGGGCTTGGCATTGACCTCGAGCAAAGCCTTGGCTTTTTCAAGCCACGCGACCTTAACGCTCGGCGATGTTCTCGGGCTACACTCGTACCGTGTTCCTGAGAACGAATTATGGGGGCTCGGCATCGACCTCAAGCAAGGCCTTGGCATTTTCAAGCATTGCGACCTTAATGCTCGGCGATGTTCTCAGGCCATGCTCATAACGGCTTCTCCATGTGTGGGGGCTCGGCATCGACCTCGAGCGAGGTCTTGGCTTTTTCAAGCCGCTCGACCTGTACGCTCGGCGATGGTTTCTGGCTACACTCATACAGTCCTCCTTTAGTATGCGGGTTCGGCATCGACCTCGAGCATAGCCTCGGTTTCTTCAAACCCAATGACCTATGCACTCGGCGGCGACCTTCAACCACATACCGCACCAGATCAAGAAAAATTTCATTTAGATTTAGGGCGCTCGCCTTCAGCAAAGCGCCCCGAGTCTCGAACCTCGGGTCGGCCCACCTCTCACCCACTAACAACTCAGGGTCAGTGACCTCGGAGCCGAAACCCCGAATTGTCAGAGGGTGGTAGGGGAGCCACCGACTCGAAAACCTCGGCCAAAAAATGACCTGAGTCTCGGACCATTGGTCGGCCCACCTCTCACCCGCGAACAACTCAGGGTTTACAGCCCTCAGAGCTAAAACCCCAAATTGTTCGAGGGTGGCGGGGGAGCCACCGACTCGAAACCCTCAGCCAAAAATTATACTGTGGGGGTGCCCGCCTTCGGCAAGCACCCCGGATCCCACCTCGGATCGACCCACCTCTCACCCACGAACAGCTCGGGGTTAACGACCTCAAAGTCGAAACCCCAATTTGTTCGAGGGTGACAGATGAGTCAACCTCAAATCTTGATGAAAAATGTGGGAGGGGATGAGGATTGTATAGCCACCGGAGAGGTGCATTTATTACATCGGAAAGTCCAAATGGCGGAAGGCGAAACGTCGCCATTAATGTTTATTGGAAGGTGAAACGCCCCTTATTGGACGTTGTGCACCAGGGAATTCCCAACAACGGATATGGTCTCATCTCCCGATCCCAGATTTCGGCGACCCCAAGCTTTTCCAACAAGTAAGGGGGTGCCACCTGCAAGAAACTACGTCTCGCCTTCCGACCCTCGAGCCCGGTGCCCCCGTGCTTTTCCAACAAGTAAGGGGGGCGCTACCGCCGGAGAATTTCGTCTCGGCTCTCGACCACCGCTCCTGCCTTGGCGGAGACCTTCAACAAAGCCAGATTCGGCGAAGGACTGGAGCTACACTCCTTCCCTCACTCAACAAATCGTCAATGCAAAGAGATTTTATTACTCATGGAGTGCCAGAAACGGCCACACAATACAAATGAAAAGGTTACAAATCACTCATCGCTCAGCTTAAAACTCAAACTCGGTGCTTCCCACGGGACCCTTTGCACGCTCGGCTGGTCCGACTAGCGAGGGCACCCCGGCAACGGAGCTCTCCGCATCAGCAGGCTGGGCCTCCTCCAAGAAAAAGGTCAGAGAAGGTCCCAGCACGGAGTTGCTCGCCTCCTCGACAAGACTGGTGCCTAGTACGAGCTTCAGCCTACGGATCTCCAACTCTTTCTCTATGACAGCCTCGCGGAGAAAGGACTTCGAAGTCGATCGCCCACTCAAGGCATCCGAGATCGACCAGTTCGTCTCAACTGCCCACCAGTCCCGATCGGCTAAGGTCCTCTTCAGGCGAGCGACCTCCAGGCTAAGCTCTCTGGACTTGTTCATGAAGTAATTCACTGCGGCTTCTCAATCCTGAGCCTGCTTACGTTGGCGAGCCTAGACACTTTCCATGGCATCCAGCCCAGCTCGAACCCAGGGAACCTCGGCAGAACCAAGGTCGGCGCCGAGGGCCTCATGCGTCTATCAAAAAGATAGGGAAAAACAACAGGACACAACAGAGACAAAAATACTCAAGTCATGCAGCTTCGGCCCAAAAATCCACTTTTATAAAGTCAAAATTTTGGTATTACAAAAGTGTGGTGGCCAGTCCGCATTCGGCATTTACAAAAAACAAAAAATGAAATTCCTACTCTACTGTTTAAGAAGGGGACGACACCTCTTCGTTGCCATGATCGCCCTTGGCCTCTTGTCGAGGGTCCCCCTGCTCATCATCCTCCCCCCTGGGGGTGTCAGCGGAAGCACGAGGAGCTCCCACCCGTAGTTGAGATGGCCGATCCGAAGGTTCGGATAGACCAGAAGGATCTGCGCCTTGGCCTTATTGTAGGCCTCATCCTGCGAGGCAATCAGGGTATCTGACATAGTGATCGCCGCCTCCTCACTATCCTTCTGGGCCTTCACCTTGAACTGCATCATCTCATTCGTGTGATGCTCCGCGTTCGAGACCAGTTGGGCTTAGGCAATAGCAAGGGCCGACTCCATTGCCGTCTTCTCGTCCTTTAACTTGGTGGCCTCCCTAAAATACCGCTCGGCGTTCTTCTTTTGGACCACAATCTCCTCCTCAAGGCACTCATGGAAGTGCCACGCATGCTGCATCGCCTGTCCTGAGGAGAATCAAATCAGAAGAATTCCTTGCTAATCGAACCAAAAAGAAGAAAGAGACTTACCTCAAGGTGGGCCTACGCGAACCGCATATAAGACGTTTCGGCCGTCTCCACCACCAAGTTTAAGTGGTCTCGTTCTGTGGCAAGGTGCTCCACCACCTCCACCGCAATCAGGCCTTCGAGGAGTGTATCCCCCGCCTTGACCCCCCAGTCAGGGTACGTACAGTCTCGTACCCTTGCGATCCACCATTTCTGTGGCATTCGACTGAAGTGGAGGAAGAGGTCCCCTCGCGACCTCGGTGACCTTCTTACTACCAGAGCTCGCCTCCAGATCTTTCGTCGACTTTGACAAATGACGGTGGTGTGTCTTTGCCCTCTTAGGGGTCGACTCCTCGGGCCTTGACATCGCGACCTGGCTGGTCCCCGCCCCCGAGGCAGCCTTCTTCCCATTATCGGCCCTCCTCTTCGTAGCCAGGGCCACTATGGCATTGCGGTTGTCGAGCTCCTTGGCAGACATTGCTACAAAAGAGAGAAGTAAACATGTTAACGCGAAGGCAGAAAGAAATACAGTATGGAAACAAAAACATACTAGGGTTGGCCGGGCTCAGTCCGGCTCGGGCGAGGTGGAGCTCCGTGACACGAGGCCACCCAATGTTGTGACCCTCCACGATCTTGTCAACCTTCGCCCACTCCTTCTCGGTCAAGTCTCTTCGCTTCGGCGGCTTGTGGTTTGGCTTTCCAAAGTTCCAAGATGTTGGGATTCCCCAAGGCTGCTCACTCCGGACTACGAAGTACTTCTCTTTCCAACCCTTTATGGAGTCCAGATGCCCATGCATCACTTTCTTATGGGGACGGGGCGAGAGATAGAAAATCCCTTCCTGCTCCCCGAGCGAGCTCATACCCAGGACGGCTCGAAAGTATCTCAGCCTCGGCTTAATCCCCTTCTTCTGATACTTCAAGATAAAACACACCAAGTGTTTCCAAGAGTTAGGGCCATACTGCATGGGGCTCAGCTCCCCCCAATTCAGCACCCACTTGATGAACGGGTGCAGCGGCAGTTTCAACCCCAAGATGAAAGCGTCCTCAGGGAACATGCAGAAGCTCGGCTCTAGTACAGTGGTCGGACGAATTTCAGGGTTCGACACAAGCAGCTCAAACTCCCGCAGAATAAAGTAGGCCTCCCTCAAGATAGGCAGATAGTCCCTGGCCAAGGTGCACTTCACATTGTCCATCTTGATCATGGGCCGGCCCTCAGCTCTCAGCAGCGATGTGTACGTAAGAAGATCCCCCATGTCGTCAGGATACATCCTGATCGACCCTGGATTTCTGCTAGAAAGAGGGGGGTACTTGAACCCGTCGCCGTATTCATACCTGTCCTTTTTGGCCGGACTGTCGGGCCTTATCCACGCCCTCTTCCTCCTTCGGGGACGAGCCTTCCTATCGGGGGAGGGGGTCGCTAGGGGAGGCAATGGTGGGAGGACTGTCTCTTCTTCCTCTACCCCTCCACGGTTGGCCCTGCCTCGCCATGGTCACTACCACTTCCAGCCCCTTGTTCGGACCCCTCCTGACCATCGCTATCCTCAATATGCTCCTCTTCTTCTGGGACTCCTTCCCCGGGCTCACTCTCCTCATCCACAAACCCCTCCCCCTCGTGATCCCTCTCGTCGTGCTCCTTCCCCTTCGGGCTCCTCCTCGACTGGCTCCTTACCCCGTCTGTGGGATTGCAGAGGCTCGACGATCATAGCCACGTCTCCTTCATCATCCGACCCTCTAACTGACACAGGCTCCTCCTTTACCAGATGCAGGTCGTCCGACGACCAGGATATCGAAGACGAGTGAACTTCCTCATCGGCGCGTCCTGATGTGCTTGCCTCGGAGCCAGACTGAGTACGCGACATGATAAAGCAAAAATACTAACCTATTTCGCCGAAGAACATGAAGATCAACAAAAAACGGTCGCCGGTGGTGAGCAGGAAAGATTTCTATCACAAAGAAGATGAAAGCAAAGTGAAGAAGTGGAGTGGGGAAAGGGGGATTTATAAGCGCAGGAGGGACTCCTCGAATTCTGCAAAAAGATCTGGCCGTCTGATCTTCATCAGCAATATCTAAAGGCCACCATGATCTTGGTGACGTCAGCCTATAGTGCAAAAATACCTTCTTACCCTCGACTTTGTCGACCAATGCGGCCGCTCGGTGAGCGAGGTCAACTTCTCAGGGACACCTTTAGTCACCGAACTTATTCCCCAAAAGAAGTCTCTCAACGACTCGGCGCTCGGATGACACCGCGAGCCCAAAAAGTTTCCTCAACAGCTTGAGGCTCGACGCTCGGACGTCACCGCGAGCCCTAAAAGTTTCTCCTAAACTGCTTGGACCTCGACGCTTGGATGACACCGCGAGCCCAAAAAGTTTCCCTCAACAGCTTAAGGCTCGACGCTCGAACGTCACCGCGAGCCCCAAAAAGTTTCTCCTAAACAGCTTGGGGCTTGGTGCTCGGACGTCACTGCGAGCCCCAAAAGTTTCTCCTAAACAGCGTGGGGCTCGGCACTCAGATGTCACCGCAAGCCCAAAAAGTTTCTCCTAAACTTCTTGGACCTCAATGCTCGGATGTCACCGCGAGCCCCAAAAGTTTTTCCTAAACTGCTTTGGGCTCGTTACTCGGATGTCACCGCGAGCCCAAAAAGTTTCTTCTAAACTGCTTGGACCTCAACGCTCGGATGACACTACGAGCCCAAAAAGTTTCTCCTAAACAACTTGGACTCGGTGCTCGGATGTCACTGAGAGCCCAAAAAGTTTCCCTCAACAGCTTGAGGCTCGATGCTCGGACGTCACCGCGAGCCCTAAAAGTTTCTCCTAAATAGCTTGGGGGTCGACGCTTGGACGTCACCTCGAGCCCCAAAAAGTTTCTCCTAAATAGCTTGGGCTCGGCGCTCGGATGTAACTGCGAGCCCCAAAAAGTTTTTCCTAAACAGCTTGGGGTCGGCACTCGGACGTCACTGCGAGCCCCAAAAAGTTTCTCCTAAATAGCTTGGGCTCGGCGCTCGGATGTCACCACGAGCCCCAACAATTTCTCTCATCGACAAGAAGACCCCTTGCCTTTTCCAACAAAGTGAGGGGGGCTCATCCGCCGACCTTCGAGTATAGCGAACCCCTTGATTTTTCCAACAAAGTGAGGGGACTCGTCTGCCGACCCTCGACGTTAAACGTCCCCTTACTTTTCCAACAAGTGAAGGGGCTCGTCTGCCGACCCTCGATGCTCAACGTCCCCTTGCTTGTCCAATAAGTGAAGGGGTTCGTCTGCTGACCCTCGACGCTCAACGTTCCCTTGCTTTTCCAACAAGTAAGGGGGCTTATCTGCCGACCCTCGACGCTCAACGTCCCCTTACTTTTTCAACAAGTGAGGGGGCTCATCTACCGACCTTCCGCGCTCGACTAGAAGACCCCTTGCTTTTTCCAACAAGTGAGGGGGGCTCATCTGCCGACCCTCGAGTATCAACGTCCCCTTATTTTTCCAATAAGTGAGGGGGCTCGCCTGCCGACCCTCAATGCTCGACGCACCCTCATTTTTTCCAACAAAGTGAGGGGGGCTTGTCTGCCGACCCTCAAGTATCAACGTCCCCTTACTTTTCCAACAAGTGAAGGGGCTCTCCTGCCGACCCTCGATGCTCAACATCCCCTTGCTTTTCCAACAAGTGAGGGGGCTCGCCTGCCGACCCTCGGCGCTTAACATCCCCTTGCTTTTCCAACAAGTGAGGGGGCTCATCTGCCGACCCTCGACGCTCAACATCCCCTTGCTTTTCCAACAAGTGAGAGGGCTCGTCTGCCGACCCTCGACGCTCGGTGAACCGAGCTCCAACGCTCTGTCACCCAATGCCCCGTGCGACTCCAAGAGGGGATCCCCCGCATCCTAACCCACTGACCTTTTCTGGAAGATACGAATCCCGCTCTTCCTACAGAGGAAAAAAACCACTCTTACATGGCTAGATTACCTAGCCCTCCAAGGGTGGGGGGCTCCTGATATGGGTCAGCTGGCGTGGCCCCTCCTGGACCACAGGATCCCCACAAAAGGCACTCACCCTTGATCTTCGGATCCGCCATGTCAGCCCTAAACCACCCGGGCTCTTGCCACATCAGCCCTAAACCGCTTGGGCTCCCACCACGTCAGGCCCACGGGCAACCGAGTCCAGACCCGGTTGGCTCTGCCTATAAATACCAGGCCCTCTACCCCTTCACAGGTAACCAATCTTTCTCCTCTAAAAGTTCTAGCTACTGTTGCTCTTTAGAAACTGACTAGACCGTCGAAGGGTCTGCCACCGAGACCAACCCCGGTGTTCCTAGGCCGAGTGCAGGTACACGAGACCTCCAGATCCGAGCCTCCAGATCCGAGCCGAGCCTCACTCCCGTCTACTCCCGATTGGGTCCTTCCGCTGAGGGTCGGGCGTACCATCCAGTACTAAGCTACCGCAAAATACAAATTAAGAAGAATTCAAACCTGGTGCAGCCACCCCCCAAAAACAAACCACATCATGATTATTTTTGAAGGAATAAGATTTTTTTTTATGCAAAAAGTGAAGACTTTCAGTAAAAATTAACAAACAAAACTAGCAGAATGATTTATTAATTTTTATTGATTTGTTGAAACTTGAATTCTACAATTTGGCATTGTGAAAAGCAAAATGGAAAATTTAAATTGCCAATAGAGGTGAAAATGAAATAAACAAATTTAAAAGGGTTTAATTGAGCTATTGTGATTATTAGTTAGTTTAATTAATTTAAACTGATTTATTTTATTTTATTTTTAAATCATAAATTTTGATTTTATTTTGTGTGTGTGTGTGTGCAGCACGTGCTTCAAGAAAAGAAAGACAAGAAAAAGAAGCAACAAATAAAGAGAAAATCAAATAAGGAAACAAATAAATGAATATGTGGGGTTTTCTGCAAAAATAAATCCTAATTCCCACGTCCGTGCTCTTATAAATACAACAGCAAAAGGAAGAGAGAGGGCATGCTTAACAAGAAGACGGCTGATCTAATCTTTTAAAAAAAACGAAAGACGTAGAGAGAGACAGAGGAGCTCTGTCTCTGCGAAGGCGCAAAAACCAACGCAAAGGAGGAGTTGAGCTAACGTGGGTTTGTGCGGCTCGAAGTCTGAGGACAGCAGAGAGGAGGCGTGGGTGCCTGGGTTTTGGCAGCACACAGTTCAAGGGAGAGAGAAAGCATTAAGTTAGAGAACAGAGGGTGTGACGTGGTGGCGCTCGGCTCGAAACACAGAAAGAGAGAAAGACATCTTGATTGTTGGGCATAAAAATCGAGGCTTCGGTTTGCAATTTTTTTTAACAAGATAGTTCTTTCTGTATATCTTTTCTTTCTCTTGTTTTTTTTAATGTAATTCAAGACAGTATTTGTTACTTGAAAATTTATTATGAACTAAATTTATTTTTTTTAGAGTTTTGATGTAGCCTGATTTGAGAACACAATTTTAATCCCATATTATTTTTCTATTTTTCTATGGTTGTGTGTTTGATTTTTGTTCTTAACGCTTACAATTGTTTGGCCAACTTTTGTATGATTTATTGGATCATGGAGAGACCGAGAGATAATTTGTGATTTTGAATTATAGAATTAACCATCATTGATTGAGCGAAATTAGAGATAATTTACCACGATTGGTGAGACTGAAAAAAAATCCATAGAATTTAATGAGTCTTCAATTAATTAAATTTGTATAGAGATATGAAAAACTGTTAGTTGGAGATATTTTTAGTGTTGTTCGAGAGAAAGCATTGAATACTTAGGGAATTTTGGTCTACAACTTGGAAAAATAATATTTTTATTCAAATGGAATTATGAATTGTGTGGGATTAATTAGGTGAAATCAAAAGCCCTAAAATTAATTTTGCAATTAATAAACAACAAAATTTCAGATTCCGCTCATTTTTAATTAATTTAGTTAGTCCTTTACATTAATTTAATCTAGTTGCTTTATTTATTGAATTTCGATTTTCCAAATAGTAGTTAATCTAGTAATTTTGGTACTCGATAAAATAATTAGTACTTGTGGGTTCGACACTCTTTTCACTGAACTATACTACTTGTTGCGATTTCACATCAGTGTTGTTATCTACCGTAACTCCCCACTATCACTTCATGATTTTTCGGATTCTGACTGGCTGGCAACAAGGATGACTTTACCTCCACATGTGCTTATCTCATCTACATTGGTCACAATCCAATCCTATAGAGTTCAAAGAAATAAAGGATGGTGGCCCGCTCTTCTACCGAGGCTGAGTACCGAGCTAATGCTACCACAACTACTGAAATTCGTTGGATTTGTTCTCTACTCACCGAGCTTCCTGTTTTCCTACCTTAACAACTAGTTATCTATTGTGACAATGTTGGTGCAACAAATCTGTGCTCAAATCCGGTTTTTCATTCTCGCATGAAACATGTTGATACCACTTCGTTCGAGAACAAGTTCAAGGGGGTTCTCTTCGAGTTGCTCATGTTTCCTCCGTTGATCAACTAGTTGATGTGGTCACCAAATCTCTTTCCCGCTCTTGCTTTCATCAATTGGCGAACAAGATTGGAATCACCTTACGGAGCTCCACCTTGCGAGGGCATGGTAAAGATATGCGTACAACAACCTCTTGACATTTTCTATTCTAAACTCTTGATCTCTTATTGATTCTCCCTTGAATACCTCTTGACCTTTCATATTCCAAACTCTTGATCTCCCATTGATTCTTGACATTTCATATTCTAAACTCCTGAACTTGTATTGTATATATATATTCAGTTTGATTCAAGAGAATGATATATCATAATTTTATCTAACTCTTTATTCTCTTCGTATAATTTACAAATTTGAAACTTGTGTTGTTAACATAGTGGTTAACCACCAGTGACATTGTAGCAACAATGAAGAATCTTCCACATGCACACAAGTACACAACTGTGAACAACGCTGTAACAAATAAGAATACCAAGTGTTTGTGTGTATATATAATTATGATTATCAAACTTCAAGCATGACATACAAAAATCTCAGCCCATTTTTTTCTATTTGATATAATGGAATAATGACAAGGATATAGTTCTCCAGATTCCTGAATAAGTGAACAGACTTAAAACATTCTAATTGCAGGCATTGACTTTAGGATACAAGTAAAACAATATACTCATCTTCTATCGTCAACCTAGACCTCTGTATCTAATGTTCATACAAGTGACAATAATGTATTTCATGCAGAAAACATGTGGAACCAATGTTATCGGGTTCTCCCAACCCCCCTTCAAACCACGATCCAAATCTCGTGATCTGATTTATGGTAGGTTACCAAATCAGATATCTTAAATCGGCTATCCACATACGGTTTTTTCCATATCTTCAAAATCAACATCTTTATTCATTTCAGTCAAATTCTCGTGTCAATTGATAGTATAGAGACAGGAAAGAATACTTTATTGGATATTTATAACTGAAAACAATGCCTCCTATATATAGGAGAGTACAAAGAGTGATCTAAATTTAATTCCAATGTGGGACTAATCTAAGACTACTTTAACACTCTCCCTCAAACTGATGCGTAGATATTGTCAAAGCCATGTTTGCTAAAGAAAGATTGAAAAAATTTAGGAGGTAGTGATTTAGTTAGGATATCAGCAAGTTGTTTACCAGACTGGATATACGATAATGAAATCACCTTCTTATCCCGCTCATCTCAAACGAAGTGTCAATCAACTTCGATATATTTTGTACGCTCATGAAATACTAGATTTTCAGAAATATGCGTAGTAGCCTTGTTGTCACAGTAGAGATGAATTAAAGATAACAATGTAATTGACAAGTCTCGAAGAAGGGGTTTAAGCCATAAAAGTTCAGATACCAAATGCCCAATCACTCGGTATTCAGACTATACACTTGATTTAACTACAACAGATTGTTTCTTACTTTTCCAAGATACCAGATACCCTCCAAGAATACAAAGTACCCACTAGTTAATCCCCTATCATCAACCGATCATGTCCAATCAGTAACAAAATAACCTTGTAATGAAAGAGAATCACCAGGCTTGAAGAGAAGTTCTTGCTCTAGGACTTTCTTAAGATAGCGAAGAATACTTCCTAATGAGTGATGGTCAATTTATGCATAAATTGGCTGACTCGACCAACTTCAAAGACACTATCTGGCTTAGTCACAGAGAGATACATAAATTTGCCAATCTGTCAGCGCTATCGTCCTGACTCAGAAAATAATGCATCATTATAGAAGGACAGCTTAATATCGGGATCCATAGGTGTGTCACTAGGGCAACATCCCAACATTCATGTCTCAGTAAGATCAAGAAAATACTTCCTTTATGGAAGAAACATATCATCCTTTTTGCGTGCAACCGTAATGCCAAGTATCAAAGCAGACCAAGATCTTTTGTTTAAAAAGTTTGTGCTTACCGCTGCTTGGTGTCTGTAATACCTTGTGAGTGACTGCATATGATAATAATATAATCAACATAGACTAATAGAATAACAATGTCTTTTCCTCTTTCCTTTGTGAAGAGAGAATTGTCTGCCTCGCATTTAGAGAATCCATAAGAGCACACTACTTTACCAAACTTTTCAAATCCATAAAGAGGCTTTTTGAGGAAATATACAAGATTCTTCCTATGTCGCTCAAAACTAGGCAGTAAATCAGATCGGACGGGACCGGACAGTCATATATTCAAGCTCGGACCAAAATTTTAATCAGACGGGCTTATGTCTGGCTCAGTCCAGATCGGACAAAATTTTTATAGTCCGGAATCGATTTGGTAAAGCATCGGACCACAATAATACTCGAACGGACTTATGTCCGGCTCGAGCTCGGTGAAATATCGAACCTAATAATTTGTTCAAGTTCATTTCGTATAACAGTTTGGACGGTGCACGGTGAGGCCATTTCTTGAGCCGGACTCAGACAGACGACGGACCGTCCTGTTCATTTTACACCTCTACTCAAAACCATGAGGTTGCTACATATACACGACCTCTTTCAAGTCGTCATTCAAGAATGCATTCTTGACATTAAGCTGATGAAGGGGCCATAGACAAGTTGATGCAAGAGAGATAAGAACCCGAACATATGTGAGTTTCGCAACTAGAGAAAAATTTTCTTCATAACCGACTCCAAATTCCTGTGTATATCCTTCAGCGACAAGTCAAGCTTTGAGTCATTCAACTGTGTTATCGGGATTATGTTTGACTGTGAATACCTACTTACAACCAACTGTCTTACCACCTACAAGGAGACAAACTAACTGCCAAGTACCATTTTTCTTGAGGGTGTTTGAGGGCTTCCTAAATATTTTTAGGAATGGAGATGGAATCCAAGGAATACATAAAGGCTTGAAAAGACCTGTTTGGTTTAGAAGAATAAACAAACTTGTCAACTTGTCAATATCATAGTGAACACAAGAACATAGAGCCTTATGTTGACCGACAGGTAAACCATTTGTGTTAGGGATATTACCGACATAAGTGGATGGCTCTGATTGAACAATAAAGGGTATATCGTGGATGGTCGAGTTTGAATGCTTCTTTCGTTTCCTTACATAAACCCGAAGTGGCAGAGGTGGTGCTGGTGGTGGTGGTGGTGATGGTGGTGGTGATGTTAGTGGTGGTGGGGGTGGTGGTAGTTTTGTTGGTGATAGTGGTGGTGGTGGTGGTGGAAAATCAAAACACTCAACAATAGCTCTCAGTTAATCGGGAGTTTTGGAAGGAGTTTGTTCAAAAATATTGTGTTCAAAAAATTAAACATCCACTGAGGTAAACTTTTTTTTCGTGAAGGGCAATAGCAAAAATAACCTTTCGAAAAATGTGTATATCCAAAAACACACATTTAGTAGCACGGGGGTCAAGTTTATCAGTGCATGGGTGAAGATTTTGAACAAAATAAGTGCAACAAAAAATACAAGGTGGTACTGAAAATGAATCTTTAGATGAAAATACCAGTTTGAATGGTAATTGATTTTGAAGAATAGGGCTAGGCATATGGTTAATAAGAATACATGCAGTGAGAATCACAAAACACTAATAAAAATTTGAGACGTTCATTTCAAACATCAAAGAGCGAGCAGTGTTATGTAAATATTGATTTTTGCGTTTTGCCATGTTGAGGAGTATATGCTCAAAAAGTTTGGTGTATTATTCTATGTTGAGAAAAAAATTGTTAAAAATTAGAACACGCGTATTTTTTAGCATTATCAGAATGAAAACATTTAAGAGGAGTGCAAATTGTGTTCGTATCTCAAACAAAAATTCTTAAAAAACTTTAAAAACTTTAGAACGATCTTTCAAGAGAAACAATCATGTCATGCAAGAGAAATTATCAATAAATGCAACAAAATAACGATATTCATTAAACGTGAAAAAACCAATATGCCCTCAAACATCAGAATGCACTAAATGAAATAAATGTTCACTACATTTATTGACACATCCTAGATAGAGAACTCGATGATATTTATCTAACTCACAGGATTCACAAAATAACTGAAAAGAAGACTCACAACCAGAAACTAAGTGCTTGAGAGTAACAAAGGAGGGATGCCCAGTAGTCTGTGCCACAGTACGGGATCAGTAAAAGAATTAAAAGCCGAGACTGGAGAATCCAAGATGTATGACCCATTTTTTCACAACCGGTGCCAATCACCTTCCTCGTCATAATATCCTGAAACACACAATGAGAAAGAAAAAAAATGTTACTGAACAGTTTAAATCCTTGCAAATTTTAGAAACCGATAATAAACTATTATGAAACGTAGGAACACGTAAAACATATGTAAGAGATAGATTTGGAGAAAGAGTGTAACACCTCTGCCCCGAGCTCGGACAATTTATACAATTTAGAAGACAAATTATTTATAGTATAGTACAACTGCCCACCACAGGCTGCCTCTCAAAAGGTGGTTAACCGAATTGGTGACTCTTCATCATAGGCATTATTATTTATTATCATTTATATTATAGTATATTACCGATATGGGACTAATACCAATACTATCTCTCCTCTTTTCCTTTTTGTGTACAGTCGAAAATCCTCCAAGGTGGGCCCCATTTCAAATGCTGACGTCATCAGCCCATACAACAACAGCACCTTGTTGTTTACAACATCGTGGGCCCCCCCATCTACTATTCTTTTTCAAGATATTACAACATATGCCACACTCTTCTTATATATATATATATATATATATATATATATATATATATATTATATTATACTATTATATCTTTTTAGAAATTACGGGATGTTACACACACCCCCTTCAAAAATTAACGTCCTCACTAAGCACGGGGCATGCACAATCTACTGCAGGATCTACTTTCTAGCCGTTTTCCACCGCCCGACTGGGTCTATAGTCCCGAAAATCCACCGCCCGACTATATAGACATGCCCCACACTCGGTGTCGAAAGTCAGCTCTGATACCGTTTTGTAACCCCCCTACCCCAAGCTAGACAAATTATTTATAGTATAGTACAACTGCCCACCACAGGCTGCCTCTCAAAAGGTGGTTAACCGAATTAATGACTGTTGATCATAGGCATTATTATTTATTATTATTTATATTATAGTATATTACCGATATAGGACTAATCCCAATACTATCTCTCCTCTTTTTTCTTTTTGTGTACAGCCGAAAATCCTTCAAGGTGGGCCCCATTTCAAATGATGATGTCATCAGCCCATACAACCACAGCACCTTGTTGTTTACAACATCGTGGGGCCCCCCATCTACTATTCATTTTCAAGATATTACAACATATGCCACACTTTTCTTATTTTATATATATATATATATATATATATATATATATATATATATATATATGGAAAAAGGGGTATGAGCAACTTGCTCATTTAGTAAATAAACAATTGATTATGTGGCATACATGTGATTGGAAAATCCCTAATAGGGTTAGTTGTCCAATGTATCACATGCATGCCACATAATCAATTGTTCATTTACTAAATGAGCAAATTGCTCATATCCCTTTTACTATATATATATATATATATATATATATATATATATATATATATATATATATATATATATATATATATATATATATATATATATCGCTTTCTTCTTTTTCTTTGTTTTCCAATTATCATGTGCGTATTGCTGATGACTCTCCTGTCCCTACTGAGAGTATAGTAAAATATATATATACAGTAAAATATTTTACTATATATATAGTAAAATATATATATATTTTACTATTATATCTTTTCAGAAATTACGGGATGTTACAAAGAGAGACATCGCTCTTCCCTTCAGTAGGGACAGGAGAGTCATCAGCAATACGCACATGATAATTGGAAAACAAAGAAAAAGAAGAAAGGGGTAAAGGAAATATATATTCAGAAGCACCTGAATCAATAATCTATTGATGAAGAAATATGACAAGCAGTACCTAAGTGAACAGAATTACCAGGAGAAGATGGAATGTTGCGTAATGTCTGATACTCTTCAGTGGAGAGGGTATACTGGGAGAAAGTTGGCACATCTGTAGGAGCAGCAGTGGAATAAAAAAGGTTCAACTGTGGAAGACTGATGAGCAGCAGGAGGACAACCGATACATTTCCAACACGTCACAGACTCATGAGACTGGATCTGACAATAGGTGCAATACTTGGTATTGCGATGACCATCACCATGGCCATGATCACGATCACCACGGCCTCGTGAAGAATAAGAACCATGTGTCCTGGAAGATGAAGAAAGCTGCTGTGAGTGATCAACAAAAACCATGGCATCGGCTAAAGGCAAGTGCAGATGGTGGTGGAGCTTCAACAAGAGCATGAGGGTGAATATTTGCTAAAGGCAAGAACAGCTAGAAGAGCCTCACATTGCTTTTGCTGGACAAGGAAATCGACAGAGTATGCCTGATAAATCTTCCATTCTTCTAAGAACTGATTAAATCGGGATAGATATGCATGAATGTTGTCACCATACTTGGTCTCGATCGCATCGCAAAATATATCATTTAGGCGCTGCATGTTATTGGAGGTGTACATTTGATGAAGAGTATCTTATATCTTTTTTGCAGTTTTAAGGAATATGATGGAGTTGTAGACGTCCCGGTCCATGCAATTGGTCATCGTATTGACAATCAAGTTATCATCGTGATCCCATACTTTGAATGTGGGATCTTTAGCCAGAGGAGCGGGCTCAGTGAGGTGGTGGTACATCTCAGGCCCCTTGAGAATATGCATGATAGAGCAGGTCCATATCATGAAGTTGTTGTGGCCGGAGAGATTCTCGGTGGTCATACGTTTGGTCTTTAATAGAGAAGGATGATCAGTCACCGATAGAAGAGAGGGGGGGTCACCGGTGGGTAGGACTGTTCATAGTACGGTTAAAATCGATTACCGAACTAAACCAAACCGAAATTTGACAATTCGGTTCGTTTTTTGGTTTTTCGGGTCGGTTTTGAAAAAAAAACGTATTTTTTATATAGAGTTCGGATTGGAGTCGGTTTGGGTTTTAAAAAACCGAACAAAAAAAAAACCCTAACTTTTATTTGTCTTGTGCATTTATAGTCATAGGATTTAGATACAATGGTCCTAGGATCTAGTACTTAAATACTTTGCTTTAAACCTACTCCTCAATTAATCATCTCCTCACCTGGTCATCTCACCTTACCTCACTCACACCCTGAAACCCTAGCCACAATCCCCCAAATCCCCCCAAATTGCCAAATCGCTGTCGCCACTCGTCAATCACCCAAATTCATCTCCACGCTGCTCCTTCTTGTCATCGCCCCCTTTCTCTAGTGCTCCACCTCTCCGTGCTACCCCCTTTCGCTAATCGACATCGCTCCCTTTCAGCAAGCTCCACTCCCGTGCTCCAACTTCTCCTTTCAATGGCTCTCAACTCACCTCATGCCGACTCCACATTCCTAGCTGATCGTGACTAATTTACACATCACGCCTCTACTCTCGACTAATCCACCCTCCCTCGTTAAGGTTAAGGAAGTCGCGACTGATCTGCAACCTCTGTAGTCTCCCCCTCTCTCGATCTCTAGTCTCTACACACTGCCCCCTCTTGATCTCTCCACTGCTATTGCCGTTGTGCATCCCCATCTCAAATCTCAAGATATAAACTATAAACAACTATAAATTAAAATTGAAACTTTAAACTATTGTAATTTTTATAATTGTGTTTAGTTTAAATTTGTAGATTGCATTTCAAAACTTGGTGGTTGACTCTGACTGGTTGTAGTGGTAGTGTATTAATGTGGTACTAGTATTATAGTATGGAGCTTGATATGAATAGTAGTGGTCATGCGGATTTAAATTTCATTAGAATCGACAATATGAGCCGAATAGAAGCAAGTACCCAAGTAACTCAACCCACACAAAATACTAGAAAACCCATTAAATCTAGGTCCGAAGTTTGGCTACATTTCACTAAGCTAAATGATATGGATGGAAGTGTGAAAGGAAAGTGTAATTACTATGGGAAGTCGTTTGGTGCCGATCCTAAGAAAATGGGACAGCGGCTATGAAAAATTACATGGGTATTTGTCGGGATAATACACACAATAAAGAGACTTATGAAAATCTCTTGAATTTACAACTGGTTCATAAAGGTGAAAAGGGAGAGGGTGTTTTAACTAATTGGAGATTTAACCAAGATGAAACTAAGAAGGGCCTAGCATACATAGTGATAGTGGATGAGCTTCCATTTAGTCATGTTGAGCATCATGGGTTCCGTAAATTCATGTCTATTTGTTGTCCAATATTTCATATTCCTTCACGTTCGATAATCACTAGAGATATTTATGAAATGTATGTTGATGAGAAGGGGTTATTGAAAATTTCTTGAAAGAATTATGTCAAAAAATATCCATCACCACAAATAATTGGACCTCTTTACAAAGAATAAATTGTATGTATGTCACGACCCACTTCATTGACAATAATTGAAAAATGCACAAAAAAATTTGAATTTTTGTCCAACTTCTACTCATAAAGGTGAGGGGATAGGCATTGCGGTTGAAAAATGCTTGTTGGAGTGGGGTATTGATAAAGTATATTTAATAACAGTTGATAATGCAAGCGCAAATGATATCATGGTCAATCACTTAAAGAAGAAAATTAACAAGTCAGGGCATAGTGTTGTTAATTGCAAGTATTTTCACATGAAGTGTGTTGCACATATAATCAATCTCATAGTACAAGATGGGGTGAAGGAGATGAGATTATCAGTTTCTCATGGTCGTGGGGCAGTGAAATATGTTATACAATCTCCTTCTCGTATAAGAAAATTTAAGGAATGTATTGACATTGAAAAGATTATGAGTAAGCGCATGTTATGTCTTGATGTTGCCACTATGTGGAATTTCACATATCTTATGTTGGATATGGCGAGAAATTTGAAAGAGCTTTTGAACGGTTTAATGATATGGATTCTTTCTTTAGGAGTGAACTAGAGGAAAGGATTCCCGATGATAATGACTGGGCTAATGTGAGGCGACTTGTACAATTTTTAGAGCACTTTTATAATCTCACTTTGTAGGTATCGGGGTCTTTGTACGTGACTGTTAATAATTTTTTGCCTGAGTTAGATGAACTTGATTGCTTTGAAGCAGTGGGTAAACAATGTTGATGTGAATTTAGCTTCAATGGCTTTCAGAATGAGAAAGAAATATAACAAATATTGGGAAACTTTGGAAAAGGTAAACACCTATTTGTTTCTTGCCGTGATGCTAGATCCTAGGCATAAGATGAGATTTGTGGAGTTTGCATTTTTAAGATAGTGTGATGATAATGGGGAATTGGCTGCAAGAAAGGTGAACTCTATCAAGGAGGTTGTTGTTGAGATTTACACTGAGTACAAAAGAAAATTTGATCCAATCACAATTACTTCATCCTCTTGTAACACTTCTAGCACTTCATCTACTTTTGGTGTGAAAAGTACAACCATTTATAAATAATCTTACAAGAGGTATAAGAAAGAAGCTGGAGGTAGAGATTCTAATTCTGAATTGGATAAGTACTTTGCAGAAAAATGTGAGGAGGAAGAAGAAGAATTTAAAATTCTTGATTGGTGGAGGAAACATAAAATTAGATTTCCTATTCTTGCTCAAATGGATAGAGATGTCTTGATTGTCCTAATTTCAACCGTTGCTTCAGAATCTTCATTTGGCACCGGAGGTCGTATTCTTGAACCATTTAGGAGCTCCTTGACTCATAAGCTAGTGCAAGTGCTTGTGTGTGTGCGCAACATTGGCTACGATATGATATTCGACCAATTTGTGTGAAGGAAGACTTGGAACAAATTGATAGGATTGAGAATGATAATCTGCTAATCTTTAATATTGTAAACATCTATTCAAAATTTATTAAAAAACTAACTTCTCGTTTTACTATATGACAAAGATTGGAGGAATGGAACCCGCAATTGTTGACCTCTAAATTTGATGCTTTGGGATTAGAACCTTTGGTGAGTTTTCCCCCTTTTTCCCCCTTATAGTTGTAGCGTCCCGAATTTCCAATATGATATGTAATGCCCCGATTTTCATTTAATGAAAATTATTTTATTTTTACACGTAGTGTGCACGTGCAATATTTTTGGTTGAATTAAATGTTATGATTATTTTCATCATGATGAGTATAGATTTTTAAATATGTGCTTTTATATGAAGCCTTCTTTCAAATAGATAAAAGCCTTTTCTTTTTAAAAGCCCAAAATGTAATTCATTTATTTTATTTTAAAATAATTATTTTGGCCCATAAACTAAAGCCCATGAGTTAATTTATTTTTAATACAACTTGTCATGTAGAATACAATTTAAAGTTTATTTTTATATAAAATTTAATGTACAATTTTTGGACCTAGTTGCTTGCACGTGCATTGCACGTACACGTGCAAAATGCACATTCCTACACTAGGCCGGATTGCATCTTGGAGGGAAATGAAAATTTGAGTGGGAATCATGGTGTGGTGGTTACTTGATTATGGGTGGTTAGTATAACTCCTCCTTAAATCTAAACCATTTGTTCCTAACTCCTACTTTAATCCTAGCCATCCATTTCCCTAGATTTTTAGTATAAATACCCCCCTCCATGGCTAGTTATTCTTGTGCTTATTACTTTCTACAAACCTATAGTCCAAATTACATTATCTAGTAGTGATTTTGTGAGTTAAAAGATTGAGAGTGTGTGGGATTGTGCTTGCAACATCAAGAAGAGGAGGCCGGCAATCAACTAGGAGCTCTCGGTTTTGGTGCTTGGGAGGCTTGTGTGCGCGTGTTCAAGGAGGAGGAGCACTCTCGTTGCAAGGATATTTGTCTAGGAGGTTGCTAAATTGTATTTTTCTCTCCAAATTAAGGTGGGTAAATTTTCCCTATTTCTAAATAAGAATGCATGCTAGATTTAATTAGAAAAATGATGCATGAAAATGATTAATAAGAGTGCACATTTAATTGGAAGAATGATCTATAATTGATTGAATTGTTGATATGCAAATTGTGTGTGTTTCTACTATTAAAATTCAAGTTGGGTGCAACATGAATATGGTTATGAATTGTGTAAATGAGCCTTCGTTAGTAACATGAAAATTATGTGCAAGATTAGTATATTGACTATGACGCTTTGGAAATTTTGTTATGACGTTGTAACAAATAAATTAAGATGCAGTCATTATGTTTATGAGATGAATAAGGCCAGAAAATTAGTATAGAGATTAATGAAATTTTAATGTCGAAAAAGGAATGTATTAGAGGTAGTATATCAAATTAACCAATTTGTGTGGTAGAAATGTGTTATTTATTGGGAAAAATATGTTTAATTATTTGAGAAAATTTTTTTATATACTGGAGTAGAATTCATGATGGAAATGATAAATCTGGAATTTTTACAGTATATTAGTAAGAGCAAATTGAAGTAAGATGTTGATGAACATCGATGTATTCTAAATAAACAGAGAATAATTGGTTAAATAAAATTCGATTTGTACTAGTGACAACCCGAGCCCATAGCTCGAGTGGTCGGATCACTCTTAATCGCTACAGTATATATGCAGCTCTCTGAGGTTGAGGGATCAAATCCCGTTGACACCATTCTTTTTAGTTTCGAACATTTTAAATAAAACAGTGCGGCCGAGAGCACTTAATGCTCTCGCGCCCTCTTCTATGCGTGGGCAGCACTCGGCCTAGTGGTCTGTGCTTGGTTGTTTCTCCTAGTGGTCGCTGGTTCAATCCGTGGCCTTTGGCTGTGTTTATGTTGTGGAAAAAATATTTTTTTGGGGTGTTTTAGTGATCAAAAAATGTGGGAAAAATATATTTATTATTTTAAAAATATGTGGAGTTTATGAAAAATAATTTGAGGATTATTCGTATGAAGTAGAGTTTATGAAGTGGAGTATGTTTAAGGAATAAAAGTATAATTTAGAACTATAAGTTCCACACTTGCATTTGTATAAAGTGGTATTTTACAAAAAATTTAAAATGGAATATTAGAAAAAGAAAAATACGAATAAGATGTGAATTATATGAAGTGATGTGAATTATTCTCAATGGAGAATGGTGTGACAATTCATGATGTATAAATATTCATCTTTGATTAAGTAACCAGTGATGTGGTTTTTTTTTTAATGTGAAAATAATATTGCATGAGTTACATGATGAATAGTTGAATTTAGTGTATAATTATGGACTATTGAATGATTTGGAAATCATGATTTGATAGTAGAAATATTTTGAGTGTGACAACTCAACATGTAAACTTATGAGTTGGAAACACTCAACTTTAGAATTTGTGAATGGGAATTGAAACAAAAGAGTAGCTAAGTCTACCCCGGCATTTGGAAAGAAATAAATGAAATATGAAAGACCAAGGTTGGTCATGTTGAACAAATGTATAAGTCCGGTTTAGTGGAGAGGCTAACTCTAGTGCTTTGGTTTTGTTCATGATTCTATATCATTAGAATTAAGGATTAGTTACATAGTGAAGACGTGATGAAAGTAAGAGAAAAACATTGAGTATGAGGGCCATTGGATAGCGGCGAGAGCGTATCCCAGGATGTCCCATGATGAGTCAGGGCGTGGATACTGCTCCAGAGTACCGTCCCGGTGGCGACGCTCGTGAGATGTTTGAAGACTGCGGGTGGTGTCATGTCTATGGTAGGAGCTGAATTACCACAGGATGCCTGCATGATGAGTCATGTGTCAGTGCGTTGGGATTCCCTCCAGGGCGCCTAGACATGAGTTCGTATGTCAGAAAACATCTAGGATACTTACCGTAGTTACAGTAGTAGATTAAGTCATGACGAGGGATTGAACCCTACAAAGATGAAGAACGATTAAGGGCTTGCCCTCGGACCTATGTAGTATGGGATGCATAGAATCCGAACAAGTGTGCATTAGTGTCATGTAATATAAACCACTGCATTAAGGACTAAGTGCACAATCACAACACGACATCATTAGGGTATTCCCTTTAGTTTGATATGTGACAAGTTTGTATTTGCTAAATATGGAAAATAAGTTATACTATTTCCGGCATAGAGAGGATGGCTGTGTATAATGTTCGTCGGTTGAATAAACTGACGTACCCACAGTCTTATATGCAGGTAAGTGACACGATAATTAAAGAGGAACAGATGCTTAAAGATTATACAATGTTGTTGTACATTTATTTCATTGTTGTAAAGTTTACTTCCACTGTGCAAATGTAAATTGTAATGTATTCATGTAAACTCTGTTGTAAAGTGAAAAGTTCAAATTTCCTTGTAAAATTGTACTAAATGAAGCGGAAAGATCCTGTAGAACATCTCGAATTCAGTGTATTTAGGATTCGGGGCGTTACATGATATCTCAGAAATACGTGGCACAATTCCCAGCATCAACTTATAGTAAACATAGCCAAAAATATAGAGAAAATTAAAACTTTTTATTACATCAATTGTTTACAAAGCACAGCGAAAAATAAAACACCTTAAATTACAATCTTTTCTTTACAACACCTTCTTTACAATTTACATAAGCTCTATTATCATTCTATCTCATGCATCCAAATCCCAAGCTATAGGCACCTACCTGTAAAATATGAGGCTAGAGATAACCCTAACCCCCAAAATTACAGGGGTCAGCTATAACGGTGTGAGTGACACAAAATTGAAATAAATGCAACATAATTAAAACATGAAACATAGTATCATAAACATGTATCAACAATAAGAATAAATGAAATAAGAAATAACAATAATTAATACATGAAAACATCAAGTGAACTAGTCTGCATGTCAAGTGTAGAAAACAGGAAAACGCATGCATAAAACCAAGTCAAGAAAACATCAATGCTATATGCTGACTCTCTAATGCATACTTTTCGGATTCTATGTATCCCACTCTACATAGGTCCGGTGCAAGCCCTTATCGTTCTTCACTTGATAGGGTTTAATCCCCCGCTTATGCAACTAATCCTACTACAAAGACTACTATGAGATTTAGACATTCTGCAAGTATTGGTTCTCGCCCTTGGAATACTAGAGCCCAATCCCACTCTGCGGATCATTCTGTGGCACATACGTCCATCGTCCCGGAATATTGTGGTGATTGCCTCACTCTGCAGGTCATCTTGGAACCCTCATTGCACAAATATCCCATGAGCGTTGCTCTCGTCCTCAGAATACTGGAGATCAATCCCACTCCGTAGATCATTCTGTGGACCATACGTCCATCGTCCCGGAATACTGGGGAACATCTCGCTCCTTGGATCATCATGGAGTCCATAACTCACGTTTGCACTCATTTCATCATATCACCATCTAGTGCATGTCCTTATCTTTGTTAGGTTAATTAATTAATTTACGAATCTCCGAGAGTTGGTTTACCCTACTGGACTTAACTCAACAACTGATCAACAATGTGCCTCAACAGGCCAAAACACAATATCTCAACTGCCAGTATACTAGGGTCCCACACACCCTTTAGAGACTCACACTCAACCATCCACACTCAACTTTCATTAATCAAAACTTTTGATAAAACAACTTGAAACCATATGTTCTGTAGAAAAATAGTGTTTAGAGTAGTAAGTTATAGATCCAAAACATTTAAAGAATCAACCGTTTAAAGAACATCGAATAACTCAGGAAAACATCAGTCAGAGTTGTAACAGTCGACTATAAAGAATATTTGAACGATTGTCCAGAGTGAAAACCCAACACATCAAGAAAAATAAAGATAAGTAATGGCAGTCGACTGTAAAAAGTCATCGGTAGACTGTCCATAGCAAAAATCCAAAACTTCGAGGAAAATAATTCTAAGTAATGGCAGTCGACTGTAAAAAGTCATCGGTCGACTGTCTAGAGCGAAAATCCAAAACATCGAGGAAACATCAAAACCAAGCAAATCAGTCGACTGTAAAAATGGGTCAGTCGAATGTTCTGCGTAAATTTTTAAAACTTCAGGAAAATACAGCAACCAGGTAGCAACGGTCGACCGTATAAATTGATGGTCGACTGTCGACTTGCAGACTGCAGTTTTTAGTTGTGCATATTTCCACCGATACGGAGTTTTACTTTCTAAAAATGAATTCTGTGAAAAGCATATTTCTGATATGATCAAATACGACTTATAGGATATATAAAAGTCCAAAAAAATACAATCAAAACCACTTTGAATTAATAAAAATCACAATTTGTTGATTTACTCCAAATAGAATATGAATTTGAGCACATATCCAAAATAGAGTTTTTAAGAATCGATCATACATCAAATTAACTTCATATTATGTTCCAAACCGTATCAATACAAAAATAAGTTGAGATATAGTCTAATCCTCCGAAAACACACAAAGACTTAATTTCTTCAAAAGCAATGAAATACGATATTCATGTAAATTGTTCGTACATGTTTGTGCACCAAAGAAACTTCACAATCCCATTAATTAGAAACAACAAAATATTCAGATTTAATCTCAGTATTTGGGGAATCCAAATTCAAGTAAAATCTTTCACAAAATCACAAATCCCCAAATTTATCATATTGCATCAAACCCAATTCAATTATCACAATTCCAATTCTCAAGTCATGGTCTCTTAATTCATTAGTCCTTCTCAAAAAAAATTTCTCAAACTCAATCACCATTTTTAACTCATGAATATAAACAAATTTAACATTACCATGGCCAAATTATATTCATCCAAACTCATCAATAACCAAAGTCTCATTTTTTTAATCAAGTTGTGCATAACATTCACCATACACAATAAAATCAGTAATAATTCAAAAGAAATTGCCTACTCATGATTTATAATAGGTTCTTTAACAATCTCAAATCATCTATATACAATTCTACTCATAAATAACTAGGTTTTCATTAAAAAAACAATTTTGATTCATCAATTCATCCAATCCATCATACATTTTCATACTCAAACCCTAGCATGCTTTCTAGTACATGAACCGCCATATACAACATTCAAGGAACAAAACAAAACAAATGCATCACTCACCTTGTTGAAGAAATCGAATGAAGACAAATAGAAAATAAGAAAGGCTCCTCCTTCGCAAGAAATCCAAGATCTTCTCTTTAGAACTCCAAAATAATAAGAAATAAGAAATCCCTTGTATTGTGCAGCAAAGAGACGGCTGCACTACACCGTAAATAGGCCGGGATTAAAGATTCTAGGGTTTTTTAATACATTTGCAAAATACTCCTTTTAAATATACCTTTACATAAATAGATCCCCATACTAGGAAATTAGTTAAAACCAATTTAATTGGGTTCAAAAATCAAAAAGGTCCCCCACTAGCATCAGCCGGCACTGTAGGGAAAACCCAAAAAACAGTTTTGCATTTTTCACCCCTTTAAATAGTAATTTTGCAAAAAGATCCTCTTTTATCAAAACTTGTAAAATATATCAAATGTGTTGAAAAAATAGTAAAATATTTACTCCTGAATTAACTAGGCATTATATCCAGCCCAAAAATCCAAAAATCTGGAGTTTTCACCCGCATTTGGTAATTTTGCACAAAAGCCCTTCTTTTTGAAATATTTGCAAATAAGTCCAATAATTATCAGAAAATTCTAAAAAATTCTCAAATAATATCTAATAATAAATATTGAGTTTCCCCAAAATAAATTTTGACTTTGAACTCCTCAAGAAGATATCTGCACGTGTTTCGCACGTGTAAAAAGATAAATTTTCAGAAAATGTTCATTAAATATCCAAAAATTATTTTAATTCATTTATAAATCTTAAAAACACTATTTATAAAATCTGGGGTACTACAATAGTTATAGTTATACTATTTCTTTATTTGTCTCGTATTCATTCATGTATTATATTTTCCTTGTATAGGGGTTCATGGTTTGGATGATTAGATGGTTGGACTGGTGGTGGTTCATATTGTGAGCCTATGAAGTATACTTTATTTTTAATGTTTGGTTTATAAACTATGAACTATGACTTTATTATGCTAGTTTCTACCTTACTAATTTTGGAGATTATATGATATCATTGGATCATGCATTATTGATTAGCTTGAATTTTGTCAACTGCATTGATGATGAGATTACAGTTTCACATTGTTTATAAGTGATGATGTCATGATGAAATGGATTATGTTTCTGAAGTTGCACACTATGATTTAATGATTTATAGGAGAGACACGTGTTGAAATAATCCTATCACTGCTGCTTTGGGTCTTTGCATTCTTCGCTACATTTTGCTCAGATTGTACATTTTTATTGTTACTTCACTTTGCTACATTTGCTCAATTTCAAGTAAAGAGAGGTATAGGACAGTGAAGAAAGGTACATTTTGATTCACTTTGCCACATTTGGCTTAGATTGGATTGTTGCTTCTTTGCAATTTTCAGTATTTTGAGTCTATGCAGTCGTTGCTACATTGAGACTTTGCAATAGCAGCATTTTTTTCCTTATTTGTTTACAAGCGATGATGAGATGGATTATATTTCTGAAGCTGCACACTATGATTCATTGATTTAATGATTTGTAGGGCTGACTAATGATGAAATAATCCTATCAAATCTTTATGATTGTTGCTTCACTGCATTTTTCTACATTTTGTTCAGATTCTACATTCTGTATGAAGCACAATATGATCACAAGTTTCAGGTCATGTTACTTTAGCCAATTTGAGAACTCTTCAAGTTTCAAGTCAGGCTACGATCTATTCAAGTTTCAGGTCATGCTACTATTTATTCAAGTATCATTTTTCTACTGTAACACCCCGGGTTTCCAATACTCGGAACCCGTGGCACAAGCCAGGATATTTCTTCAAATGAGTCACAACACAACAAACATCACAGGAAATTAAAAACTTTTATTACATCAAAATGTTATTACAATGTCCAATGCTTACAAAAATTACAATAAATTAGTACATCATGAATATACCATAAAATTGGACAGTAACTTTCACTTGGATGCTTCCCACGATTTGAGTTTTCCTCGGGCTCCCCAATCAGCAATCCTGCAACTACAACTGTGGGCACGTCAGTTGAATATAACTAACGCAATGCTATGATACAGAGATCCTCGCTATGCCATAATATAACAATTCTAAACCTCAACAACCAAAATTTGATGCAAAAGAAAAGTGAGGTCAAACTAGTGTCGATGTATGTCATGGCTTAGATCTAATGCACACACTATGCACACATGCTCCTAAAGCTAATGCATGCTTGATTGGACAAAAATGCATCCGATACTACACATTCCCCAACCAAATGATGTTCTTCAGTTGATGGAGTTCGATCCCCCGCTATGCATTCTACTCTTGTGCTCTCTCCTGTCGCTGATACTTTAGTGATGATAAGGTTGCAGTCGTCTGGTTTACTCCAGTTACTGTCATGCTAGTGGTGTCCAATTCCTCGTGTTTTATCCACTACACCCGGGGTCGCAGTCGCACGATTTATTCCGTTATGGCTAAAACCCTTAGTAGGTCACGATAATTCTGCATCCTCGGACCTTACCAAAAGCTGATGTACGGACACTAGGGCTCCCTGCCGAGGATGTTGTTTTAGTGCCCCCACAGAGTTCACTCACAGGGCAGTCTCTAAGTCCTCTGCACGCATTGATCAACATAGGACCTGATGGATATGAAGGGTTCCCCAACTCTTCGCTGCACTTGTCCTTACACGAGACCAGAACTTGCAGTCGGGACGATGTCACCACTTCAAACCTCCTCAAAGGTTGTTAAAGTCATAAAGGCACTCGCGCCGAAGAAAATAGAGCCCCAAAGATTTCACTCACATGGCAGTCCCTAAGTCCCTTGTCCGCATTAAACGAATCTAGGATTCGGCTAGGTGTGAAGACGCCACGTGTCTCCCTGACAGGCGAACACAACACCCACTAGTGCTTATCCTTACATTCAACAACGACTCGAACTAATCCTATAACACCAAAAACCCAAGGTACTAGTGTTAATCCACTCTAGGACCAAGATTAAGAATAAGGTTGATTATACAATCACTAGATTTTATCTGATTATCTGATTACCTGAATTCCAAGACTTTAATCAATCTCTAATCCTCTTTCATTATCTCATTAGATGCATGAATTATTAGGCGAGTCTATGTCTATTTTATTTTAACCAATTCTCTTAGTTAGGCGATCTATCAAGTATTTCCAAGCCCTAACTTAGTAAAGAACTTTGTTTATCATGAACAACTAGTTAAGTTCAACTTGTGGACTCTTTTCTAGTTAATTACCTTTTCATTATTAGGACTTAACCCATCCCACAATATGACTCAATCTAGCCCTCAAATCTAGTCCAAGGGATGGTCCGCCTTGTCCCACACTTGGCCCGAACCAACGACGAACCGACTCCGTCGATCACCGCAACCGCCATCTACGCATGGAGTTCGATCGCAACCTTGGCCCGACCAAGCACGTAGCTCCCGCTAACCTTCACGTTCCACGGTCATCGACAAGTGGTAGCACCAAATGCAACCATGGAATCCTTCCATGAACGGCGAGTACGTCAGCGCACGAGTCATCTCCTCCAACGCGTTCGATGCAACACAGGTTCCTATTCTACGCGTCTAGATATGCCAACATGACTTAATCCTAGAGTCTCAAACTCAACCAATGTAGTCCAACAAGGGTACACTACCCTAGGAATATATCTTACACCATGAATACCCTAAAAGAGTGCTAAAAAGCTCTAAAAATACATATTTCCAAACAGCAATCATACAATTGGCATTCATGCCAAAACTGGGTCGTTCCCGATCCCATTTCTTCAAAGAAACGCGATCGGGTGCTCCACATGCTTCTACTCAAAGTAGACAGCAAGCAAAAGCACAAATTGGGCATGAATCTCATTCCAAAGTGATCAATAACAATACATAAATGTAACACTCTGAATTCCATTTACATGTAATTCATAGTACAACATGATCTTTTACTTCATTTTGTACAATTTTACAAGGAAATTAAAACTTTTTATTTCACAACAATGTTTATTACTGAGTTACACAGCGTAAGTTAAATAAAATACAACATGAAATATAACTCTAATATCAGCAGCTTTAATCATGAATATAATCTTTATCATCAACCGTCTTTAAGTCCTTGCCAATCCAACCCAAGCCTTGCACTGAAAATCTGTGGGCACGTCATGTAACCCCTATTTTTCTATTTTGGATTTTTATTGTATTTTTATTTTCTTTTCTTGATTATTGTATCTGATTCCTTTTAATAATAAATTTTTTGCTTTTTTGGGTTCTTTGTTTCCCTTTTAATCATTCCGTACTCTTTTCTGCTATTTTTTTGGCTCATTGCAAATTTTGCTCTTCATGTTTTGAGTTTGAATTAATCCGCTATATGTTCATCTCTTCGATTTATATTCATTCATCTCTTTTTGGTGCCTAAACATGTACCCTAAACCCATTAACCCGCAACCCAAAACCCCAAGTTCTTAATCCCCTATAAATACCCCCATTAATAAACCCTAATTAATTGTAATCTCTCCTTCCTCTCTCATCCTGCTACTACTTTTTCTCTCCTCACCCCCGACTCTCATCGCTCTCTCTGTTTTCATCTTCAAAACCCCAAAGAGCCATCCCCGTTCTCCGTTCCCGTCTCCGACCACCACCTCGACCTCATCACCCTAGCCCTTCCATCGCCACTGCTCATCATCACCCCAGTCATAACCCCCATCCCTTCGCCTATCCCCGTGCCTTCGTCCAAACCTGTCGCCAACCGAACCTGCACCCATCCGCTCGTCGTCAACCTCACACCCTCGCCCTCGTCGACCACCGTAATCCTCCCCCGCATCCACCGCATAACCTCCTCGCCCTCGTCATAGTCCTGTCACCCCGATCACACCCCGCCGTCTCCTCTTCTGTTTCATCGACAAACAGAGCATCCACCTGAAGCGTCGAGCCCTGGTCGCTGCCGTAGCTTCTCGACCACAGTGCCACCGTCAACACCCTCACCGCCTCGCTGTGGGTGTTGCAGTCACCATCACCAGTCGCCGTCCCCCGCCATCGACCCGCTCCCTTCTCTCTCTCTCAGTCACCATGGAGTAGAAGGGGGTAAGTGGTTGCTATTTTTCGTTTTGGTATGTAAGGGATCCTAGTATTGTGTTAGCTGTTTGGTGAGTAGGAGATCCCATTTTTGGCTGTGTGCTGGTTTTGCTATATGGCATTTACACGTAGCTCGCACGTGCTCGCGTGATTCCATGTACGTGGTTCGTCGCCCGGAATTCTCATCCCGTTATTCTATATATCCGAAATTAACAACTAAAAAGCAAGTCTCTTCTTGAACTAGTTATTTATTTTGTTCAAGATTTCTTTGACCTCTGCAAGTAGATCTAATCCTTTTTATCGTACAACTATTGAAATTTCCGTTAAGTTTATTGAAGGTTTACACGAGCTAACCCGATATATTCTTAACATTGTGCCTACATCTTTGATCTAAAATCTAGTCCCCCTTGCACATTGCATATGCACATTTACATGAAAAACAACTAGATCCATGCTATTCAATTGTTTGATGAATAGAATATGTTAGATTGATTTGATTTGATGAACTGATTACCATGCCTGTGAAATTGCATCTTAGAACTGGAATTATACATGTTAAACATCTAATAGCACTTTCATTATTAATTAGCATGAATTATATGGTTGTATGATTAAGTTGTTGCCTATTCATGTCAAACTATTTTCTGGACTGCCGTTTGTGTCTTTTTGCATCAGATTATCGACCTTATTACTGTTGTAATTTAAAATAACTTTCTGAACATGAATTATAGCCCCGTGAATCTATTTTCTAGAACTTTTAATGGATCTGATTTCCAAGTTATAATCTATTAGATATCAGTATTTTAGTAGAACTGTGTCTGAATTTCCAGATTCACAAATTCATGCGTATCTCTCTGTTTCATAATTAAACTGAACATGTTAACAGTAAAATAAAAATATGAAATAAATTTGGCTGTGACTAGACATGTGTAGGAATAACCTTAAATTTTTGTAGATTTAATTGATGAGTTTTCTGATCTGTTCCATATGTGTTTACACAATTTACAACTTGCTTCCTGAACATAAAACCTGAAAAGAATAGAATTTTCACCCTAGTTTCTGTAACTTTTATATGTCTATATTTGATGGAACCGGAAGAGAGTCTAGTTTCTAGAATTTCTAACGGATCTAGATTTGTTTTTCTATAGTAGCGGTAATCTGTGTTTTTGCACAGCAACATCATGCTGTCCAAATTATGTAATTTGTGTGTAATTGATATGTTTGTTTCTTGTTTGGTCTATAACGAGTAGAATTAGTCACACCTAGCATCATAAAATATTGACACCTTCTTGCATGCTCACATAGGATGAAAATAAACTATTAACAAGCCAGGGTATTATGGGATGACTTTGTAGTGAACGATTGGAAAATGTACACGGTAAAAGCCTTCTTGCTTGCCTGATTTATAACTTGGAAGGTGGAGAATTGATTGTTATTGTGTGATCATGTTGTTATTGTGTGATCATGCTATCATGTTATCTTGTCATCTTTTATCGAGTACACGATCCGTGAATTCACCATCAGTCTAAAACGCTCACTGTGTGCTTGCACTGAAAATGTGGTATGAAACATATAGGACGCAATAGTATGTGCACTAGATAGATTAGTAAAATAATTAATAACCTGGATTTGATATTTCATGCTTGATCCTGTATATCGTCATCAAGATAGAATTTAAATTGACATCATTCATTGCATGCATGATTAAATATAGACCTTTGATATTATTACCTATATTTGCTTTTGTTATTGACTTTGATCTCATCCCTTTTCTTTGATATACATGCTTCCTATTATTCTCTGTTTCCCTCTACTTGCTGTCCACGACTTGCTCGAAGGACATTATTTTCTTTCCTTTCAGATCAAGAATTAACAGGTACTGGAGGATCTATACCAGCAGGAATTAGTGAGCAACGATTCTAGAAGATGGAATTAAAGATTGAGCTACTTAGTTTATTTTGTTGCAAGTTTTATTTCTTTGAACATTATCTGGATATTATACTTTGTTTTGGGCTTATGTTCCCGTCGTTTATTTTTATTTCTCAGATATTAGATATTGTGTTGGACATTATTTAGATTATTTCATTATTATTGAAGTTTATCTTTAATTCATGTGATTATATCTTTCTTGCATGGTTGTGTTTATTGTTCATATTGCTGAGTTAGTCCGGTACAGCTTATGGATGGTGTTTACATCATTCGCTGGGTCTACGTTACGTACTCGTATTCCGTATTTTGGAAAGCGGGGCGTGACACGTCAATTGCTTACAACCGACGCAATGTTATAAACAGCGATCCTCGCTATGCTGTAATATAACGATTCTTTTACCTTAGCAACCACAAACTTGAATACATATAAAAGTATAAAGAGTGACTATCCTAAACATGTCAGTGTATGATATGACTTAATGCCTAATGCAAATGTTATACTACAATGACACTAATACATACTTGTTCGGATTCAATGCACAACATTCTAGATAGGTCCGAGGGTAAGCACCTACGTACTCCACATTAAAGGGTTTAATCCATCGCCATGAATAACTACTATGGTGACTAATGTATGTTTCAGATATTCTGTGAGTATCTAGTACCACCCTGATAATTCTTGAGTATCGCACTCCCACTTCAAGTGATTTTGGACACACTGCCTCACACCCAGTAATTCTGGAGGTGAATACCCACACCGCGAGCTATGATACCGGTAATTTTTGAGAGTCGTCCTCCCATCATAAGTGATTTTTGGCCATCACGCCTAACACCCAGATAATTCCGGAGACGAAACACACACTGCGCTGTCATCGATATCTCATCACACAAACACCCCATGAGAGTCATCTCGATCCCAGTAATTCTAAAGGATATCCCCCACCACAAGCCTCAACCCCAGTAATTCTGGAGATACCTCCCACCGCGCTATCTAGGCCCGCATACTCATGTTTGCCCACATTTCATCACATCTCTCCTTAGTGTCTGTCATTAAGTTTTAGTTTTAAGTCATCATAACCTAGAGCTAGCTTACCCTACCAAACTTAAATCAACATGAGAGAAAGTTAGTCCAAACTGGCTACTTCTCAAGAGATACTTAACCCACACTGGTTAGTACTCAATTTCCTTTATTTATAATGCCGGTTACTAGGGTCTCGCCTAGCCTCTAGAGTCAACATCTTTTCATATTCAACAATTGGAATACCCTTTTAACTTATAATCTCAATTTCATGTATTCATATTTTATTCAAACCTTTTCATTCATTCTTATTTACCAATTATGAAGTAACACTTCTTGGTTGATCACACAACCAACAATTCATTACCAAGTCCCTTTGACTAACAAAACTCATTTTCACTTATATTTTTTCTTCAAAAGCATATTCCAAATACAAAGTTCATTTTGATCAATAAACTCATTTCATATTCAATCATATTTCAATTATAAATCTCAATTCTATTCAAAAGATAGATTCATTATTCCCATAAAAGATTCTACTATAACTTTTTAGTTAACAACACTTAGAATCACCCTCAATTACTTCATCTAGATTCATTTGCAAAATAGTAAATTCAAAACCAGAAAACTGCAGTTCATGCTATTTATAAAAATTATAGAAAATTATATACTTTACGAAACTTTGTATTTTTAGATCAAAATAAAGGTATACAAGTCTACTACAATTTCTTAGTTATAAGTTTCTTCAAATATAGTATCTATAACCCTGAATTCTTCGAAATATACAGTAGGGTCGAAATATCGAAATACTGCCACTTGTTCAGTCCTGTAAAATTCATTATAAATTCAATTCTTTATGAAAATTTGATTTTTTAGACTTTACAGAAATTTTAACGAGTCTACTACAAGTGCTTAGTTTTAAATTTTCTCAAAGTACTTCATCTAAGATGCTGAAATGATCAAAAACCGAATTATGTACAGATTTCCAGCAACTAGTCGACTGCCAACCAGTCCTAAGTTTAGATTTTATTAAAATAGTAAATGTCCTCCAAATCTTATGAAATTTTAAAGAGATGTTCGTGAAATATACAAGATGCTCCCAAAAAAGTTTTAGTTCTAGATTCCAACTATTTTATTAAACAAAATTTTCTAATGTACAAACAAAACTCAAAATAGTAATTTTCTTTGCATGATTTAGCAACTTTGTGTACAAATTTATATCCAACTATTTTAATATAATCATGATGTATTACCATGCACCCAAACAAACATTATTTTCAACTTATCTACAAGATAATCTTTCAATTAGTATGCATTTCCATTCTAAATATCATCATCATAAATTAACCACTACTCATATGTATAATCAATTTTATATATCAATTTTCATATACATGCATGATACTGTATTTAGAAAGTTCAAGAAGTCACCCACCTTAGCTAAAGAAAGAAAAATGGGAGAAGACTCCTAGAAAGTGGCTCCTAGCTCCAACGCAAAAGCTCTTCCTTCTCCTCCTAGCAAAGCCGAGCTCCCCTTCCTCTTGAAAGAAACCGAACACTCCTCTCTTTCTTTTCTCTCTTTCCTTTTCTTTTGTTTTGTTTCTCTTTTGTGTGAACCTTGTTCATGAATAAGATGTGGTACTTATAGGGCCAAATGGGTGAATGAGCAAACACCCATTACCCAAAATTAAATACCCATTAACAAAATTAATCACCCACTCACCATTACTACACAAACCCCCAACTCTTCTCCTTCTTATGCATGGCCAAGCCCTTGGATTTTCCCATGTGCACTTTTGTGCACGTTCACACCCCCTCATTCATTTAATTATTTGTTTGTAGCCTAAATGTATATATTTGTTACATGACAAGTGTGGTGACAATATTAAAAGTGTATTTAATATAGAATTTTATCATGGACTTCTATTTTGAAATTAGTTTCTTTTGGGCTTTTAAAATAGATTAGGGCCTATGAATTTAAAATCAAAATAAATAACTTTAAAAAATGAGAATAGATATCCGTGGTTCTTAGAAAATTCTTATGGACTAAACTGCATAAAATTTGCGCATGAAATGCACGCATAAAAATAAATATTCAAAATATGAACTAGATTTGATTAACAGGGAAATGTTTACAAATACTAGGAATATAATATACAAAAATATTTATTATGATAATGTTATGGATATTTTGCGTAACGGTGAAATTTACGTAATTGACACGTGTATTGAAAATACGTGCAATACACGTAAAAACACAAAGATTAAAATTAATATTCGATTTGGCTAAAAATTGGATTAAAAAATGAATTTTGAGGTAACGGAAAACATGTAAATAATCGGAAAATGACATTTATAAAAAATACGTTACGATTATTTCTCGTAACAGTACAAAATACACGTGCATAACACACGAGGGCAAAATCGTCATTACTCAATTTTGCGGGGTGTTACAAACATCCATCACAATTCCTTCTCAAAAAAAGGAACAACCATGTCTATATTGTAGGTCTACATGCACACATGAGCTACTCATAACATGAAACTTTAGATAATTTAAGTGCTAACTCATTCTCACATCTACAACATGATTTATAACTCACAAACTGCAACTAAAAACTCAAATCTACAAGTTCTAACTCAATTTCATAGGTATGATGCTAAACAGTGAGCTTTAAGAATCTGTGTGTTTCTGTTTTCACTTGAAAAATTCATTATAATTCTTGTACTTGACCAAATCTTGAGATCTTACGCATTACAGAAAGATCTATGTGTCTACTATAACTTTCTAGTTATATGCACCTTCAATTTATATCGTTAAAGTGATCAAATGTGTCATTGTTTAGCATGCATGCAATAATTTCCAGAACAGAGCACCAACTAACTAGTGCCAATATAAAAATACTTTTAAAATATCGAATGATCTCTAAACTTCATGAAATTTAAAAAATAGGTCCTTGATACATTGCAACAGAACACATTTAAATTTCAAGTGGCTCTATCAAATAATTTTCAAGTTATGACTTCTTGAAGATTAACGAAAAATAGAACAGATCATCTTCACTCTGTCTTTTCTTTTCAGAATAGCCAGTGGTTTCGGATTTTCTAAAAATAGCAAACGATGTCCAAAAATTATGAAATTTTATATTCATGAAATAAACACATGCTAGAAACACACAATAAAATTTAAGCAATATATCTCCAGTTGTTAAAGATTTATGAGCTATGAAAAATCATAGTCAGAACCTATGATAAATCTGTTTTCTGCACAGTCAGTGTTCAAATTCGTATTTAATTAAAATAGTAAATAAATTCCAAAAATTATAAAATTTGGAATAAAGGTGTACAACATACATAAGAATATATATTCAAAATTTTAACTTCAAACTCCAAGTAATTTTTGAGTTATAGCATATAGACCTAGCACACTTTTCTGTTTACCTCTTTACTGGGTTTTTTTTATCTAGTCTTCTACTAATGAACTAGCATTCAACGAATTTCTACCACTTAATTACACATTTCATGACTTCTCATGCTTTCAAGACTACATCACAATTTCACCACACAATTAAACACTACAAAGGTTTAGAAACACTCACCTTTGTTTGTAGATGAATTTCAACTCCTAGTTCCTTCTTGCTCCTAGTGCTTCACTCCTTGGATCCTTCTTGAATTCTACTTAGCTCCTCTTTGGCTCATTCTTGCCCTTCTTTCTTTCAAAACAGCAACTCAAGTGTATGAGGGGAATTTGGAGTGGTTTAGAATGGAGAAATTACTTTAAGTTAGAGTAGAAATGAGAAAATGGGGCTAGGGTTTGATGAGGGGATTAAATGAGAGTGGTGGGGGATTCTTGGCCTGGGATTTGAGAAAGAGAGAGGGTGTGAGGGCTGCATGCATTGGGGGACAAGCAATGTGGATTGTAGGAGAGGTTTTGGTCTCTTAGGCTTTTACAATACCCAAGGGCTTGAGTCTCATCATGAAAACACTAGATTTCACATGAAAAATCAAAATCCAACTCTTCCTTCCCTCCAAATTTGGCCGGCCACCCCCTATAGATTTTTTTTAAAATGGTCATGTGTTTGGGCTCATGACATGTACAAGTCAAGTTAGGGTCAATTTGGGTTCATATGGGTTAGTTTTTAGGTCTAGTTGAGAATAAATGAAATATTTTGTACCAATAGTTTCATTCAAAATAAAAATATAGTTTTCGTGCTTAATAAATCATATATATATATATATATATATATATATATATATATATATATATATATATATATATATATATTGGGGGTGTTACAGCTACTGTCATCAAGTTTCTATCTTAGCGAAGCTTAAATAAAATTGCATACAATGCACGTTCAAATAAATCTAAAATATTTAGTAATGCAGGCAGGTCAAATTCAAATCAACTTGCTTAAGGTTTTGAATTTTACTTTTTTCCATTTTGTCCATGTCCTGGGTAAAGGGTTTGCCTATATTGGTTGTTTACAAATTGAATTGTGTGGTAAGACTTTCAAAGCTTTGAGTACAGATATACTAAAACACTCGTAAGGCCTTTGAATATCTTCCTCCTTACAGTTGCTTGTATTTTGGGTAGAGTTTACTAGCCATCAATTTGTAGAAGGTTTAAAATTTTGTTCAACGATTACGGGAGGTGAAAGTTACAACATGTTAGAATTGAAGATTTGGAGTTGAAACGGTCTCAGAGCAAATCTTGTTATGTCTTGAATACTCATGGTTCAGATTAGAAGAAGATATGATGAAGCGCGAAGGTCCAAACGTCGAAGAGAGTAGAAGAAAATAGAGCAGCAATAGTGCAGGCAAAGTTGCAGTCGGCTGTCCAAAGTTGCGGTTGACCGCACACCCGATCGCACACCCAACCACAGTTGTACAGGGTTTTGGCTGAGAGGAGATCAGTCGATCGGTCTTGTTGGATGGTCGACCATGCGCAGCGTTGTGTTCTTTTTGGGCCATGATTTGTTAGGTTGTTTCAGCTCAATCTTCAACTTCAAGTTAGATCATACGGCTTCTTCAGTTACTTGTTCTTCAGGTTATATCAGACGACTAAGAATCAAGATTAACCTAGGGTTCTCTCTATTCTTCTTCTATATATTGTTGTAGTCTCGAATATGAGATCAAGAGAAGTACTTCATTGATATTTTCTCCATTGTAAAGAGAACCATGTGAGAGATAGTTCTTGGTGAGTGAGTTTAATTCTTTATATTGAGTGAATCATTAACTCCTTGTAATCTCTTCTAGTTGAATATTATATCTCCCTGTATTTTTCATCCGGATTAAGCGAAAGCTAACCGGGATAAATTCTTGTTGTGTTTGTGTTGGATTGATGGATCTATTTGCTTGGGTGTTCATTGACTCATCTCATCTACTTCGACTTTCTCATTGCTCTATTTAGCTCCGCTGTGCCACTAAGGTGTTAGTAGACACCCATCCCAATAGATCTCATCCTGCTTTAAAATGTTGTGTATTCTTTCAACTAAGGTTTGGCGCTCAAACTTCAATCCTTTCCGTAGTTCCAATTTTCGTAGTGCTGATTAGGATCTTATTATTTATAAGAATTACAATATTTTGTCTCTCCTTGTCTGATTATATTACATTCTATGACTAGGATTGCATTTTCATATTTCGACATCTAATTACATTAAGAAAAAGAAACAATTTTTTGAACTGTGAGTTAGTTGCATGGATGTAAAGAATTCTACTAATATTACATTGTATGTTTGATGTTTCTACTAGAATAGCATTGCATTAGTGTGTTTGCTCGATTGTATAGATTGTTGCTTCACTTTGCTACATTTTCAGATTCTACATTTTGTAGCTTACATTTGCTCGGTTTCGAGTAAAGAGTTGCTCCACTTTGCTACATTTGCTCAGTTTTAAGTAAAGAGAGGTACATTCTGATTGTTGCTTCACTTTGCTATATTTCTGCTAAATTTTGATAATTTGATTGTTCCTTCACTTTGCTACATTTTGCTTCACTTTGCAGTGTCTGCTAATTGCTTTAATGCTTGGGATGAGGCTGCAAAAGTGTTACAGAAAGTTAGAAACTTGTAATTTCAAATTGTCAATTATAAGCTTCTATAGCTGTATTTATTCGTAACTTGTAAATTGTTAGTTTCTTTAATAGTTATTACTGTAATGATGTAAGTGTAAGGATATCTACAACTAGTGTGGAAAAAAAGTAAAAAAACTATGATCAGTTGGCTGTTGTAGTGCTATTGTTGATTTGAGTAGTGTAAAAATTGAAGATTTGCATTGCTAATTGGCTGTTGTTTGATTAAATGAATGTTGAATAATGATTCTTTCATTTAAAATCTAATTGGATACATTCAAAACTGAAAATTTCTTAATTTTGGTTAGTACGGTTATTAACCGAACCGAACCGTACTTTTGGGTTCGGTTAAAACAGAAAATCTACAATTTCAGTTCGAAGTTCGGTTTCAGTTTTACCAAACCAAAAATTTCGGTTCAGTTCTTTTCTCTTCGGTTCAGTTCGGTTTTGAACTGGTGAACACCCCTATCGGTGAAGGAGGAGAGGTCACTGTTGTAGTAGAGGAGGTCGTCATTGAAGCAAATCTAAATTACATCTGAATAAGAAGACGAGTGTGAAGGAGAGATGGTGCGCATCATGAGTAATCTAAATCTAATTCCGATGTGGGACTAAACTAAGACAACTTTAACATCTTGGAACTCTCCTAAATTAGTCATGGAGTTCAATTAGATTAATACTTTTAAATTTAGCAATGAGGTAATTGATGGATATATATATATTAATTTCCTTTTTTTTCTTTATGTACATGTGTGCACACACATGTGCATATATACTAATCAAATGAGTGTCCCAACTCATCCTACTCTGTACCGCGTACCACTCAAGGTAGAAAACCATGATCCCATGTAACATGAACCAATACATATTGTGAACCTAGTAACATTGTGTGGAATAGAAACAATGAATGACCACCCTCTCATAACTTGCACATAAAGGATGTCAGGTCCACATTGTATTGAGTAAAGGTCTTTATTTATTTAACTGTGTTACGAGCTACAGACCAGTCTGTAAAGGACATGTGCATAAAGAAATATTGTACATGTTACATATATAACAAAGAAGTGAAATGTTGGGGATTGCAAGCTCTACCAATTTGGTGAAGAACAAAGACAAGATTGAGAAGAATGGAGATAAGAATGAAAATTGAGAGAGAGGCAGAGGTGCTCAGCTAAGAAGCAAACAAAATATGCAATTTCCAACATTCTTTATTGATATGCTCTGTCCTCTTGCAATATCGGCAACAGATCGAATTCTTTTGCATAGCACTTTGTCTTCCCCCTGAAGGGACCTTCCACTACTAGACAACTTGAAGTAGACGATTATTTAAGGGTCTCCTTCCTATGTTCATTTTCCTTCACTGCTTTGATTACACTATCTACCGAAATACTCTCCTTGGCAGATTTACCATGTAGCAAGGTAGTGATCAAAAGCTCGTATGAATCCAGTAGTGAATATATCAGGTTGAAAGCTTTATCTTCCTCACACACATCCGCGTTGATTACCTGAAGTTCAGATAATACGTTATTGAATTCTGTAATGTGGTCTTGGAGATCGATACCTTCCTTCCTTGACAAACGGAATAACTTTTTCCAATGCATCTGATCTAATAACGACGAACCAGAGTAGTCAGCTATGAGTTTTTCCCATAAACTCGCCACGTCGGTTTCTTCAAGAAATCTGCACTTAACCTCGTCCGTCAATGATAGTCAAATCAGACTTATGGCTCTTTCACGAATATCTTCCCAAATATCTTCCTTCATATCGGATGGCATTTCTTTCTTCTTTACGGCTAACTGCAAACGTTTTTGAACAAATATCAAACATGTATACTTTCCAAAGATTGAAATTGATCTTTTCATCGAACATCTTGATCTTCAAAAGACTGTGACCTGTCATCTTAACCAAGGGACTCGGCAATCTGAAGACCGGATACCAGTTGTTAGGATTGGGGCATCAACAAATGCCCGATCTCGCAACAGAACCAAATAGAGCAATGAGGAAGTCGGAGTTGATGAGACGAATCAATTGAGCAAGCAAGTAGATCCACCAATCCAACACAAACACAATGAGGATTTATCCCGGTTAGCTTTCGCTTAATCTGGGGGGAAATATAGGGAGATCTGATATTCAACTATACGAGATTACAAGGAGTTAATGATTCACTCAATACAAGGAATTGAACTCACTCACCAAGAACTATCTCTCTTTCAAACCTCTCTTTGCAATGGAGAAAATATCAGTGAAGTACTCTACTCTCATATTGGAGGAGTTTACGATATATATATAAGAATAGAGAGAACCCTAGGTTTAATCTTGATTTTTAGTCGTTCGATATAACATGTAGAAGAAGTAACTGAATATGAGTCGTACGATCTGACTTGGAAATGAAGATTATGCTGAAACAAACTAACAAATCGAGGACCAAAAAATATATACCACCATGGGCGGTCGACCGCCCTCCTCTCGGCCAAACTCTATACAACTGCAGTCGGGGGTGCGGTCGACCATCCCCCAGGACAATCGACCGCAACTCTGTCTACACCTTGTTGTTGTTGTTTTTCCTTCTACTCTCTTCGATGCTTCAACCTCCGTGCTTCATCTTACCATCTTCTAATTGAACCACGAGTATTCAAGACACATTCCTAACAATATCCACCTTGGATTGCATACGAGTGCTATCACATGATGTGATTATTCATCTTCAAACTCTACTAAAACTCCACTTGCAAAAACACTTAAAACAATGGCTTCTTCTTCTAATTGAACAAATCTCTACTCATTCTCACCGATCATTATACCCTTTCAAGGGAACATCTCAGTAGGCATGATCACGGAGTTGTTGTTGATATTTCAGAGTTATCTAAGTGAATAAATTATCTGAACACAAATTAAAACCTCGCAAGTATACGAATCGTTTGACAGAAATGTAGTATTAGCAAGGGTCGAATCCACAGAGATTGTAGTAAACAACTCGCTAATCAATTCAAAGATGTTTTCTTTTCTTGTTTGTTGTTATTCACTTTTGTTTTGGTATCTCCCTTTTTCTATGAATGAAGAGGATTAAAAAAATTAAAATAAAAACAACTCCTACTTAAGAGGGTGATCAAGGTGATTTGAAAGCAAAAAGAAATCTATCAAAAAGTTGGGGCATTGATTTCCACTTTTAGTCATGTATTCTAAACCACACTAGTGCACAACTATAAATCATTTTGACTTTCTCATGTTGTCAATTATAAAGGTATGGTATCTACACTTTAAAATTGGTGATTTCCCTAAGCATTGAATTCGGCATAGGTATCTACACTAATTATTTTCTTCCTTAAAGTATTTAGCATGATATCTACTAAGTTGCACTTCAAGAAAGCATGACAATGGAAATTGACAAACACATAAAGAGCTAGAACATGGTATCTATTTCAGCTCTTTATGTTGATTAAACTCTAGAACCCAAATGAGTTCTTGTGTTACTGATCATGAACACTAGACTCGATCATCTAAATCTGCTCATGTAACAAACTCAAAATATATGATGTATATGGTGATCAATCATAACACAACAATTATCAAGAGTGACACTATAAGTATGGTTTAATCAATGAGCATCACAAAAGAGCTAACTGTGCATTAAAAGGGGTTTAAAATACATGACTTAAGCTTCCTTCATGCCCCAAACAAATTTAGTTACACTTGATCATAGATTTATTCAAACAAATGTTAAGAGATATATCAATTAAACTAGAAGAAAACATGATAGAGAAGTAACACCGTAGTTGTTTGCTCCTTTTCTAACCGTAGCTGATGCTAGATGATCTTAAATGTACTCTTTCAATCAGCTTGGATATCTTCTATCTTCTCAGTTGCTCTTCTCTTTTTCCGGATACCTTCATGCCCAGTTTGTGTTTTCTTTTTATAGCCTCCTCCCTCTTTTCTGCAGATCTCTAGCTCCCCATTTAATTAGTTGCAATCTCCTGACTATCGGGCATTGATTGAATCAAAATCACCTTCATTATTTGCTAGAATCTAATTTGGTAACAAAATCCTTTAGCAACTAACTAGCTTGATTTTTGGAAATTCATATTTGCAGCTGTACATGATCTGTTTATTATTTGTTTCTCTGCAAATTTCTGGGATTTTGACAGCTCAATCTTCATTTGTGTTTGCATATTTGTGGTAGAAATCTTGGCTGTGCAGCTTTGATGCGTCTGCATATAATAGCTCTTCTCAAGATCTGACTTCTACAATTCCACACACATATTTTTGTGTTGTGACTTGCAGCTTACTGATTCAAGGCTAGAGGGTGAAAGAGTGAAAATTTTGCAACTTCACTATGAAGAAGGACTCAGTTGTGCAGCTGTATTTGAACATGCACAACTGATATAGTTGTGCACATTGAAAACAAAAGAGATTTTTTTGTTTCTAACCTTGCACAACTCATGTATTTGTATGGACAAATACTGATACTGTAGCACTCTAAAAAAAAATGCACAGTTGATGCTTGATCTTACTCTCCACTTCAATTGCACTCTCCTAGTTGAACTTTTTGCAACTTCTTCCCAGTCTTTTGCTTTTCTTTCTAATCTTTGATAGGGGTTGAAAATGGAATTAGAGAGTGAGGGAATGGGGACTGTGAAACAAGTAGTGGAGATTTCAAGTATGCACAGCTGTAGCATCTGACATGCACAGCTGATACATTTTGTATACAGTGAAGGTGAAGAGAAATGGCCTTTGGAATTGTTGTTGTTGTTGTTGCTGTATTTTTTTGAGGCCAAAGCTCAGCATGTTCGCCCAACTTGGCCATCTTCTTAACTTTACGCCTACAACCATGGTCTGCAACACACAAACAAACAATCAATTAGAGTTAAGACTAAATCTCAATTTATGTGAAATTCATCTTCTTGTAATTGATAAAATTCTGGAAATTAAATAAAGAAGATTGCTCCACTCTTGATATTTGTTAATAACAACTCCCCATTTATGCATGATTCTGCTTTTGCTTGATTGAAAGAAAAATGTTCTGATGCACAATTAGTTGCTTGCTGGTGCTTCACCCTCTAGACCATGATTCAAATTTATGGAATGTATATGGCTAGTGATTTCTCCAGTCTGAATAGGCTCAGATGTACAAAGAGTAGAGAACAATTAAGCATCTAAGCCTTGAATCCAATCAATTGGTTACTTCTGGATTGTTTTCCTATAAAAGAAGAAAAGAAGTATAAATTACCAGAGATAAAAAGATTAAGTGTTGTTTTAATTCACTTTATTGGCCCAAAATATGACATTACGAGATTTAACAAATACCCCCAGACTTAGCTTTTGCTTGTCCTCAAGTAAAAATAAAAACTAAAACTAAATATCTACAAGCATCACAAGAACACCTTGACCCTTCCAACATTTACCTCATAGAGCTTGCTACTTTTAGTATCAAGATTAGAACAAACATTAAGATCGGTCTAAAAAGATTTTATTCAAATGTTAATCACAATTCAAAGAAAAACTCAACTTGAACATCAATAAGTTAGGTGGCCAATGCCTATGCAACATAATCATGATTAAGGTTAGCAAGCTCAACTATGTTTCAACTCCAAAATCTCACCATGGCATACACTCTCAATAAAAATTTGGATTTCAAGGTTCACTCCAAAAAAATAGATCACATTAACATAGGAAGTTCAAATTAGATCTCTTGACAAATATTCGTTACTTGAATGAGTGAAATGAAACCATATACTTGTTCTTGCTACTACATCTTCACACCACTGATTTGTACAATACTTGGATCAAAAAGGTCTTATATAGGTTGTAATGGGGCCATGGGTGAGGGTTTAAGCGATTGAGGGAAGAAGGGAATACAAAATTTCTAAAGAATTAGTAGAACAACTTGTATTGTTCTAAGAGATTATATTTCTTCCATTTTCTTCAATTTTTTTTTTATATACTTTTTCTCAATGCTGGTTTTTAATCATGAGGCCATATATCAAGGGCCTATACTTTATTTCTACCAACACCTCTCAACCACCCACAACTCATTGAAAAGAATAGCAATTTTCATTTATTTGATGGACAACTTTTCATATTTCTTATGACAATTCCTCCAACTTCTCTCTTTAAAATATTTCAATCCCCTCACCTTGACATACGACATCTCTTTTACAATTTTTGCTCTACTAACTCAATAGATATAGGTAAGGTAACCTATATATCTAGGCATGGTTAAGGATGATGTGGTTTCACAAAAAGAAAGCTTTTATAGGCTTCAAAGGGGCAACTAGTGAATAATTGATGTTGGGTAGGCTATTTGTCTTTGGTGATAGATTCTTAGGTGCCTTAATCATTTCCAAGTTTTCATGCAAAATCAAAAATAAGTTTCGAAGAGTAACAAAGGCAAGTTCTAGTTCATCTCAAGAATGTAAATACAAGCAGTCAACTAAATCATGAATACTGAGATCTTCAAATATGTCAGGCAAAATATAGAACTAGTGTATGACTCTCTCAAGAATATATGTTAGGCTCAAAACTCACAATTTGTGCATTTAAGTTTACACATAGTTGAACTTGCTATTCTCTTTCATAATTCGTCGAATTGACATGGCCAAGTGAGTAAAAGTTTCAAGCATGATCCATATGAGAAGTTATTAACATTTATAAAGATAAAGAATACAATTAATACTTGTTCTCTACTCCTACCTATAGTAACTGAGCTCATGTTCTCATCATTGTTGTTGGAAGGGTTTTTTTTTATTTTTTTATTTTTTTTTTGTTTATCAAAAGACTCTAAATGTACCCCCAAACTTAAATGGAACGTTGTCCTCAATGTTAGGCATGTGTCACCATCCCAGTTTGAAAGAGAAAGAAAGAAAGAAAGAAAAAGAAAAAGAAAAAATAAATAAAGACAAAGTAAAGAAATAAATAAATAGAACAGTGTAAGAACTTCCCTGACAATTGGGTTGCCTCCCAATAAGCGCTGAGCTTCATGTCTTCAGCTAGACTTGATGAGTTTATGCAATGTATTGAATATTTTGAAGAGTTATATCTTCCTCTCGAGGCTCAAAACTCATCTCAATATATGGTTTCGCCCTATGCCCGTTCACCTTGAATGATTGATTTTTCTCTTTGCTATGAACCTCCAAAGCTCCATGTGGGAAAACTTTTGTAACAATATACGGACCGTACCATCTTGACTTAAGCTTGCTCGGAAAGAGTCGTAATTTCGAATTGTATATCAATACCTTCTGTCCCTCATGAAACTCCTTCCTTGCTAGTTGCTTATTATGATATATTTTGGTCCGTTCTTTGTACAACTTTGCATTCTCATATGCATCATGTCTCAATTCTTCTAGCTCGTTCAGCTGCAATCTTCTTTTGTCACCTGCTAGTTTCATATCAAAATTAAACTTTTTAATAGCCCAATAAGCTTTGTGTTCCAATTCCACCAGAAGGTGACATGCTTTTCCAAGGACCAAACGATATGGTGACATGCCAATGGGTGTCTTGTATGCAGTTCTATATGCCCACAATGCATCATTCAATCGTAGCGACCAATCCCTTCTGCTTGTATTTACGGTCTTTTCCAAAACGTTCTTGATTTCTCTGTTGCTAATCTCCACTTGCCCACTAGTTTGAGGATGGTATGGAGTACCCACTCTATGTGTAATCCCATACTTCTTCATCAAAGAAGCAAATGGAAGATTATTGAAGTGGCTACCTCCATCACTAATTATTGCTCTTGGTGTACCGAACCTAGTAAAGATGTTATCCTGTAAAAACTTGACAAAAACTTTGTGATCATTAGTTTTTTAGGGGACAGCCTCGACCCATTTAGACACATAATCCACACCAACGAGAATATATAAATAACTAAGTGAGTTAGGAAAAGGACCCATGAAGTCGATCCCCCATACATCAAAAAGCTCGATTACTTGAATATTTTTCAGTGGCATTTGATTTCTAGAAGAGATGTTGACTGTCCTCTGGCATCTATCACAAGTCTTGCAAAAAGAAAAAGCATCTTTGAATACATTAGGCCAATAAAAACTAGATTGTAATACCTTAAGTGTTGTTCTTTTTGTCCCAAAGTGTCCCCCACACGCAAACTGGTGGCAATGTTGCAGAATACTCATGTGCTCTTCTTCTGACACACACCTTCTTACAATTTGATCAGGGCAGAATTTGAATAAGTAAGGATCGTCCCAATAATAGTGCTTACACATGGCCACCAATCGCCTTCTTTCTTGACTGGACATACCTGGAGGAAAAACATGAGCAGTGAGATAATTGACAATATCTGCATACCATGGAAGTTGTATATTTATTTCAAATAAGTGTTCATCTGGAAAGTTTTCATTCAGTGGGGGCACATTTCTCTCTTCATCGTGCAGTAACCTGGACAGGTGATCTGCAACAACATTGTCGCTCCCCTTCTTGTCTCTAATTTCAAGATCAAACTCTTGAAGCAAAAGCACCCATCTGATCAACCTAAGCTTGGCATCTTTTTTTGCAAACAAATATCTCAAAGCAGCATGGTCAGTGAAAACAATGACTTTAGAGCCAATCAAATATGATCTAAACTTCTCTACAGCGAAAATGACAGCTAACAATTCTTTTTCCGTAGTGGAATAATTAAGTTGTGCATCATTTAAAGTTCGAGAAGTATAGTAAATAGCATGGGGTACCTTATTTATTCTTTGACCTAAAACAGCTCCCAAAGCATAATCACTTGCATCACACATAAGCTCGAAAGGAAGGTTCCAATCTGGTGCCATGATGATAGGTGCAGAAACGAGAAGATTTTTCAATGTAACGAAAGCATTCATGCACTCTTCTGTCCATACAAAATCAACATCTTTAGCTAACAATCCACAAAGGGGTTTGGAGATCTTGGAAAAATCTTTTATAAATCTTCTATAGAACCTTGCATGCCCAAGAAAGCTCCTTACACCTTTGACTGTAGTAGGAGGGGGTAGCTTAGATATGATGTCAATTTTTGCCTTGTCCACCTCCATGCCTTTTTAAGACACCACATGATCTAAGACAATGCCTTGTTGTACCATAAAATGGCACTTTTCCCAATTTAGCACTAAATTGCATTCTTCACATCTCTTAAGCACAAGCTGCAAATGGTTAAGGCATTCATCAAAACTAGATCCAAAAATACTGAAATCATCTATAAATACCTCGATGAATCTCTCCACCATGTCTAAAAATATACTCATCATGCATCTCTGAAATGTAGCTGGTGCATCGCACAATCCAAATGGCATCCTCCTGTATGCAAAAGTACCAAAAGGGCATGTAAAAGTGGTTTTTTTCTGATCTTCTGGAGAAATAGCAATTGCCATTATAACCATCTAAAAAACAATAATGACTATATCCTACTAATCTTTCTAACATTTGATCAATAAAAGGAAGAGGGAAGTGATCTTTCCTGGTTTCATTATTTAGCTTCCTGTAGTCAATGCAGACCCTCCAACTTGTGATCATCCTTGTAGGAATAAACTCATTCTCTTCATTCTTCGCCACTGTGACTCCACTTTTCTTAGGCACTACATGTATTGGACTCACCCATTTGCTATCTGAGATAGGGTAGATGATGCCAACATCCAGTAGCTTAAGAACCTCTGTTCTCACCACCTCCTTCATGCGTGGATTAAGCCTTCTTTGTGCTTCCCTGCTAGGCTTTGCATTATCTTCGAGAAGTATTTTATGCATGCACTTGGATGGACTTATTCGCTTGATGTCTGCAATGTTCCACCCTAATGCACCCTTGTGTTCTCACAATACTCTTAACAGCTTCTCTTCTTCCTGCATACTCAAGTTTGCGGCCACTATCACAGGTAAAGTTTGGTTTTCACCCAAATATGCATACTTCAAGTGTTCAGGTAGCGGCTTTAGATCCAAATCTGGTGTCCTGGTATCAGAAGAAACAATAGTGCTATTAGACACAAGATTTTCAAAAATAGGTGCAAACTTACCTGGATATGATTTTGGAGTTTCCAGGTAGTGCGCTGCCTCTTTAATCCACCAATCGGTGTCATCATATTCCTGTTTAACTCTAGATAGTGTTAAAAAGTGTGTTATGGTGGCTTGTAGTGGATCAACGCTATGTACCTGAAATGCTTGGTCAACAATCTCCTGAACCATATCAATATTACAACATTCATGATCATCGTGTGGTAATTTTAGTGCATCAAACATTTTAAACTCAATCTTTTCACTGTTTATTTTCATACTTATAGTGCCTTTAACATAAACTTTTATGTCAGTAGTACTCATAAAGGTTCTACCTAAGATGATAGGTAAAGAAGATGGCATAGGAGAGTCTTTCATATACAAAACAACAAAATCCGCAGGCAAAATGAAATCATTTACCTGAACTAAGTCATCCTCTAAAATACCTCTAGATCTCTTGATGCTTCGATCAGCCAATTGCAAAGTGATTGATGTTGGTTTGAGTTCCCCCAATCTCAGTTCTTCATAAACAGCATAGGGAAGAAGGTTTATACTTGCCCCCAAATCTAGCAGTGCTTTTTCGAAAAGATGCTCACCAACCCTGCAAGGAATGGTAAAACTACCTGGATCCTTCAACTTAGGAGGTAATTTCCTCAACAATACCGCACTCACTTCCTCTGTTAGAGCAACATTCTTCCGAACCTGAAACATTTTCTTGTGAGTACAGCACTCTTTCAAAAATATGGCATAAGAAGGAATTTATTTAATAGCATCAAGTAGGGGAAAATTGATTTCTACCTTCTGAGAGTTTCAAAGATATCAAGTAAATGTTGTTCTTTCTTTTGCTTGACTAACCTTTAAGGGAATGGTGGCAATACTATCCTTTCTTTGTCACTTACCTTGTTGGAAACCAAGGATTTTGCTGGTTGTGTGTCCCTAATTTTGATTTTGTCTGATTCTTCCTCATTTGTTCCAACCTTGCTGTCGATTATCTTACCACTTCTTAGGGTTATCACCGATTTGAGTTGTTCTTGTCCTCTAGGGTTTGGTATGGTTTGTGACGGGAGCTCTCCTGCCTTTCTTTCACTTAATTCCTTAGCGATTTGACCAATTTGCGTCTCCAATTTTTAAATGGCCTGTCCTTGTTGGTTGCTTGTTTGATGTTGCTGTTGGAGCAATTGAAGAACGGTGGATTCGAAATCCAATTTCTTCTGTTCTTGAAGTGGCCGATCAAAACTATTCTTGATTTGGAATTGCCGCGCATGGCCTTGTGCGATTTGAGTGTTTTGATTATTTTGATTATTGTTCCATAAAAAATTTGGATGGTTTCTCCACCCTGGGTTGTACGTGTTCGAGAAGGGGTTGTTCTTGGGTGGGTACACTCCTTGTCCTACGTAGTTTGCGTGCTCTTGATCTATGAAAGAAGACATTGGACATGCATCAGTTGTATGATTAGAATGGGAACAAATTGCACAAATTTCATTTGCTTGGTTTTTTACGCCACCTAACGTCGAAATTGCATTAACAAGCATATCAATTTTTTTGTTGATAGTAACCATTACTAATTGCATGTTATTACTAGTAGAAATTTCGTAAACTCCCTGTTTCTTGGAAAAATTCCTTCCCCTTGTTGAGAATTGTTGTGAGTTCTCGCTAAGTTCTTCGAATAGCTCAATGGCCTCCTAACCACTCTTCCTCATCAAGATTCCATTGCAAGCTGAATCTACGATTGCTTTGTTCGTGTCATTTAAACCCTCATAGAACGCTTGTACCTGATCATCCTTAGGCATGTTGTGCGTAGGACACTTGAGAAGTTTGTTCTTAAAGTCCTTCCATGCCTCGAAGAACAAATCACCATCTTTTTGTTGGAAGAGCTGAATTTCCTTTTTAGTTGTTTGGTTTTTTGAGCTGGAAAAATTCCTTCAAGAACTTTGTTGCCAATTGCTCCCATGACTGAATTGATCCTGGTTCCAAAGAATTATACCAAAATTTAGCATTAAGTTTTAATGAAAATGGAAACAAAATTAACATGATTTGCTCAGGAGTGAGCCCTTGGATGCTTTGAGTTCTGCAAAAATCAAAGAAATCTTGCAGGTGAAGATGAGGATCCTCGTCCGTTTTGCCACTAAAGTGGGGAACCAAGCAGAGTAATTGAGATGATAGGTGCATATTTTCCGTGACATTAGGTTGATAAGCTATGCATGAAGGTTGCTCAATATTCTTAGGAGTGAATTTATCTTGCATTGGTACTCGATTTGGTACTTCCTCACCCATTGTTGCCTTTGGAATGGTTCGTGGTTTTAACTGTTGTTTTAGTTTGTGCAGAGTGTGCTCTATCTCTTGATCAATAGGTAGTAGCTTGGGATGAAGTGATCGTCTCCCGTGCATACACCAAAGTCATGTAGCCTCTAATTGGACCGTACTTAAAAAAATTTAGAGTTTTCAGAAAATACGTTACACCGTTTTTTTTTAATTGATTTGCAAGTTACAATACTAAATAATCCCCGGCAACGGCACCAAAAACTTGTTGATATTATAGAGTTATCTAAGTGAATAAATAATCTGAACACAAATTAAAACCTTGCAAGTATACGAATCGTTTGACAGAAATGTAGTATTAGCAAGGGTCAAATCCACAGAGATTGTAGTAAACAACTCACTAATCAATTCAAAGATGTTTTCTTTGCTTGTTTGTTGTTATTCACTTTTGTTTTGGTATCTCCCTTTTTTTATGAATGAAGAGGATTAAAAAAATTAAAATAAAAACAACTCCTACTTAAGAGGGTGATCAAGGTGATTTGAAAACAAAAAGAAATCTATCAAAAAGTTGGGGCATTGATTTCCACTTTTAGTCATGTATTCTAAACCACACTAGTGCACAACTATAAATCATTTTGACTTGCTCATGTTGTCAATTATAAAGGTATGGTATCTACACTTTAAAATTGGTGACTTCCCTAAGCATTGAATTAGGCATGGGTATCTACACTAATTATTTTCTTCCTTAAAGTATTTAGCATGATATCTACTAAGTTGCACTTCAAGAAAGCATGACAACAATGAAAATTGACAAACACATAAAGAGCTAGAACATGGTATCTATTTTAGCTCTTTATGTTGATTAAACTCTAGAACCCAAATGAGTTCTTGTGTTACTGATCATGAACACTAGACTCGATCATCTAAATCTACTCATGTAACTAACTCAAAATATATGATGTATATGGTGATCAATCATAACACAACAATTATCAAGAGTGACACTATAAGTATGGTTTAATCAATGAGCATCACAAAAGAGCTAAATGTGCATTAAAAGGGGTTTAAAATACATGACTTAAGCTTCCTTCATGCCCCAAACAAATTTAGCTACACTTGATCATAGATTTATTCAAACAAATGTTAAGAGATATATCAATTAAACTAGAAGAAAACATGATAGAGAAGTAACACCATAGTTGTTTGGTCCTTTTCCAACTGTAGCTGATGCTAGATGATCTTAAATGTACTCTTTCAATCAGCTTGGATATCTTCTATTTTCTCAGTTGCTCTTCTCTTTTTCTAGATGCCTTCATGCTCAGTCTGTGTTTTCTTTTTATAGCCTCCTCCCTCTTTTCTACAGATCTCTAGCTCCCCATTTAATTAGTTGCAATCTCCTGACTATCGGGCATGGATTGAATCAGAATCACCTTCATTTACTGCCAGAATCTGATTTGGTAACAAAATCCTTTAGCCAACTAACTAGCTTGATTTTTGGAAATTGATTTTTGCAGCTGTACATGATCTATTTATTATTTGTTTCTCTGCAAATTTCTGGGATTTTAACAGCTCAATCTTCATTTGTGTTTGCAGATATGTGGTAGAAATCTTGGCTGCGCAGCTTTGATACGTCTGCATATAATAGCTCTTCTCAAGATCTGACTTCTGCAGTTCCACACACATATTTTTGGGTTGTGACTTGCAGCTTACTGATTCAAGGCTAGAGGGTGAAAGAGTGAAAATTTTGCAACTTCACTATGAAGAAGGACTCAGTTGTGCAGCTGTATTTGAACATGCACAGCTGATACAGTTGTGCACATTGAAAACAAAAGAGATTTTTTTGTTACTAACCTTGCACAAATCATGTATCTGTGTGGACAAATACTGATACTGTAGCACTCTAAAAAAATGCACAGTTGATGCTTGATCTTACTCTCCACTTCAATTGCACTATGCTAGTTGAACTTTTTGCAACTTCTTCCCAGTCTTTTTCATTTTCTTTCTAATCTTTGATAGCGGTTGAAAATGGAATTAGAGAGTGAGGGAATGGGGACTGTGAAACAAGTAGTGGAGATTTCAAGTATGCACAGCTGTAGCATCTGACATGCACAGCTGATACATTTTGTATACAGTGAAGGTGAAGAGAAATGACCTTTGGAATTGTTGCTGTTGTTGTTGTTGGATTTTTTTTAGGCCAAAGCTCAGCATGTTTGCCCAACTTGGCCATCTTCTTAACTTTGAGCCTACAACCATGGTCTGCAACACACAAACAAACAATCAATTAGAGTTAAGCCTAAATCTCAATTTATGTGAAATTCATCTTCTTGTAATTGATAAAATTCTGGAAATTAAATAAAGAAGATTGCTCCACTCTTGATATTTGTTAATAACAACTCCCCATTTATGCATGATTCTGCTTTTGCTTGATTGAAAGAAAAATGTTCTGATGCACAATTAGTTGCTTGCTGGTGCTTCACCCTCTAGACCATGGTTCAAATTTATGGAATGTATAAGGCCAGTGATTTCTCCAGTCTGAATAGGCTCAGATGTACATAGAGTAGAGAACAATTAAGCATATAAGCCTTGAATCCAATCAATTGGTCACTTCTGGATTGTTTTCCTATAAAAGAAGAAAAGAAGTATAAATTACCAGAGATAAAAAGATTAAGTGTTGTTTTAATTCACTTTATTGGCCCAAAATATGACATTATGAGATTTAACAGTTGCAAACCTCTGCACAAACTCCACCTACATCGAGGCATTCTCCACCTTGAGACGATTTTCAAACGTCTTGGTCTCGAATTGATGGTGCAAGTTGCGGGAGACTAGTTGAACTTGCAGGAATAACGGGAAAAAATCAACACTCAACATTTGGTCAAGTATTTCAGATTCCCTAAAGTTTGTGGAGATTATTTTGGCTTGGACCAACCATTCTCATATCTTTAATCACCTTTTGACAACCTTGAAAAACAGACAGAACTCCACCTCGAGCTGTGTACCTACAACCCCATGCATCAAGAGTTCCCAAGAAAACCAGATTTCGTTTCAACAGAGCAATATGCAAAACTTCCCATAGAGAGAACATGTTTAGACATGACATCTTCAACTCAACTGTCCCCTCACCCACTACTTCACAAATCTCTCAAGTTTTTGTTCTCACACAACGCCCTGTAATAGACTTATAAGAGGAAAACAACTCCCCTTTGGAACAAATATGAGAAGAACTTCCTGAGTCAAGAAAGCAACTAGAATCCACTTCTAAAGAATTTGAAATAAGAAGACACGAATCACCTGAATCACAAGCACCAACCACATACGCGATTGATTTTTCATCCTTGGCGTTATTCTGATTCTGCAATTTTCAATAGTATTTCTTGATATGCCCTGGCCTCTTCCATATTGGCAACAGATCGAATCTCTTTGCATAGCACTTTGTCTTCCCCCTGAAGGACCTTCCACTGCTAGATAACTTGAAGTAGATGATGATTTATAGGTCTCCTTCCTAAGACACGAATGACCTGAATCACAAGCACCAACCACATAGGGGGTTGATTTTTCATCCTTGGCATTATTCTGATTCTGTAATTTTCAACAGTATTTCTTGATATGCCTTGGCCTCTTGCAATATCGGTAACAGATCGATCCCTTTTCATAGAACTTTGTATTCCCCCTGAAGGACCTTCCACTGCTAGAAAACTTGAAGTAGACGATGATTTATGGGTCTCCTCCCTAAGTTGGTTTTCCTTCATTGCTTTGATTACACCATCTACCGAAATACTCTCCTTGGCAGATCTACCGTGTAGAATGGTAGTGGAAAAAAGCATACAGATCTGGCAGTGAATATATCAGGTTGAAAGCTTTATCTTCTTCACACACATCCTTGCTGATCGCCTGAAGTTCAGATAATACCTTATTGAAATCTCTAATATGGACTTGGAGATTGGTTCCTTCCTTCATTAACAAATAGAATAACTTCATCTTTCAATGCATCCGATCTAATAACGACAAACCAGAGTAGTCAGCTATGAGTTTTTCCCACAAACTCGCCGCGTCAGTTTTTTCAAGAAATCTGCACTTGGCCTCATCCGCCAATAATAGTCGGATCAGACTTATGGCTTTTTCACGAATATCTTCCCTAACATCCTCCTTCATATCAGATGGCTTTTCTTTGTTCTTAACGGTTAACTGCAAACGTATTTTAACAAGGACATCAAACATGTCAACCTTCCAAAGATTGAAATTGATCTTTCCATCGAACTGCTTGATCTTCAAAATATTGTGAATCTTAACCAAGGGACTCGGCAACCTGAAGCTCTGATACCAGTTATTGGGATTGGGGCATCAACAAACGCCCAGTGTCGCAGCAGAACTAAATAGAGCAATGCAGAAATCGAAGTAGATGAGACGAATCAATTGAGCAAGCAAGTAGATCCACCAATCCAACACAAATACAACGAGGATTAATCCCAGTTAGCATTCGCTTAATCCGGGAAAAATTTTAGGGAGATCTGATATTCAATTAGAAGAGATTACAAGGAGTTAATGATTCACTCAATACAAGGAATGAAACTCACTCACCAAGAACAATCTCTCACTCAAGCCTCTCTTTGCAATGGAGAAAATATCAAAATGAAGTGTTGTACTCTCATATTGGAGGAGTTTACAATATATATAGAAGAAGAGAGAACCATAGGTTTAGTCTTGATTTTCAGTCGTCCGATATAACCTGTAGAAGAAGTAACTGAATAGGAGCCGTATGATCTGACTCTGAGTTGAAGATTGGACTAAAACGAGCTAACAAATCGAGGCCCAGAAAATATACAGTGCCGCAGGCGATCGATCGTCCAACAAGACCGGTCTACCATCCTCCTCTCGGCTAAACTCTGTACAGTTGCGGTCGGGTGTGTGGTTAGGGGTGAGGTCGACCTTCCCCCAGGATAGTCGACCGCAACTCTGCGTGCACCTTGCTGCTGTTGTTTTCCCTTCTAATCTCTTCGACGCTTCAACCGTCATGCTTCATCTTACCTTGTTATAATCTGAACACGAGTATTCAAGACACATTCCTAACATAAGGAATAAGACATTCGGTTGCTCATATCCCTTTCTCCCAGTATACCCTCTCCACTGAAGAGTATCTGATACATTTACTATATATAGGGAGCCCTTTGGTTGAGAACTAATTTGGAGAGAAGTAATTTGGTGAGAACTAAAAAGTCTATTACTATACATTTACTATATATTAATTGCTTATGTTAGTAAATGTATCAGATTTTTAGTTGCTCATATCCCTTTCTCCCAGTATGCCCTCTCTACTGAAGAGTATCAGACATTTCGCAACATGTCGTCTTCTCCTGGTAATTCTGTTTACTCAGGTATTGCTTGTCATATTTCTCCATCAATAGATTATTGATTCCGGTGCTTCTGAATATATATTTCCTTTACTGCTTTCTTCTTTTTCTTTGTTTTCCAATTATCATGTGTGTATTGCTGATGACTCTCATGTCCCTACTGAAGGGAAGAGCGATGTCTCTCTTTGTAACATCCCGTAATTTCTGAAAAGATATAATGTCTCTCTTTGTAAGATCCCGTAATTTCTGAAAAGATATATAGTAGAATATATATATATATATATATATATATATATATGGGTAAAAGGGATATGAGCAACTTGCTCATTTAGTAAATGAGCAAATGATTATGTGTCATGAATGTGATACATTGGACAACTAACCCTTTTAATGATTTTCCAGTCACATGTATGCCACATCATCAATTGCTTATTTACTAAATGAGCAAGTTTCTCATACCCCTTTCCCCCTATATATATATATATATATATATAGGAAAATCTTCCATTGTGCACCACCCCTCCGTGTGCACTCGTGTGCACTCGGCCTTTCCGCCTTCGTATCGACGATCCGAATCGTTCACATTGATCTACACATCTAAATTAGTCTAAATATGTAAAATCAAATCATTTGAAATTCATTTGCCCATCCATCATGTGACTATAAAAAACAATGATTTTCAGCCATACAATTTTGTAACACTTCAATGGATAGGAAAATAAATTTCAAATGATTTGATTTTACATATTTAGACTAATTTAGATGTGTAGATCAATGTGAACGGTTCAGATCGTCGATACGAAGGCGGGAAGGCTGAGTGCACACGCCGCGTGCACCATAGGTGGTGTACAACAGAAGACTTCCCTATATATATATATATATATATATATATATATATATATATATATATATATAAACACAATTTACATATGGTGTAGTTATAATTAGTTGTTAGAATTAGGGATGGAGGGAAATACTTTATTGACTATTGATTGATTAAACAGAGTACAATATGTCTCTTATATATAGGAGATAAATGAATACTAAACTGATACATAATCAATATGGGACTAAACTAATATCGAATCCAATATAATATCTAACACCCCCTCTGCCTCTTAGTCTTGGTGGAATGGAGGCAAGTCTTACTTGTGTAGTTTTCCACATACGGTGCCAATCTGTTGCTGCTTATTTTGGTGTGGGAGCAAACAGTAGTGAGTTCTTATTTAATGGAAACTACTAAAAGTCTGATCTTTGATCTTTGCCATGAAATGCGATTAGAGCTCCTGAGATTGAATCTGGATCATTGACTGACCACCGTGGTCTGAATCCGACGGTTACTGACGCGGCCGATGGACCTGCAATAAGCCTGAAACACCGGGAGTTAGCCCCGGTGACAGACCCTCTGACGCTCAAGTCAAAACTAGAAAAAGAAAAAGAGTTTGAGAGAGAAACTGGCGATTTGTTGATTACCTTCTGACTGTGGAGGCGGGGGGGGGGGGGGGGGGGGGAGGGGGGTGTATTTATAGGTCTGAGAAACATATCAAAAGATCGATCTAAATCCGTTGGATCAATATGAATTCCTTATCTCCTTTATGTTTCTCCTCCTCAAGAGTTAAGTTCTCTTGTTAGGGGATAAGAGATTTGACTCCTAGCCTTCATGGGTTGGGTTTCTCTTCTAGTAGGCCTAATCTGTCACTTTTTATAGGCTTGAAAGAAGCTCATGTCTTGTAAAGGAGCCTGGAGAAGGCCCGAACCTGTTAAGGAAGCCCATTATGGTTAATTTGCCTGTAAAAGCTTTCATATCTGTGTTGGAATCGTACGACCCTGATTTGCTGCGATTTTTACATAATCACATATAACAGCCAATTAAGCCAGTGGAGTCTATAAGCAATGCAGCACATAAATGCTGAAGTTTACTCACATAATTGCATTCACATGCGCATGATATATGCAAAAAATATTTTCAAAAAACTCAACTTCTAGTATGCAACACAAGTACATATTAAAAAAAAAAAAATTCCTCGTAAATTAACATATAAACTAAAAAAGACGAGAACATAGAAATTTACCTGTAAAATTTCCTGAAACAAATGAGCGTGATGCATCTCTGAAGTTCACGCAACGATTATAAATTAGTAACATCTGTTAAGATTATTGGATGAGAATAATTCTTTATTGATTGATTGATTAAACTAAATACAATATGGCTCATACATATAGGAGAGAATAGAAGACTAAAGTGATACATAACCAATATGAGACTAAACTAATATATCATCTAACACCGCATCTAAAACTCAAGTTGGTTCAAGCAACAAGAGTTTGAAATAATGACGATGTTGATGTGGAAGGAACGACAAATTGTGGTGCAGTGACGGCGCTTGATGGCGCATGTGACAGAACTGAGAAGTAGAGTATTGCGGAAGAAAGTAGTAGTGGCGAACTATTGAGATCTCACCCCGAACAGTGGCAGGATCTCCATATCCCGATCTGTGATGGGATCTCACCCTGACTTGAGACATAGTTGATGATGGGAACTCACCCCTGAACTGAGAAATAGACTAATGGGATCTCACCCCTGTCTTGAGAATGGTCGATGATAGGATCTCACCACAGATTTGAGACATAGTCGATGATGGGATCTCACCCCTGAACTGAGAAATAGACAGATAGGATTTCACCCCTGACTTGAGAATATTCTATGATAGGATATCACCCCAGACTTGAGAATTGTCGATGATGGGATCTCACCCCTGAACTGAGAAACAGACTAATGGGATCTCACCCCTGACTTGAGACATAGTCGATGTGGTCGGATATCATCCCTGAACTGAGAACTGGATGCTGATAACACCCTCTCTCAAACTCACGATCGATCAACTGGAGTAAGTTGACGATCTGGATGTAGAAGCACAAGAACCTGCAAGAAAGGGTTTTTTTTTGTTTTTTTTTTGTTTTTTTTAACTGAAATAATGGAAACAGAAGTAAGGTGGGTTGAAACTGAAAAATACGGTTTCGGAAGAGCTAGACCCTTACGAAAAGGATTGGGAGCCAGACCAGAAGCCCGTACAATTTCTTGATTGAGCAGCCTGCTACATAGTAGGAGGACTTTAACATATGGAGCAAGTTTCTGCCTCTCGGCTAGCAGTTCAGCTACATATCTCTCACTATCAGAAGAGGGCCTGATAGAGTGATGGTGAGGAGAGGAATGGACTCCAGATGGTGAGCACTCGAAATAGGGTGCAGGTGGCATCGTCTCATCCATTCAATTCCAACCCCTTAAAACTCTCTCGCAAACCCCTTCTGATGAGAGAGAGAGAGAGACTTGGATCAGGAAGAAGCGGATGACGAGAGACTTGGATCTGGATCAGAGAGGGACGATGGCTAGGGATGCTTGTTTGATCTTGCTGATCCTGGAGTTGGGTAGCATCGACGGCGAAGAGAGGTCGCCGTAGTTGATGATGACGATCTGATGCTGACTTTGATGTTGATGTTGATGATGACGTCTAGGGTTTTGGATCTTGTTTTTGGATGATGGCTAGGGTTTTGGAGATTTAGGATTTCGGAGGAGATTAGGGTTTTGATCAAGATCGGGAGAGGAATGTCAGGAGGTGGAGTGTCACGCCCCGCTTCCCAAAAATACAGAATACGAGCACGTAATATTGTTCCAGTGAATGACTAACATTACCCATAAGCTTTTATTCGATTAACTTAACAATATGATCAATACAGAACAAATGCGTAGGCAATTCTCCATCAACACATGTAAACACTTCATTTAAAAAGAGGAGAAAATTTTTCCTTAGAGCAAGTCATGGACAGCAAGTAGAGAAAGCAGGGAACAATGGAATAACAGTATAGCAATGATATCAATGGATCAATAGGAATCAATAACATGGCACAAAAATCAATAATCAATATCACGGTAATTGATACAATGGCTATAAATAATGATGCAATATTAGTAACAATAATCAATGATCAGTAATGGTAACCCTTAGCAAATATTCGATATCAATAGGAATAATGATGAACAATATGCAGTGTCGATGTGGTATGATCATTAAGTCTATTAATCATTTTAATCCTAACTAATGTAGCACTTCATGCGTCCCATCTATTTACCACATGGTTGCTACATACAAACAAGTTACATTTAGACTTAGTGGTGGGCTCTATAGTTCATGTACTCGGCAATGATAACAATGTTCCATCCATAACGGTAATTTATCAATAAGATGCTACAAGATCACAAGATCACAAGATCACAAGATCACAGTATAGGGAACCACGAGCCCCTTATTCGAGTAATGTTATTATATTGTCCACTACTTGAGTCAACCCTTAAACCCCGGCTTGTTAATTATTTTATCAATGCAACAACACAATATGTAATTAAGGAATATTTCGATGAACGATTGTAACAATAGAGAAACGATGAGATGATAATTTGAATTGGACAATTAGAATGATGACGATAAGACATTAGGGTCATGCAATGCAACATATAGACTTAATTCATGCAATACAATGATATAGGAATAATTAATTCAAGAAAATCTGAAAGTATAATTCTGAAAATAAAAACACAGTTGTAGTAAAATGGGCATAATTTTTGCTATAAAACTCGGAATTATGAAATTCAAGATGTTCTGAAAACTAGAAAGATAAGGCTACAACTCTTATTCAGAAAGTAATTCATTTTAAGATCGTTTACAGGTTCAAAAATAGCAGTCAATATACAGGTCAGCAAACAATATACAGGTTTTGTGTAGTTCTCTTGAAAATAAATTAATTTAAACATGATGGGTATTGATTCTTTAATCAATAAACTATATAATCAGCATGATGGGTGCAAAAACAAGATGGATTAAATTAGAACACACTCATACATCAATTTATCATCAATCAACAACAATCAATCAACCAAACCTACAACCTAACAATTATTTATAATTTGTTTGTGTCATGATTATACGGTTAACCCTATTATCAATTCTACATGAATGCATGAAAGATCCAATCGTTGGAGTCAAAAGTGGCACGATGTCAAGAATATTAGGGTTAGCTTGTGTAAACCCTCAATAGACCCAACGAAGATAATCAATACAGCGATATGATAACGAATAGGATCTACTTGTAAGAATTTCAATAGAACTTGAATTTGATACAATTAACAATTCAAGAGAACAGTGACTTGCCTGTTAGACGGTGAAAATGAATACCAAGAATAACGGGATAAGAATCCCGAAGCAACGAACCCACGAACTAACACAATAGAACATGTGAAAAACACGTGTACAAAAAGAACCCAACAAAACACAGCACAAAGAGACAACACTACAATAGTACACAAAGAGACAAGGCAGCAACGACAGTAAGAGAGTGCGTCGGCCAAGGGCAACGGTGCTAGGGGCGGTGTCGACGGTCGAGGTCAACTCAACGGTGGGCACCGCTGGTGGCTGCCGGCGCGAAAGGGGACGGAGATGCTGTGCTGGGCGGAGGAGGGTCGACTGAGTGGCTCGATAGGGTTGGAAGAGGGGTTGCGACGCTGGTGGTGGGCAGCAGATATGACAGGGAGGAGGACAGCCAGGGGAGGGGTTGTCGATTGGCTCGATGGGAGAGGGCGGCATCGATGGCCGAAGGGAGAGGCTTCGATGGGAGGTCAGGGCTGATTGGAGAAGGGAGGAGAACAGGGGTCGCGGATGTTGCTCGTCGACGGGATTGGGGAGTAGCAGAGGGGTTTCGGTTGGGGCTGCTGTCGTTGGGCATCGACGGAAGGAGGTGTTCTGGGGGTTGCCGGAGATGGCGCCGGAGAAGTGGTCAGGAGTGATGGGGAAGATGGGTGAATAGTGAAAGAGGTTTGGGCTCATACGGGGAGAGAGAAACCAGGGAGGAGAGAGAAAGAGGAGTGAGAAGAGAGAAATTGACGGCTAGAAAATTGTATTTTTGGGTTTAGGGTTTGAATTAGGGTTGTATTTATAGAATACAAGTAGAGTATTGGGTTAGTGGTTTAAGGTTCAATAAAAACGATTTTGGGTCAAGAACACATGAATTTGGGCTTTAGGGTTCAATTAAGAGATAGATCAAAATCAATAAAAATACCCACAATTCAATAAAAGGAAAAAAATAGGATTAACAAGAAAATAGTTCATTTAAGAAAAACAAAGAATTCCATGAACAAAAATTTAAATCCAAATGAATAAATAAGTAATACAATAAATATAAATTGTCCTGAAAATAAATCGGAATTCACCAAGAAAATTAGATCAAGTACGAAAACAAAATAATTCGTTAAATGTACTTTAATTAAATAATCAAGGAATAACAATTAATAGTTATAATTATAAATAATAAAATCATACAATAAAATAATTATTCGGGTTTAACAATTTTTATTAAAATAATCCAATAATAATAATATATATGATTTGGGCTCAAATATAACTAACCGATAAATTAAGATTATAAAACAAGTTTAAAATACACCATCATTCGAAATAATATAATTTCCGATTAGAAAATATTTTAATAGAAATTCCAAAACGAATTTAGCACAAAATAAATTTATCAATAATCGAAATACAGAAAATATTCAGAAAATATATATTTACAGGAATGGGGGTTACATGGAGTGATTCTGATGAAGACGAGAACCACCCCACCTCGACGACGAGGATCAAATTAGTATAGGCTCTATAGGACGATAGGTTCTGATACCATGTGAAAGTCCCTGCCACTAAGCTAAAACTTCGAAGTTGTAGAAGGGTTGAGGGAAATTGCACTTGTATTCTAACACGCCTCTTCAGGTCGAGAGCCATTTTTTTATGGGTCAAAGAAACGAGATAAATGCCCAACAAATTATGGGTCGAGACCTAGACAATACGCAACGGTAATTTTTTTTTTTAATCCGCATTTAAATTGCATAACCAGTGGGATTCGAACCTGAGTTGCTCTAATACCATGTGATGATTATTGGATGAGAATAATTCTTTACTGATTGATTGATTAAACTGAATACAATATGGCTCATACATATAGGAGAGAATAGAAAACTAAACTGATACATAACCAATAGGGACTAAACTAATATCATCTAACAACACCAAAGAAAGCAATTGAGAACAATTCAAACGATATAACGACTTTCTACTTAATAATATGTGTAGTTTTGTAACTCAACAAAAAAAAAATTCCAAAAAGAAATATGGCAAATCTGTGGAGTTGCATTATAGTAGCTTAAAACAGCTTCAAGGTTTCACCGAGATCACAGGTAAAATCAAATATAGTATGCATCGAATCATATTATCAGGCCCGGCCCAAGATAAGCCCAACAAGCCACTAGACTTGGGCAAACCCCTTTAATGAGGCAACAAAATTTTAAAAATAAAATCAATATATATATTTATATAATAAAATAAAATTTATTAAGGGCCTTTGTGTAAAGTTTAATTTTTTTTGGGTAATGCTACACCTACAACCTTTACAACCTTACAACCTTATGTGGCACAATCTCATTGGAGATGTGTACAACTCATTACAACCTACTCTACAATACATTCCAATGAGATTGTGTCATCTAAGGTTGTAAAAGAAAAGGTTGTAAGAAAGGTTGTAGGTGTAGCATTACCCATTTTTTTTAGGGTAATGCTACACCTACTACCAAATCTACTACCTTTTCCTTTACTACCTTAAGTGACACACTATTAGTGGAGGTTATTGTAGAGTAGGTGGGAGGAGCATTCAATAGTAATGTGGCACGGGTAGTAAAAGAAAAGGTAGTTGATTTGATAGTAGGTGTATCATTACCCTTTTTTTAAACTCTCTCTTCCCCTTCCGGTTTCAATCCCCTCTTTCTCTTTTCTTTCTCTTTTTACCATCCCCGATCCGAAACCCGAATTCTTCCACCGCTCCTCCGCTCGTAGCTCCTTCTCTACCGAGGCTCGGACGGGCGACGGGCGACGGGCGACGGCTCATCCTTTCCATCAAAACCCTAAACTTAATTGGGGAAGTGTTGCGGAGAACTATCCATCCTTTGTGTTGTTCGATCAGAATGCTTTATTGTCGTTGCATATAGGAAGTGTCATGTCAATTGCATCAAGTTCATTGTTGTGCAAACTATTTTTTTAGAAGTTCAAGGTTTAGGTGGTCTTAGAAAATAAAGTAGTGTCTAAAAAGTATGGATGTGGATTTACCGATATGGATAAGATGATGTACACTAATATGGAAAGTTCTTAAATGCTACATCCAACATTTTCCATAAATTCTGAGAAGAGTTCATGGAAAATGCAGATAAGTTGCAATTGAACTCTAGTTTTTACAGATAACAAATCAATGGAAGCCTACTCTTTAAACCCTAGATTGTGCAGATATGTTGCTCAATAAAATGTTTGAAAGAAAATGTTGAACTTCTGGGAACTAGAGGTGTTTTTTTTTCTTCCATAGATTTCTACTTTATTATTTTAGAAGTATAATGATCAACTCACATTTTGCATATTTGGGCTGCAGAGAGTCGAAACCTTACTGGTGAGCTCCCATCTGTGATTGCCAATCTCACCCAACTCAATTTTCTGTGAGTTAATATGAATTATTATACCTGTGTACTTAATATGAATTATTATAGTTTTTCATTTGATTCTTTATAAAAGATTTTAAAATAGTTTCATCATTTTTAACATGAACAGAGACCTCTCACGAAACTACCTTAATGGATCAATTCCTTCAGCCTGGGCTTCACTTCCACTCATTAACTTGTAATCAGTCTTTCTCTTATTTTTCTTTTCAAATTCGAACAGTTCTTCTTTTTATTTTTTGATTACGAATAACCAGTTATTCCGGTGGAAATTTTGGTTCATTATCTCCTGTTTACAGAACACTGCTGGGAAATCTTATTTCTGGCCAAATCCCTGATGAACTCGGAAACATATCTACACTTCAAGTGCCGTAATAACTGAATTTTCACTTAACCTTTACCTTAACTTTGCAAATCATTAATTTTTCATCTAGACATTTTATATTAAAAATGTTTATAATGTATTTTTATTATCAATTTGGATGGCTTAGAAACTTTGACTATGATCTCAATCGAGAATGAATTTTTTTAGAAGTTTAAGTATGATGACTTAATTGAAGAATTTGCTTCAAGAAATGTAAGGAGAAGTATATTTCTTTGAACCAAATTGTAATCTGAATGTAATTTTGATTTTACAAATGTAATCATATTTTGTTTGACTTTATGGTGTAGTTCAAGATTAAAAAAATAATGTAATCATGCTTTTATCAAAGATAAATCCTTGAAACATAAAAATAGGTCCTTACAACATACCTAACATATTTTAGAATGATTTGTCGGTACAATTGTGTTGGCCTATATAGGAGGACATCTTCACAGAAAAAGTGGATATCTTTAATTAATATGCATTAATTTCCACAAATCTTGTGCTTCAACTTAAACTTAATTCTCTGAATTGTCATTTATGAAGGGATCTGGGCCTCCACAAGTTGGTGTTCATGGATGACATTTTACATGAGGGAACCAAAGTAGGTATTATGTTCGAGGCCAAGTATTTATTAATCAATTACTGTTTTTATTGCTTAAGTTTACCACTATATGTTTCTTCTTTTTCACTAACAAGTTCCTTTTATTGACATAAACTACTTGATGGGTATATAAAAGATTCTGGAATATACTGTCATTGATGCAACAATGTGGTAAGTAGATTTAGTTTTGGGTTTTATGATTGCTTCAAATTATGCTTTTGGATTTAGTTTTTGAGTTCTATAACTTTGTTGAAGCTTACAAAATTTTCAGTTCCTAGATTGATTTTTATTTTAAATTAAGAAATATTTTTGCATAAATTGCTTTCCATAGCTTAGTGTACATTTGGTGCTTTCCATGGCTTTGCGTAAATTTATTTTATTTGCTTTTACTTTTACTTTTTGTTGTTAGTAACAAAACTTGAGTTTGGTTAGGGCAACCCGGATCTCCGGGCCGGCCCTGAAAACAGGCTACCATTAATTTCGTAGTCTAAAGCACATACAAGGTTGGGATGAGGAAATCTATCCAAAGGGGCAGTGATCACCTCAATAAGGCTCATATTCTATCTCCACTATACTTTGTTTCTTTTTGGCTATCATCAGATTTTTGTTTCGTTGCTTTTATACTTGATGCGGTTTATTTTTGGGAGGCGTGTGGATGCACCAGGCGTGAGTTCTTACTCGATTTGTATTGATAGAGGAGACTCCTATACAGACGGTCCTCGACTGGACGAACAGTACTGAGGTAGGTGGTAGTGAGTTAGAGGCTGATGCTCGGCTCGGATCTTTGAGGCTCGGATCCGATGGTCTCGTGTACCTGCAGACGGTCTCGGAACACCGGGGTTGGTCCCGGTGGCAGACCCTCCGACAATCTAGTCAGTCACTAAGAGAGAGTAACAGTAACTAGGATTTTGGTGGGAAAAGATTGATTACCTTGAGAAGGAGTAGGGGTCTGGTATTTATAGAAGATGCCAACCAGGTCTGGACTCGTTTGGGGCCGGGTCTGGACCCGGTTGCCCGTTAAGCTGAAGCGGTGGAAATCCGGGCGGTTTAGGGCTGATGTGGCAGATGTCCGGGCGGTTTCCGAGCTGACGTGGCAGCGGCCCGGGCGGTTTTTCGATACTGACATGGCGAATCAAGAGGATCAGGAGGAGCGCGCATCCTGAGGGGATCATGTGGCCCAGGACGGACCACGTCATTCCTAACCCATATCAATACTAGATTTCCATTATATACAGAAGATTTTCCAACGTTCCTCCTCCAAGCTAGTATCATATAATTAAAAAAATTATATATTAACAAGTTTGCAAAATCCAGAAAAGAGTTGGATCGCATACTAATGACAGGTTGCCATTAATCCAGTAGTTTAAATCACACACACTAGCTAATTTATAGAAAGAATTAGTGCTAAAAAAAACTCCTCGAAATATCGAACATACAGAAAGTCACTAGTCCATCTGGATCCTCTCTTTTTCGCTTGCATGCACACGGAACTAATCTCTTATCTCTAATCTCTAATATTATAATGGAAGAAGGTCTTGATGTCATTCGTAAATGTTTTGTCAATCTACCAACCCGTACAATCCACGTGCATAACTATTATAAAGGAGGTTCTAAGTTCAAATCCAGACTATGTCTAAATTTTTATTTTAAAAAACTATATTTATTAAGACGTGTGATACACGTGTAAATTACTAGCTACATGTAACCACACACTGACTCATAAACAAAGACTCATAACACAAAAACAGAGTTTTATGAGGCAAAGTGAAAATCCCTACGGTAAACTAACATATTTCATTCCCTTGGCTCAAACTTGTAGAAACATCCATTCCGCTCCACCCTTACATTCACACTTCCAATCTCCAATGCACTCCCAGTCTCCCATCACGAACTCCTGATAGTTACATTATGACAATGAACTTCATATGCACATCTCCACTTATCAGCACAGTAAAAGTTTTAAGTCCCGACTTTCGCGGGGCTTTCTACAACTACGTATATATCACTCTTTCACCCAATAAGCAATAGACGCAATCAATGATTCATATACCAAATGAACCCAATTGTAAAATTGAAAATTACAAAAATTCCCAATTCTGTAAGCAACTCACCTCCCAGCAAAATGATGGTAGCCACCTCCAGGACCATAATGTGATCTCCCTTTGGTCACATCGATTACCGAACTGCCAATTTTACATAACACCCATAAATTAAAATAATTTATTTTCGAAACAAGGGTCTAAACTAAAAGTTAAAAAAGTAAAAATTACGCACCCAAGAATCCCTAACAGAATGGGCAGGCTTTTTTTTTTTTTTCTTTTTTCAGGTACAGCATAATAGTCTATTTTAATATGTGATGGCAACCGGGCCAGATTGGCCCGCAACCTACCTGCGACCCGCCCATTCTAATCCGGTCCGCAATTAAGCAGTTCGGGTCAGGTTTGAACCCGCGGGTCGATCCGAGTCAACCCGGGTCACCAAATTTGTAAACCCAACCCACTCGACCCGACCTGCGAACCCGTTCACGAAGATAAATCCGCCCGCCAACCCGCAGGTCGACTCGCGAGTTTTGATCCATTGAATTTTTGGATTTGACCCATGGGTTTGACTCGTTTGGATTTTTTTACTTTTTTATTTTTTTTGCTGTTTATTTTTTTAATCTATTTTTTTTTTTGCTACAAAATATATATATATATATATATAGAGAGAGAGAGAGAGAGAGAGAAAAAAAAAATCTTCGGTTGCACACTACTTTGGTGAGCACTCCGTGAGCACTCACGAAATAGAGCACATATGAAAAATCCGAACCGTTCATATTGTTCTATATGCCTAAGATAGCCTAACAATAAAAAATCAAGTAATTTGAAGTTCATTTGCCCATGATTTATATCATCACAAAATTGTATGGCTGAAAATTCTAACAGCATGATGGATGGGCAAATGAACTTCAAATTACTTAATTTTTTATTGTTAGGCTAACTTAGGCATATAGAACAATATGAGTGGTTCGGATTTTTCATAGGGTCTTTATTTCATGAGTGTTCACGGAGTGCTCACCAAAAGTGGTGTGCAACCGAAGGGGACTATATATATATATATATATATATATATATATATATATATTGCAAATATATATGTGTATATATGTATATATGCATATAGATATACTCTAAAATATTTTAAAATTTTATAAAAATGAGTATGAACATCAAAATTAATTGATTACTAACCCCTACTCAATTAGACAACCTCCACCCTAGCTATTTATAGCCAACTCCACCTCCTCACTTCTCTCATCTCACCAATGTAAAGTTTTCAAAGTTTAAAATCCAAATATATTTAGTGTCACGCTCCGCTTCCCATTATACAGGAAACACAGGCACGCAACTGAGGCCCAGCAAATAATATAAGTATGTCAACTCATATCATCCATAAGCTGTACAATGCCAGTAAACTCAACAATACAATAATAATCACATAAACCAGAATATAATACAATAACCAATATCTGAGATATAAGAACTTACCAAATAGCCAGAGAATATGCAATGCAATAACAGCTCGACAAGCTCTTTAAGTAACCCATCTTCTGTGTAACACCCCGGAAGGCCCATCTCATACGGGGTATTACAGTCTATACCTGTATAACATAACTCAAAGAAAGATAGATAGAGTACCCATTAGAGCAAGTTACAGGCCGCAAGTAGTACAAACAAAATATGAACAAGAGACAAGATATGCAAGAAAACAAAATAACTAAGAATTCAAATACGAAAAGAACATGATAACGAGAAACAACATGTATAATAAGAAAGAAATAAGGACTAACAAGCGGGAAAACTAAAACTGACGATGCAAATGTAACATAACATAATCAAGGTAATGCAGGTATCAACTGGAACATGACTCAAAATATAACTAATCGGGAACGAGGAATAATGTAACAGGAAATATGACATATAAACGAAAGTCACGCAAACTTGTAACGGGAGTCATGTGAACAGGTAACAGGTGACAAGTAATATGTAACAGGTAACAGGTAACAGATAACAGAATCAGGTAATAGATAAACATGTAAACTTGTAACAGATATCAGATAAATATGTAAACTTGTAACAGATATCAGATAAACATGTAAACTTATAGCAGATATCAGATAAACATGTGAAACAGATGACAGGAATATGCAGGCGAAACATATTATTATTCTTAAGTCTTTTATTTCATCCTATCTAATGCATCAGTCATATGTCCCATACCACATGGTTGCTGCAAACAACCAAGTTACGTTTAGATTCAGCGGTGGATTCCATAGGGCCATGTACTCAGACATCATATAAACTGATAAACAAATAAACTGAAAAAGATAAACAGACTCATAAATCATGTAATCATTTATTCATGCAAACAGGTGGGAAACACGGACCCCCTTCCGAGTACACCTTTCTATTAGGAAGAATGTAGTCAGGTAATCATATAAACAGATAAACAGATAAACAGACTCATGAATCATGTAACCATGTATTCATGCAAACAGGTGGGAAACAGGGGCCCCTTCCGAGTACACTTGCCTATATTGTCCACTACCAGATCTTTCCCTTAAATCTCGGCTTGATACTTATTCTTTTTACCAAAACAGACATGAATGTGCAAAATCAGGGACATGAAATCAGGTCTTAATTATACTTTTAAAATGATATTTAAATTAGTCAATCGAGAAAATATACTTCAAAATAGTAGTCTGGAATTGAAAACATCACAGTACTAAAAACAACATATCTATCAATCTACACATCGGATTTCAGATCTGTCAAAAGTTCTAGAAACTAGAAATAGGGGCCTACATTTCTTATTTATAAAGTTCTAACAGATTCAAAATGTAACTGGGTCAAAATCTGATTACAAGTCAAAACAGACAACAGGACAGAATATACAATTTGATATCTATGATATAATTCATGTTCGTGTAATGGATGCAATAACGAAGTACTCATGATCTTTTACGAATACAGATTTAACAGAAACAAATAAAAATGGATAGGGGTCAAGATCATCAACGTATAAGGCATGAGAAATGGGTCACAACGATAAACCTACTTGTGGTATTTCAAAGAATGCTTGTACGGGGAAACAAAAGATTTGTACAAGGATACTTGCCTTAATATGATGACGATAATTTCGATAATACGAAGGGAATAACTGGACAAGCATCCCAACGGCAACACGTGCAACCTACGTGCACCACAACATGTGCATACACACCGCAGACAGCAAGAACACCACACAACAAACAGCGGGATCGCCAACACTGCAAACACAGCAAGAACCCTAATAGAAACGGGAAGGCAACAACAACACGTGCACGCTGCAACATGTGCAATGCACGTATAAAGCAAGGACAGCACGAACAGTAAACAACAGCGAGGTTCGACAGCGGCGCGACGAGGAAGGCAGGGGGCGCTACGAGTTCGAAGGTCTAGGTGGTGGGACTTCGATGAGAGGATGGTGGTTGGCAACTGGAGGCGCGGGCTGAAGGAGGGTCGGCAGTGGGGAGTCAACTAGGGTAGCTTAGGATAGAGGAGGGGAGGAGCAGGTGGCCGTCAACGATGCTTGGTGGTTCGGAGGTGGAGCTGGCGACAGCGAGACGTTGTGGTGGTGAAGTTAATGGCAATGGCGGAAGGCGGCGATGGTAGGAGTCGGGTGCGATGGGGGAGGCTTGCGGCGATGCTCGAGCAGAAGGTTGAAGAAAGCAGGGGTTCAATAGGCTGGTGTTGGCAGGAATAGCGGCAGGGGGTCGAGGATGGTGCCCCAGTGTTGGCTCGACCGGCGGAGACAGAGGCGAGGTCGAGCGGCGGTTGCGGAAGACATCAATAATAGGGGATGGCGGTGAGAGGCAGGGTTTGGTGGTTCGAGGTGTCGATGGAGATGGGGTGCTGCAACGATGGCTCAAGCAGTGCTCGGAGGAGAAGAGGAGGGTAGTCGATGGTGGTGAGGCGCAATAGGGAGGATAGGGGCGAAGCTTCAGGATGGCAGTGATGAGCAGCGGGGGAGAGCTCGAGGGGATGAGGGAGGCGAAGGCGACGAAGTTGCGGTTGGTGGAGGGCTCAAGTGCTTGGTTGTCAAAGAGGATCGACTGCAGGCTGCGTAGAAGGGGATGAGGGAGCTCGGCAATGGCAGTGGCGAGGAGCTCGACGAGGATGATAGGGGCTGCTCTGTTGGGTTTAGGAAAACAAAGAAGAGAGAGAGAGAGACTGAGTTCGGGGAGAGAGAGAGTACGGGAGATGGGGAAGAGTTAATAATAATATAATAATATTGAAATAATGGCTGAATACGTGGGGGTAGTTAGGTGATACTGTGGAGGTGTGCAGTTGAGGGGGGGATTGATCTAGTCAATAGGCAGGTAGTAGAGGATTGGGTTAATGGATTTAGGGTAGACTAGGATTTGGGTTTGGGTTAGGATCCAATAGGATTTGTTTAAGGTTAAAAAGAGATCCAACAATAGTATGGGCTTCAATAGTTGGGCTCAAGATTAGATAAAATAATAATAGTCATATTTATAAGATGGGGGAAACAATACTTGGTTTGGACTTCAAAATAAATAAATAAAGGAGAGAAACAAGATTATAGTATGGAATATGAATTTGGGTTTCAAATAAATATTAGGATGGATTTCAATAGGAGATGTACAAGAAAATAAATTCAGATGAAAGAAAGAATTTACAAGGTAATTGAAATACAAGAATACGGAGCAAGAAGGAATAGAATATGTACAATCAGAAATAAAATAATTTATAGACAAACAAAATACAAGAATGCAGAAGATTTTCGTATAAACGAAAACGGGGGTTACATTTAGTCCCGGTGCTTCATATCGTGCTTCAAGCTTTTTGCAGGCCATCAGCCACGTCAGCAACAATCGGATTCAGATCCAGTGTTCAATCAACGATGCAGATTTACTCTCAGGAGCCCAAACTACTTTTTACAGCGAAGATCAAAGATTAGATCTTTAGTAGTTTCCTTCAAATATGAACTCACTTTATGTTTGCTCCCACACCAAAATAAGCAGCAACAGATTAGCGTCGTCTATGGAAATCTACACAGATCAGACTTACCGCCATGCCACCGAGACCAAGAGGCTGAGCGGTGGCTTCAAGCTGTCGCACAAATTCTCTTCGTCAACCAGATTAGCCCCAACAGCCTATTCATCTGGAGGACCCAATTCCTCCTCATCAGCCAAATCAGCCCCAACAGCCTAGCCAAGCTCTTATCAACAGAGAGGCACCTGGGGGCTCTTGACAAAGTCATCATGAACAACGCCCTCTGCACGTCCATATCTCAGTCCATAATCCTTCCAACAATTCAATGGCCTCAAGGGGTCCTCGGGGGTCAAGAGATCACCGCCAAATCATCAGCATCAGGCAACAAGAAACTGATCTACAGATCCATTTGGAAGAGAGGCGCGCCCAGACCCGAGGCCTCCTGCTCAAAATATCAAGTGAACTGGAGAAGCAACTCTCTCCAAAGGCCGAGATCAAGATACTCCTCCACTCACAGGGGGCGTAGTGCATAAAGAAGCCCGACTCGTGAGAGTTGAAAGCATCTTGAAAGAAACAAATAGCAAGAGGCCCCAGTCACTATGGCCGAACTAGAAAACTTCAAGCAAGACATCCTCCGAGCTATCTAGGGTCCTCATGAACAGGGTGGATGCTCATGGAGCTGCCACTCTACTCCTTCAAGAGAAGAATGATCCAGCGGCTCAACTAGATTGAAGGGGAATGACAACCAAGTTCTTCGCCGCATTCGAGAAATGGAAGATCGCTTGGAACAAATAAAGAATGAAAGGAACTGCTCCAGCAGGGCTTGCCGTCCCAGTTGACCTCCATTCACCAAGTCCATCCTTGATGTGCCAGTTCCGAAGTACTTCAAAACTCCTCAATTTGAATCATACATAGTGAATCTGACCCGGTGGACCATATTGAGAGTTTCAAAACTCTTATGATGGTCTACAACGCCACCAACGTGCTCATGTGCCGAATATTCTCCGCAACTTTGAAAGGATCAGCAAGGGAGTGATGCTCCCGCCTCACTCAAGATTGAATATTCTCCTTCGACCAGCTCGCTGTGCTTTTCATAGCGCACTTCGTTACTAGCCGCAAGGCTGAAAAAACAAGTACTTCTCTGTTGGAACTAAAATAGAAGAACGGAGAACTGCTGAAAGACTTTGTCAACTGCTTCACAGCCGAAGCAAGGTCCAGCTCTACCCTGGACTCACCGATGGTGGTTGCCGCCTTTTGTCACAATGTCACTACAAAGAACTGAAAGCCTTCCTCACGAAGAAGCCACCCAAAGATTTCACTGAGCTCCTGAAGAGGAGGGACAAGCACATCAGGACTGAGGAAGCTCTTTATCCTCAATACAAGAAAGAGTCACCTTCTAGGAACAAACAAAAGAATACAAGTGAAGAGGGGGCCAAGAAATTTCAGAAAGACGGTCCAGGCCAACGCTGCCCTCCTCCAACACCACGCTTCGACAAATTCACTCTCTTAAATGCAAGTGTGTCTGCCATCATCATGGCATTTGAAAAATACAGAATAGTCCAAGATGACCACAGCCAGCAAGAGAAGGGATAGAAACAAGTGGTACGGATTTCACAAAGACCACAGACACACCACTGACAATTGATGAACCCTTAATAAAGAACTTGAAGGTCTGATTCATCGAGGCTACCTCTCCCAATTCGTTCAAAATGATAACAACGTTGAAACACCTCTGGCTCCGAGGGCTAATAAGCATCCAGAGAAACCTACCGAATCCCAAGACCCAGAACATATGTCCATTCTCCATTCCATTCACGGAGGCCCGAAGGGGGGAGATTTCAACTCCTCCCACAAAACCTTTGTAAGGGAGGCTAACTCATTACATAACATCCCACCTTCTAAGGGCATGTGCATCCTTATGTCATTTTCTGACAAAGATCTAGAAGGCATCAAAATACCTTATTGTGACGCACTGATTATAAACTTATGGATGGCAAATCACGAGGAGTGACGTATCCTCGTAGACATTGGCAGCTCAGTCAACATGCTCTTCATGGCTACATTTGATGCTCGCAAGCTCTCCCGGGACCAGCTCAAGCCTGCCAGCTACACACTCCATGGCTTCTCAGGTGCTTCCATCCAAGTCGAAGAAATCATCACTGTAACACTTTGTACTTAAGAGGTGTATATATATAATATTATATTGGGTAAATATAATAATATATATGTATAATAAATAGTGAGAAGAGAGGTTGTTGGCCCATAGGGAATTCTATAGGGCTATTGGATTAATCATGGAACCTATAGGAGAACTACAGGGCTTATGAAATCATATGCATTAAAAATAATAAATGAGAAGGTGGCTGCCATGTAGTACTGACGTAGACATGGTAGTGTGTGTCTGGATAATGTCCCATATCGTTGAAATAGAGGAGAAAAAGAGTGTATATATAGAATGAGCCAATGAACATAAGGTACATATCGGTCCGGACACCTTTTGTGAGGCACTCCTGTGGTGGGCAGTTGTTAGAATTTTATTTGTTTCCGTATTGCACGCACGTGTAGCCACGTGCATAGCCGAGTCGGGCTCAGGACGTTACAAATGGTATCAGAGCCGACTTTCGACACCGAGTGTGTGCAAGATGTATGCCTGCAAAGGAGCGAGGTTGGTACAGGTCGCCCGGGTAAGAGGACTGTACAACTAGCTGAATCAGGGTAGTCCTCTCTACATCGACTAGAAAGGGATCCTGGAACAGGTTGCAAGTTCCGGGCTCAGCGAGGACGCTAAGTTCTTAAAGGGGGGTGTATGTAACACCCCGTACTTAAGAGGTGTATATATATAATATTCTATTGGGTAAATATAATAATATATATGTATAATAAATAGTGAGAATAGAGGTTGTTGATCCATAGAGAATTATATAGGGCAATTGGATTAATGGGATTAATCATGGAGCCTATAGGAGAACTATAGGGCTTATGAAATCATATGCATTAAAAATAATAAATGAGAAGGTGGCTGCCATGTAGTACTGACATGACATGGTAGTGTGGGCTGGATAATGTCCCATATCGTTGAAATGGAGGAGAAAAGGAGTGTATAAATAGAATGAGCCAATGAGCATAAGGTACCTATCGGTCCGGACACCTTTTGTGAGGCACGCCTGTAGTGGGCAGTTGTTAGGATTTTATTTGTTCGTGTATTGTGCGCACATGTAGCCGCGTGTGCAGCTGAGTCGGGCTCGGGGCGTTACAATGACACTAGATGTGACAGCTGGAAAAGCCCCCGCAACTAGAACAGAGGCATTACGTTTCATGGTAGTCAACATTAGAGCCGCGTACAATGTCATATTCGGCTGCCCAAGCCAAATAGCTTTTCATGCAGTCGCCTCCTCATTTCACATGAAGATGAAATTCTCCACATCATCAGGCATAGGCCAAGTCGCAGGAAGCCAAGATGCAACACGATCATGCTACACTGCCAAAATGTGGGGCTCGGTTCTTTCGCACGATGCCATCGAACTACCAGCATAAAGAAGTCACGTAAACTCAGAATGTAACACTCTGCAAAATTGAGTGATGACAATTTTGCCCCTTGTGTGTTACGCACATATATTTTGTACCGTTACGGGTAATATCTGTAGCGTATTTTAATATAAATATTCTCTACGTGCTTCGTATTTTGATTCTTATATATATATATATATATATATATATATATATATATATATATATATATATATATATGGGAAAAAGGGGTATGAGCAACTTGCTCATTTAGTAAATAAGCAATTTATGATGTGGCATACATATGATTGGAAAATTCTTAAAAGGGTTAGTTTCCAATGTATCACATGCATGCCACATAATCACTTGCTCATTTACTAAATAAGCAAGTTGCTCATATCCCTTTTACCCTATATATATATACTCTCTCTAATTCGATTATGTATTTGAATTTAAATTTTAAACTGAAATATTTAATATTCTGTTTTTACGTGCATTGCACGTGTATCAATACACGTGACGATAACGTATATTCCACCATTACGTGTAATGTTTCTACGTATTTCAACTATTTATTTTTATAACTTGTTCGAATTTGTTTTATAAATTGAAATTCATTTGCACCTATTTTGGACTCGAATATATTTTTATACGTGCGATGCACGTGTTTTCTATGTGCTTGTTGATTACATTGTTGTATGTATAAAATTAATGAAATGTATTTTTCGTATGTTATATTTCAATTATTTACAAATATTTTCTCGTTGATCAAATCTATTTTGTATTTGAATATTTATTTTACGTACGGCGCACGTGTTTGCAGTGCACGTGTTAATTGTATTCTCTTTCAAAATAAAATTTATGAAGTGTGTGTGTGGTTATTTTTATTTGTGCAGGAAAACTCTAATTATAATTAAATTAAACTAGTTCTATTAAATACATATTATAATATATAACACATGCATTTAATTTAAATAAAAACTCTTAATAAATAGTGTGTGCACACATTCGACGCACGTGCACGTGTTTTCTCACCCTTTTGGTTGCTAGCCGGGAGATGTGAGTGAGAGGGGTGAGTTGAGTTAGTGGGTAGTTAATTGTGTTAGTGGGTAATTGGTTAAATCCCATTAATTAATTCCTTTTATAAACACCCCATCCTACTTCTAATTGGCAAAACAAAACAAAACAAAAATGAGAACAAGGTTGGGCCTTGCTATTGGCATTTCGGGAGTGAGGGATTTTTTGGAGTGAAGGATTTTTGGGGCATTTGCTGGGAGTTTCTACCACTAGAAATTCTCCTTTTGAGGTGGGTGTCTATTTAATTTCTAACTTAGTTATTTTGATGCATGAAATTGTTAGATAATTGATTTGTGTAATCTAGAATGTGATTGATGAATTAAATTGAGTATTGATGCATGCTAGATTAAATAGACTAGATGAATAGTTGAAGATACAATAAGGAAATTGATTTGTAATGCTTTTAAAATAAATTTGCATAACATTTCTAGTGTGTTAATATCATGTGTGTTTGCTCATGTACATTAATTCATGATTAGTGGTTTCATGTTAGATTTTGCTACACCATGATTATATTGTATATGTGAAATTGAGAATGCATAGCAATTTGCAAAAAGTTGAGTAATTTATGTTAGAATGGCATGTAGATTGCATGTAGATTGGGGGTATGGGTATTTTTCCTAACTCTATAATAATTGGTAAGGCGTTCATACTAATTTTATAATTTTATAACAAATTGTAGTCTAGTTTGAATCAATAAGGATCAAGAATGTAAAGGTTAAAGATTACTCTATATAAATTGATTTGAATAATTTCTAAGTTAAAATATATTAAATTAGAGAGATTTTTCGTTCTGGAAATTTTAGAAATGCTTTGTATAGCAATAATCCTGAAAATAATGCAAGAAGAAGAAAATTAGAAGTTATGTGATTGGATAGAAAATAATAGAAAAACAGAGAGTTGGTATAAGAGGAGTTTAATAGAGATATAATCGATTGTGGCGCTTAGCTTCTTGGTAGGCGCGTGAAGGGGGTTTGGTGCCTCTGGGTTTGTGCAGGTTCGAGTCTTGGGAGGCTCTGTTATTTTCTGAAATTTTCATTTTTCTATAAATTAACAGTAGATGAGGTGTATAAACTATAGAGTGGGGTTTTCATCACCAATAGAGAGTGACCTAGTGGTTGTTGGATGCATTTAGGTTGCGGTTGGCTGCTGTGCGGTCTGGGGTTCGAACCCGGCTGTACACATTTATTATTAATTTTTAAATTTTTTTTTTTTAAGTTTTAAAAAGTTGGAAAAAATGTAGAATTATCTTGGAATATTACTAAAACCTTGGGAAATAATTCTACACTATTATAAAATATATTTTGGGGTTAAAATGAATAGAAATTGAATTGAATGAGAGATATCGTATTTTGAACTAGAATTATATTATGAGATTCAAATTGTGAATTAAGGAGAAAATTTTGGGATTGAGTTGAATTTAAAAATTGAGTTTGGAACTAAATAAATACTGATTTACATTTTGATTAAGAAGGGAATGTTGATTATTTTAACTAGAGGTATTTTACAGGTTTTATCATTGGATTAAACTCGATCTATAGTTAATTTGAGTTTGTTAATAAATAAAATTGGAAGTTGAGTATTATATTGTTTAGAAAAAAAAAGAATCAATTGAATGTAATTACAACTTCACTGAGAATCCTACTAGAAGAAGATGTGATGAAACTTGGCAAACGTAAGTGGGGCGCTTCTATATAGTCTGACGGTGGATTCCTGGACTATAGACCCAGTCAGACGGTAGATTCCTGAACTGTGGTTGCTTGAGGAGTGAGACGAGCCTTAATTAAATCCGGGACTATGATTGATTGGATGGTGGATTCCGGGATCATGAATAGTCGGGCGGATAGGAGGTAGATTTCCAATATATATGTATATACCGGGGCTAGAGCAGCACTTGCGGGATGTTCGCACGACGAGGATTCTGTATAGTCTGACGGTGGATTCCGGAACTGGAATCCGTACTCGTGAAATGTCTAAACCTTGCTTTTGTTATCGTAGTAGAATTTTTATAACGAAGGATTGAACCCTATAATGAGGAATACGATAAGGGCTTGTCCTCGGACCTATGTAGTATGGGATGCATCGAATCCGAAAAGTATGCATTAGTATTATCGTAGTGTAATGTCTGTATTAGGCATTAAGTCATATCATACACTGACATGACTAGGGTAGTCACTTTTCATGTTTGCATTCAAGTTTGTGTTTTCTAAATTAAGAAATCGTTGTAAGCATTGCGTCAGTTATATGCAACTGACGTGCCCACAGTTTCTTAGTTGTAGGATTGGACTTGGCATGGGATTGAAGTCACTATAATGAGTTGTTACAAGATTGAAGAATTTTCATTATTGTAGATTGTATTATATTCATTTTCTACTATACTGTTGTAAAGAACATATTGTAAATAAAAAGTTTTAAATTCCTTGTAAATTTGTACGAATTTGAAGTAAAAGATCTTGTATTTGCTACGAATTACCGGTATTTGGAATTCTAGGCGTTACAGAGAGGTATCAGAGCCGACTTCAATAAGTAGTACAAAATTATAAGGACGACACATTAGGGTGAACATTAGAAGTGTGAGTGTCGGTTTGCAGTCATGAATGATGTAGTTATTGAACTTGCATTCATGAAACTCTCCTCGTATACATTGATGTGATATTGTATGCGAGCATGTTTTCTTTTGTGTCACGAGTGTTGTGGTTGGTTTGGACCTTCATTCATGGTACCTTATACGTACGTAGACTAACTTTTCTCTTTAATTTTCTTCTTGGATTTTCCTAGTAGTACGTTTCATCTTTAACATTTAATATTTTTCAATTAAATATTTTCGTATACTATTCATTTTGTATATTATTACCTACAACCCATAGTTTTAATCTTTTAAGTTTGACTTACTCATTTTTTTCCTTAATGTTTTTATCCTTCTTACTTTCAAGCGCTTTTACGTTACTCATGTATTTACTTTTACATATTAAATTAAGTTTTAAATTACTACGTATTAAGTTATTATTGCTACTTCTATTTTCTTTCGTTATTATTTCTATTATATTATAAACTTTATTTTTGCATATTTATTTTCATTTTATATATGCTTTGATTTTACGATGCCATAATTTTTCCATTACATTATATTGTCTTAATCATTTTAGTATATTTTTAACAAGATTGTAATATTTTACTTGTATAAATATGACATACTTCTGTATTGTCTTAATCATTTTAGTATATTTTTAACAAGATTGTAATATTTTACTTGTATAAATATGACATACTTCTATACATTATCAATCTTCTTTTCCTACTATTTTTGTGTTATAGCTTATATTCAATACTATTGTTATTACATAGTATTTGCTAGTTTGTTTGTTATATTTACTTTTCACTATTAATGGCTACTTATTAATTTTTTCGCTTTATACTTCTCTAACGTACTATGTACACTCACTAATTATATTTTATATTCTTGGTTACTACATATACTTTCCACCGATTTTTATATATATATCGTGTATTTCAACATACTTACTAGACATATCATTTTACACTTATTCAATTACTACATTACTATATATTTTTTATATATAATTATTTATGTTTATTATCCTAATTTACTACACTACATAATTATTGTTCTCATTCGCCTTTGTGTTTAAGCTCATGCATATATTTTATCATATTTTGTCTTAATATTATAAATCCTTTTCATTACTACTAATTATATATGTTCAATATTTAAAATCTATACTTCTATTTTAATATTTTATCGTAGTAATTTTCTACTTCATTTCCTTCTCTTACTATCCCAACTTTTACATATATTTTTATATCCCAAATTTCAAAACATAACATCATACTCAATATTAAACATCCAATATCCAAGTACCTATGGAAGATTACATCATTCCATTCCCATTTTGGTGCAGCCTGATGTCGAGGGCAAATATGTAACTTGACGTCAATAAAGGCAAACTGCAACTGGATGTCGGAGAGGCAAAATCTACAACCAGATGTCGTGGAAGCAAATCTGCGACTTGATGTTAAGGAGGCAAGCCTACAGTTGGACACCAACGAGGCGAAAGCACAACAAAGAATTTTTTCTACTTTAATAACCCCCACTTTTATTTCTATATATATTTACTTACCACTATTCTATTATTTTTATTTCTTTTCTTTCTTTCTAGTCTATACCATTTTATAATGTCTTACAGCTTAGCCTATACTATTTCAACTTATGATTTATAATGCAATTATACTTATTTACTTAACTATATCATTATTTGTACTTGCTTCTATCGTATATGTGTTACTGTCATTGTTATATTTTCCTCCACTTATATTATTACGAATTACTATTAACTATTTTGCTATCTTTGTATTTTGTATATATACTCTATCCTTACAGATGTTAGTATTTTATACAACTTAATTTTATTTTATACTGTATCACTAACTAGTCTTATGTTTGTTTGTTACTCATATAATATGACTTTTATCATTTATACTTTTATTTACTATTGCATTTTATTCCGGTACAATCAATACTATATATTACTTCAATAATATGTTACTTTTACCACTATTAGATTTTGTATCTCCGAATGCTTATAGATTTCATATTTAATATTGTTGCTTTTACGCTTAATTGTGTATATAATACTATATGCTAGTTTCTTGCTATACTAGACAATGTGAAAATATATTGATATATATACCAACCAGTATCCCATATATTTACTTTTAAATCGTATATATAGTTATTGCATTTACTTTACAAATTATTTTATGATATTAACTTGATATACAAAATTACTTTTATCGTATATTATTTATATTTTCAACTAAATTCCATGCTCATACAATTTTCAAGTTTTTTTCTCTTAAATTGCTACTTCATTTTTATCTCGTAGTATATACTACTACTTTAGTTTATGCTTTTAACCATTTTATCTTTCCCATTTTCCTTTAATTAACTTCTCTTTCCGTTATTCTTATAAGCTACTGCTAACTACTTTAAATTTTTATGATCTTCTCAATTATTTATCAGTTTGTTTTATGTCTTGGTATTTTATTATAATGTTGCTCTCTTTATTATCATTACTTTTAGCTACCTCATATTCCTTTATGCCCTTAACCTATTTTCAAATTTTTCTTACTGCATTATAATTTATCTATAATATACCACCCTTTGCACTTAACACTTTTCTTTCCTTATTTATTTCCATACTTCCATTTTATTTTACTCCTTTTATACTACTTCTTACTACTTTTATTATTTTGATTATTATACTCATTTTAAACATCTAATTTTTCCCTTTACTCTTACTAATTTACCTTGTTGTTTTCTAACACTCTCGTGTTTCGATCTCATTCACTTTGATACGTATAGTTTTCTTATATAAGTTTGCTTTGTTTTCCACAATACATATTTTTATACTACAATTATTTTTTTAGTATTGGTGCCTTTTCTATACACAATAATGATTATTTTGTTGTGTACAAAAAATAACTTTTACCCTAGTAAGTTCTGAGGAATATTCTAAGAGGGGGAGAGTGTAATACTCCACAAAATTGAGTGATGACAATTTTGCCCCTCGCGTGTTACGCACGTGTATTTTGTACCGTTACGGGTAATATCCGTAGCGTATTTTAATATAAATATTCTCTACATATTTCGTATTTCGATTCTTATATATACTCTATCAAATTCGATTAAGTATTTGAATTTAGATTTTAAACTCAAATATTTAATATTCTATTTTTACGTGCATTGCACGTATTTTCAATAAATGTGACGATCACGTATATTTCACCATTATGTGTAATATTTCTACATATTTCAACTATTTATTTTTATAACTAGTTCGAATTCTTTTTATAAATTGAAATTCATTTTCTCCTATTTTGGGCTCGAATATATTTTATACGTGCAATGCACGTGTTTTCTATGTGCGTGTTAATTACGTTGTTGTATGTACATAATCGATGAAATCTATTTTTCGTATGTTGTACTTCTATTATTTATAAACATTTCTCCATTGATCAAATCTATTTCGTATTTGAATATTTATTTTACGTGCGACACACGTGTTTGCAGTGCACGTGTTAGTTGTATTCTCTTTCAAAATGAAATTTATTAAGTGTATGTGTGGTTATTTTTATTTGTGCATGAAAACTCTAATTATAATTAAATTAAACTAGTTTTATCAAATACATATTACAATATATAATACATGCATTTAATTTGAATAAAAACTCTTAATAAATAGTGTCCACGCACATTCGACGAACGTGCATGTGTTTTCTCACCCTTTTAAATGTTCTCCAAGAGATGTGAGTGAGAAGGGTGAGTTGAGTTAGTGGGTAGTTAATTGTGTTAGTGGGTAATTAGTTAAATCCCATTAATTAATCTCTTTTATAAACACCCCATCCTACTTCTAATTGGCAAAAAAAACAAAACAAAAATGAGAACAAGATTGGGCCTTGTTGTTGGCATTTCACGAGTGGAGGATTTTTGGAGCATTTGCTAGGAGTTTCTACCACTATGAATTCTCCTTTTGAGGTGAGTGTCTCTTTAATTTCTAACTTAGTTATTTTGATATATGAAATTGTTAAATAATTGCTTTGTATAATCAAGAATGTGATTGATGAATTAAACTGAGTATTTATGCATGCTAGATAAATAGACTAGATGAATAATTGAAGATACAATAAGGAAATTGATTTGTTATGCTTTTAAAATAAATTTGCATAGATTTCTTGTGTGTTAATATCTTGTGTGTTTGCTCATGTATATTAATCCATGATTAGTGGTTCATGTTTGATTTTTCTACACCATTATTAAATTGTATATGTGAAATTGAGAATGCATAGCAATTTGCAAAGTTGAGTAATTTATGTTAGAATGGCATGTGGATTGCATGTAGATTGGGGGTATGGGTATTTTTCCTCTATAATAATTGGTAAGGCATTCATACTAATTTTATAATTTTATAATAAATTGTAATCTAATTTGAATCAATAAGGAACAAGAATGTAAAGGTTAAAGATTACTATATCTGATTTGAATAATTTTCAAGTTAAAATATATTAAATTAGAGAGATTTTTCGTTCTTGAAATTTTAGAAGTGCTGTGTATAGCAATTATTCTGAAAATAATGAAAGAAGAAAATTAGAAGTTACGTGATTAGAATGAAAATAATCGAGAAATGGAGAGTTGGTAAAAGAGGAGTTTAATAAAGATATAATCGATTGTGGCGTTTGGCTTCTTGGAAAGCACGTGAAGGGGGTTTGGCGCCTCTGGGTTTGTGCGGGTTCGAGTCTTGAAAGGCTCTGTTCTTTTCCGAAATTTTCATTTTTTCTATAAATTAACAGTAAATGAGGTGTATAAACTATAAAGTGGGGTTTTCTTCACCAATTGAGAGTGGCCTAGTGGTTGTTGGATGCATTTGGGTTGTGGTTGGGTGCTGTGCGGTTTGGGGTTCGAACCCGACTATACACACTTATTAGTTTTTTTATTATTTTAAGTTTTTTTTTTTTCAAGTTTTAAAAAGTTGGGAAAATTGTAGAATTATCTTAGAATACTACTAAAACCTTGGGAAATAATTCTACACTATTATAAGGCATATTTTGTGGATAAAATGAATAGTAATTGATTTGAATAAGAGATATCATTTCAAACTAGAATTATATTACGAGATTTAAAATGTGAATTAAGAAGAAAATTTGGGGATTGAGTTGAATATAAAAATTGAGTTTGGAACTAAATAAATACTAATTTACATTTTGATTAAGAAGGAAATGTTGATTATTTTGACTAGAGGTATTTTTAAGGTTTTATCATTGGATTAAACTCGATCTAAAGTTAATTTGAGTTTGTTAATGAATAAAATTGGAAGTTGAGTATTATAATGTTTAGAAAAAAAAGAATCCATTGAATGTAATTACAACTTCATTGAGATTCCTAATAGAAGATGTGATGAAACTTGGGCAAACGTAAGTGGGGCGATTCTATATAGTCTGACGGTGGATTCTTGGATTATAGACCCAATCAGACGGTGGATTCCTGGACTGTGGTTGCTTGCGAAGTGAGATGAGCTTCAATTAAATTCGGGACTACGATTGATCGGACGGTAGATTTCGGGATCATGAATAGTTGGGCGGATAGGAGGTACATCTCCAATATATATGTATATACCAGGGCTAGAGCGGCACTTGCGGGATGTTCGCACGACGTGGATTCTGTATAGTCTGGCAGTGGATTCCGGGACTGAAATCCGTACTCGTGCAATGTCTAAACCTTACTTTTGTTACCATAGTAGAATTTTCTTAATGAGGGATTGAACCCTATAATGAGGAGTACGATAAGGGCTTGCCCTCGGACCTATGTAGTATGGAATGAATAGAATCCGAACAAGTATGCATTAGTGTCATCGTAGTGCAATATCTGCATTAGGCACTAAGTCATATCATCCACTAACACGACTAGGGTAGTCACTTTTCATGCTTGCATTCAAGTTTGTGTTTTCTAAATTAAGGAATCACTGTATTATAGCATTGCGTCAGTTGTATACAACTGACATGCCCACAGTTTCTTAGTTGCAGGATTGGACTTGGCATGGGCTTGAAGTCACTATGATGAGGTGTTACAAGATTGAAGAATTTTCATTGTTAGACTGTATTATATTCATTTTCTGCTGTGCTATTGTAAAGAACATGTTGTAAATAAAAGTTTTAAATTCCTTGTAAATTTGTACGAATTTGAGGTAAAAGATCTTGTATTTTCTACGAATTACCTGTGTTTGGAAATCGGGGCATTACACAGAGTCTGCGGATGAATTGGAAGAATTCCCTTTCTCTCGAGAGGATCAAACCAAGAGTTTTAGTGTCAGCAAGACTCTTCCTCTCCAACTCAAGAAGCACCTCATTGCTTGCATAAGGAGGAATCAAGACTTATTCGCCTGGGCCGCAGCCGACATGCCAGGAATCTCTGGAGACCTGATTATGCCCCACCTAAGTGTGAGACTGGATGTCAAACGCGTCCAGCAGTGGCGCCACAAATTTGCCCCTGACAAGCTACAAGCTGTTGAGGAAGAGGTTGACAAACTCCTAGCCGCGTGCTTCATCCAAGAAGTTAGCTACCCTGAGTATCTAGCAAATTTGGTAATGGTTAAGAAAGCAAATGACAAGTGGAGAATGTGCATAGACTTTACAGACCTCAACAAAGCGTGCTCGAAAGATTCATTCCCTCTCCCCAGCATAGATGCACTGATTAATGCCACATCGGGGCATGAATTCCTAACCTTCATGATGCATTCTCTGGGTATAACCATATCCAAATGTTTCTGCCTGACACCCCGAAGACGTCTTTCATAACCATATCAGGGTCTATACTCGTATCAAGTTTTGCCTTTTGGCCTGAAAATGTCGGCGCCACTTATCAGCATTTGGTAAATAAGGTCTTCAAATGTCAAATCGGTAGGAACATGGAGGTGTGCGTGGATGATATGTTAGTCAAAAGCCTCTGAAAAGAAGACCATGTCACAGGTCTCCAAGAAGTATTTGAAGAATTACTTAAGCATAACATGCATTTGAACCCTTCAAAATGTGTTTTCGGAGTATCCTCTGGTAAATTATTGGGCTTAATGGTTAGTCCAAGGGGAATCGAAGCCAATCCCGAGAAGACTTCAGAAATTCGCAGCATGTCTCCCCCAACCACAGTCAAGGAAGTGCAGAAACTCACTATCTGTTTGGCCGCTATTGGCCTATTCCTCTCTAGGTCTAGGAAGAAACGTCAGTCTTTTTTCAAAGTCCTAAGGAGCACGAAAGGTTTCAAGTAGGGGAACAACAGCAAATTGCCTTCAAACTGCTCAAAGTATACCTTGTCAATTCTCTGCTCCTAACCAAGTTCGAGTCAGGTGAAACCCTCTACCTCTACTTAACCACCTCAGACCAAACTCTCAGTGTCATCTTGGTTAGAGAAGTAGACAAGGTTCAGAAACCGATCTACTATGTGAGCAAAGTACTTCATGACACAGAACTCTGTTACTCTAAGATGGAAAAGATGGCCTATGTCTTGGTCAAAGCCGCTCGCAAACTCCGCCCCTATTTCCAAGTGCATTCCCTATACGTCCTCACTAACCAGCCGCTCAAGCAGGTGCTCCTCAAACCCTAAAGCTCCAGAAGATTAATGAAGGGGTCCATTAAGCTGAGTCAACACAAAATTAGCTACCGCCCAAGAATGGCAATCAAGGTCCAAGCCTTGGCCGAATTCATTGTGGAAACCACCATTCCTGATGCCACAGAGGAAGAAGAAAACCCCATTCTCTAGAAGGTATATGTAGATGGGTCCTCTTGACTTGAGGGAAGTGGTGCCGAGATCATATTGCTGGACCTGATAAGTCCACTCTCCAATACTCATTGTGCCTCAACTTCCCTACCTCCAATAATGAAGCAGAATATGCAGCACTGATCGCCGGTCTCTAGTTAGCACGTGAAGCGGGCGCATGAAGAATCGAGATGTTTTGTGACTCCTAGTTAGTCGTCAATCAGGTGCAAGGTGATTACGAAGCTAGAGATGGCCATATGGCCAAATACCTGTCACAAGTGAAGAAACTCCCATCGACGTTCAAAGAAGCCAACGTCACTCGCATTCCCCGTGAGCAAAACGGGCAGGTAGATGCCCTCTCCATGCTAGCTTCCTCATCTCTCGATGGGCTTGACCGAACGGTCCTCAGTCCTTCTCAAATCGAGCATCAAGGAGGAAGAGTTGTTGCTCATGGATGTCACAACCCAAACATCCGAACAATCTTGGATGAAACCCTTGATCAATTTTCTCGACAAGGCAATCCACCCTAAAGATCACAAAGAAGCATGCAAAATTCAGACAAGGGTGGAAAGGTTCACTCTCGTAGAAGGACTCCTGTACAAACGATTATACACTCTACTTGACGATATGCCCTACTTGAGACGCCTCGCTCCTGAAGAAGCACAATACGCCATCAAAGAACAACATGAAGGAATTGGGGGCTGCCATCAAGGATAAAGGTCCCTCGCCAGAAAGATACTCAATCACGAGTATTATTGGCCCACTCCACTAAGCGATGCGCAAGAATATGTTCGCAAATGTGACCCTTGTCAGAAGCATTTGGCCAATAAAAGGGGACATCAAGCAATCCTTGGTTCTAAAGCCTCATCCCCTTTGCCATGTGGGGAATAGACTTTCTTAGGTCATTTCCATCAGCAGTCGACCGAAATTTTTTCTTAGTAGTAACCATCGACTACTTCACAAAGTGGGTCGAGGCAGAGCCGCTAGCAACTAACACCGAGCAAAAGATTCAATGGTTCTTTTGGATGAACATTATCTACAGATTTAGGATTCCCTGCATACTAATCTTAGACAACAGCTCACAGTTCACGGGGAAAAGCTTTTGCCAGTTTTGCACAGATTTGGGAATCACTCAATGCTTCTCCTCTGTCTCACATCTTCAAGGTAACGGCTAAGTTGAAAATGCAAATCAACATATTTTGGATGGCCTAAAAAAGAGACTAGGAGAAGCTGCAAAAGGGTTATGGGTTGAAGAGTTGCCAAGTGTATTGTGGTCTTACAGAACCACAAAGCCACCCCAACAGGAGAATCACCATTCAACCTCGCCTACAGCTCGAAAGCGCTCACCCCTTGGAAGTAGGACTTCCATCTCTCCGTCTTCTTTCCTTCGACGAAGAACAAAACTCCAACAATCTTCGAGCCAATCTCAACATCATTGAAGAGGTTTGGAAAATATCAACCATACGGAGGAATATTTACCAGCAAAGGGTCGAGAAGTTCTACAACAAGAAAGTTTGCCCCACTAGTCTGAAAAGAGGGATCTAGTCTTGCGCAAACTCGAAATCTCCAACCCACAAAAGAAGGGAAAGCTCGCACCCAACTGGGAGGAGTCGTACAAGGTCTCCCACATGATCCGCCCGGCGTTATATCGACTTGAAGAACTAGGGGGAAGAAGATACACAGAACTTAGAATGCTGAGCACCTCATGAAGTATAACGAGGGCGTAAAACACCCTGCCTTAGCAGTAGTAGCAAATTTTCTTAACTTGTAATAAAGGCTGGCCACTAGAGCAACCATTTAGTTTTTTTTTCTTTCAATAAAGACCTCTTTCACTGCTGGTCAATGCATGTAATAAAGGTCAACTGCTAGAGCAGCCACTTAGTTTATTACTCAATAAAATTAGTCATTTTTTAAAAAGATTTTGTGCAATTCCATGGAAGCAAATAATGAGTTAAACGCCAAACTTGTACCTAAAATGGCACCAAAAACTCATTATAAACTCCTTATACGACGAGTTCGAAGTCCATACCCTTGGCTTAGAGTTACTCTAGTAATTTTCAATAAAGCAAGTTCAGAGTTCAACTCATCATTTGACCTACTCCTGCAACTCGTTAAAACCTCAACGACAGGTTCAGAGTCCATACACATGACTCGGAGTTACCCTAGTAACTTGCAACAAAGCAAGTTCAAAGTTCTACTTGCTATTCGATCTGTTCCTACAATATGTTAATACCTAAACTAACAAGTTTGGGATCCATACCCATGGTTTGAAGTTACTTTAGCAACCTGCAACCAAGCACGTTCAGAGTTCAACTCATCATTCGATATGTTTCTGAAACTAGTTAAGATTCCTCAAAAACATATTAGAGGTCCAAAATCGTTTATTGTAGTTACTCCAATAAAAGTTATAAAAGCAACATTTGGAGTTTAACTCGCCACTCGATGTGACTCACAATTCGTTGGAGGACCCATACAGCAAGTTTGGAAAACAACTCTCTCTCATAGTTTCTCTTACAACTAGTTAAACACCCGTACAGCAGGTTTCGAAAATAAATCATGCTCAGAGTTACTCCTATAACTAGATGGGTACAAGACGGACAAGTTCTAACTCTGTCAAACACTACGCACATCATACGAACCCCATCGACAGTTCGTTAGCTACAAGCAACAAGTTTGAGCCCTTATTCATTAGCTACAAAGAAATCAGCCGACAGCTCATCAATTTTAACAACAAATCACGCAGAAGAGATCAAACATATAAACGAGTTCTTCAACAACTACCGCAAATCTATGTATTCAAATCCAGTGCCATTACAAATATTTACAATTACAAAACTATGGACCGTATTACAAGTGTTGAACCGCAATGAGTTTGCAAGTAAAGGCATCACTACAAAAGCATGTCAAAACAATTAAACGGCATAGTAATTCTACAATATAATCTACAAACTGTCCTTTCGTCTACAAGGGCGAGGAATATTATTCCTAAGAGACACAAGCCTCCTTACAGACTTTTTGACGGGCACCACCTTCCCCCGGTCGTTTGCATCCTGGATAGGAAGCGTTGTTTCCACACAGGTAGAAGCCAAACTCGACAAGGCGGTCACCCCACTTTGAGCATCACCAGGAGGATGAGGGCTACCGCTGCAGCCGAACCCGCTCCTTTGATAGTCGACCCAACTCCGGCAACCATTGCCCCCTTTTTCGCACTAACAGTGCATGAAGTGCTAGCCTTATGCAACCCACCAAGCATCGCTTGGAAACGATATATCTTCTAGTCTTTCTCAACAATCACTTCTCTAAGGATAGCACACTCCCCAACACTATCTTTAGTCACCTTGGGATGCAAGGGAATGTCAGCAAGGCGATCAACGCGCAAAAAGGATAACTCACAATCCCTCTCAATCAACACTGACTTGAGGCAAACAGTCTCCAACCACTCATCTTCCGACTCACGACACATGCATTCGAGAGCTAACTCCGTTATGTGCAACCGTTTTACGAAGCTGCTCAACTTTATCACCCTAGTGTTTCTTCCCCGTTCCTGCAATCATCTGTCAACAAGGTGAAGAGCATAGTCATAAAAGAGACAAACAACTAAGCATCACAACTATGAGAACTAAGTGTCACAATCAAGAGTCACTCTAAAGCACACCGATACAATACATAGGCAATGACAAGAGCAAGAAAATAGTCTTTCATCCACTGAAATTGAGATATAGGAGTGCGGTGGCCAGTCCGCAATTAAGCATCATACAAAGTATAAATCAAAAGCAACTAAAGAAAGAACAAAACATAGAGGGGTGAATCGAGCATCCACCAACCTCGACAAAACCAAGGAGCTCCCGACAGCCTCCTTCCCTTTACTCTTCTTTCCAGAACTACTCCTTGCTCCCCCCATGGGAGTATCGACCTCACCACTGTCCTCCTTGCTCTTATCCAGAGCCTCCTCGAGACGAAGCAACACTTGGTAGCCATTCTCGTGGAATCCAGGATTGCGTTCCACCACATGTGAGATCGTCTGTGCATAGGACTTGATGATCACACTCTGTAACGTGAACTTGTCCTCGGTCGTAACCTTGGCCACACCGGCCTTCAGCTCCATCGCCACAGCACAGGCCTTTTCCAACTCAAGCAAGAGGTTGGCTACCATCTTCGTCGTCACCTCCTCTCTCTTCTCTGATGCCTCAACCTTGAGACGCATCTCCTCCTCCCTCTTCGCCGATGCCTTCTCTCCCTTCATCGATGCCTCCAATTCAAGGTGCACCTCCCCTTTCTTCTTCTTCAATGACTCCACCTCTGCCTTCAACTCCTTCATGGCATTCTTCTTGTCTTACTTAGCACGCGAGACCTGCGCCCTCATGTTTTTCTCCTCGGTTGCGTAAAAGTCGAGCAAATGGCCCAAATGACATGCTATCTGAAACAAGGAGAAAATGATCAAGGCATCATATTGCAAACAGGAAGAACAGAAGCAAAAAATTGAAAAACACTAGATCATATCATCATTTGTGCTGGCTTGATCTGCAAGACCGACCTCTCGGGGGGCTCCATCTTCAGCCTCTCTCGGTCAGCAAGAGTGGGGAGGTGACGGAATTGTCACGCCCCGCTTCCTGTTATATGGAAACACAGGTACGTAACTGAGGCCCAACGAATGATATATGTATACCAACTCATATCATCCATAAGCTGTACAATACTAGTAAGATCAATAATACAATAATAATAATCACATGAACAAGAATATAATATAATAACCAATATTTGAGATACAAGAACTCACAAAAATGCCCGAGAATATATAATGCAGTAAACAGTTCGCCAAGATCCTTTAGTACCTCATCATTTGTACCTGTATAAATTATAAATAAAAAGAAAGGAGAAAGTACCCGTTAGATCAAGCTTCGGGCGCAAGTAGTAGCTAGTAGTGAAACAAGAAAGTATGATATAACAAGGAACAAGAAACGGAAACAAGGAACAATATGATCAAGTATGATACAAGTAACAAGTGTAAACTTGTGACTGAAAATGAGAAACATGTAAATAGGATTTTAATGTATATTCAATCGGTAACAAAGAATCATGCAACGAAAAATATGTCATGTAAATGGAATCAATATGTCATGTAAATGGAATCATGCAACTTGTAAACAGGAATCATATAACTTATAAATAGGAATCATGTTACTTGTAAACAGGAATCATGTAACATGTAAACATGACTCTTGTAACCTATAAACAGTATATGCATGCGCTTAATGTTAATCTTAAGTCTATCAATCTTCTATTAATCATATCTAATGCACGCAATCTTTCAACCCATACCACATGTTCGGATGCATACAATCAAGTTAACGTTTAGACTCTAGTTGTGAATTCAATAGGGTCATGTACCCGGGTGTTGTAGTGACGATAATAGTAATCATATTATGTAACGTGCAACCAGGAACCATATCATATCATGTAACGAGGAATCATATCATATCATGTAACCATGAATCATATCAGTAACTATATAAGGAGTCACTATTACGGAACATGGGCCCCCTTCCGAATACATTTTTCTATGTTGTCCCCTACTATGTGTTTCCCTTTATTATCCCAGCTTGTTGTACTTTTACAATAATTACTCATGAACATGCAACCAATGGAATGGGTATCAGAACAAGATCAAGGAGGTATCAATGTCTAAGCGATGCATGGTAAAGAGTTCAATTCAAAAAATAAAAAATTAATCATATATATATATATATATATATATATATATATATATATATATATATATATATATATATATATATATAAACATGAACATACAATTCTGGACAACAATATATTATTGTATAAAAACTAACTTTTCTGCTGCTACCGGAAAGCAAATCAGATTCTGCTAGGGGTTCCAGAAACTAGACTCCCTACTGGTTCCGACGCATATTCATATGACACAATCCAATTAAAGTATCCAGGTCTATCAGTCATTTCTTACTGGCCTAGTGTTCAGGCAGCAGGTCGGAGTCAAATTCCTATATATATATATATAGAAATCGACTGTAAATTCATTTTAAAATCTTACAAAAATCATAAAATAACTCCTAATCTTGTTCAGTAACATACTGGTAAATCTCAGTTCTTAATTCTATTTATAACATATTATTTTCATCAGTTAATCATGATGATATGCTTCTAAGCCATAATCTGGAATTAAAAATGTTACAGTACTAAAATTAGTATATCTTGCAATCAACAAGTCGGATTACAGATTCGTCAATTGTTATGTATTTTAGACACAGCGGGTTAAAACTTTCTATATAAAGTTCTAAATTTTATTAAAATTAACAGGTTCAAACTATTGTTGCAAATCAGGGGAGATAACAGGGTAGAATCTAGTACATCATTCTTAAAATCGCTATCTACAATAAATTCACTTCTATAACTAGAAATAGATTGCATTTATAATCAGAAACCAGAATATATTTCTACAATTAATCCATCAAAATTTATTATTTCAATGGTATTAAAATTTAAGAATTAAACTAAATTATTGCACTCAATCAAAACAATTCAATCAAGTCCATATTTATCTATATGCTCATATCTATATATGTAACTCCAATTTGTATTCGTACAATACATGAAGTGGCGATGAAGTGATATTTCTGTGTGTATCGAATCGACGGAGGCAAATGGGATGATACAATACACTATCAAGCAAACGATTCAAACATGAAGAGATCACAAAGCATGCAACAATACGATGGTTCGTTAATTTCGATCTACAAGGATTATTTGTATGGACATTGATGATAAATGGAATTCAAGACATGGCAACAATTATGGAACTATGGAATTCAAACAGAATGCTTGTATGAGAACAAAAATAGTGTACAAGAGATGCTTGCCTTATAACGTGATGAGTACAATGATAAGACATATGGTAGCAAGGTGAAGGGCTTCAGATTGATGCAGCAAGAAGCCTCGGGCCGCAACAGCATCAAGGGGGCTGCAACTCAGCAATTCGGCGGCAAGCATTCGAGCACACAACAACGAGGGACGTCAAGTTCAGGTAGCAAGGAAGGAGGAAGCGGTGGAAGGCAGTAGCAACAATAGCAACAAGTTAGAGCGATGACAGCAACAACAACATTGAACGACGGCGATGGTTCTATGGAAGCAAGGAGAGTGGAGCTTGAGCATGAGCGCTGGTCGGTGTGATGCATCAAGGAGGAAAGAGTAAGGGTGCAGTTGTGTGAGCTGCAAGGTTATGATGATTGGTGTCGGTGCTGGCTGCATCAATATCGGCGACGCATCTGATAGTGATGGGTAGCGAATATGGCCATGGTGATGGCGAGGTGACAAGGTCGGGTGTATAGGGGTGCTGCGGGTGAGGTGAAGGAGAGAGTGAGAGATAGGAGCTCGGAGTTGAAGTGTGGCGTGAGTGGGGTTGCTGCAGTGGTGGTCGGAGGCAGGTGGTGTAATGGTGGTCGGGGTAATGGAGAAGATGATGATGGGGAGGTGGTTGTTATGGAGTTGGAAGTCGTGCCGATTGGTTGTTATGGAGTTGGAAGGATGAAGGTGGTGCAACAAGATGGAGGAGGAAGAAGAAGAAGTCGGGTTGTTGTGTGGTGTTGGTGAGAAGAGGAGGCTGGTTGTAGGTCGGGGGTGAGGGTGGTAAGGGATGGAGGCAGGGGAGCACGGGATTCGAGTTGGATGGGTTCTCGGGTTGAAGAAGAAGAGGTAGAAGGGTTATGGGTTTCAGGAATGAATAAGGAGGTAGTCTGAGGAGATGAGTAATTAGTGGGAGAGATTAGTTGGTGGTTAGGATATTTAATACAAAATTGGTGGGGGGATAATTAGCGGTTAGGATGAGATTAGGGGATGGTTATTAGGCAGTGTGAAAAAATAATCGGTTTTGGGTTTCGGATTTGCTTAGTGGGTTTGGATTAAAATGGGTTTGGTTTTAGTTTGGATTTAAACTATGATTTAAAAGTGTCGGCTTGGGCTTAGAAAATAAATAAATAACAAATTATAGAATGGATTAGGAGTTTATGCTTTGACAAAATAGTAATAATATAATAGTATAAGGTTTTTGGGTTCAAACAAATTAATCAGATATCCAAATAAAAGCAATTGGGTTCAAAAAAATGAATTGGAATATTTATAGAAAATTGAAATACAAGAATACGGAAGAGAAAAAGGAAAAAAAAAAAATCTGTACAATCGGGAACGGGAGTTAAAGGATCTCATCTAGGCAGGCGGCTAAGTTACCCGAGAAGCACTCCAGTTGCTTCACACTCCAGTTGGGAACGTGAATCATCTCCCTCCCATCTCTGAGATCGCCGTGGCCTGGGCGATCAGGGGAACAGGCGTGGAACTAGGAACGATCGCCGCCAAGGAAGAGCCTTCTACAGCAACAACGGGTAGTGCCCCCGGAGCCGACTTAATCGGGATGGTAAAGGCCGAGGTGAACGGGTCCTAAGAAGGAGGAGGATGGATTGCCGACCTCTTGCGCTTGTTCTGCACCTTGGTCCTCTTGCTACAAAGTACCTCCATGTCTGCCAACAAATCTTCAAAATACATACCCGCTTTTACTGCAAAGAGAAACACAAAAAGATTAGAACTTGTGATGCAAATCAAATGCAATGCGAAATAACAAAGATTTGAATGAAACAACAAGGCATGCAAGTAAACAAAAGTGGTAAACCATACTGGGAACAACCGGGTAAGACCATCTTCGAAGAGTACTTTGTCGGTGATATCTCACCATGCCAACACCTTCAACGCGAGAAGAACATCAGAGACACTCTTCTCTGCTACCGACATCACTAGCTCTGCCGTCAACGCAAATGGAACCGTTCTCCTCCACAACATGGGAATCTACCATGGCTCAACACTTCGAACAACGAGAAACTTCTCCGTCCAACACCTAATCGAGCTTGGAACATCGATTACCCCCCTGATTGTTACGAGGGCTAAGATACCATCGTTCCTCCATTTTGTTTTGTTGAACAAGCCTGAAGTGCCGCCTAAACACGATGAGACTCGGTGCAGCCCTGAGCCTACGACATTGTAGGACGAATCCCACCACAAGCCTCTACGCATTTGGCTAAGATACATCGGACTTAGCCTATACCAATTGAGCACCTCTCTAACAAAAGTGTGAAAAGGCAAGCGAAGCCCCGTGTAGAAAGCATTGCAAGGGAAGAAGCAGTACTCCTCCGAAACCATGTAGCAGGCCCTAACTCTAGGACCCGGTAAGAGTAACTCGTACTCGGAGAAAATCCCGAAGGCCGCCGTAATCATGGCAAGCTCTCCCGATGTAAGAATAGTGGTGACATAGCCAGCCTCAGTAGTGTGTATCGGGTCTGGTTCATCATAATCCATGCCATTTCTAAAGAAATCTCAATCAACTACACGGTATTCCCTAATCAATTTGGGAACTAGAAACAACGGTCACTTAAGTGCACATCCCCTATCTTTCTCATGCTCAATGACCGTCTCCACAATAGTGGAACGAATGACTACATCCTTCCCCCTCTCTCCTCTAATGAAGCACTAAACTCAACATCACTATCTATTTATAAACTAACTGCGGCTGAAGCATAACTAGTCAACGAAATGCTAGACAAAATGGGCAATGATTGTAAGAGGGTTACCTAATTGAAGTAACAAGAGCACTGAGTCTACAATCGTCGCTAACACCACCGTCGAAAACCAGACGAACCACCAGCACCACCCACTAAACCACCATAATTTTTATAGAGAGAAGCTCTCCAGAGTTTCTAGAGAGAAAGTGAAGGAGGTAAATGAGAAAGATGGGAGATGGAATTGGGTCCTATTTATAGAGCCCCCGACATCAAACCACCACGTGACAACATTTGAGCCATCTGCAAGATCTAACAGTCAGATTGTTCTACACCCGAATCGGTAAGAACAACATCCCAACAATAAAATAGTCGATCGACAAAACAAGCGAACAACACAGTGCTTGGTTGATAAGAGAGCGATTTGAAGGGATAGACCACCCCACAAACACACGGTGAGCAAGAATCTGAAGGATCTCCAACCAAATAGCTTGAGTTCAATGGGGTAGACAAATCAACAAAGACTTCGTGAACACGATGGGGTAGACAATTCAACAAACACTTGGTGGGCAGAAGATCACCATCAACAAAGAGAAACCCAATGCAAACCAAGGTCCTAGTTGATGAAGTCTAACAACTACACGACAAAGCTTTGAGATAATCAAGTTTACATGCTCTACAATGTCCCCAACTTTGAACTCCACCCCTCAAAGATTTCGGCCACTTCTCAAAAATCAACAACAAACAACAACTCAAATTTCCTATATAGGTGATCAAAACTCTAGCATTCCTACCTCGGTGACAAAAAAAGAACTTCGACGAAGACGATCGAATCCCGAAAACAAGAATTAAAAATGGAGGAGATGAGCTCTAGCTCAGCGAGTTCGTTGACCGAGTTGAGGGGTTCTCACGGGCAACTACATCTATTGGATCTCTGCAAAAATCACGCGCTCTCGGGTTAGATGCGCGAGATGCATCCACGTCACCCCTCTCCCTTCTGTTCTGTTCCCTGCCATCCGATCACTTTGAAACGTGTGTGCCCTTGATCAATGACCCAGGTGAAGCCACATCGCTCTTCACAATTGCAGTGCCATCAAAGCCGTTGAAATCACTCAACGGGTGATCTCGGGCCTGATCAGCGCCTGTGATTGTTTCAAAAATCATGCAAGTTAGATAAATCAAATAAAATCCCAGAAATTCAATCAAAATTCAAAATTTTAAGTAAAAAATTCTAAAAATAATTATTAAATTTGGAAAAATAATTCAAATTTTTGAAATGTATTTAAAATTTGGAATAATTAATTAAAAATTTTGAACAACATTTTTAAATTTGGGAAATATTATGTAAAAATTTGAAAAATTATGGAAAAATCCAGAAAAGTTTGAAAAAATCAAGGAAGATATTCGCCGCCTCAAGAAGCCTCTGATTAGTTCCGGGTATCTCCGATTAACCCTGAAAGCTAAGATTTTATCCTAGAGTTCAAAAACAAGGCAAACTACTTCTCGAAAGCCAAGAAAATTGTCTTCCGGAAGTGGGGGGCTATGATAATGGTAATTGTAGCAAATCAGGGTCGTATGATTCCAATACAGATCCTAAAGTTCCTACATACAGGTTAACCATGGGCGGGCCTCTTTAACAGGTTGGACCTTCTTTGGACTCATCTATAAGGTCTGGGTCGCTTTCAAGCCCATTAAAGAAGACTAGGCCCACTAGGAGAGACATTCAGGCCATGAGGGTTGTAGGTCAAATCTCTTATATAAGGAACTCATTTAATTCTAATGGATTCATATGAATCTCCTAAACTGTTTCCCAGGCCTATAAATACCCTTCCCCCTCCTTAGTCAGAAGGTAATTCACAATTTTTCTCTCAAACTCTCTTTCCCTCTCTGGTTCTGACTTGAGCGTTTGAGGGTCTGTCGTCGGGGCCACCCCCACTTTTAGGCTTTTTGCAGGTCCATCGGCCTTGTCAGCAACCGTAGGATTCAGATCACGGTGTTCAATGAACGATCCAGATCTACTCTTAGGAGCCCTAACTACTTTTTACGGTGAAGACAAAAAATACAAACTCACTATCTGTTTGCTTCCACACCAAAATAAGCAGTAACAGATATTGATGATATATCTTCATTTCGAACAATAATTCACTTTGAATTCAAAATTCAAGTTAAAAAGGAAAACAAAATTAATTATTTGTTAAAAGTCAGCCATCAATCTTAGGTGATATGATCTTTAAATGATATATCTTCATTTTGTTGCAAAATGCACTTGGAAATTAATATTAAAGTGAGTTACATAATTATTTTAGGGTAAATGGCAAAAATCACCCCTAATCTAGGCAAAATCCGTTAACCCCTAAGCAATAAACCCCTCAAACTACGAATCATTGTCAGATTCAGTATGGAAAACCTAAAAGTGGTGTGAAATGACCAAATCACCCTTATTTTAATACACACAAAAACCAAAAAAATCATAACTTACCCAATCCAAATCTAAATTGGAAATCAAAATCTAACATCCAAAATCAAAATCCAAATCAAAATCTAAATCAAAATCCCAAATCGAAAACCAAATCCATTTTTTTAAAACACAAAAAATTCACTCTCTCTCACCCCCCCCCCCCCCCCCCTCCCGAAAAAAAAACGACAGCCACCCACCACCATCATCATCACCACCACCTGACCTCCATCACCATGATTATCACCACCACCGTTAGCCCAGACCTCCACCACAACTGACAGCCCCGAATTCAGCCTCATCTCAAACCAAAACCAAACTCCAAATTTTCGGATTGTGGATTTGATGGGTTTAATAAGATGGCTGATAGTAAGATGGGTTTAATTTTTAGCTTAATTTAAGATGGGTTCAATTTTTGGTTTAAGATTGATTAAATATGGGTTTAATAAGATGGGTTTGATGAGTTTAATGAGATGGATTTAACTTATGGGTTTAATTTTCAGAAGATGATGAAGACGATGATGGTGATGGAGTTCAGGGTCGATGGTGGTGGAGGTCAGGGCCGACAGTGATGAAGATGGTGGTGGAGGTCGGTAGTAGTGATGATGATGGCGGTGGAGATCAGTGGTGATGAGGAGGAGATGATCGGGATTTGATTTTGATTTTGATTTTGATTTTGATCATGATCAGAATTTTCTTTATGGTGTATTGAAATAAGGGCAATTTGGACATTTCACATAGATTATTAGGGTTTACGTACAGTAGTTGACTGTGTTTCGTAGTTAGGGGGTATATCACTTTAACCGATAGTTTAGGAGGTAACGCTTTTGCCTCATAGATCATGGGTGTTTTTCGCCATTTACCTTTTTTTAAAATAAATATCTAAAGTCAACCAATACACTTATAGATGATATTTTCATTTTGAATCACACTGGAATTCAAAATTCAAAAAAGGAAAACAAAGTTAATTACTCTAATTCAAAAATTGTGTACAGAAGTATTGTTGTTGTCGTCTTTGTAAATTTTTCTTATGTCCTTAATAACTCCAAATAGATTAATAATAATTAAATATTAATTGAAAAAAAATCTTTATACTTAAATATTTTAATATAATAATAATAATAATAATAATAATAATAGATTAATAGTAGGGAATATTTCACTTAACCCTACCATCTTTTTCCAGTTGACACTTTACCATACTGAACTTTTTTTTGGGCACTTAACCCTACTTTGTAACATTTTTTTTGCACCACACATCAAACTAACTTATGCCGATATATTTTATCTGGAATGCCTAAAATACCCACTTTCTAGTTTAAATTAAAAGTAATTACATTAAAAATCCTACATTTCAGACCAAATCACTGTCGTACCTCTTCCTCTCTCATTTTCCCTCAAATCCGACATTTTCCTCTAAATTTGAAACCAGAGAAACTTCGATTGCGAACTGGGAAGGATGTGGAAGGAGAAGTGGGAAGGACATGGGAGGAGAAGTGGGTCGGAAGCTTGTAAGACGAAGGTGATTTATCTAGGCATTCCAAAAAAGATGGTAAAATTCAAATCTTTACATTCATGTTAGTTAAATGTTGAATTATTACATAGGCATGGATTATGGTGAGAGTTTGCCATTAATTTCATGTGGTATTGTGAAGTATATATTTGGTAAAGTTTGATCCTCTAATTTCATCTTCCAAAAAGTGTAATTATGGTAAGGTTAGAGTGTGCAGTTATAATTTTAAGTTTAGCTTTTGTTTGAATGTTTTAGATTCCTCTAGGTCAATTTGCAATCCCTTATTTGTTTTCGTTAAATTTCTGATTTAACATATAATAAAAGATTTGGTAATTGAAAAAGCATGAAATTGGATGCATACATGTGATAATAATGTAATCTTAATATCAAATTACCATGTTCTTATGCTCAATAGTGGGTCTGTACTTACATTTGTTGACTGTTTGTTCTGTTTCCGTTGCAAATTAGTAAAGTTAGGTATATTGAGAGATAAATCTTGGGGGTATATTTGTAGGAAGCATGCACAAGGAGTATGTGGGTGGGAAAGTTAGTTTTATAAATGATGTAGATGCAAATAAGCTTTCTCTAATTAACATAAGGGATGCAATATGAATTTATGGTTATGGTGGCACATACAGAATATACATGAGATTGTTGGCAGGGCTTCTTAAGGGTACACTAAGAGCAATCACATTAGATCAACTATTCTACTGTTTGGTTGTTTCTCACAAAGATGTTGGCAAAATAGAGTTTTACATAGAGCATATGGTTGATATGTCAGTTGAGGCTAATATGGATGAGTTGAATGAGGAAGATATCGTGAAAATAAAGAATATAAAAGAGAAATTATTGATATTGAGGCTAATTTGGAGCTGACATATGGGGATGCTGAGGGAGGCCATTCATACCAAGAGGCAAGCTTGCAAGCAAGAGAACAGCTTAGGATTATATGTATACTGAAATCCCAATTCAAGATAGTATAACATGAACAGAACCTTATGAGAATCCATCTTATACTGCTAATGAGATAGAACAAGTTAGGAGAGGCAGAGGCATGGTAAGAACAGGAGGAGGAAAGACTCAGTGAGGTGGAGGAACAATAAGAAGTGGTGGCAGAATTTGAGCTAGAGGGTGGATACCTGCAGGTGGTGGGGGCAGCTATTCAAGAAGATAGGAGGGAGTGGTAAAGGAAGAGGGAGATTTGTGCTCAATAATAGAGGGGTTGGTCAACAGAGCATGGGGAGGACCACATACGTTGGGGTTCCATCCAACATTAAAGTGTTCGGTAATGCAGCAAGAAGCATGCTTGGATTACGGTGTTCTCAACCCACTAGCAATCCACATGTTAGTTTCCCCCTTGCCCCATCAACTAAGGTACTTTGGATGCCAGATAATTCAAATATGGTATCAACTTGCACATTGACCAATTGATTATCAACTCTTACTAATATTGTAATTGTCTATCACTAATTTTATACTTAATTGTAGGCAGCAACTTCTGGAGCTTCTCAAACCAAACAGAAGAAGAAAGTGCTATCATATGTGTATATTATGTATCTTGATTAATTAACTTTCATGTATTTGTAGTTGACTATGCTACAACCTTCTGTAACTGTGAAGCCCAAGTAACAATTGTACCTCCAACTGTAAACATATACCATGTAGTACTTCTAAAACTATCACGATCACCGTAAAAGTCTACATCGACATAATCATGAATATGCAAAGAATCACCCCCAAAATATAGAGTGATCTGAAGTACCTACAAGATATCATAAAATCCACTTCACTACATACCAATGCTCTTTACTTGGATTCTTCATGTATCCGCTAACAACTCCCACTGCATGTGCAATATCTGGCCTTATAGACCCCATCACATCCATAAGACTAGACTGCAATCATCACCTCCATATCTGCCTCCGATGTAGGACACACGTCCATAGATAACTTGAAGTGTGCACCCAAGGGACAAGTAACTGGCCTCCACCATCCATATTGAATATCTTCATCACTTTCTTCACATAGTCCGCTTGTAACAAACAAAGCTTCGTACTCTACATGTCTCTACTTATTTTCATGTTGAGAATTTCCTTTGCTTCACCTAACTTCTTCATAGAAAACTGAGAAGCTAGCAACTGTTTCACATCATTAATTTTCTTCATACATGAACCTGCTAACAACAAGTCATCCACATATAAAGTTAAAATTATCGTGTCACTGTCGTCAAACCTGCGCATATAGACACAATGATCTGATTCTCACCTTTCGAATCCATTTCCTCGCATGAAACAATCAAATTTCAAGTACCATTGCCATGGTGCAGATTTGAGTCAATATATATCCTTCTTCAGTCAACAAACTATGTCTTCTTTTTCTTTGACTTCAAAACCAGTGGGTTGCCTCATATACAGCTTTTCTTTTACATCACCATGGAGGAACGATGTTTTGACATTCAATTGCTCTAAGTGCAAATTTTCCATCGCCACGATACTTAGTAAGACCCTAATTGAAGTCATCTTCACAACTGGAGCGAAGATCTCACTGTAGTCAACTTTCTCTTTGAGAAAAAAAAAACTTCAACAAAAAGACTCACCCTTTACCTCTTGCTACCATCTTCCTCATCCTTGATTCTGAAAATCTGCTTATTCATAAGAGCACGCTTCCCTACATGTAACTTGGTCAACTCCAAAGTTTGGTTCTGTATCAAGGAGTTCATCTCATCCTTCATTTGCAGACTCATATTGAATTCGAGCATTATCTTTCAAAACTTCTTCAAGAGTCTCTGGCTCACCTGAATCTGTGTCAGAACATGCTTATGAAGTGTGTTGGTTGATGGATCATACTTCACTTTTTTCTTATCTCTTGTGTTGACCTTCTCAATGCAAAAATTGGTTCATCGACTGGTTCAAGAACCCCGAATGGCTCCAGCTATATGTGTTCATCTTGGACTTCCTGCTCATTCTTATTAGGCTCCTCTTGAGCCTTTTGTGATGGCTGGTGTTATAAGGGCCTCACCATTGGGACCGTCTTCAGAACCTGAATCTGAATCTAAATCTAGATCTGTATCTGGATCTGAACCTGTTGTATTGCTCTAACCTGTGTGTCTGTCTGTTTTCAAGTGCTCTTCATTGAAATTCACATTCATGCTGTGAATAACCTTGTTATTCACAAAATCCCAAAGCCTGAAACCATACTCACCGACCTCGTAGCCAATGAAAGCACCTACTATATTTTGAATCAAGTTTCTTTCTTTCTTCCCTGTCAATTATTGAATATGCAATAAAAGCATAGACTCTCAAATGTGAATAATTAACTGGTTTACTTGACCATAATTCTTGAGTATGCCCCCATTAAGGGCATTAGACGGGATGATTGATCAGGTACACTGTAGTATCCACTGTAACTACCCAAAGATGGACATGAAGACTCGTGTTCAGTCTCATGCATCTCACCTTTTCGAGTATCGTGTGGTTCATTCTTTTAGTAACACCATTCTCCTGTGTAGTTCTAGGAACTGTCCTAATTCCTTGGATACCTTCCTGTACCAGACATTCCATAAATTCTCTGTTTGTGTACTCACCACCTTGTTAGATTCCAATGCTTTAACCTTGCCCCCCCTCTTGTTCTAAACTCTAACCTTCCAAGCCCTAAACGTCTCAAACACCTCGGATTTCTCACGAATTGCCATAACCCAAACTTTCCTTGTAGCATCATCTATGAATGTGACGAAGTACTTCTTACCACCAAAAGAGAATTCTTGAGCCGGACCCCACACATCTGTATGCACCCACTCTAGCTTACCAAGCTTCTTCTCATGCTCATTCAACTGAAAGCTAACTGCCTTTTGTTTGTCCATGACATAATTCTCACAGAAATCCATCTCAATTTTCTTCAGCATTGGTAGAAAATCACTAAAAAAAAGTTGTTTGACACATTTTCACCTAGGTGCCCCAACCTGACATACCAAAAGATTGAGGATGAATTACCTGTTGATGTCATGGTAATGATATCACCTGAGTCCCATCCTGCAAGTTGATACAACGACGTTTTCCTTTTTTCACTAACCTTGCACCTGTAGTAACCTTCCACTCCAAATCCGAATGTTGTTACAAACCCTTCTTTGTCCAATCTGCTGATTGAGATCAAGTTTTCTTCAAGCTTGGAATGTGTCTTGCGTCATGCAAGGCTAGTTTCCCACCATTGTGAGCTTCCACTGTGATAGTTCATTTTCCAACGATTTTGCAGATATGCCCATTTTCAACAGTGACTGAACCGAAATCACATGTCCTAAAATTCTCAAAACTATCCCTCATTGGTGTACAATGATAAGAAGCACCTGATTCTATAAACCAATCATCTTGCATAACATCAACTGCAGCATATAAACACAAATTATCTAAATGAGTTTCGTTGCTTACCATATTGGCTCCCTGTGACCCACCTTGTTGTATTTTGTAATCTTTGCATTGTCTCTTTTGTCCTAGCTTATTACAGTGTCAATACTCCCCTTTGAGATTTCCTGCTCTTGACTTGGACCTGTAATTCCTGCTTTTCGACCTTCCTCTATAAGTGCTTCTCCCACTGTTTTCAGTTGCCAACGCCGAGTTGTTAAAAGATGATAAAAATTCTCCATTTCTTTTCCTTCTGACCTCCTCATTCATGATGCTACTCACAATATCCTTCAGAGTAGTCTCACCAGTCATAGTACTAGTAATATCCTGTTCTAGCAGATCGTAACTGTTAGGAAGACTAGATAGAAATAACAATGTATGTGCTCGTTCCACGAACTTCAACCCTACCGATTCTAACTGACTGTAGACCATACAGAAATTGTTCACATTATGTTCCACTGAACCCCTCTAAACACTTCATGTTCACCAACATATTTAAGTGACGGATCTAGTTCGATGCAAATAGTTTCTCAAACATTTCCATCAGAATATCTATTGCCTCCTTTGGAGTGTTTGCCTTCTTAATGTGGAATAGCATCTTCCTACTCATCGACATCTGAATTTGCCCAAGCTTCTTATGATATAAATGATTCCAAGCTGCCAACACAACTGCATCTACTTTGGTTCCTTCTGGCTTCACACCAAACAACGGATCTAAATCTTTCTATCAGAGGTAGGCAATCATCTGGATCTTCCAAATTATAAGCTTTGTCCAATCAAATCTCTCGATTCTACTTTTGTCTTCCATCTCTACAACCAACCTAGTGCTCTGAAACTACTTTGTTGAGTCTAATGGGGAATAAATCAACCTGAGATGCAAACAAAAGAAACTAATCAAAGAAGCAAGAACAAACAAATCAACCAAGCACACAAGAACACACAAAAAAATTTCGAGGTTCACCCAATGCAATAGTTAGTTCCCTGCGCAGAGGCACTCCTGCGATTTCCACCAAAAATAATGAAGAGAAACATGTTACCATCACTCAAGAATTCACCACCGAGGTGTAGGGTTTATCTTCTTCTTCTTCTCTCAAGAACGACTTCTAGATCTCTATTTCTCACTTGGAATATAACCCTCTTAACCCTAATAATCGTACACATTACAAATATATAGGATTGCAAAAGATTAGATATCAACTGTAGATGAATCTCTTGATCAGCGTCGTCGCGATCGACAGCGAGAAGTGATAGTCGACCGCATCCAACTCTCGAGCAAGTCAGAGAGCGAGCACGGTCGACTACTATCCTGGCGGTCGACCGCGTTTGCTATCTGGAAGTCAGAGAGAAATCCCGATCGACTGCTCCCACTTTTCTATTTGACAGTCTACCTTCAATTCAATTTCTACTTGTTGATCCTGTTACTGCATTCTACTACTGTTGTGGCTACTACTTCTTGTTGCCACTTTACTGCGCTTATCTCATCTTCTTCAAACTCTTATATATCGTGTATTGGATCCACAAATCCAACACATATATCTTCAAAACTATGTACTTCTTGATTGTGGGAAGATAGACTTTTTTGAAGCATGAAAAGATGGAGTTAATGCAGCATATTTTGGTTGCACACTTCTGATGATGGTAGTTGAAGTATTGGTAGCTGAAGTTACTCTGAGAGGGAGTGACTCGTACATCATCAAACAACATTGAAGTTTAGGAGATGGACAGCTGCATCTAGACATGGAGTTAATTAATGCAGAGAGCAGATGTTAAGAAAAGAAACACAAATATGTATATGACATGTTGTAGATGGATTAGTAAAACAATGCACATAAAATAATTTTTAGTACTGTATTGTTAAGTATCTAGACTGTTTTATGCATCTATTAGTGGTATAACACTTCTTGTTAAGTGAAATGAGTTTTCTGCACTAAATATCAATTATTATTTTTTATGTTTGTGAGCTTTATATGCTTTTCTGCACAAAGATATACATGTTTTCAAGTTAGTCTGTACACAGTGGATGTTTCTTGTTTAGTATAAACAATGTTTCAGTGTAAATGTTCAGTATCTACGTCATATTAGTATCTACGTCATATTGGTATATCAGATGATATATGTACAAGCATGCATTGAATCAGATGAGATGTGTATGTATCATTTTTTCCCAAATGTGTATATGTATCAGATCATATATGTGTATATCATATCATATATATGTATGTATCAGTTTGGAATCCAAATATGTGCATGTATCAGATGAGATATGTGTATGTATCAACTAATTCATGTTAGTGAATTTTATCAGTTTGTTAATCAACCTAGTGAATCATACATATTCTACACTATGATCAATTTCCATCTCATTCAGCATAACCATGTCATCATGTAACAAACATCTCTCTGAATAAATTTCTCAACATAATCCCAACAGGCTCAATAAAAAGTGTACAACAACCTACATAAAACTCACATTACCATCTCATTCATCATAATAAGTTCATAAAAAGTTACATAATCAACTATATTTGATAAACATTAACCCAAAATACTGAAAATACCATCATTTTCAAATTTCCACACTAATATACTTCTTCATGAACCTATAAAACAGAACAAGCAGAAAAACACCAACAATCATGGCAGCAATAAACCGTTCTTTCCAACCCTTCCTCCTAAAAGCACAAAGTCCTCCCTCGGCTCTTGCCTTGTCATGCTCAGCTCCTCAGTCAAAAAGTCAGTGTGATCATACACCATTTCATTGCCTACTGGACTGCCAAGATTATGGTAGTTGGCAGCCCATTTAAAATTCTCTCGTACTCCGAGTACCACAGAAAGAACTGGCAACCCTTTTGCAAAATTGGGGCAATTGATGTAGGCTCTATCAAATTTAGCTGCCGAGTAGGAGTGCTTCACTCATGTGATGAGATTGTAGTTGCAATGGGGTGTGGGGAGGAACTGATTAACTTCACCCGAATTCCTTGAAGGAGTGCGGTAGTACATGTTAGACATCTGAAATTTGATCAAGAGATGCAAGTCTTTATAAAGTCCTTGAAACCAAAACTTCAAGTACCAACTGAATACTTTATAGCATCAGGTCTACAATAATCCGAAATCATCCAGGTGAATCCTTTTCTTCTCATCGCCTGTGAACTCATTCAGTAAGAAACATAGAAGAGAATCCAAACCAAGTCATACCACCTAGACAGAGTTTCTAGTCTGAACGACTCGAACCTGTTGAAGGACAAACAAAGAAAATGATTTTAAATCAACAGGATAACAACACTACACCAAGAGTGTTAAAAATCTCTTTGGCCCAAATTCAAGCCAATGATTCGGGCTATTGATTTAAAGAAGCAAGCGCAGTTACATATCTATATCCCATTAACAATCAAAATACTTGATATACAAGAATTAACAATTCATGCTTTAGTCGACACAGGAGCTGAAGCAAGTTTCCTCCAAGATGTCTTTATTCCTCCACAATTTCGTACACCATTAACTGAAAAAGAATGCTTAATGACATTATAGGAAGACAATGCCCTATAACCCATAAGGATATTGGTTTACAAGTTCAAATTTCTGACATTCACAATACCGTGAAAACATACTCGTTTGACTTCGGGTTACTACCCCAGGTCCTCGAGACTGATTGCCTTCTCGGAATGGATAATCTCTGTTTCTTTGAACCTTTCAATACCCATTTTCTTCACTTTGACAATTGCCTCATCCCGCATATTCCTTTAACTGCCCCTTTTGCCGCGCATTATTCCCATGCAGCCCAGCGTGGTGAATTACCTGTTTCGTTCGTTAATTCAACACAACCAACAACAAAAACCTGATACATATGTTTTGTTTCCATCTAACGAATTGGAAACTTTGGTTCATAATATGTTGGATCCACTATATATAAATAACCCTTTAAAATAGATTGAGAAAAGCCCACAATATTGTAAAATTGAATTATTAGATCCATACAAAGACTCTATAGTTCGAGTTAACAGTATCATGGTTTCTCCAAAAGAAAAAGAAGAATTTTCGAAACAAATCCAAGAATTATTGGATTTAAACTTAATACAAAAGAGTTCAAGTCCTCATTCTTCTCCTGCATTTATTGTCAGAAATCATGCAGAGATTAAGCAATGAAAAGCTCGAATGGTTATTAATTATCGAAAACTAAATAGCTATGCAAAATTTGATGGTTACTTATTCCTTCTACCGAACAATTAGTAAAGCAGATATAAGGAGCAAAATATTATAGTAAATTTGATGCTAAGTCAGGATATTGGCAACTAAAATTAGCTGATCAAACATCTATTGAATTAACAGCATTCAGTTTTCCCCAAGGACATTTTGAATGGTTAGTTATGCCGTTTGGGTTGAAAAATGCCCCTTAGATATTCCAAAAATGGATGAATTCAATATTTGGCCATCTTCCCTTTGTAGTGGTCTATATTGATGATATCCATGTCTTCTCCAACTCTGCTGAAGAACATAAACAACATCTATTAGCTATAATACAATTATTGTTAACACACAGCATAATCCTGAGTCCTAAGAAGATAGAACTGTTTAAAACATAAATAGAATTCTTGGGAAAATATATTAAGCAAGGAACAATAGAGCTTCAGCAACATATCTATTCAAAAATAAAAGAATTTCCCGAGACGTTTCAAACGTTAATGAAACTCCAGAGCTTTTTAGGATTATTGAACTATGGGAGAAAATTCATACCGAATCTTTCTTCCAAAGTCCAAAACCTTCAACAAAAACTAACTGAAGAACAAGCTAAGTATAAAATACAAACTGGTGAACAACCAACGAGATGGAATACGGGTAAAATTTCCATTCAACTCCAAGAACCTGAAAAACAGGAAATCCAAGAAATAAAGAAACTTGTCCAAGAGCAAAAAGTTCTTTATTTTCCTTTGGAAACAGAGTCCTGAATCTTACAAACAGACGCATCAGATAAATTTTGGGCAGGAGTTCTGGTCGCCAAACACAAAGAAATAGTTGCTTATACTTCTGGAAAAATTTGATAAAACACAAATCAAATATTCCACTTATGACAAAGAATTGCATGCTATTAAGTTAGACCTTAAAAGTTTAAAAATTTATATTTTATATCGACAATTTATAATTGAGACAGATAATAAATCTGTTGCTCAATTCTTAAAAAAGAAAACAAACAACAATCTAGAAGAAAACCTTAGACGGATTAGACTTGCAATTTATTTAGAAATGTTTTCTTATGATGTTAAATATATTCCTGGATATACTAATCATATTGCTGATCTTCTTTCCAGGCCATGAATGAAGACGACGATTTCACCAAAAAATTACCAGAATTACTAGAGCAAATGAAAAGGCAGGAAACCTGGCAACAGGCAGGTTCCAAGAAAGCAGCAAAGGTCTCCACAGAGATTGACACTTCCTCTGCTCCCACAGGAGTAGAAACAAAAGACCAACAGGCTAAACAGACCCAGGAGGTCAATGCCTCCACTGAGGCAAAATTCTCAGCTTCCACTGAAGCAAAAAAATCCTTTGTTCCATTGAATAGAGAAAAAGCACGGATGCCAATAGAGCCTAAAAAGACTTTTGCAGCATCCTTAGTTAAAGACTGGTATAATATGGAGATGAAACAATATGATCCCATGTTATACAATAAATTTAATGGTTGTTTCAGGTCAGTACAATCAGCTGACTTTCGAGGAGCTAATTTCTGGCTTACACAGCTAGAAAAGGATCTGCTCGATAGAACTTATGAACTTCGACAGCAACAACAGAAGTTCGTGGACATACAACAACTAGTCCTAGGCATGACACAGTTCTCTTCTTCCTCACGTTCAGAAGCTTTGAATAAAAAGGAAGCCGCTTTATTTCCTGGACAAACTTCATAGCAAAGAAGTCTCCAAAAAATCTTTAATCAAATGGACACTTCAGACTTGGTAAATTTGCGAAAACAAGATTTATTAGATTTACTAAAGTCATTTAATATACAAAATGACAAACCCAAGGAACTAGAGGCAGAAATCACGGTACAAAATATGATCTCCATGAACCAACAAAATTTACTAGATGATACCCGCCTCCTAAATTTCTTCAAGCAACTAGAAGATACAGAGATTACTTTCTTTACCAACGAGGATGTAATCCTCAATACTAACCAACATCCAGATTAATAGCATGTTTTCATGACATCCCAAAATACCAAAAATATATACGAGAGGGAATTGTTCATGAAATTTATGTCAATACCAATAATCCGGAAGAATATAGTCACTGCATTCCAGAAATCTACAAACTAAAGTTAGAGGAATATGCTAATAGGTTCCAAACAATCTTTCTCTTTCGAGTTTGGTCAGTCTGGGAAGAAAGACAATATGTGAAACTTTTTCCATCCGTACAACTATGGGAATTAGAACGAGTTACCAAAGAACCCAGGCATCAATTTATTAAGTTCAATAAAAAACATTTTGATGAAGAAAAGGAGAGACTCCTCGCTGCTCAAGAATTTTTTGAACAAGACGATTGGAGCCCATTCCATTCATGAGGGTAAAACTATTCTACTAATAGACAAATTATCTGCATTTGAAGACTCAGGCCAACGTATCAAAAAGACAGAAGATTTCCTAACCTCCCTCCACTTAGGACGCCTTGGGAGCATTGCGCATGAAGAATATTTAGAAAAACAAGAAAATTTGAAACAATAACTAGCATATGACGCGGATGGCACTAATGGAGACATGCTTACGGAAGAAACTAACGATGATTAAAAGCATGGTGGGCCCGACCACCACAATAATTAAAAAAACCAGTTCCTCTTTCCATTCAAAGATTCGCCCTTATCAAGCCATCTCAAACTTCCACTCAAAGATTCGTGTTAACCTGCCAGTACATTCCCACTAAGAAACTGCTAGAGCTTGCGTGTATCTATAAATAAGGTCCTCTAGCCAGAATTGTAAGCCTTTGTACTTCTGTTTTGAAGTTTTCTTTGAGTGTTTTGAGTGTTTTCTTTTTTCTTATTTGTTTTAAAGATACCGAGGCTTCAAGACTACTATTTCTATTTTTTTATCCATATCTGTTGTTTTGATGTTGCATTTTCGCTAATTTTTTTACACTATAACAAAAAATTTGGTCCCCTCTCTCACAAGAACACATTTGGCAACTGTAATTTTTGTATTTCAAATAGCCTAATTATGGCCCCACCAAGAGGATGAAATTTTCAAATGCAAATTCTAAATTGATTAGTGTCAAGACTAAGTCGACTGAGCCTCCATTAGTCGACTGAGTTCAAATAAGTCGACTGAAGTTTATCATCAGTCGACTGAATAAGACTGCAACTGCTGCAACAAAACTCTCGGTACAGTCGACTGCTAGCACACTACAGTCGACTGTACCCAATCCGCAACAACCTCTAAAGATCTGCAACTGCGTCAACAACCTCCAGAAGAATAGATCTGCGTCAACAACCTACAGAAGGATAGATCTGCAACTGCACCTTATTGTATCCCTAAAGGATAGGATCTGTAACCAATAAGATCTGATTTGATTTGTAAAAACTCTATATATACCATTATGCATCAACGGTTTAAGGTGTGCAAGCCAATCAATAAAATTCACTTGGTATCAGAGCCTATCTGATCCTAAACCGAACTTAACTTCCTCCAATCATGGCCACCCCTCAATCCGCTGCAACCAATATTGTATCCACAACACCATCTCCACTCCCACCAATCCAAGTTCACCATCTAATCTCTGTTAAGCTCGACAACAACAACTATCTTCTCTGGCTCACCCAATTTCGACCTCTTCTAAAGGGGTACGACCTCGAAGGATACGTTGATGGGAGCTTCCCTTGCCCCACATGTCTTCTCCCACAATCCACAGAGATTAATCCAACTTATACCACCTGGAAGAAACAAGATCAAATTCTCCAAGGATGGTTATTATCATCCCTCTCCGAGTCAGTCCTGGCTCAAGTAGTTGGCCTTAGCACGTCTCAAGATGTCTGGGAATCACTTCGCAAACACTTTTCCTCCCAATCTCAGTCCAGGGTCTTGTATCTCAAGCGCAAATTACAAAATATGCGCAAGGAAAACAAGTCAATGGCTGAATATTACCTCCATGCGAAACAACTCGCTGACAATCTTTTCGCCTCTGGCAATGCTATTTCAAACACTGATCTCCAGCACATGATGCTAGGTGGCCTTGACTCATCCTATGATCCCATTGTAATGGTGCTTACTGCAACCGCAGCCGATCTCCATATGGATGACTTTTACTCAAATCTGTTAGCCTATGATATGCGCTGGGAAGCTCAACATGCACCTCCCCTCAGCCCATGGCAAACATTTCCCATCATGGCCCTTCGCGTCCTAACAATCGCTACAACAACTCTCGAGACAGGTTCGGCTCTTAAGGTCAGAAGAATTGGCCTTCCAACAGAGCCCAAGGCCGTCCTCAACCAAATCGCAATCCCCAAGGACCATGCCAGCTCTGTGGCAGAAAGAACCACACTGCTATGGAATGTTGGTATCGCTTTGATCGCAATTTCACCGCCGCCTCTTCATCCAGCCCACCAACTGCATATGTTGCTGCCCCTGGATCACTCCTTGATGGTAATTGGTGCCGAGATAGTGGTGATACACACCACTTAACTCCTGATCTGAACAATCTTCACATCAAGTCACAATATGATGGACCTGATCAAATCAAAGTTGGCAATGGTAATACACTTTCTATTAAACATGTTGGTAAATCATCCTTTTGCCTTAATAATCGAACTTTTCATTTCAATCAAATTTATCACGTACTATCTATCTCTACTAATCTATTATCTGTATCCAAATTCTGCATTGACAACAAAGTATTTTTTGAATTTCACCCATTCTCTTTTATTGTGAAGGATCAGAAAACGGGGACACCGCTGTTGCACGGCACGAATAAAGGAGGATTGTATCACTTTGTCGACAATACAGCTAGTTCTCTTTCTGCTTTTCAATCAGAGTCAGTTTCATTGTGGCATCACCGGCTTGGCCATCCGATGCTAAAAACTGTCAATAAAATTGTGTCAACCTACTCATTGCCAGTAGAAAATAAATCCACATTGTTTTGTCATGCTTGTCGTGTTAGCAAGAGTCATAAATTGCCATATTCATTGAGTTCCACAATTTATAAAGAACCATTACAACTAATTATATCAGATTTGTGGGGCCCTGCTCCAATGCTTTCTAGAAATGGTTCTCGATATTATTTACTGTTAATGGATGCATTCAGTAGATACACATGGGTCTATCCCCTATCTCACAAAAGTGATGCTTTTACTGTCTTCAAACAGTTTAAGTTACAAATTGAAAATCTCACTGGCAAAAAGATAAAAACTTTTCAAACCGACAATGGAACTGAGTTCAAGAAATTCACACCCTTTCTTCTCCAACGTGGTGTTGTCCATCGCTTTACATGTCCACACACCTCAGCTCAAAATGGATTAGCAGAGAGACGCCATAGACATGTTGTTGAGTCTGGTCTCTCTCTCTTAAACCATGCATCAATGCCCTTAATATTTTGGGCTGATGCCTTTGTCACTAGTTGCTATCTCATAAATCACCTACCATCCTCACCACTAAAAGGTCAAACTCTCCTTGAACTGTTTTTTGGCTCCACACCAGACTACAATGCCTTAAAATCCTTTGGGTGTCTTTGCTACCCATATCTCAGACCCTATGCATCAAATAAATTAGATAAAAGATCCCTTGACTGTGTCTTTATTGACTATTCTAGCACTCAAAAAGGATACATATGATATCATCGACCATCCCAAAGAATATACGTCTCTCGTCACGTCGACTTTGAAGAAACAATCTTTCCCTATTCGGCAGTGCACAACAACTCCACCAATGTAAGTACTACTTCTGCATCCTCTGCACCTTTACAAACCACATCAATTTTACCCACTCTACAAGCATCTCACATACCCCCTTTACCAAATAACCCACCTAACATTAACCCACTTCAACCTGCCCCTCAACCTCCCTCTCCCTACTCTGAACCGACACCTACTGCTCCACCTCTCTCGGTACAGTCGACTGCTAGCACACTACAGTCGACTGTACCCAATCCTCCTACACAAGAACCCGTTCCCCAACATCATATGATTACTAGGGCAAAAGGTGGTATACGTGAACCTGTTAATAGATTATGTTTGCATGCCACTAAACACCCTCTGCAGGATGCAGAATTAGAGGAACCAACCTGCTTCACACAAGCACAAAGCCATCCTCAGTGGCGTACTGCTATGGATGATGAGATCAATGCCCTATTACAGAATGGCACATGGACCCTCACCCCTGCTCAAAGCAATCAGAACATTGTGGGATGCAAATGGGTCTTTCGTATCAAACGAAAATCCGATGGCATTATTGACCGCTACAAAGCTCGTCTTGTCGCAAAAGGATTTCATCAACAAGCAGGTATTGATTATGGAGAAACTTTCAGCCCTGTGATTAAACCCTGCACAATTAGGCTAGTCATTACCATTGTACTAATGAACAAATGGGCACTCCGTCAATTAGATGTTCAAAATGCTTTTCTTCATGGCCATCTCACAAAAGAAGTTTACAGGAAACAACCACCAGGGTATGTAGATTCAAGATTTTCAAACCATGTTTGTCGCCTACGGAAGTCTCTCTATGGGCTCAAGCAAGCCCCTAGAGCTTGGTACTCGAGACTCACTGGGTATCTTTGCTCTCTTGGTTTTGTCAGTTCCAAGGCTGACTCATCTCTGCTCATAAGACAAACTGGTGACTCCACTCTCTTTATTTTAATATATGTTGATGACATTATTATCACAGGCACACCGGGGAACCATATCAACACACTCTACATTTGCAATCAAGGACCTGGGCCCATTAAGTTACTTTTTGGGTATCGAAGTTCTTCCCAATCGCAATGGCCTTTTTCTGTCTCAGCGCAAATATATTATGGATCTGTTACTAAGCTCTAAGTTCGATGGTGTCAAGCCTATCACCACACCCCTGACAGCAAATAGTCAACTCTCTCAACATGATGGGCCGACTCATAATGATCCTACCCAATATAGAAGTATTGTGGGATCTTTGCAATATCTATCTTTCACTCGACCTGACATTGCAGTCGCTGTCAACAAAGTATGTCAGTTCATGCATAACCCTCGGGATGTCCATTGGTCTGCTGTCAAGCGAATCCTTCGTTATCTCAAACACACCATCAATTATGGCTTGCAGCTGTCTACACCAACAACTTCCACCATTCATGCATATTCAGACTCAGACTGGGCAGGATGTCCTGATGATCGCAGATCTACAAGCGGCTATTGTATTTTCTTTGGTGGCAACCTCATCTCATGGAGTGCAAGGAAGCAAAAGACAGTCTCCCGTTCAAGCACGGAAGCTGAATACAGAGGCATCGCAATTGCAACCACAGAAGTTATGTGGATTCAATCTCTACTAAAAGAGCTTGGTTACTCCAAACTTCCGCCGCATACTCTCTAGTGTGACAACTTAGGGGCTACGTATCTCACGGTAAATCCTATCTTCCATGCTCGCACGAAGCATATCGAAATAGATTACCATTTTGTCCGTGAACGTGTTGCTTCCAAACAACTCAGTGTTCGATTTATTTCCACCAAAGATCAGCTGGCCGACATCTTCACCAAAGGTCTCAGCAGTAACAGATTTCAAGAGCTAAGGAACAAGTTGTCCATCCAGGCTTGGCCGTTCAACTTGCAAGGGAGTGTCAAGACTAAGTCGACTGAGCCTCCATCAGTCGACTGAGTTCACATAAGTCCACTGAAGTTTATCATCAGTCGACTAAATAAGACTGCAAGTGCTGTAACAAAACTCTCGGTACAGTCGACTGCTAGCACACTACAGTCGACTGTACCCAATCCGCAACAACCCCTAAAGATCTGCAACTGCGTCAACAACCTCCAGAAGAATAGATCTGCGTCAACAACCTACAGAAGAATAGATCTGCAACTGCACCTTATTGTATCCCTAAAGGATAGGATCTGTAACCAATAAGATCTGATTTGATTTGTAAAAACTTTATATATACCATTATGCATCACCAGGTTTAAGGTGTGCAAGCCAATCAATAAAATTCACTATAAGTAGAAGTACTACACTTTATATTCCCTATGCATAAAATATTAGCAGGTTCCCTATGTCACTATTCACGTGTGGGGCCCATGACTCCAATTATAAAACAAAAATGAGATGTGAGATGTGAGAAAGTATGAGAGCATCCACAGTGGTTTGTTAAAATTGACAAATTGCCATTTTATAGCAAACGATGGTCTGCAACGGTTTTCTATTTTGCCATTTTTTGGCAAATTCGCTATATTTGTTTCTCATATATGAGAAACGAAATAGCAATTGCCAAATTATGAAGGACGGTATAACATATACCGTCCCTCCGATTTTAATATATTTTAATCCCGTCAGACGGTATAACATATACCGTCCTTCCCTAATTAAATTAATTTTTCCCGTCAGACGGTATAACATACATCGGACGGGATATGTTATCCCGTCCCAGGAGTTTTCCTATTTTTTTAAAAATTTTTTTTTAAATGAACGGTCAAGATTCGTCCGATCGGAAAATAATAATAATAATAATTTATCTCATCAGACGGGATAACATACATCGGACGGGATATGTTATCCCGTCCCAGGATTTTTTCCTTTTTTTTTAAATTTTTTTTTAAAAATGAACGCTCACGATTCGTCCGATCGAAAAAAAAAAAACAAACAAAATGGAAAATTCTCGGACGGGATATGTTATCCCGTCCTTGAATTCTGGGATTAGTTAGTGGTGGTAGGTTTAGGTTTATTAATTATATTTAGTTAGTTAATTAATTAGGTTTAGGTATTAAGATATAATTTATTTTATTTAATTAATATATTTTAATAGTTAATCAGCAATTAAATTTTTTATTTTTTTTAAAATCTAGAGAGACGGTATATGTTATACCGTCTCATGCGCGATGGTATATGTTATACCATTCCAGGCAATTTTTTTTAAAAAAAAACAAAATATAGCAAACAACCACTGCAGTATTCGTCGCTATTTACTATTACTGTAGCAGCCATTTTTGACAAAATGAAAAACACCATTGTGGATGCTCTGAGAGGTAATGAAAATTCTAACCATAGATTGCTAATGTGTGGTGGGCCAACCTATGGATTTGCACCAAAATTGGTCCAAATGCCAAAGGACTTATAACTAAGGATGTTCTCAGATAAGGATATATCCGATTCGATCTGTATCTGAATTTGAAATTTTGCAGATACGGATATAAAAAATTCATATCCGGACGGATACGAATACGGATATCCAAATCCAAAAAAAACGGATACGGATATTCCTAAAAATAGCGGATTCGGTTACGGATATCCGCTTAATTTATAATATATCTATTTAATAAATATATATAGTTATATACTTTTAAAAAAACTACCCTAATCTTCTAAAATACCCATTCAGTTCAGCCCGTCCAAATTTTATATATTTTTTTAACCCCCTCCCCTTCACCCGACGAAATTTCATCTGATCGCCGGCGAAATTTCTTCTCAACGCCATCGCCGTCGATTACTCCGACTATAGTTTTAGAAATTCTCATGAGGCATTGGTCCAAATTTATATACAAGTACAAATCCTGCTATTTTTTTAGAATGAAAAAAACATTTGTACATTGTCATTGTTAACTTTTCTCCATTACTGTAGTTCTTCCCAAGTGCTGTCATTTGAATGATGTCATATCGTCTTGGTGAAAAAGTTTAAATAGTCAGATTCAAACCAATGCAAAATAGACAGGTAAGTGCGTACTGTATTCATTTTTATAAGTTATATATATTTCAAATAAATTTTCATTCACCTCTTTTGTTCTGTTGAATTCTATTTTGTGATTATATATGAAAATCGATATCCAAAATTCAGTGATATACATGTTTAAGTACCAGTTAAGAAAAATAAATAGCAAAAGAATTATCTTTGATATCCGAATTCGCATCCGTTATCCGGTAGACCATATCCGATTTGCATCCGTTTCCGAAAATTGCGGATACAGATATGATTTTTATTTTCGAGACATATCCGTATCCGTATCCGAATCCGAATCCGTTTTTAAAATGCGGATACAGATGTTGGTATAGCCAATATTCGATCCGTATCCGATTCGAAAGCATCCTTACTTGTAGCTGCAAGAGGGGACCAGAACTTCTCAAAATTATGCACAACCCAAATTTACCGCATAAATGTTCATACCGAACAGCCCCTTATTGAATTGCTTCAACCATCCTTTCTCTTTCTTTTCATTCTTGAGCATCCAAACCGTCTTTCTCTCTCTTCTAAAACCATTAAACAGTGGGTTTTGCCAATGAATGCTCTAGGGCACTCGTTAGCAAAACGCAAAAATTCTCGTTAGTTTGGGATAAAGCTCACTAAACACAGGTTTCATAAATTTTCAACAAAGCCCACCCATTTCTTATTTTATTTTTGTTTCACCATCCTCTGTTTAGGGCTATAAATCGGACAGGACGGAATCGGACAACCATATGTTTAAATTTGGACCGAAATTTTATTCGGGCGGGCTTATGTCCGGCTCGTTCTAGGTCGGACAAACTTTTTATAGTTCGGACTCGGTTCGGTAAAGCATCGGACCGCAATAATATTTGGATGGACTTATGTCCGGTTCAAGCTCGGTAAAACATCGGACCTAATAATTTGTTCAAGTTCGGTTCGTATAACAGTTCGGACGGCCCACGGTCGGACCATTTCTCGAGTCGGACTCGGATGGAAGAAGGACCGTCATGTTCATTTTATATCCCTAACTCCTTTCACGTGAGTGGTTACCATCACATGACGAGATTAAAGGAAATTTCCGCCTAGAATATCTTTGGCCTTGTAAGAGTTAATCTAATCACATAATTAGATCCCTTGTACAAGATGTGATGACTTCCAACGATGATGAAGAGAGGCGAGTGTACAGGGGTAGGTCACCTGACAACCCAGCGACGATCAAGCTTGCAAACAATCTCGCTGCTATAAAAAAGGAGGAAAAATGGCTTAGTCAGTGGTGCGCGGTGGCACGAGTGACTGCAGGAAGACCATCGGAGGCCCATGTTCTCGAAGCTTTGAACGCGAGATGGCCAATAAAGGTGCACCGTGACTGGGTTGTCAAGAGAATGTGTCCCCTTCAGTTTTTGGTCTCTTTCCCTTCACCACAAAAGATGATGGAGATCACCGGAATAGCAACAGTAGATTTTGGACATTTCAAGATGGATTTTAAAGCTTGGTCACCGAGCTTCGGTGCTAAAAGACCTCAGGGGGATAGATACTGGGTGTGGATTCATAATGTACCATTGCATTTTTGGAAGAAGGAGGCTTTGCAAGAGATGGTCTTCGACTTCGGCACAGTGGAAGAAATAGACGAGAAGACCGTTCGTCGATCAGAAATAGTATCGGCAAGGATACTGATCAGAAGTAGGGACATCGCTTTAATGCCGAGATTCGCAAAAGTGTTCTCCTATGAGGATTCCTATCTCATATGCTTTGTCCTCGACAAACGTGCAGAGAGAGAGGCGGAAGCAACCTCCATCACGTCCCCATCGCATACATCCTCCCTCAGAGACGGCCATAGCTACAAGCAAGTAGCGTCGCCAACATGGGAGCTCACTATCGACGGGACCCACGAAGTGGAGCGAGCCCATCGAGAGGTGATCAAGGCGGCCAGAGAGATGGATACTCAACGGGAGGCTACAGCAAAGGGATCAGAGAGGGTTGGATCAGGGAGGGATGTCGGTGATCGACTTCGAAGCCAGACCAAGGGATCCAACGGCCAAGATAACCCAAGCCCAGATTTGGTTGACCTCCCACTTTCAGGGGTAAATCAGAAAAAGGGGAAGCGGCAGATAGCTCAAAATGGAAATCAGTTGCTGTAAAGTGGTCAAGCACTTCGTGCAGGCAAGGAGGGACTTGCTGTGGAGTAGAGAGGGGAGACAGAGCTTGCATGCCCCAAAAATGGCAAGCACCAACCCCGTAATGCTTCGGGACAAGAGTTGGTGAGGGACAGTGCCAGCATGGGGAAGAATCCAAGCCAGAGAGCTCCATCCACCAGGGAGTGGATAAAAAGGGTTTGGAAAGCACCAGAAAAGCAAAAGGTGGCGTCTTTGGATCAAGAGCACCAGGATTCAGAGCCTATTTTGGGGAAAGCAACGAGCAAAGTGTTGGACACTCACAGAGAAGAAAACCTAAAGGATTCTGAGAAGATAGGGACCCCTGACGCTCGAGATTTGAAGATACCCAAGAATGGTAAAGAAGCCAACGAAGAAGGAAGAGCTCCCTCTGCTATGAAGCTTAAAGAGAAAGGAGATTTGGATTTAGCGCTCACAGCTTTGGTCACCCCGCCCAAAGTATCGAAGCCCACGAAGTCTACAGCGACCAACGTGCCCACCAACCATATGGTGACAAGTGGGAGGGGGGTGAGAATACTGCCAAGGTTGACAGGGGAGTGGGTGCGAAACTCGATAGCTGCAGTATGATGTACCGCAGAAATGAAAAGAGAAGTGAAGTGGTACCGACGTATTTGAGTGGGCTTTATATAGGCATTAATAGGCCTATAGAGGGGCCCAAAACGCTTATTTTATCCCCTGCAACAAGCAACTCTATTTCTTTGAACAATCAGATGGGTACTGGGCCCATCGAGGGGTCCGCCACAAGAGGCACCACTATTCTTGAAGAGGCTTCGGTAAATTGTGGGCTCAATGAGGAGTCCACAATGAGAGAATATACTCTACAACTGGAAAATCAATAGGCAGAAAGTGATGAGGATCGGGAAGGGCGCTTAAACCTGGACGAAAAATTCTCATTTACAGAACAGGAGTCAGAGGAATTAGAGTATATTGCTGACACAAAATGGGAGATCTCACCAGAGATGGTCTTATCCATACTTTCAGAATCGACACCAGGAGTTAGTATTGGTTCGTCTCGCAGGACGGTTGGGTTCAGAGTACAGCGGTCGCCTAAGAGGACTCATATGGAGTCTCTGGATGACTATTTGGAGGTAGCAGCGGCAGCCAAAGCTGCCAAATTTGACGACGGAGGTACGAAAATTTTCTTGGCTACTGTATTAAATTTTATGTCAGATGCTAAAGTTTTTTTCCTAGCTAAAACCTGTGGTTTGGAAGTGAATAACACAGAACGCAATGTGTTACTTCTCAATAAAATTAGGAGTTGGGAAATAGAAAGGGCTGAGTCTAGTTACCAGAAAGAACTAGGATCTAGCTCTGGGTTGATAGAGGTCTCTGAATTTGATATCGATCCCACACCCACACCCACGGTCTACCAAGACACGGTTCCCCAATGAATACACTATTTTGGAATGCCAGGGGGCTGGGGGATAGAGGAAAAAGAGATATGGTTAGGGACTTCATTAACAAGTCCAAAGCGGAAGTGGTAGGGTTACAAGAGACCAAACTTGCACACGGGGCCAAACTCAAAAGGGTTGGCAGGAATAGAATCAAGGAATGGGTGCTACGCCCATCTGCAGGAGCATCGGGGGGAATTGCTATTGGATTCAACCAGATACGCTGACCTGTACCTAGGTTTACAGTGGAACGTTCTCCCTGACTACCCGACTGAAATGGCATTCTGATAATTGGGTGCAGACAGTCACTATCATTTATGGACCGAATGTGGCTATAGATCGTGATGCCTTCTGGCAGGAGCTTGTCGATATTCGACAACGATGGTCGGGAGCCTGGATCGTTGGGGGGACTTCAATATTACCAGATTTGCCATCGAGCACAAGGAAAGAGGGTCTAGTGATAGGCACAGAGAAGAGTTCAATAGGGTGATCACGAAACTAGAACTCATTGATATCCCCATTAATGATAGACTATTCACATGGTCTAACATGCAGGCTACTCCGATCATGGCCAAATTAGACCGGATCCTAGTATCAATGGATTGGGAAGCTAAGTTCCCATTAGCAACCGCCAGATCGATCCCCAGACCAACGTCAGATCATACTCCGATCCTTCTGGATATATGGGTACGGGGAGCTCAGAGGCCTAGGAAATTCAGATTTGAGAAGGCCTGGTTAGAAATTCAGGGGTTCCACCACATGGTGATGGAAAACTGGGCTCTCCCAACTACTGGCACGGATGCTGCAGCTCGCTGGTGTGAAAAAATCTGCAGATTAAGGAAGCGGCTGCGTAGATAGAATCGGTCTAGATTTTCGACTATCTGGCGTGCTAAGGATGTCTTTCTGGAAGGAATCGATGAACTAGAAAGGTTGGAAGAAACGAGAGTCCTGTCACAAGATGAAAGAAACAGGTTACTAGAACTCCGAGAGAATACTGCCAATCTTTATAAATTGGAAGAAATCAAATGGCAACAAAGGTCAAGAATTTCGTGGCTCAAAGAGGGAGACACGAATACGGCCTTCTTCCACCGAGTGGCAAGCGCAAGACGCAGGTCTAACCTAATTTTGTCAATACAGACGGACACGGGGACTTCGCAAGACGAAAATGTGATTTTCATAACCTTTCAAGCTTACTACAAGGAGCTCTTTGGGAAGAAAAATGACTTCAGAATCCCACTTAGAGATGAGTACTGGCAGGCCTACCAGAACAACTCAACACAAAATTTATCAACCTTGGAAGCTCCTTTCACGGAAAAGGAGGTTAAAAAAGCCATTAATCAAATGGGAGCAGACAAGTCGCCTGGGCCAGACGGCTTCCCAATGATGTTCTTCCAAGTGTTCTGGGAAGAAATCAAAGAAAACATTATGGCGCTGATGGATGAAGTTTTTAACAACAATCTCAGAATGGACATGTTCAATTTTGCGGAAGTCATCCTCATACCTAAACGGGAGGAGTCTATGAGAGTAGGGGAATTTTCGACCGATCAGCCTGATTAATTGCTCGGCTAAGATTATCACTAAGGTCCTAGCCATCCGCCTGGGAAGCATAATGGATAGCCTAGTCAGCAAAGCTCAGATGGGTTTCATCAAGGGTAGATGTATTCTAGACTGTGTGGCCACCGCGGAGCAAGTTATCCACTACTGCCATACGAGCAACTCCAAGAACTTCCTCCTAAAACTGGACTTTGAAAAAGCTTACGATTCCGTCGATTGGGAATGCCTGCTGGAAGCTCTCAGAAGAAAGGGATTCGGGAATAAATGGATACGATGGATCAGGCAGTGTTTGCACACTAGCAAAACGGCAATCTCGGTGAATGGATGGCCGAGGCTGCCATTCCCGTGCAAGAAAGGACTTCGGCAAGGGGATCTGCTATCACCACTTCTATTCACTATCGTAGCGGATGTGCTGAGGGGTATGCTAGAGAACTGTCGAAGAAAAGGCTGGATAACGCCAGTGGCCAGTAACAGGTCTATTCAAGGGTGCATGATTCTGCAATACGCTGATGACACCCTACTTTTTGGCAATGGGACCAGATCAGAAACAGTCTGCTTTAATGGGGCACTCTACTGTTTTGAAGCCTGGTCAGGCCTCAGGATAAATTTCCACAAGAGCGCTCTGATCCCAATTACTCTAACCGATGCCGATACATGGGAACACGCCACTATATTAAACTGCATGACGGAGGAGTTCCCGATCAAATACTTAGGGCTCCCGCTCAGACCAGGGAAGCTCACAAAGTCAGACTGGCTGCCTATTATAGACAGGGTGGAGGACAGACTGTCTGGCTGGAAAGGAAAAATACTCTCACTCGGGAGCAGAGTGGTACTCATCAACTCAGTGCTGTCTAATCTACCCATTTACTACATGTCGTTTTTTGAGCTTCCTAAATGGGTTATCCAAAGGATTGACCGAATCCGAAAAAGATTCATGTGAAAAGGGGCAGATTCAAATAGGGAAGGCTACCACCTAATCAAATAGAGTATCGCTTGCATGAAGAAAAAGCATGGAGGGCTAGCCATCATTGACCTTAGAGATATGAATCTTGCCCTTTTGGGAAAATGGTGGTGGAAGGTATTTCACCAAAGCGGGGAAGGATGGCAGGATTTCATTCAACCTTACCTCTGGGAAAAAGGTACGAGAAGTTTAGGCTTCCGAGTAGGGTCTAAAGTTTCGCGCTTCTGGAAAGGAATTACCAAAGCAAGCGGACCGTTCAACTCAGCAGTTATGTCGACAATCGGTAATGAACGGTCAACTAGATTTTGGTGGGACAAATGTTGTGGGGCTCATACCCTTAAGAAAACCTTCCCTTATCGGTATGAGAAAATGAATCGACCAAATATTTCAGTGGCCAAAACGTGGAAGAGGGGGAAATTGGAGGCCGTCGTTCCTAGGAACTCTTACCCTAGAGTTACAGCAGCAACTGCTTGATTTGCAAGAACACATAACACGGACTGGTGTGATGTGCGCTCAAGGCCCAGATCAGATACGCTGGGGACTCAAAACCAAGGGAGACTTCACGGTCAGGTCTCTGTATCATCGAATTCACTATCAATGATGCAGACCCAGCTGGGCACAGGTGTTATGGAAGGCAAAAGCCCCCCTTAAAGTCAGAGTCTTTCTCTGTCTAGTGCTCAATAATGCAATCCTCACCAGAGAGAACCTTGCCAAAAGACAATTCCAGATTGCAACCATCTGTGGTTTCTGCAATAGGCATACGGAAAACTTGAATCACCTTTTTATTCATTGTCCAAGGAGTAAGGCAACTGTGGTAGAGGTATTACGAGCCTTAGGAACAGGTGACTACCCTAGCGAATATGAGGATTTGTGGATTAGCCCCAAATTTGCCTCGATTCGCCACGAAATGAAGGATGCGTGGTACATTGCAATCGCGGCAACTGCATGGGGTGTTATGGCTAGACAAAAATAACTTTTATTTTCATGCTTCATGTAGTACTATTTCTGGTAACCTTACTCATATCATGCATCTTATTTCTTTTTGGGTTACAGCTGCTGCCACAGGAGCGAGATGGAGGATTGCCCGAGTCTTCCAGGTGGAAGAATTTGATGATGAGGATGTAGAGTTTGGGCCGACATTGGACTGAGGGGTGGCGCCCTCCATACGCATCAAGACTCTCATTAGCCACCAGCTCTACTATTTTGTGTTTTTTATATCGACCTACTGCACTTTTGGTAGTTTGATGTATGGATGATTAGACCTACCCCCAGGGTTTGTTGGGGGATTATATTTTATTTCCTGCACTGTACTTCTGTACTTCTCCCGGTATTCCGAGGTGTTTTATTAACCTCTTATTAATGAAACATAATGGCATTATTCCACCTTTAACCTCAAAAAAAAAAAAAAAAAAAAACGTGATGCGAACTCAGGGGAAAGAAGAAAAAAATGGTAGGGGAAGAAAGAAACCCTAGATCTAAGATTTTAAAATTATTTTTGGCGTTAAAAGTTACTTTAAAATTAAGAGACAAAGAGACAAGTGAGAAAGAATTTAAAATAACTTATACAAGGGCAATATAGTATTTTGAGAGGAAATCTAACGCCCTCGGTCAACTTCTGGTAAAACGCCACAAAGTTTACAAAACTAAGTAAAAAACCCAACAAACCCTCGGTCAACTTCTGGTAAAACGCCACAAAGTTTACAAAACTAAGTAAAAAACCCAACAAAAAAACAAATTGAGTATGGTTTGTTGAAAATTGGTGAAAACCTCAACATGTTTTATTGAAATTTATCCTTTAGTTTACTACCTTGAAAGTGATCAGGGTCCAGTGAAATTTATTCTTTAGTTTACTCCCTTTGAATTTAATCTTTAGTTTTAGTTTACTCCCATTGAATTTGCAAAGGTGTGATATATGGGGAAACCAAATGCTAATCCACTTATCTCTACTACTATATATAACTAGTATAATGCACGTGCGATGCACGTGGAGGGAGAATGAAAAGGACAAAAAAAATCTATCAACACGTGCGCTGCACGTGTTGACACACACACACCAAGGAATAAAAAATTGTTTATTTGTTTGTGAACCCCAACTCTCTCATTATAATAGTTATAGATATAATGTATAATGGATGAAGGTCTTAGTGTAATTTGTCCATATCCCAACCCGTGCAACGCACGTTTAATTAAACTCAGTGAATGTGAGTCTATTATTTTACGTGTTCCGCACGTGCTTCTCCCATTATAATATAGATAAATAGAATATAAAAAAATATTGTTCAGACGTGCATTGTACGTGTATTTACTAGTTTAATAATTAGTTCAAAGAAAATTCAACATCTTTCTCATTTATTCCATTTTTCACAAACAGTTGGGGGTCAAAAGAGAAATATTTGGAACTTATTCCAATTAGTTTGAATAGATAACAAATGAACATAGATGTGCAAGAAATTCCCATCATTGAATCATTCAAAAGGTCACCCTTCCATTTGCAATGAAATGTCCTTACTGAAAGTAAGAAATTTAGTCTATGTTAAATTTGAGGAATTCTATTTCTTTTTTTTTAGTATATTATATTTACATAGATACAAGTAGTCTACTAGGATATAGCTCAGTTGGATTGAAAAGTTCTTGTGTCACTAGTTCAAATCCTGTTTCTGACGTTGAGCAGTGGATAGGGCCATATAGATATTCATACCATTTACAAATGAATTGAGAAGAGCCATATAGATCCATTAATTTCCAGAAAGAACTTTAACTAGGATAGTGAACAAGTCCTTTTTTTTTTTTTTTTTTAAAGGAAAAGGTAGAGTGTGGCACCCTGTTTCATTAATAAGAGATTAATAAAATAAACTCAGAGTACTGAGCCAGTTACAAGGACCTACGAAAATATAAAAATAAAAGTGCATAAACAAAAGTACATAATCTCCACCCTAAGTAAAGGGGAGTGGATCCAAAATACCATAATGGCTGCAGCAAATATGCGTAAAAACCAAAATACATCATGTCCCCCCAACAAACCCTGAGGCGGTGGGTATATATCCACAATAAAGGCCACGCTGTCTGTCAATCGATCTTCGGGCCGATTTGAACCTCCTCATCATCGAACTCTTCGACCTGGAAAACGCTCGCTATCCTCCCCCTGGGACCTGCTGCTGCCACATTAGCCCAAAATAAAATAAGATGCATAATGTGGGTCAAATTACCAGAAATATTATTACAAGTATTGCGGAAATAAAAATTGTTTCTGTCCAGCCAAAAAACTCAGGTCGTTGCAGTGATAGCGATATACCACGCTTCTCTTATAGTCCTTCTCTCAGAGGCAAAACTTGGTCCTACCCACAGATCCTCGTACACACAGGAGTACTGATTCGTCCCTAGGGCACTGAGTACCTCAACAAGTACTGCTTTGCTTCTGGGGCACTGCAGGAATAGGTGGTCTTTAGATTCTATTGTGGCGTGGTAGAACCTGCAACAAGAATTAATATTCAGTTAGCATTTAGCGAGATTTTCCCTAGTCAAAATGGGGTTGTTCAGCACCAGCCAGAGGAAAACTCTGACTTTCAACAGGGTTTTCGTCCTCCAAATGACGCACGACCACTTTGGGTACATCCCCTAAAGTGTATTCGGTTATACAGGGACTTAACGGTGAACGTGTCGTTCTTTTTCAGTCCTCAAGATTTTTTATACGGGCCCTGAGAACAGCTATTTCCAGCGTTGGTGGTGTAGATCTGGAGTTCCATGAGTCTATCTTGAGATCTCACGTCGAGCATTTGTTTGAAGGAAGGTTTCCAGGTACTTCTTTTCCAGGTAGCGGCGACCGTGCAATGTGGTTGTGACGCATATTCATATAGATCGGGGAACATAACTCAGGAGAGTGTGGTGCCCATACCACTTATCCCACCAGAATCTGGTGAGTCTGCCATTACCGATCACTGGTGTAACACAGCTAATAAATGGCTCATAGAGTGATGCCTTTCTAGAACCAGGAGACACGTGGGCCTACCCTGAAGCCCAAATTTCTCGTTCCATTCCCATGCAGATATCCCTGGATAAAATCTTGCCACCCTCTCCATTCGGGTGGAAAACTTTCCACCACCATTTACCTAAAAGGGCAAGATTCATATCTCGCAGATCAATAATGCCAAGTCCTCCATGCGTCTTTTTCATGCACGCCTTTTCCCATCTGATAAGATGATAGCCACCTCGATCTGGGTCTGCCCCTTTCCATAAAAACCGTTTTCGAGTCCGGTCGATTCTCTGAATTACCCATCGCGGCATTTCAAAGAAGGATGGATAGTAAGTTGGGAGATTTGAAAGGACAGCATTAATAAGTGTGACTCTCCCACCCAATGATAAGGCTTTACCTAGGGATACCGAACGGGTCGAACGGGTCGACGGGCCGGGCCGGCCAAACCCGTCCGGGTTGGCACGTATCTTGGGCGGGCTCGGGCCAGTTTGGCCACTTATCCGGGCCGGACCGAGCCGGGCCCAAACTTGATTTAGGTGGCCCGCCCAACCCATGAACCCTTTAGGGTTCAACCCGGGTCGGGTCGGGTCGACCCGCGGGTTAGGCCCATTTATATAGGTAGGTTTTTTTCTTTTTTTGTAGCTTAAAATAATTATAATAATAATACTAAGTAAGTAATAATACTAATAAACATTAAAAATCGTAATAATAATAATAAGATTGAAAGAGTGAAATTGGCAAAAAAATTTGAAATATTATTCATATGAATTTAAGTTATACAATTTTCACAATTTCTAATGAAATGAAGAATTCAATTTACAAATAAGTTTTATACAATAACATATTTCTTATATACAATTTTAATTGACTCCAATTTTTCTAATTTAACATAACAAGCAAAGATATAATACAATTCCTAACGTGTCGGTCGAGTTGCTATTACAAGCAAAGCAGCTATTGTTGTTGTTGTTCTTCTTCTTCTTCCGACGAGTTGCTCCCACTTGTGGACGTTGATAGTGCTTTCCCTTGTGTCCTATCTTCAGCCTTCACTTAGTCTTCTGTACAAACGAGCATCTCTAACGAGTCGGGCTTCAAGCGATTCCTGTAATCAGTTAGAACCCTGCCACTTGAAGAAAATGCACTCTCAGAAACAATTGTAGAGACAGGAGGAGTTAGTAAATCTTTAGCCATAATTGACAGAATACTAAAAGTGTATTCATGGTCTTTCCACCATTATAAAATATCTAGTGGAAAAGTAGAAGGCTCAGAATCTTGTTGGTTATACCAATTTAATTCATTTGGTTGATTAGTCCTAGGTTTTTTTGATTGAATTTGTTCAAGTAAATTAAATGTTCTATCACCAATTCTACTTTTATCCTTACCTTTAGAAGTACCAGAAGAAGAACTAACTATAGAAGTTGAACTACTAGAAGCAAAACGTCTATCATAATAATCATACAAGTTAGTTAACGTAAATTCAAACTGAACTAAAAAAGTAGCGCAGTCAATTACTAATTCTACATTTTTCCCAAGTAATGCAAAAAATATTTCTATCAAACTCTTCGTACCTTCTAATTTGATACGAGGATCTATAACGGTAGCAACACAAATCAATATGGGAGGAGGAAAATAATACTTCAAAAATTTTGTATGCAGGTTTTACAATCTCACCAACATTGATATCATTTAACATTTCGTTAAATATTTGCATCATGCTAACTAATTCAATAAAAATGCTACTAGAAGTAGATTCATATGTTTTTGAGAATTTTAAAGTTACGGTTTTAAAAGGTTCTAAAAATTTCAACAAAGACTCGGCAAAAAACTAATCGGGGGGAGTCATTTCAAAATTCTGCAGATTTTTTGCGATACAAAAATCATTTACAACTGCTTTATATTCGGTAACAACATTTAGTAAATCAAAAGTAGAATTCCATCGGTGTCTAACATCCTTTGGAAATCTTCTAAAAGGTACATTTCTAACCCTACACCAAGCTTTCCATTCTTGTAATATGCTTGGACTTAATGCAATGAAATGTACACAATTTCTAATTTTAACTATATATGAATTAGTTATTTTTAATGCATCTTGAACACATAAATTTATAATATGACAAGCACATCTAACATGAAAAATATTATCAGATGGAGGGTTTAATACGGATTTTAAAGTAGTAATTGCTACATTGTTGTCAGATGCATTATCAAAACTAATACACATAATTTTATCGAGAATATGAAAAACATCACAAATTTCTATAATACGATTTGCTATTTCAGCATTATTATGGGGATACGGCAACGCCGCAAGTGATATGATTCTTTTTTGAAGAGTCCAATCATTGTCGATCCAATGACAGATTATTTCCATCGTTGGAATATTGTTGACACCCGTTCAACAATCCGAAGTTAAACTAACTCTACAAGTTAAACTCCATAGAATTGCAATCAAAGCGTCCTTCATTTCGATGTACATTTTAAAACAATCCGATTTGCAAGTATTTCTCGGAATTCTTCTAAAATGAAGGTTTAAGGCCGTTTGATTAAAATTTTCCAAGTCCCTACCCTCGGGATAGGAAAATTGTAACTCTTCCTTATTGACTAATCGGGCCATTTTCCGACGAACAAGATCGGGATCATAAGGGTGGCTATCATCTAGACCGGTCCTAGGGTTGATTTTTTGTTGGCCTTGTAGGTCAGCAAGAAGGTCTTTATGGTTATGTTGGATGTGCCTACTAATTGTACCGGTGCCGTCACCCCTCTTGAATTTGTATGTTTTACCACATGTTTTACATACTTTCAAACCTATACCCGGAGTATGTTCGTTCGGGATATAATCGTAAAACTTATGCCAATCACTAGTTTCACCTCTACTTTTCCTACTACTACGGGGTTGTATGGTTTCGGTTGGTTGTTGTTCTTCTTCTTCTTCCAATTGTATGTCACCTACAACCTCGTCGTGTGTACCCCATTGTTGGGTAGGAGGATCATGTTACTCTTGGACGGACTCACTAATTGGGACAATTGGTGGCCTACGGGAAGAGGAGGAAGAATCTTGCCCGCTGCGACCGCTACCGCGTGATCTAGACATAATGTAGTAGTGTAGTAATGTATGTAAAAAAAATACACAATGTAGGAACGGTGAATTATAAAAAAAATCTAAAAAATAAGAGGGTTGAGATAGAGAAGATCAAAAAACCAACAATAATTTTAACTACAACGCAAAAAAATATATAACGAGAGATGTATGAAATTTTGATACACCGTTCACCGTGGAATACGCGTATGTAAAATAAACCGTGAAAATAAGAATAGAATAGAACTAGAAAGAAGCGCTTTGCCGATTCCGCAATTGAAGAGTTGAGGAGAGCTTGAAAAAGATTTGACGAGGGTTGAAGAGAGTTGAAAATGTTGAATTTTGATTTCGATACGATCGAAAATTGATCGTGTATATGCCTCGTTGTAGACTTGCTTGTTGAATACTACAATTGTTGAAAAATTCCTTAGAAATCTCTAATACTATAATGGGAGAACCCCTTAGTCAGTAACCCAACCCGTGCAACGCACGGGTTGGGTTACTTTGGTAAATATTTTCCAAAGTGAACCTGTTTGGTAAATATTTTCGTAAGTGGTTCAGTTTGAAAATTATTTTCTTTTTTACTTATGGACTAACTTGTGTAAATATTTTCGAAAGTGGACCTGTTTTGTAAATATTTTCAAAAGTGGATCGGTTTGGAAATTATTTTCTTTTTACCCTTTTCATTATCCTTCAATTTTTTCCACGGACACGTGTGCACGTGTATGATACTAGTTCCACAAAAGTAATAATTATTTCTTTCTAGCCAAAGAATCTAGGCTGTAGCAGCAATCGCGATATACCAATCTTCTCTCAAGAGCGTCTCTCAGAAGCGAATTTTGGACCAGTGCACAAGTCCTCATATAAGCTGGGATATTAATAGTGCCCAGAGCCCTAAGGACCTCTATGAGGACTGCTTTGCTTCTGTGGCAAGCCAGAAATAGATGCTCCCTCGTTTCGGTGAATGAGTTGCAGAATCCACCGAAAGTATCAATATTTAGTTGGCGTTTGGTCAGGTTCTCATGAGTCAAAATCGCGTCATTAAGAACTAACCAAATGAAGACTTTTATTTTGAGTGTGGCTTTAGCTTTTCATATAATAGCTGACCATTTCGGTTTACAACCTCTAAAATGTAGACGGTTATAAAGCGAGCGTACCGTGAAGGTACCATTTTTTCCAAGTCTTCAGACTTTCCTGTCTGGTCCCTATGAACATTTCACTCCTGAGTTGGTGATATGAGCTTGAAGATCCTTAAGCATGTGTTGGGACTCTTGGTCAAATGTAATCTTAATGTATAATAGTAAAGAGAGTAAGAAAGTAAGGTGTGATTTTTTTAGGAGATTTTTGGGGGTATTTATAGGCTAAAAATGTGAAGAAAAAAAAATCAAAAAAAAAAAAAAAAATTCAAAAAACGGCTAAAAGAGCCGTTAAGAACGGCTCTGTTGAACAGTGCGCCAACGGGCCGCTGACCCGCGGGTCAACGGTCGACCCGTAACGGGTCGAACGTTCGACACGTACGGGTCCAACGGGTCGTAACCCGCGGGTCAACCCGCGGGTTGGCGGCTGGTTGGACTATTTTTAACGGGTTCGCGGGTCGGGTTAGGCTGGTTGGATTTGCGTTTTCTTCGATCCGGGTCGACCCGTTACTGTACACGGGTTCGATCTGAACCCGCCAATCTCTTAACCGGGCCGGGTTCAACTAGCGGGTCGCGGGTGGGTCGCCGGTTGACCCGGCCCAGTTGCCATCCCTAGCTTTACCTTTCCAACCTGTCAGCCAGTTCTCAACCCGGTCAATGATGGGTAGCCAATCGGCCTTTTTGAGTTTTCCGGATCTTAGTGGCAATTCCAGATACTGGATGGGGAAGCTATCAGTGACCATTAAGAATTGTGGCATGTTCTAATGCCTCCTCTATTGTCATGGCAATGGGGATGATAGCACTTTTGTGAAAGTTAATCCCGAGGTCGGACCAAGCTTTGAAGCTATATAGAATACCTTTAAAGGCGGTTGTTTCCCCGAGGTTGCCATTACCAAATAGAAGAGTATCATCTGCATATTGGAGGATTGAGCACCCTTGGCGATTGATTCCCCTGACCACCGGAGCGATCCAACCTGCTCTGCTGCAATTAGCCATGGACCGTAGCACGTCTGCCACAATGATGAAGAGAAGGGGTGAAAGCGGATCTCCTTGTCTGATGCCATGTTTGCACAAAAATGGGTGGCTCGAACAAAGTCGATAATCATTAATAGTGACAGGTCTCGATTTCTTCGGAATCAGTGGGACTTTACTTTTGTGATGCGCCAGGAGCAGGGAAAACCGTTCATCAGAAAAAGGAAAAAACAAACAATGCTGACCGACGTCGACCATTTGTTCCGGCCAAGGAGAAAGAGGTGCCAATTTGACAGGAAATATTCTGCAGTAAAACTGTCCCTGCCTGGCCTTTTCTTTTCATGGACAACACGCTCATCTTCCCCCCCCAAAAAGCTCCCCATCTCCTTCACCATTTATCCCCCTACCCCCCACAGGCACGCCCATCCCCGTGCTGCCCCCATAAATCTTCAGCCAAAAAGCAAAACTTTACATTATCAACCAAACACCGACGAAGGCAAAGCAAACTGAGACTGAGAGGACAACATAATGCCAGGATAAAACACAACCATCAGAATAGTACTCTCCGTTCAACCTGAACATACACACAAATAATCGGGCAGTCCTTTTATTAAATCCTGGTCTAAAAACACTTTACAGAAACATAGTGGCTGAGAACACATTTTACATTCGATTCGGATGCTAGACAGAATACAATTTCAGATGTGAGGTTGTTTAAATTATGCTCGAACACATGCATTCATTTTGTGCAAGAATCTAGACCAATAACCAAGAAAATTGCATTATTAATGAATGAAAAAAATAATGTATATATTTTACATTTCAACTGAACTAGAAACACAGTAGTTCTCTGTTCGTCACAGACATTATACAACAAGGAGAATAATTCGTACAAGTTGTATGCTCCCATATTCCTCCAGATTATCATTTCCAATAGTTTCATCAGAAAAGCTACTTACAACTCCAACAGAATACCCACATGTACTGTGCCAAATAACTCGAACAAAATGAATGATGTGTCGACCAGAAATATAAATAATCTATCACATTCCAAACAATCTCACATTCTGAACCCAAAAATATAGTTCAATTCTCTCTCTAAATCCGCTCTTTCAAATTCGACAGCCGTTTCTACAGAAGTCCCATTCAAAGCAAATCCAAAAGGGGGGGTTGCTCTGTTGATACTTTTCCATTGCTAGACTTCGATGAAGCTTGGCCAATGGTAGCCTGCCCTTGATTCCTACCTCGACCCCTTCCAGTAAAACTCATTCCTCTACCAATTGCATTTGTTGGGGGAGGAGCAATTCTGAAAGCAGACTGCCCATTGCTAGTTGGGGCAAATATTGACCCGATATCCCCGGTTTTCTTAGCATTATTGTTTGCATTTGTGTACCCCATACCCACTAATGAGTTTGGGTTACCTTGATTTGAGAATAAAGCAGTATTAGTATCTAAAGCTGTGCTCCCTTGATTAGGCTTTGATAGACCAATTGAGTTATTGTTGCTTACAAAGCCTGAGCTACGTATGCTTGTGGGTTTGGATACAGATGTGTTACTTGGTTTAGGAGGCCAATTAGCAAATGGGTCTATATCATCGAACCCACTATCAGAAAGCCCAGTAGAGTTCGGCTTTGGATGCTCCTCGTCACTCAATTGGGATGTGAAAGAAGAGGAAGAACTTGGAGGCGGCCACTCAATGTTGACTGGTGTAACAATGGCAGGTTGCTGGTTAAGAGCGGATGGAGTACAAGTTAATGGAGGTGGCTGCGAAACAGGTGAAGGGTCCAAAGGAACTGATGGGGTGGCTCCATTTCCCTTGGTGCACCAATCTTGATCCCATGCTGTGCTATTCTTTTTGGATGGGACAGGCATACTCACTCTTTGAACGGGTTCAGAATGGGTCCCATTAGCAAGTGAAGGTTTAACCTCTGGAGGACCAGAGTCGGTGACAGTTACGCCTCGCTTCTCTTCAATCTTCCTGAGAAGAGATGGAAAGGGTAAAAAAAGGTTCATTCACAAAAGAACTTAATAACCTATGTCTAGTACCGGCTGGTTTTGTTTTTTAAATGCAAATGGTACCTCAAGATATCCTTCACAAAAAGCATGTACTTGGCAAATTGCTGGACATTTAGCTGCTGTGCTGTAAGCAGTGGGATCAGCAAGGGGAGGACGTGCTCGGCAGCAAATTCAACACCACACTGAATAACATCCATAAAGAAACGACTTCAGATCATTAACGAATATCCGTGTAAAATGATAGGGCTTGAAAAAGGGAAAAAGAAAAATGGAAGAAGAATTTACACTAGGATTTTCCCAGTAGGAGCTGTGAATCTTACAGAATATATATAAATATATATATTACCATAAAAATTATAAATCCAGCTGAACAGACGATATTTAGAATCCATTGCATCAAATAACCTAAAATTAAATAATCTTATGATTTGCTAGTTTTTCCCTCAAGAATTGACACCACACAAGATCAACAATCTAAAAAAGCATGTCGTGCAAAACCATGGTTTGGATAACAGAATAGAAATCAGTAATCCAAATCATAAAATTTTGACATAAATAGTTGCAGTCATTTTTAAAATTTGATGGTCCAGACTTCAGAAGTTGATGGTCCAGCATATATCACAACCTGATAGGGTCCAAGAGGATCCTAGTCTTACTCTTGAGAAGAAAATTATATTCATATAAAAAATATATAGAGATCCAAAAGAAAACATAAAGAAATGTAGAAAGAAAAAGGGAGGATGGATGCCTGTTTTAAAATTGCATTTGAAACTCCAAGAGTACACATCAGAGTAGGAGCAGAACGGTCAACAGCAGTACAACGTTGCAAAGTCTGCAAGATCTCCACTATAGCATGTTTGTCAAGTGAGGAAACCAAATCACCTAGGCAGCGCAAAGCATTCACCCGCACCTGGTGGAATGTGCACAGAATGTTACATAACAAACATCTGAGATTATTACGATTATAGTAAAATAAGTATAAAAGTAGAAATCAGCAGCAGCACTTGGTGAAATGTGGACACAACGTTAAATATGAAAAGACATCTTTTTCTAAGATTTTTACTACTATGCTAGATAAAGTATCGAACACATACCAATGAAAGAAAGACCCAAAAGAATATGACTGTTTCTACAAACCCAGACGAACCTAGTCTACTAGGTAGCAACTATAAAAATTAAGAAAAGACAAATGAAAAAGTAATAATAATAACGGAACTAATAATATCTGCATCTGTTTGTCTGTGTGAATGTGTTGGATTTTCTTTTTTCTTTTTTGTTTTTGGAGTGGGTAGGATGATTATTTGTATGCTTATTTTTTGCGAGGGATAAATTATAATGAACAATAAGGGAATGCGCATGCGTGCGCACACGAAAAAAGAACGGAAGGAAAAGAAAAGAAAGGCCCACAGAATATGACTGTTTATACAAAGCCAGACAAACTACTGTACAGTAATTATAAGAATTAAGAAAAGACAAATGAAAATGTAATAATAACAACAAAATAAATAACGTTCGCATCTGATTGTCTGCGTGAATGTGTTGGGTTTTTTTCTTCCTTTTGGAGAGGTAGGATCACTGTGAACATGCTTATTTTGGACGGGGTTTGTGGGGCAACATCTTCAAAGAATAAGCAAGTGTAATTTCCACGAAGTAATTCTCAATACTACATTATATAAACATTCAGAAACAGGAGCAGGCTCACCTGTGTTAATAAAAATAGTTCCACAGAATCATAATAGCTTGCATTACACTATGAATTCACAACAGTAATTAGTATCAAAACCACATGAAAAGGTTCAAACTATAAGTACACTGTTCATTCTATGTTTTGTGAAAGCATAAGAAGTCAATTAACACTTACCCCTGAGATAGTCTTAGAAAGTTATCAAGATAAAAAGGTGGATTACCACCTATGAAGCACGGATACTTCATGAAGGGTTCTGTCCCCGTATCATGTACGTATCCGATACGGAATATGGCCAGATACGTACATGATACGGTTGAAACGTTTCCTGCATTTTTTTATTAAATGGATATGGCGGGGATACGCGCAGACACGGTGGGGATACGGCTCGGGGTTAAAATTGTTAGAATAAAATAATTTTGGGGTTTAAAACAAAAAAAATTGAATTTGGTAAGTATAAAATATGTTAGGATCCTTTGATTGCTTTATTCATAAGTTTTTGTAAGTATTGTCTTTAAATAAATATTGGCTTCTTGATATATAGATACTATAATGAAGAGTGACTTAGGAAGGCTCCTAACCGGCTTGCACCTCATAGAAATGATGAAATTTCTGAAGAGAGGAACAAGTGTTTGAAGCGATATTTTTCAGATCCTGTTGAACGAAGGGTGGTGATCAATGAGTTCACTAAATTTTCAGGAGCTTCACATGCACTTTCTTCGTTTGATTCTTTGAATAATAGAGCTCATCTGGATGCTAAGGGGGATGGTAGTCATTTTATGGCATTATCTTATTTATGTTTAATAAATGATATTTATCATTTCCTTATTAACAAGAGATATTATTTAGTTGGGTAACTATTCAAATTTTATATATATATACAGCTGTATCCCCATCATATCACGTATCCTACTTTTTTGAAAATTGTCGTATCCCCCATACCCGTGTCCCCGTACACATATCACCGTACCCGTATCGGTGCTTCATTGATTACAACTAACAAGTCAATCCGGGAAACATCGTGAGGTTCACTAATTATGTATTACAAACTGAGAAACATAGAGCCAGTGACATCTCCCTATCATCAAACAGACAAAATGACAAATTTCGCCAAGTCACTAATTACACACTGCATAATTTCCAAATAACAAAAGGAACATCATTATTGCATTAATCATTAGGGACAAAACAGTGAGAAAGAGAACAGGGACTCCAGAAACAGCCCACTCGAATCAAAGACAGGCATGACAAAAATCAGACTGAGCATAAACATAGAAACTCCGTATAAAATCACTTGCAACAGAGAAATATGATTTTGTATCACATCAAATGTTATTTAAATATTTCAATTACAGAAGTGAAAAATATCAGCAATTTGTGCAATCTAACTCCAACTAGTAAGCACATATCCAAGCCACATACTGACAGACTTTCAGACTTAGTCTAAAGTCTCTCTCTTTCATCACCCTCTGCCAAGCTAGGATGAAGGAGACTTGTGCTAATAATATGCCTGATATGACTAGAAATAGAACCAAATCGGGACCATTCAAATCGGACACAAATCTAAAAGTTCTCATAGGCAAAACGGTAATTTTCCCTACAAACAGGTCCAATAATAGGAACTGGGTCTTTTCCAAAGCCCAATAACTCAAAACGGATCTGTATTACTGGGTTATGATGGCAGCCCATTATAAATAAACTCAGATCATCTAAAGAGTTATTTAAATTCATGATTATTCCTATGAGACTGTTTAAAACAAATCTCTTATCATTAAGGAATTTAAATTCTTTCTATCCAAGAACACCGGAAAGTAAATATAAGTGATTATCTCAAAACTGATTCCAAAGACGACTATAAATACTCTACCCCCGCCATAAAAACAGTAATTATTACTTTTCTCCAGAAAAGCTCTTTCATAATCCTTCATATTACTGACTAGAGCGTCGGAGGGTTCGTCACCGGGATCAATTCCGGTGTTTCGAACTTTTTTGCAGGTCAGCAGCAGCATTGAGAACGGTCAACATCGACAAGTGGTTAAGAGGTTAGCTTTTATTTGTTCCAAAAGAATTCACAAATTATCTGTTTACTCTTACACCAAAATTAGCAGCAACAGATTGGTGTCATCTGTGGGAACCAGAAAAACCAATATGACCATACTCGCCGGTAAAAGCAGTTTCCAGTCATGCCTTCAGAGGAAAAAAGGAAAGGTGGCGGCATCAAGCCGAAGAGCCACCTCTCTTCCTCCACCTCCTCCACTTGAGAATGTTCCACCTGAACAAGATCAACAAGTTCAGCAACCTCAACCTGAACAACCATCTCCCCAACAGGCTCACCCCCCGTCCAAAGGGGCTGCGCCGGGGGCTCCCGTCGAAGCCGTCAAGTACAGCATCCTTTCCATGACCATGTCTCAATCCACAATCCTTCCACCGACTTGATGGCCTCGCAAGTCCTCAGGGGTCAAGAGACCTCTGTCAAATCATCGTCTACTGCCAACAAGATATCGACCTTCGAACCGTTTGAATGAGAAACGAGCTCGTGACGAGATCCCTTATCCAGAACACCAAAGAAGTCAAAGGAGTTATCCAGAACACCAGTGAAGTCAGAGGAGTCGTTCTCCCCAAATGCCGAAATCCAGAAGGCCCGCTTCCCAAAAGGGGCAGAGGGGGTCTCCTCCCCGTCGACAGCGAAAAAGCCACACCGCTGCGAGCCGATCAGCGCCAAGGGTTCATTAGTAAGGAGTAGGGATGGCAAGTGGGCCGGCAACCGGCGACCCGCCCGTTGAACCCAGCCCGTGAAAGGGTTTGGCGGGTTCGGGTCGAACCAGTGAACAGTAACGGGTCGACCCGGGTCGTCAAAAACGCGAATCCAACCCACCTAACCCGGCCCGCGAACCCGTTAAAAAAAGTCCAACCCGCCGCCAACCGCGGGTCGACCCGCGAGTTACGAACCGTTGGACCCGTACGGGTCGAACGTTCGACCCGTTACGGGTCGACTGTTGACCCGCGGGTCAGCGGAACGTTCGGGGCGCACTGTTCAACAGAGCCGTTTGGCTCTTTGGTAGCCTTTTTTTGTTTTTTTTGTTTTTTTTATATTTTTAGCCTATAAATACCCTCCCAAAACCCCATAAAAAAATCACACCTTACTCTCTTACTCTCTCTACTATTATAACTCATTTCTAAGGAATTTTTCAACAATTGAAGTATTTAACAAGCAAGTCTTCAAGCCATATACACGATCAAATTTCGATCGTATCGAAATCAAAATTCAACAACGTCTTCAACTCTTCAACTCTCGTCCAACTCCAAGTGATCAAGTCGTCAATTCTCTTTCAAGCTCTCCTCAACTCTTCAATTCCGGAATCGCTTATTTCTAGTTCTACTTCTATTCTTATTTTAACAATTTTTTTTATATACGCGTATCCACGGTGAACGGTATCAAAATTTCATACCTCTCTCGTTATTTTATTTTTGTGTTGTAGTTATAATTATTGTTGGTTTTTTGATCTTCTCTATCTCAACCCTCTTGTTTTTTAGATTTTTTTTATAATTCACCGTTCCAATATTGTGTAGTTTTTTTTACATACATTACTACATTATATCTAGATCACGCGGTAGCGATCGTAGCGGGCAAGATTCCTCCTCTTTCCGTAGGCCACCAATTGTCCCAATTAGTGAGCCCGCCCAAGAGTACCATGATCCTTCTACCCAACAATGGGGTGCACACGACGAGTTTGTAGGTGACATACAATTAGAAGAACAACAACAACCAACCGAAACCACACAACCCCGTAGTAGTAGAAAAAGTAGAGGAGAAAGTAGTGATTGGCATAAGTTTTACGATTATATCCCGGACGAACAAACTCCGGGTATAGGTTTGAAAGTTTGTAAAACATGTTCTAAGGCATACAAAATCAAGAGGGGTGATGGAACCGGTACAATTAGTAGACACATCCAAAATAACCATAAACACCTTGCTGACCTACAAGGCCAACAAAAAATCAATCCTAGGACCAGTCTAGTTGATAGTCACCCTTATGATCCCGATCTTGTTCGTCGGAAAATGGCCCGATTAGTCATAAAGGAAGAGTTACCATTTACCTATCCTGAGAGTAGGGACTTGAAAATTTTTAATCAAACGGCCTTAAACCCTCATTTTAGAAGAATTCCGAGAAATACTTGCAAATCGGATTGTTTTAAAGTGTACAATGAAATGAAGGACGCTTTGATTACAATTTTATAGAATTTAACTTGTAGAGTTAGTTTAACTTCAGATTGTTGGACGGGTGTCAACAATATTCCAACGATGGAATAACCTGTCATTGGATCGACAATGATTGGATTCTTCAAAAAAGAATCATATCACTTGCGGCGTTGCCATATCCCCATAGTGGCGCTGAAATAGCAAACCGTATTTTAGAAATTTGTGATGTTTTTTATATTCACGATAAAATTATGTGTATTAGTTTTGATAATGCATCTAACAACAATGCAGCAATTACTACTTTAAAATCCGCATTAAACCCTCTGTCTAACAATATTTTTCATATTAGATGTGCATGTCATTATAAATTTATGTGTTCAAGATGCATTAAAAATAGCCGATCCATATATACTTAAAATTAGAAATTGTGTATAATTCATTGCATTAACTCCCAGCATATTTCAAGAATGGAAAAATTGATGTAGACTTTCAAATGTACCTTTTAGAAGATTTCCAAAAGATGTTAGACACCGATGGAACTCTACTTTTGATTTACTACATGTTACCGAATATAAAGCAGTTGTAAATAATTTTTGTATCGCAAAAAATATGCAAAATTTTGAAATGACTCCCACCGATTGGTTTAATGCCGAATCTTGGTTGAATTTTTTAGAACCTTTTAAAACCGCAACTTTAAAATTTTCAAAAACATATGAATCTACTTCTAGTAGCATTTTTATTTCATTAGTTAGCTTGATGCAAACATTTAATGAAATATTAAATGATACTTTTGTTGGTGATTTTGTAAAACCTGCATACAAAATTTTTTTGAAGTATTATTTTTCTCCTCCTATGTTGATTTGTGTTGCTACCGTTATGGATCCTCGTATCAAATTAGAAGGTACGAAGAGTTTGATTGAAATATTTTTTGCATTACTTGAGAAAAATGTAGAAATAGTAATTGATTGCGCTATTTTTTTAGTTCAATTTGAATCTACATTAAATAACTTGTATGATTATTATGATAGACATTTTGCTTCTAGTAGTACAAGTTCTGTAGTTAGTTCTTCTTCTGCTACTTCTAAAGGTAAGAGTAAATTTGATGATAGAATATTTAATTTACTTGCACAAATTCAATCAAAAAAACCTAGGACTAATCAACCAAATGAATTAAATTGATATAACCAACAAGATTCTGAGCCTTCTTCTTCTCCAGTAGATATTTTACAATGGTGGAAAGACCATGAACACACTTTTAGTATTCTGTCAATTATGGCTAAAGATTTACTAACTTCTCTTGTCTCTACAGTTGCTTCTGAAAGTGTATTTTCTTCAAGAGGCAGAGTTCTAACTGATTACAGGAATCGCTTGAAGCCAGACATGTTAGAGATGCTCGTTTGCACAGAAGACTGGCTGAAGGCTGAAGATAGGACACAAGGGAAAGCATTATCAACGTCCACAAGTGGGAGCAACTCGCCGGAAGAACAAAAACAACAACAATAGCTTTGCTTGTAATAGCAACTCGCCCGATACGTTAGAAATTGTATTATATCTTTGCTGGTTATGTTAAATTAGAAAAATTGAAGTAAATTATAATTGTATATAAGAAATATATTAGTGTATAAAACATATTTGTGAATTGAATTCTTCATTTCATTAGACATTGTGAAAAGTGTATAACTTTGATTCATATGAATAATATTTCAATATTTTTTGCCAATTTCACTCTTTCAATCTTATTATTATTATTACGATTTTTAATGTTTATTATTATTATTATTACTAGTAGTTTACACGTGCGATGCACGTTTTAATAAATATAGTTTTAAAAAAAAATTAGACGTAGTCTTGATCTAAACCTAGGACCTCCTTTATAATAGTTATGCACGTGTGTTATACGGGTTGGTAGAATGACAAAATATTTATAAATGACACTAAGGCCTTCTCCCATTATAATATTAGAGATTATTATTATTATTATTATTATTATTATTATTATTATTATTATTATTATTATTATAAGTTAAAAAAATAAAAAATAAAAACCTATCTATCTAAACGGGCCAACCCGCGGGTCGACCCGACCCGACCCGGGTTGGACCCAAAAGGGTTCACGGGTTGGGCGGGTCGCCTTAAACACCTTTCGGCCCGGCCCGGCCCGGCCCGGTTACGTCACCAAACCGGCCCGATCCCGCCCAAGTCAACGCTCAACCCGGGCAGGTCCGGCCCGTTCGACCCGAATGCCAACCCTAGTATAGAGGGGCACTCGTCACCCAGGCAGAATTCTGAAATTTTAAAGATGACATCCTGCGAGCCCTTAACATCGCTCCAAATCACAACCGAGAAGCACATAGCCCTCGTCATGCCACCACTCATGAAGAAGAGTCCCGGGGATTGATTAGATCCAACTAAAGGGACGACTCGGTTCATCGCCACCTTCGAGAGATGGAGAGGCACCTCAGCAAGATCAACCTCGAAAAAGGTCAACATATCAAGAACTTCCGCCCGAGCAGACCCCTTCTCCAGGACCATCATGGAAGCCCATATCCTCGAGACATTCAAGCCGCCTAATTTTGAATCCTACAACGGGAAGGCGGACTCGGTTGATCATATTGAGAGTTCTAAAACCCTAACGATAATCCATCAAGCCTCGGAAGCGCTCCTCTACAAGGCCTTCCTAGCAACGTTGAGAAAACCAGCCAGAGAATGGTACTCCTGTTTATCCCCAGCCTCCATCTTCTCATTTGATTAGTTTGAGGAGCTCTTCCTCACCTACTTCATTAGCAGCCGCCGAGCCGAGAAAACAAGTGCATCCTTGCTAGCCCTCAGTCAGAGAAAAGGTGAACGCCTAAGAGAATATGTTGGGCGATTTACTGCCGAAGCTCGGTCTATTGCCTTTCTCGACCAATCAGTAACCTATACAGCATTCAGACACGTCACTAATGCCGACCTCAAGGCGTCCCTTGCCAAGAAGCCTTTTCAAGACTTCTCAGAACTCTGGCTTTGGAGTGAGAAGTACATTCGAGCTGAAGATGCTCTCAAACCCCCCCACCTAGTCGAGAAAAGCCCTCTTCCGGGAACAAACAGGAGTGCAAACGAAAAAAGATCCCAAAAATTTCAGAAAGACGATAATGGTCAGCACCGCCTTGCTCTTCGTTTTGAAAAGTTCACCCCCTCAATGCCAGTATATCGGTAGTTCTCATGGAGGTGGACAAGAAGGACTACTCCGCGCTCCCCCTAGAATGAATACCCCAGCGATAGAAGAAACAAAGATAAGTAGTGCCGCTTCGACAAGGATAATGGCCACAACACGAATGAATGTCGGGCTCTCAAGGAGGAGATCGAAGAGCTCATCCAGCGGGAGCACCTAGCCAAGTTGGTCAGAAATGACAGCCGATCCTCTACCCCGGGGAGCTAAGCAGGCCAAGAAGCCCTCCGAGTCCCAAGACTCGAAACCAAGAGCAGTCCTCTATTCAATCCATGGAGGGCCTATAGGGGGGAATCAAACTCCTCCCGAAAGGTCTTCATCCGAGAAGTTAATTCAGTACAGAACTTCCCACCGCCCAAAAGACTCGGGATTCCGGTGATGTTCTCAGACAGGGATCTAGAAGGCATCCGAACGCCCCACTATGATGCCCTCATCATTAGTCTCAGCATGGTAAACCACGAAGTGCGCCGGATCCTGGTCGACAATGGCAGTTCCGTCAATATTCTCTTCCTGAAAGCCTTCCAAGACCTCAAGCTTTCTCTAGATTGTCTCAAGCCTACCGGATACACACTCCACAGGTTCTCTGGGGTTCCAGTCTCAATCGAAGAAAAAATCACTATTGATGTGACCGCAGGATAAGCCCTGACAAAATCACTATTGATGTAACCACAGGATAAGCCCTGACAACCTGCACAGAGGCAATGGACTTCATGGTCGTCGATGTGAAGGCCGCTTACAATGTCATTCTGGGCCAACCAGGCCTAACAGTACTTCATGTCGTACCCTCAGTCTTTCACATAAAAATAAAGTTCCCGACCTCAGCAGGAGTAGGTAAAGTCAAAAGAAACCAAGAGACAGCTCAAAGGTGCTACACAACTACAATGAGGGGCTCGATCCTCCCACTTGAAGCATTGGAGCTCCCCCAACGAAACAACAAAGTCCTTCCCGAACTAGTTGATGAACTCAAGGAAATTAACCTCTTCTGGGAAGGCGGACTTGGAATACAGAGCATCAAATAAAGTACCACGAGGGTACGTAACACACTCTTGTAGAAGTAAATTTTCATTATTCAATAAGGCCGCCACTTGCGATACGGCCAAAGCATGTAATAACGGCTCGTCCCCCTGAAAATAACCACTTAGTTTGTTTCAATAAAACTTAGCTTTTTTCTTATAAAAATTATTGAATTGGTTTCATGTTTATCTTGCTGAGTCACATTTACGACTCGTTAAACGGTATGTTCGGGCCTAGCTTGTTCCCCATGGCTGTCCCCACAACTTGTTAAACTCAAAAGACGAGTTTGGAGTCCAACACTTGGTTCGACGCTGCTTTAATTGCTTGCAAATAAGCAAGTGCGGAGCAGCTCAACATTCAAAATTGCATCTACAACTCGTTGAAACTTTCAAACAACAAGTTTGGAGTCCAACACTTGGTTCAACGCTGCTTTAGTCGCTTGCAGACAAGCAAGTACGGAGTGGCTCACCATTCAGAATTGCTCCTACAACTCGTTGATAATTGTGAAACAACTGGTTCAAAGTTCACAGTCATGGTTCCAAATTGCTTTCACAACTTGCAAGTATACAGTTTCGGGGGCACAAAACGACCATTCAAACTACTCCCACTACTGGTTAAATTTGCAACAAGCAAGTTTGAAAACCAACTCTTTTCCAGGGCTATCTCCAAAATTTGACTCATACTAAATCTAGGGCCTCGCTCGCCCCTGGAGCTGCTCCCTTGGCTCAACAACCCTCATTGATCAATGATCTCCATACTCGGCTCATTTTTCGAGCCACACCAACAACTCCTTAACTCCATACGATGGTGCTGGAGCCTAGCTCGTCCGAAGAGCTTCTCCTGCAACCAGTTCACCTTCAAGCATCGAATATGACATCCAACTCACGACTCGAGTTGCCTCTACAGGCTTGTTGGGTTCAAACAGCATGTTTGGAGGCCAATTTTCACCTCAAAATTGACTCCCTACGCTTGTTGGGTTCAAGCAGCAAGTTTGGAGTCCAACTCCCTCTTCGAGCTGCCTCTACAAATTTGCCGCAGTCAAACGGCAAGTTCAACATCCAACTCTCTCATCAAGTTGCCTCTATCGACTTGTTGGGCACAAACAGCAAGGTCGGCGTCAACTCATGCCTAGAGTTGATCCTTAAACTCGCCTCCCAAACGAATATACCTAAAATCTGGTGATGCTCTTCATTTCGCTCACCTCCCGAGCGACCTTATTCCAAATGAGTTGCTCCCTAAACTCACCTCCCGAACGACTCTCTCCTAGAGCTCATCGATGCTCTTTATCTCGCTCTCCTCCCGAGCAGCTTTCTTCTTCCACAGTGAGTTCGAAGTTAAACTCACCTCCCAAGCGGCTCTCTTCTAGAGCTCGGCGATGCTCTTCATCTTGCTCACCTCCCGAACGGCTTTCTCCTAGAGCCCGGTGATACTCTTCATCATACTCGCTCCTCGAGCGACCCTCTTCTTCACCATCAGCGAGTTCAGAGCCTACCTCGTCTAGAGACGCTCTCCAAACTCCTCCAAGAACGGATCTTCCCAAGAGTCATACAAAGCTCTTCTCAACTTCATGGAGGCAAATATATTGCAGGCCTGTTTTGACCCTGAAGAAGGATGATTCTTCAATCGACTATTGAAGAGAAATTGTAGATTTTCGAGTCAGTTTCAAAACGAGGGTTACACGCTCCAATCGGATCTCTGTAGAACCGGGAAAGGTAGTTATAATGCAGCTCACCAAAGCAACTCCAACATTCGAAGGCCAAATCCGAGTAAACGAAGAACCAAACGAAAATGTCGGTATGGCGAACGTTCTCACTAATCGGCGAAGCGTGCCGAGCAGACGTGTTCCGAACTAAAATGGAGCAAAATACTCTTCCTGATCCGTGCTCAATACTTGATCAACGACTGAGATTCGATCAAAAAATCAACGGTCATCATTGACTGAGTCAACGGTCAGCGTTGATTGCCACGTCGACACACCGAACACCTACAACATTTGCCAACGCACGCCGAGCAAACCAGAAACCGAATAGGAAATGGCAATCAATCGTGATCGACGATCCAAATTTCGCCACATCATCACAGGTAAATAATTAATTATTAATTCATTTATTTAATTATTAAATTGAATTAATTATTTAAAAATTCCAAATAATAATAATAAATTCGAAATAATTAATTACAAAATTCTAAAAATAATTATTAATTCTGGTAAATATTTTTATATTCCGAAAAAAATTTAGAATAAGTAATTAAAATTTTTCGAAAATAAATTATTAAATTTTGGAAACCGGATAAAAAATTCAAATAATGATTAAAAATTAGAAAAAAAATTCAGAAAATTCTAAAAATAATTCTAAGTATTTTACAAACTCAGAAAAGCATTGTTACACCCCAAGCAAGATTTAAACGTCCCCGAGAACGCCGATAAATTCTATAAGCCATTAAAAATAGGCGAACTACTACTCAGAGGCTGTGAAACTCGGTCTTCGAGAGTAGGGGGCTTATGATATGGCTAGAAATAGAACCAAATCAGAACTGTTCAAATTGGATACAAATCTGAAAACTCTCAGGAGCAAAACAGCAATTTTCCTACAAACGGGTCCAAAAAATGGGAACTGGATCTTTTCAGAGGCCAATAACCCAAAACGGATCTGTATTACTGAGTTATGATGGCAGCCCACTATAAATAAACTCAGATCATCTAAAGAGTTATTTAAATTCATGATTATCCCTAAGAGATTGTTTAAAACAAACCTCTTATCATGAAGGAATTTAAACTTCATTTCTTATCCAAAAACACCGAAAAGTAGAGATAAGTGATTATCTGAAAACTGGTTCAAAGGCAACTATAAATACTCCTCTACTTCCACCATAAAAAAGGTAATCAGTATTATTCTCCAAAAAAGCTCTTTCATAATCCTTCAGATTACTGACTTAAGCGTCGGAGAGTTCGTCGTCGGGATCAATCCCGGTGTTTCGAACTTTTTTGCAGGTCCGCAGCAACGTTGAGAACGGTCAACATCGGCAAGTAGTAAAACAGTTAGCTTTTATTGGTTCCAAAAGAATTCATAAATCATCTATATGCGCCCACACCAAAATTAGAAGCAACATGCACTAAAGAGTATATGATCGTTTCAGCTGATAACTATTAAAAAAGCTAAGAGATGGATCTGTAGAAGAATGAATCATCAAGGACAGAAAATGAGAGGAGCAGTAGGTGGACGAAGGGGATGAAGGGGAGCTGGCGAGGGCTCTCACCTTATGGAAAAAACTAAATCATCTTACAATCCTTAAATACTTATTAACAAAAGGATGTCAGTACCAAGAAGTATCATTAGGCATCAATACTTTCAAGGAAACTAATCACATTACAACCTAAAATGAAAACTATGCATACCGCAGCAACTGTAGTCTTAAGAGCCAATCCATGAACACGAGCCAAAATCACTTGCTTCACAAGCTGCAGGCAAGAAAATATATCAAGAATGTAACAACAATTGAAACGTATGATTAATTGTAACTTAGCTTTTCACTTTGTTGGGAAAAAATAAATCATAATAAGTAGGTAAAAGTTGGTCATGTGGAGACACGGGGATTATCAAACAAAACACATAAAAAGAACCAGAAACTGCCACAACTAAAAAACAAAATGATTAAGGTCAGCAAACTATACTAGTAATAAACCCCATAGTAACTAAAATTTAAATAATCATACAATGCATTCGCTAAACTATCTTACGGAGAAGCTACAACACATGCAAAAATATGGATAATCATACTATGCATTTGCTTGGGTTGGTGATATATTAAGATACGTAAAAAAGCAATAGTAAAATTCTGCCATGCATGTACTTTAATTTGTCTACAAATACACACTAATCGTTTTCAATTTACATTGCTCCTCTTAATCGCGATATGATACATAATTTACAGTCGTGCTCATTTATTAATAAATGATAGCATAGTAGATTTAATATGAGGGAAATTTGATTTGAGCCCCCTCATTTATGATTTTTTGTTGGTTCCTTACCTTTTTTAGACACTTCAAAACTCCTCAGGATACAAACTATTTTGAAGAAAGAAAAGAAATCCATTCTGTAACATATAGAAATAAACTGGGATTTTTGGACAAAGAAACTAAAATTAGAAAACCTTGACAAAAAGAACAGACAACGTTTCACATAATGGTATATCTAATTCAAATGTATGTAAACTTTTGTAAGAAAAGCAGTATGTCGTCAAGAAAACAGTACATTTCAATGGAGTTATTATGTTGTTTAGCATTAAGGGATTTCAAAATATCTTAAGACTGCTGGGGGTTTAAAATGTAGAAAGTCAACAAGGATAATTGAAGACCACATACGAATGAGGATTCCAAAAGAAAAATTCAGCCTTTACTAAAACTATAGTAATAAGTTGTGGGGGTACAAAGTTATTCTAATAATACTGTGAGATGTCTATTGTTAACTCCTATTATACAAAGTATAAATACCATATTGAAAAATTAAGTGATTGCAAATGTGCAGATGGTTGCGGCAATCCAGACAATAAGATAAAATATTGCATGTAAAAGTCAAATCTATTCTAATATGCTTAAAGTATCATATAAACCAGGATATTGGATTAAAATAGCAAGCATAAACGCGAGACTATATCAATTACCTGTACATCTAGTTGCTTCGCAAGGGGCACAGTTCTACGCAAAACCTCTTCTTGCATACGAACATCAGTATCATCGTAAGCTCGAACAAGCAATGGAAGGACATGTGATATCAAGTATTGTTGACTAACCTATTTACAAATTAAAGCATAAGAGAGTGCAACACAGAGACACTAAAAAAAGTTTAAGGGACTAACATGACATGATCTTGATAAAAAAAACATAAACAATTGCAAAAACAAATAATCAACTCAACGCAGAATATGAAGTGCAGGAAAAGTATTAACTACCCTAACCAAACAAACATCAATTATCATGGATGTACTTCTCAAGGCTTCCAAATTAATCATGTCCTAAATTGGACTACAGGAATCCTTTTTCAGCCATTAATTTGTTTTTGTTCAGATATAGCATACGGATCTTATCATGTTTAACTAGCAAGAACTGTCTGTCTCTTTCTGTTCTTGCATACCACACTGCAAAGTTCTAAATATCGGATTTCCATGTCATGTTGGCCTCACAAATTTTATGTCCGAAAGGAAATATCGGGATATCTAATAAATGTTGGTTTGTTATGTAGGATAGAAACAAATATCCTATCCTACATACATTTATATATATATTACATTATCACATATATCATACAAATCGCACAAATAATAATGAACTAATGAACGCAAAATACTATATGCATACTTTAGATGGATAAATGGTTTTCCGGTTTGATTTGATACAAACCAAAACATTAAACCATTATAAAGACAGACATGAGCGACACATTATATGGATATATCGACGGAAATATTGCCCTACACCTGACATATTGCCTACATATATTCATGTCCTGTACACAAACCAAAAAAAACCTACAATTCGGCAGATATTTCGAACATGTCGGCCTACATTTAAAACCTTGAGTCTACGTTCAACTTGACCATCTAATCCTGGCTTCTCTTTGAACTAAGAGCAAGCAATTCCAGAACAAACATAAATTGGTGCATCGCATGTCTAAAATTTATTATGCAGGTTTTCCCCAACCAAAAAATATCAATTAATTCTTGATAATGCATATTATGAATTTAATGACTAATAAAACTTTGCTTTATTACCTACAATGTCCTTGAAGGGGGGGAAAATAGGGGTGTCAAAAAATACCATATTACCATACCGTACCATACCATTACCATACCATATATTACCGAAATCTTGGTAATACCATACCGAAATCTCGGTATTGTACCATACCGAAATTATATGGTATGGTACTGGTACCCAATACTGATACCATAGTATACCGTACCATACCAAGTAATTAATATATATTTAATTTAATTTTTATATTTACAAACCCATGCCCAGACTTAGCTCCAGGCCCATTTTTCTTATTTTCTTTTTCAATTTTTCACCCCAGTTATACTAGTACTTCAACTATTCTTCTATTTTTCCTTCTTCCTTTTTTTCTTTTTTTGAATCTAGAGCACACGCACTGAGTGACCTACGCACTACGCTGCCGAAGCACCACGCTGTCGCGACCCCGCCTACCTTCTTCAGCCCCATCGGTACGATATTTTTGGAAGATTTTTTTGACAAATTAGGAAACATTAGAGTTTAGTTGGTGTATTAATATAAGATCCATCTTCTTCTTGTTCGTGTTGGGTTTTCTTGAGATCTTGGGTATTATTATTCACAAGTAATTAGGAATTTAAAATGTAAAAGATCTTCTGATTTGATTTATCAAATTAATTTTTGTATTTTTTTTGGAGTTAATATAGGTGAAATCTTATTTATGTATTATATTTGTATCATAATCCTGAAATTGATTTATATATGAATCTTCTAAATGAGATACATACTGGAAAAAAAAGGAGTAGAACAATACACAGAAATGAAAGAACCATCAAATATCATGAATGTTATGAACGGAAAATAACAATACTGTTGTCATTCTTTATATATGAATCTTCTTAACTTCGGGAATTGTTGTCATTCTTTCTCTGTATGTTGTAGCTATCCAATTATATCTAATTAAGCATATTGCAGAATGTTGAATCTAATAGAGTAGCATATTAAATCAATCATATTGTAGAATGTTGAAACTAATTTTCATACAGTAAAGATATATTATATTGAAACTTATACATCTGAAATTGTACAACAATAAAGTCTACAACCCTGATTTTGTTGTTTGGCCTGGGTGGATTAAGGAACTTCTTCATATATATATATATATATATATATATATATATATATATATATATATATATATATATATATATATTTATGTTGGAACTTCTTCATATATATATTTATGTTGAGCTTATTTATCCTTCATTTGCCATTTATATGAATGTTATTTTTTTAAGCTAATTGATGTCCGGTAGTACCATGGTATTACCAATACCGTACCAATATTCCGGTAGTACCGAACTCGGTAATACCAAAATCTTGGCACGGTAATGGTAGAGAAATTTGTGTACCGAGTATTTCGGTACGGTAGACGGTAGAGTAATGATAATACGATACGGTACGGTATACCAGCCCTAGGGGAAAATGTGTCAAGATTTCCTAAGTGGTAGAACTATTGATTTGAGAGTGAACATATGTTTCAACCAAGGTTTTAAATCTCGGATTTCGGACTCGTCTCGGCAAGGGGTGTTTCGTCTCGGATCGGAGATATCGGAGGAGATCTCGGGGAAATGGGATCATCTCGGATGTTCATTTCGGACACTCAATAAATATATATTTATTGCTACTAAACAATATATAAAATATTCTACATGTCATTTAACATTAATATGTCTATTTACTACTTTCTAACGCTCTATAACTCTTAACATTTGTTGTATTATTGTTGCAGGACCAAAATGAGATGACTTCACTATATACAAAAAGCTAAACAAGCTGAAAACAAGATAGAGGAATTTGTAAATTCATATTGTAATGTTGTATGAGAAATATGCACTATTTGTTGTATGAGGAATTTGTAAATTCATGTTGTAATGTTGTTTTACATGTTTATTAGATTATAAGCTTTCCTTTTCCAAATCTCTAGTCCATTTTACATGATTTTTTTCAGTTCTTACATGTAAAAGAAAAGGCTAAAAGGTGTATTAGATATAACATATCCACATAGTTTGTTTTCATCATTCAATCTCTAGATTTATTAGATTATAAGCTTTCCTTTTCCAAATCTCGGACTTCTCGGGCGAAATATCGGACGAAATATCGGACTTCTCGGCCGATATATCCACTTTTCGGGTTCAAACGAAAAATGGCTTAAAATCCTGATTTCGTTTCGCTGAGGCTTCCGATACGATATCTCGGCCGAAATATCGGCCGATATGGCCGAGATTTAAAACAGTGGTTTCAACTTTCTTCCGCCAAAATGCATTGTCCATAATGGATATAAAACATTCCAGGAGAAACCATATTAGAGACAAAGACCTTCATGTACAATCATGTTCATGAGATTTAAAACAAAAACTTAAATACCAGCAAATCTTCAGAAACATCTATTAGACTTATGGTAGTTACTAGAATTATGTAGGAAATATAAATTTTATTGTATATGACATTCCGACTCCCTACTATAATCACATAGCATACCAGTGTATCTCCTACCATATTAGTTATGCCATCATTTGTTCAAATGAAGACACAAATAAATGGAAAAAGGTTAAATCATATGGTAGAAGATATACTAGTATGCAATATGCTATGGTCTAAAACCCATGGGATAGATATTAGATGTTCTCATCCATGGACAACATGATGGCAGCTCACCTTTTTTATCCTTGGTATGATATAGATGGTCCCTATACCATATGGAGAATGTAGCGCCCCGAGTTCCACACACTGGGAGCTCGTGACACTTACCCAGAATCTTTACTTCAATGAGTACACAACACAGAAAAATTACAGGAAATTAGAAACTTACATTGCACATGGACACTTTATCCTACACCTGGATGCTTTCCGCAGCACGAGTCCTCCGCTCCACGATCAGCGATCCTGCAATTAGCAAACTGTGGGCACGTCAGTTGAATACAACTGACGCAACGCGGATGAAAGCCACAATCTCCAAAATCCTCAACAATCAATATTTGATGCAGAAGAAAAAGGTGAAAGTCAAATCACAAGTGTCAGTGTATGTCATGATTTAAATTCTAATGCACAATTCATATGCACACCATGCTCTTAATCTAATGCAAACTTGATTTGGAAACGTATGCATCCCATACTACATACTCCCCAAATCGAGTTCGTATTCTTCAGATGGTAGGGTTCAATCCCTCGCCATGCATCCTACTCTTGTACTCCTTCCTGTTCCTGACATTTATTTAGTGACTGGTAGAGCTGCAGTAAATACGGTCTATTCCGTCTACTGCATCAGATCGGTGGTCTCTCTCCACTCCCGAAAGTCGGTGATCACTCCGATCTATCGGAATCGGTGGTCTCTCTCCACTCTGCCCGGCCGGTGGTCTCTCTCCACTCCCGACAGGCTGGTGATCATCCAGCTCCGCTACAATCCTGTCGGAATCGGTGGTCCTTCTCCACACCCGGACTCTACCATAAGTTATCCGAACCTAGGGCGAATCGGCAGGGCCTTTCCCTACTCCGCCAGAGACTAAGAGTTACACTCTAGCTCATTGTTCATATGGATAACTTAGAACATAACGTACTCATAGGGGTCCATTCCCCTAGATTTCGATATCTCTATCACTAAATCTCAGGAATTAACAGTCGAGATCACGCCGCACGTGTCCCAGACGAGACGACGCCGCACGTATCCCCTTGACAGGTGAGTACACCCCCAACTAGTGCCTGTCCTTATTTTATTGGTCACGTGATTCCATCATCATTGTTGTCCTTTATTTTCTATTTAATAATGGGTGGCTACTAGATAATTTAATCCTTGATCCAAAGGTTAATCTTATCTTACAACAAGTTATCTAGCTCAAGTATGGGTTCCATGCAATTCTTAGTTTAAGCTAAGAGTCGTTTTAGCTGGATACTTTGTTATTTGACATACACTAAAAACTAGTTCATTTAATATGTGTTTACTATCACCATATGCATAACCGAAGGGCACTTAATGCACTAAATACTTCCATATGCATATCAACACTAGTGCGCTTAACGCACCAAATACTACCATATGCATACACTTATGCATACTACCACCATTTGTATTACTAAAGGCTTCAATGCCTACAATCTTCTCCTTTACTACAATCTACTTTACTTATCATGAGTTTCTAATTAGCTAAGCATGCAACTACAACCACTAAGCATATTACTACAAGTGTGTAGTTTCATACAATCACATCAATTTAATCATTCGAGGAGTAATCTTTTATACTACATTGCAACTATGCTTACTAACACAAAACTAGTAGTTTACTACCAATGTATGTTTACGAGGTCAAATCTACATTTCTAACTTTCTAACTTCTCACTATCATGGCATTCTAGCATGCTATTTTACTAATTCACTACCTTACTAACATATTAACTTACTAACTTATACTAATCATTTCAACTAAGCTTACTAATATTATTAGTACAATGCTAGTAGCTTACTATCCATGTAAATTTACTAATCAAGATACTAACTTCTAATCATAAGAACTTTAAGCATTCAAATATGAAAATTTAATTAGACAATTCACTACACAACATCACAAAATCACCACTTATGTTTAATAGTTAACAACACAATCCTCATGCTCAAGACAAGTTTTGTATTCATAATCTTGCATAAAAGATTTATCTTTCACACTTATACTATTATTCTTAACACAAAGAACAAACCTTTATTCATTCACTAGTATATTTATGCATACACAAGTAAACACTCACTAAAATTTCTAGCAAGCATCATTCATTAAATTCATAAATTGAAACACAAAAGGATTGGAGAATACCCACTTTGATTGCTTGCAAGCTTCAAGTTGCTACTTCTCCTCCTTGCAACCTTTGGTCTTCTTGTCTTCTTGCTCCAATAATAGTATAATAGTAGTAGTAGCTAAGTAGTAGAAATAGTATTATAGTAGTAGTAGAAGTGGTAGTTGTTGAAGAAGTAGTAAAGTAATAGTAGTAGTAATTGTAGTAGTAGTAGTTGTAGTTAAGTAGTAGTAAGTAGTAGTAGTTGTTGAAGTAGTAAATATATGGAAAAAGAGAGAAGAAAAATAATGTTACTGCTGTCGGCAGTGAAAGAAAAGAGAGAAGAGAGGTGTAGGGGTAGTAAGTAGTAGTAGTAGTAAGGTGGTATAGTAGTAGTAGTAGTAGAATAATAGAAAACACATATATATAGAGAAAAAGGGGGAAAAAGGGGCTGCAATCAGCATGGTGCTGCTGTCGGCAGAAATGAGAAAAAGAGAGAGGTATAGTAGTGGTAAGTAAGGTAGTAGTGAGTGGTAGTAGTAGTAATTGGAGTTTACATGTATATATATAAAAAAAGGGGGACAAAAAGCTGATGTTGCTGCTGTTGTCTGCTGGGTTTCTGCAGAAAGAAGGAAAAAGAGAGAAGGAGAGGTGTGTGGAAGGGTATAGAAAGCTTAGGTGTCCCTACTTTTTGCACATAACCCCTCATACTTTATGAAATTGCTCTTTAGCCCTAAATAACCTTATTGGATTGGGTTTTTTGTGGGCCTTTTAAAAGAAAACAAACTAGGCTCTTTAGAAAATTAACCATACTAACATAAAATAAATAATAGTGTAGTGTATGAAAAAAATAATAATGTTAATGCACATATATATATATACAATATACATATATACATACACACACATATATATATATATATAACAAAGTATATAGATATATATATTGTAAGAATTTAGGGGTATTACATCACTCCCCCCTTAGAATAGTTCCGTCCTCGGAACTATACTAGTGAAGAGGATCAGACACCCAGAAAACATCATAACATACCTATCTCAAACAAAACATCATACATATGTATATATAGAAACCTTCATACTTCTAGTCATAACTAAAACATATCATTTTTAGCAGTACAACAAATTATATTACACCCTTCAGTGCCCGTGATGACTCACATCTTCCTTTTCAGCATCCACTTCAGTCAGTGTGAAAGTATGTCCTTGACGGAAGGGCTTCTTCCCTTGATCATTATTCTTCTGTTCTGGACCACTGTTGTTCCTTTGCAGTTGTGGGCATTTTGGCCTGACGTGCCCAACCTTTCCACAATTGAAACATGTTCGTTCACTATCCTGAATCTTATTCCTTGGACATTGGGATTTAACATGTCCCCGCTCTTTACAAAGGAAACACTTTATTGGCTTGACGGCTTCTGTACTGATGTTAGGCTTCTGGAACTTCTGGTTTGGGCCTTGCTTCATGAAATCTGTGGCTGGAATAGATCGTTTCCCTTTGTTCTGATTCCCGTTCTTTTCTTGTGGCTGCTTGTTTTGGTTTACATCCATCTCTGTTACTGCGGCTCGTCGAACTTGCTTATCAAACTTCCGAATGCATAAAGGCACCATTCTTGATCTCAATCCAGGCCTCAATCTTTGCTCAAACCTCTTTTCCTTCTTTACCTCGTCCTGCACCATCTCTTGTGTAAACTTGATTTCATATTCTCGAACTGTCATACTGTCCTGCCTTGAATTGATGAATTCCATAACCTTTTCTTCTTTGACGTCCAGAGGGAAGTAATGTCGCCTGAATTCCTCTAAGAAGTCTTCCCATGCAATTGGTCCATCACCCATGCCCCGCTTGACTGATTGCCACCACACTCCTGCATCTTTTTCCAAAAGGATAGTAGCCAATGTAACTTTGCTCACTTCTGGCGTCTTAAGTATGTTAAACACAATCTCCACCTGACGAATCCAATCATCGGCTGCTGTTGAATCTGCTTGGCCTTCAAATACTGGTAGTTTTATTCTCTTAAAAGACTCCATTATCTTGACGTGGTTAGTAATGGCATCGCCTGCATTTCTTTCTTGGGCTCCTGGTGGTGGTGCGAAACTTCGACTGACCTCCATAAAGGTTCCCATTATTTGATATACCTGAGCAATTTCTGCTTCGGTATTGAGATTGGCGGGATTCACTCCACTGCCTTCACCTTCAGTTCTTATGTTGTTGCTACCACTGTTTTGTTAATAGACTCCATCTTCACCCTCGGTTCGTCCGTTACTGCCACCTTCGTTTCTTTCCGACATTCTTCAAAAATAAGAAAACATGCACAGGAGTTAGTTCCGGACATAGGGAGATCGTAAACATAGGTTGGACATACAACAATATGAATCACGACCATCCTATTATCCAAACTAAATTTGACTCTAACTGGGGCATCCAAGTGTAATTTCCTGTTGTGTTGGTACTACAACTTGAAGTTTAGCTCTGATACCACTTTGTAGCGCCCCGAGTTCCACACACTGGGAGCTCGTGACACTTACCCAGAATCTTTACTTCAATGAGTACACAACACAGAAAAATTACAGGAAATTAGAAACTTACATTGCACATGGACACTTTATCCTACACCTGGATGCTTTCCGCAGCACGAGTCCTCCGCTCCACGATCAGCGATCCTGCAATTAGCAAACTGTGGGCACGTCAGTTGAATACAACTGACGCAACGCGGATGAAAGCCACAATCTCCAAAATCCTCAACAATCAATATTTGATGCAGAAGAAAAAGGTGAAAGTCAAATCACAAGTGTCAGTGTATGTCATGATTTAAATTCTAATGCACAATTCATATGCACACCATGCTCTTAATCTAATGCAAACTTGATTTGGAAACGTATGCATCCCATACTACATACTCCCCAAATCGAGTTCGTATTCTTCAGATGGTAGGGTTCAATCCCTCGCCATGCATCCTACTCTTGTACTCCTTCCTGTTCCTGACATTTATTTAGTGACTGGTAGAGCTGCAGTAAATACGGTCTATTCCGTCTACTGCATCAGATCGGTGGTCTCTCTCCACTCCCGAAAGTCGGTGATCACTCCGATCTATCGGAATCGGTGGTCTCTCTCCACTCTGCCCGGCCGGTGGTCTCTCTCCACTCCCGACAGGCTGGTGATCATCCAGCTCCGCTACAATCCTGTCGGAATCGGTGGTCCTTCTCCACACCCGGACTCTACCATAAGTTATCCGAACCTAGGGCGAATCGGCAGGGCCTTTCCCTACTCCGCCAGAGACTAAGAGTTACACTCTAGCTCATTGTTCATATGGATAACTTAGAACATAACGTACTCATAGGGGTCCATTCCCCTAGATTTCGATATCTCTATCACTAAATCTCAGGAATTAACAGTCGAGATCACGCCGCACGTGTCCCAGACGAGACGACGCCGCACGTATCCCCTTGACAGGTGAGTACACCCCCAACTAGTGCCTGTCCTTATTTTATTGGTCACGTGATTCCATCATCATTGTTGTCCTTTATTTTCTATTTAATAATGGGTGGCTACTAGATAATTTAATCCTTGATCCAAAGGTTAATCTTATCTTACAACAAGTTATCTAGCTCAAGTATGGGTTCCATGCAATTCTTAGTTTAAGCTAAGAGTCGTTTTAGCTGGATACTTTGTTATTTGACATACACTAAAAACTAGTTCATTTAATATGTGTTTACTATCACCATATGCATAACCGAAGGGCACTTAATGCACTAAATACTTCCATATGCATATCAACACTAGTGCGCTTAACGCACCAAATACTACCATATGCATACACTTATGCATACTACCACCATTTGTATTACTAAAGGCTTCAATGCCTACAATCTTCTCCTTTACTACAATCTACTTTACTTATCATGAGTTTCTAATTAGCTAAGCATGCAACTACAACCACTAAGCATATTACTACAAGTGTGTAGTTTCATACAATCACATCAATTTAATCATTCGAGGAGTAATCTTTTATACTACATTGCAACTATGCTTACTAACACAAAACTAGTAGTTTACTACCAATGTATGTTTACGAGGTCAAATCTACATTTCTAACTTTCTAACTTCTCACTATCATGGCATTCTAGCATGCTATTTTACTAATTCACTACCTTACTAACATATTAACTTACTAACTTATACTAATCATTTCAACTAAGCTTACTAATATTATTAGTACAATGCTAGTAGCTTACTATCCATGTAAATTTACTAATCAAGATACTAACTTCTAATCATAAGAACTTTAAGCATTCAAATATGAAAATTTAATTAGACAATTCACTACACAACATCACAAAATCACCACTTATGTTTAATAGTTAACAACACAATCCTCATGCTCAAGACAAGTTTTGTATTCATAATCTTGCATAAAAGATTTATCTTTCACACTTATACTATTATTCTTAACACAAAGAACAAACCTTTATTCATTCACTAGTATATTTATGCATACACAAGTAAACACTCACTAAAATTTCTAGCAAGCATCATTCATTAAATTCATAAATTGAAACACAAAAGGATTGGAGAATACCCACTTTGATTGCTTGCAAGCTTCAAGTTGCTACTTCTCCTCCTTGCAACCTTTGGTCTTCTTGTCTTCTTGCTCCAATAATAGTATAATAGTAGTAGTAGCTAAGTAGTAGAAATAGTATTATAGTAGTAGTAGAAGTGGTAGTTGTTGAAGAAGTAGTAAAGTAATAGTAGTAGTAATTGTAGTAGTAGTAGTTGTAGTTAAGTAGTAGTAAGTAGTAGTAGTTGTTGAAGTAGTAAATATATGGAAAAAGAGAGAAGAAAAATAATGTTACTGCTGTCGGCAGTGAAAGAAAAGAGAGAAGAGAGGTGTAGGGGTAGTAAGTAGTAGTAGTAGTAAGGTGGTATAGTAGTAGTAGTAGTAGAATAATAGAAAACACATATATATAGAGAAAAAGGGGGAAAAAGGGGCTGCAATCAGCATGGTGCTGCTGTCGGCAGAAATGAGAAAAAGAGAGAGGTATAGTAGTGGTAAGTAAGGTAGTAGTGAGTGGTAGTAGTAGTAATTGGAGTTTACATGTATATATATAAAAAAAGGGGGACAAAAAGCTGATGTTGCTGCTGTTGTCTGCTGGGTTTCTGCAGAAAGAAGGAAAAAGAGAGAAGGAGAGGTGTGTGGAAGGGTATAGAAAGCTTAGGTGTCCCTACTTTTTGCACATAACCCCTCATACTTTATGAAATTGCTCTTTAGCCCTAAATAACCTTATTGGATTGGGTTTTTTGTGGGCCTTTTAAAAGAAAACAAACTAGGCTCTTTAGAAAATTAACCATACTAACATAAAATAAATAATAGTGTAGTGTATGAAAAAAATAATAATGTTAATGCACATATATATATATACAATATACATATATACATACACACACATATATATATATATATATAACAAAGTATATAGATATATATATTGTAAGAATTTAGGGGTATTACAGAGAACTTTCAAGAAATTATTGTTTGATCCCGTAATTGCATTCAATAGACCGATACAACTTTGTTTTTTTCTTTCTTATGACTTCTGAGAATACACCAACTATATAAAGACCAGACTACCTAAATCCATTTGTTGAATTGCAAAACTATTCCTAAAGAACTCTAAGACCCAGACCCCTTCTCTATGCCCACCAAACTCTCGTTCGCAAACTCCAACAATAAACTACTATTCTCGGTTGCCACCACAATACCCAACAACGCTTCCTCGTGTCCCTCTCCAACCTCCCACGAGTTTTGTCTCTCATCCTCACCAGGTACAACCTAAAACAATATTCTACTTATATTCTATTTCAAGTATTCAACTTCTCCTTCCACTTATACTTCACTGCTTCTCATTTTTCCTATACTTCACCACTGCTGTCACGGTCTGCTTCTCCTTTTTCCTTGCTTCTTTTATAAGGAATTCTTTATTAGGTCAAATATTAGTTATATCTCTTGAACATTCATTATAGACAACTTTGAAGATACAAGGAATATTTAACTATTATAAACATGAATGTTTGTACATTTACAAATTATAAGCAATTATTGTATTTGAACTCTATTGCCCTATAAACATGTTACTGAGTTAACCCAAGACTAAGCACTAAAATACCAACCTGTAAATTTATATTATGAAACAAAAGATTTTTCTTTTGCTAAAGTATTGAATTTTTATGTTGCTGGATAATTGCAATTCCAAGTACATTTACTTTGGTAATTTTAAGGAGGGGATTGATTTTTTATGTTAGATGAGGTTGCTCATATTCAAATCTATTATTTCCCCTATTACTTGTGTAGCTGACTTGGGCAAAGTTCTGACTGTCCAACAAAATTTTAAGATTTTTGGATGGATAAAGTCTTTGCATGGATTATATGTTGTGCAAACATATACAAGGCTTGCATCATGTCTCCGCATAAATCATATCAAATTTTCGTAGGTAGACAACAATTAGCCTTTAGTAATCAATATATATATTAATGTAGTATCCAAAGCAGTGATCTGATCCTGTACCTTTAAGATATTGTCCTATATCCGCTATTCTCTATGAAAGACCATAATTCAACATGATAATTAGATCCAGTAGTATTCTTGAGGTCTATATGAACCAATTACTTAGGTTTGTCGATCACCAGTAGTCAAGACCTATTGACTTATGTTTAGTTATCCAAGACATGCTCATTTGGGCCAAGTTTTGACTCTCCACCTTAATTTTCAAAATTTTCAAATGAAAAAAAGTCTTTTCATGCATGCTAATATATACCATGCTCGAATCATGTCTCGGCATGCATTACATCACATTTTATTAGGTAGATGACAAGTAGCCTTTAGCTGTCAATATATATTACTTGAGCGTCCGATAAAACTACCTAATAGGTTTGTCACAATTTATAAGGTTGATAGGAGAATTACCACATGATAGTCGGTGTTTGTTGGAGGGACTTTGATATTTAGAGCATCCACAGTCGTGTGGAATTTTGCCATAAAATGCATTTTATAGCATTTTGAGCGTTGCAGTCGTGTGGCAAATATGCATAATTTGCCAATTTCGCTATAGTAGATTGCTATATATAAGAGGATATAGCTATGCTCGTCTGATTTATTTTATAATTATTTTATTTGATCGGACCCGATAAAAATAGAGGCATTTTTTAAATTAATAAAACCCCGGATATGTGAAAAAAGCTTGGACGAAACTTCAAGTTTCGTCCATGGATTTAGGATATTTATTAAATTAATTAATTAATTAATTATACTTAGTATGCTAATTAGGTCATTTAATAAATAATAGGGGCTTAGTTAATTATACTTAGGAGGTTTAATGACTGTTAGTGGGGTTTGAAAATGACAGGTTCCATCAAGTTTCGTCCGTGGGGATTTTTTTCTCTCCGACGAAGGTTCAAGTTTCGTCTACTTATAAAAAATATTAAAAGATACTATTCAACCCAAAAAATTTATAAAAAATTTAATTTCTTTTAACGGACGAACTTCAAGTTTCGTCCGATCAAAATTTGTGCTACTTTGCTGTTTTTTGGCATTTGACGACAGCAGTGAAACCCCACTTTGCTATATCTATTTATGCATTTTGCTATTTTTTACCTTTCATGACTGTGGATGCTCTTAGAAGTCTAGAATAGCCACAAGCAGACAATAGAATCCAAGCTGCAACATTTCATGGTAGGGTAACACCACTTGAGATGATTTGGATGGGACAGTTTTTGGGAGAACTTGGGCCTTAAATATCCAAATGATTATGTTACATAGTTGTATTGTGGCAATCAGGTAGCTATCCATATTGCTAAGCATTATTTCATTCACTCATGCATAAGTTTTTACAACCAAAGCCAATATCGTTTTTCTCATTTATTTTGAAGGATAATGCAGCCTAATAATCCAGGAATTAATTTATTTGGGTTCATGCTTTTACATCATATGTAAAAACTAAAAAGCAATATAGTAATATAGAGTTAATGTACATGAATTGAGATGGTTGACAAAGAGATTGTTTTAAGCAGTAGACAAGAGAAAGTTGTAAAGTTCCACATACGACAAAGATTGCAAGTTTGAGCATTTATATGAAAAGTTTCGCACTTACGGTATGTTGGTTGGATGCAAGTGCAAGTAGGAATTTAAATTTCATTCCAATCTTTTTTATGCAATGACTAACATATCCTCTTATCTTTTGGAGGGAATGGTGGTTTTAGTACATTTCGGAATGTGAGAAGGAAGAAACTTAATGTTTTTTTGGTAATTGAATCAAGAAAGCTGGAGGGAAATTCAAATTTTCACTTGCACTTGCAATGCAACTTACACACCCTTGATGTGTTTACTTTCTCTACCAGGTGGGAGTGAGCATATCTATGGTCCCGCAACAGTCACAAAGCTTTAATTAATTGGGTCTCTTCAAGACGAATGGATTGACTGATTGCTTGGTGGATTTTGAGGGTCTTAATCTTTTTCAGAGAAATCCAAATGAATGTTACACAACAGTCAAATCCTCCGAACAAGCAAAACAATTGCCTATCCAAATGAGAATCTTAACAACGAGATTCTACCATTAAGTACTACTCGCTAATCTGAATAAGCACTAGGTCACGATAAGATGCTACTTTTAAGAACAACAAAATGTTAGCGTCCACAATTTGAATACGCAACCAAATCAATTGCCTACCCAAGTGAGCACCTTAAGAAATGAATTTGTGTCCCGTTTTTGTCCGTGTCTATCAAACTTAGCTTCAAAGAGAAAAGTCTTATATAGTGATCTCTGGGTTCGATCAACTTCTCCAATTTATCTAATATTTGTTCAACTACTATTCAACAATTCAACTGTCCATCGCAGAAGTGCTAAGTCTACTTTTCAGAATTAAAAGGAAAGCCTCAGTGTCTAAAGGAGACAAGACTTCATGATGATCTATTAATCTGTAAGATGGAAGTTCTTAAATTCATTCTTAGATACTTTTAGGTGTCCAGATCATGATGAATGGAAAGAGATGTCCACTGGCATATCCTAGCTCATGAATCCAAAGACAACTTCAGTTTCATTGATGACAAACATATTTCATGTTTGCAACTATCTAATTAATATGTAGGATATATGGGTAATACAATACACTTCTTAGGAAGACCTTCAAATATTATATGAAATTACTAATTTCAGATTAACACATGTTCTATGCTGTTTATAATCATCATATCAATAGCATTAACATTCAACAAACTGTTCTATTCAAAGGTTTTTGTATTCAATAGAGGTAGGAATCAAGGAAACTGATCCACTTCTAGTTTCTAGATACAAAATAGAAACACAAATTTAAGAGGTTTATCCTCAAATCACTCCTCCAAAAAACTTCAAAGGTTTGTGTATTTATTAGATGTAGGAATCAAGGAAACTGACCCACTTCTAGTTTCTAGAAACAAAATAGAAACACAAATTGAAGAGGTTTATCCTCAAATCACTCCTCCAAAAAAGGACAAAAATAATAGTATGAAGTTTCTATTTCTAGTTGTTTTCCCTCCAAAGAAAAAAAATAGACTGTCAACAGTCACATGAACAGAAAATGAGTTGTCATACACACTAGCTGAAAAATGCATGGTATACTCACCTTGGTAATGATGAGTTCTGCATGCCTCACAAGCAGAAGAAGTGTATCACCTGAGGCAGAACTAAAGACTGGAACAAGTGCAGGTAAAGTCGAAAGCTCAAAATCTGTTTTATCCTGCAAGCAGTAGCAACTAGATCAATCAATCTCATCTTAGATTAATATAAATGTATACAGAAAACTTAATACGGTCAGATGAGATTGTAAAGTAGTATTAAATATTAACAAACTAGTTCCAATAAATAGATACAAAATAAGAAGATAATTTGCAAACAAAAAGGAAAGTTGTAAAGAACAATAAATAATGTCATAAAACAATGCTGTATTCTAGTTGATGACCCATAGGTAAAAACAAAAGTTATATATATATAGAGAGAGAGAGAGAAAGAGAGAGGGAGGTCTTCAAGAGAGGGCGGACCGCACCCTAAGGTGGGAGAGCTATCCATGGTGGGGCAATCCCATGAACGATGTGAACTATTCATCTTGTTCTAAATACTTAACATAGTCTAATCACGTGAGATCAAGTCATTTGAACTCTGTTTGCCCTTGCATCATATCATTATAAAAAATTACGATATTTTAGCTGTACAATTTTGTAACATTTTAGTTGCATGGGCAAACAAATTTCACAAGACTTGATTCCGCGTTCTTAGACTAGTTTAAGCATGTCTAACAAAATGAACGGTTCGAATCGGTCATAGGATGTCTCCATGATGAAGGAAAGCCTTGGGCTCTCAGATCTTATCGAGATCACTGACCTCTCTTGAAAAATTCCCATATATATATATATATATATATATATAGAGACACACACAACATACACATAGACACACACACTAATGCAGTTGCATCTACATCTCTTCAAAGCAATACACGCCTCGCGATCAAGGAAAAAGCAAGGCCAACATAAAATGGTGCTACAATTTGCATCGTTCTTCAAGGTCCTTATGTGATCACCCTGCATCAATGTAAATGTAGATAACACCGCCTTGAAAAGCATAATATACCAATGGCCTATAAATAATTTGTAATGTCTTGAACATGAAGCCATAGTTACTGACAAAGGATTTGTGAGACATCACTCAAATTTATTGCAACGTAACAGTCGAGAGTACATTTTCACTTTAAAAAGATGTAAAATTATCATCTTATACATCTTGGATGGAGAAATTATAAAGGAGGTGTGCGACCAATTTTTTCCAAAACCAATCAACAGGCTAAGGAATCAAGGTTTCAAAAGGCACCTAAAGGAAAAAAGTGGTGGACCACCGCTTTTGCTAGAGCGAGCTTAAGCGGAAAAAACCAACAAAAAAAACTGGAAAAAAAAAGCTGAAAAAAGTGATAAAAAAGAGTGAACACTGTTTTTAAATAAGAGAATTAGGGATTCTGGCGCAAGTGTATTTAAGTATCATGTAGGAGTCAGATACAAACAACAACAACAACAACAACAAAGCCTTTTTCCCAACTAGTTGGGGTCGGCTACATGAATCCTGGTTTTCCATTCTGCTCAGTTTAGCACAGTATCTTCTGTAAGGTCACAAGCTATCATATCTTTTTTTACCGTTTCCATCCAAGTTAGTTTAGATCTTCCTTTACCCCTAACTCTACCCTCAATACTTATCAAATCACTCTTTCTAACGGGGGCACTACTAGGTCCACGTATAACATGTCCAAACCACCTAAGGCGATTCTCTCTTAACTTATCTTGAATTGGAGCTACCTTTAGCATGTCTCGTATATGCTAAAGGTAGCTTCAATCCAAGATAAGTTACAAGACATTTATCATGTCTCGTATATGCTGTAGGAGTCGGATAGAAATAGATAAAAAAAATAACCCAATAATGGTTTTATTAAAACCCCAAAAATGATGCTAAAGCATCTTTGAGCTGCTTACGCACACTTTTGAGCAGTTTTGAGCATTTTTTGAACCACTTTCTGCAAAATCAGCTCGCACAACTTTTCTAACAGCTTTTCCATAAAATAACCAAATAATGGTTTTATTAAAAGCCCAAAAATGATGCTAAAGCATCTTTGAGCCACTTACACACACTTTTGAGCAGTTTTGAGCACTTCTTTGAACCACTTTCTGCAAAATCAGCTCGCACAACTTCTCTAACAGCTTTTCCATAAAATACGTGCTCCCTTGTCGCTTAACCCTTCAGTGTAGTTTTTTTTTGCTTTTTAAAACCATAATTCCAGCTGCACATTAAGACCCAACACGAACTACAAATATACCCAGAATCTTTGGGGTTGGCACACATATCATTTTCTTCCATTCGGCTTTAAGGGCAATCACCTCTTTTGACACCTATCATATCCTCCTAAACTGCCTCAATCCAAGTCCACTTAAATTACCTCTTCTTTTGCTCCATTAAGTACAATCATCCTAATTGATGCTCATTATAAACGATAAAATTTGTAATTAATGCAATAACATCTGTTTCAGCAGAGTTAATGAACAATGAATCTGAGGTATCTACATATGTTAGCATGCATTGAGTTCTCACTAAGCTTATTGCAAGAACGGTTCTCATCAAATCACTAATAACTCAACAACTACAAGAATTGCAGATCATAAATTTATGTAATGAATGCTTATTTGTTCAGGCTTCATTTATGAGTTTCAGACTATCTTATTTACAAGAGAAATGAAGAGACCACTTATGCATGTAACATTTAGCACAAAAAGAAATCAATGTTTATATGGAGATGCTTCTATAGGAACAGTTTTTTAAATAAGCTTCATAAGAACACCATGTTGGAGCCATCCTGTGTATGAACCAAACCATTCATCTTGATCTAAATAATTAACAAGCTAAACTATGCGATACCAAGATTTCATATCTCTTAGCTCATGCATCAAGTCATTAACACGATAATCAGCCACATAATTTGGTAATGATTTAATGCATCACATACTTAAGCTAATTTAGCTAGGTAGATCAAGATGACCGGTTTAGCTCATCCATAGTTGGCTCCAACATGGAGTTCTCCCAAAACTTATTTTGAGAACTGTTAGAACTTAGAAGTAATGTTGGAAAGAGTAGAAAAAAACTGTTCAAAACAGTGATACCCTGGGTGCAAGGGCTAGAGAGAGGGGGTTAGATGGAATTAGATGAATTTTTTCAAGCGATGCTGAAATTAAAAATGAGAGATTTTTCTTTCTTTTTTTCCTTTTTTTGTGTCTTAAAAGCCTGTTCCACAAGGAATTACCTTTTATTAGTAGATACCAAAAAAGGAATTAAATGTAAGAGAATGCCCTCTCAAAACAAACAAACAAACAACAAACAAACAAATGAACAAATGTGTATGAATGATACGATGTGAACACAGGACCTTCGCCTGAAAATCAGGCACCAGAAAAATTGAGCTAACTTCAGCTTTTATATTTCCTACCAAACTAAATATTGTATAAGACTCGTAATACCTGTGTCTATAACAAGTTTCAAAAACCTAGTGTAGGAGGGACAATATGTGGATCTGCCTCTGGCTATTTGCAATGGTAGGCAACATGACATATGTACATAGAACTGCTCCCCTCTTGTGTGGAAAGTGGATTCTTCTATATGAAACATGTATTCAATACTAGAATCCACATGCCAATAATTTCCATATATTCCATCCCAAAGAAGTGTTGCATACAAATCGTAAACCTAGAAGTAACATAAAAAGATAGTGGAATATCAGTCGCTAGGTCACTAATCCATTCCACTTCTAAACGACTATTCATTAAGTACCATTCCACTTCTAAACGACTATTCATTAAGTATACATGGTGCTCTAACCATAACAGTTTTGTGACGCACAGTGCCACCTAATAAAAAGTAACCTTACATGAGAATTGTAACGGAGCTGGTATCACTAATCCCTCGACAAGAAGTGGGTAAGTAGTTCAACAAAAGTAATATTCTAAAGAAATGGTCAAAATCTCGTTATCGAGAACGGTATCGGGTTGCCAAAAATTTTGGTATCAAGATCTCTATCATCGGCAATTGGCAACATTTATAAAGTGTTTTTAAAGTTTTAAAAAATATATATTGAAATATTTTCTATTATCAATTCAATTTTTTTTTAAAATATTTCATCAATTTAATCATTTTTAAAAAAATTGCACTTCAGTTGTATCGTCTTGGATCAGTCCGATCCGGCCGATTCCATGTCCATCTTGTCCAATCCCCAATCTAAATCGCTGATTCCTGATCTTTTGGAGAATGATCGGATTGCCCCCTCCAAAACCGATCCGATCCGACCGATCCTTTAAAAACTATGTTCTAAAGTGCCTTGAAGGTATTTAACTATATGACCCAAATCAATTGTCCTGGCTAAGCCTACAGGTGTATATTCAAAAACTTCCTTCTGCAAAAGTTGTATCTCCTATTTGCTACATGAAAAGGGTCCATAGATAAATACTCAAATCAGTATATTGGATCATTAATAATTAAATTAAGTATTAGCTAAGATTTTGCATAAGAATACTCTTACAATCATATTGGTCAAACTACATCGGTATCTTTCTTATGGAATGTGATAAATACAGAACATATTTTACACTTACCTAGTTTGCTAATACAAATTTAAAATATGAAATTATATCGATCAATATTACCCTGATCGTAGTTATTTGATAAATTGATATCATGTATTGCATCTGCAAGAGATTTTAGGTATAGAGAGAATTCGGACATAAACTAACAATTATTAGTTTATTACCTCCTAACACTACAACCCATGCGTGAAATAAATTACTTCTACCACTACAGTAGCATGGTATTTTTTTGTGAATTTAGTGTAACCCTGATCTTAGTTATTTGATAAATTGACATGACGTATTAGCTTTGCAAGAAAATCTTACACATATGGAGAATTGTCACATAAACTAACAATTACAACCAATCACAAAAACCCAAAACCTTTTCTCACAGAAAATGCATACATCATTTTCAATAGTACATAACCTCAAACAAAATACTAGTATCTTCTTGAATGTTATCAGTATCATATTTGAGCATCCACAGTCGTTTGCTATTTATCCACTTCATGCATTTTATAGCAAACGAATCGCTACAGGCGTTTGCTATTTATGCATATTTTGACGATTTTGCAAGAATAGATGGCTATATATGAGAGCCGATATAAGAAAAATGTATATTATACAGCCCACTAAAAAAATATATATATATTTCTCAGACGGATCTTCAAAGTCCGTCGCTTAAAAAAATAAATAAATAAAATAAAATAAAATTCGTATTAAAAAAACCCAAAAAATACCCCCCTCCCCTTGGACGGATCTTGAATCCGACGCTTCCCCTAATCACGGACGGACCTTCGAAGTCCGTCTATCGACATTTGGTTTTTTTTTTTCCTTCCGACGGATCTTCTAGATCCGTCTCAAAAAAAAAATTAAATAATTCATTTTATATGCATTTCTCCCTCCGATGGATCTCCAAAGTCTGTCTTATATTTTTTTATTTTAAATTGCTATAATATAGCATTCGACGACTGCAGCAAACGCTATATATGCTATATGTAAATATGCATTTTGCCAATTTTTGGCAATCACGACTGTGGATGCCCTAACAAATAAAAAATTAGTGCACTTTGCAAGCACTGCTAGGATGAAATTTTTTGTTGAGATCTGCTGAAATGCAAGCAAACAAAAGAAAACGACAATGCCACAGCACATGTCAAAGAAGACCATAGTCAATTGACCAATTCAAGGAGCACAAATGAGCAGTTTCTGACAGGAGGTTCAGCATGGCAAAAACAGTGGAAGTAAACATTATGTTTATGTAATCAAGTCTACCAGAAGACCTGCATAAGTACCGGGTTTAACCATATACGATAATGGGCTAAAGTGTACCTTGTTGCTAAGAAATAAAAGAAGAAAATACCTGAGACTCTGCAATTGTTAGGACCATCGGTAGAATCATTGGCTGCATCACCATATTCCTAAGCTCAGCACAAAGAGGAGGAAGTACCTACAAGCAAAGTTGTCGCTTATTGAGGTGGTCAGCAGAGAAACTAGCAACCTGACAACAACAATTCAAAAACAAAAAACAAAAAAAATTGAGCATGCTAGAATTATGTACTGTGGGAATTATCTTTACCTGACCTTTTGTCATGTAGTTGAAGGCTCTAATTGTATTAATTTATAGAACATAGAGAAGATTGGATTTTTTTTGGATAAAGGTCCCTTAAAATAAGTGTATTCCTAAATAAGTCATCCAAATCTTAGTTTTTTATATTAGGTCTCCCAATTTATTTCCATTAGACTAAATAGATTCAATTTATTCCCCAAGCAAACTTCATTCTGGTTAAAAGTCAACTAATATAGTCTAGCCAAATGACCAATATATCCTTACTTTTTCTCTGTTTTAGGGAAGGTTATACCTATGCTGTAAGTATGTGATAAAGTAGGGATCTATACCATAAAGGCATGAAAAAATAAAGCTCAAGTATGCTTCTCTCAACCCAAAAGAATAAATATAACATACTGGATTTAATTTAGATGTGTATGAGATTATTGGGTTTGCATCCAATATAAATATATGTTTGGATCGGATCCCATTTGTGCTATAAACTCCACTTCCTCTTTTCCCACTGCCATGGCTGCTCATTCGCCACCTCCACCTACTCTCAAACTGAACCTAATCATAAATCACCTAAATCACCCATTTACACCACCAAAATCATCCAAATAAATGTTTGTTTTCTCTTCAATCCATAAAAAGAAAACTAAATAGAAACACCAGCCTAAAGAATTAGAAAAAGAAATTAGATCTCACAACAGAAAAAGAACTTAGATCTCACAACAAAAGGAATCCATTTCCACTTCATAGCATAATAACCAGTGGAGCTTAAGAGTAAAGGTCTCTCAATAATACTGCTCTTTTTATGCAACATGAGGAGAAGAGAGAGACAGAGGTTAGCATTCCACTTCTTGATAAAATGTGTGCATTGCACGTGCTTAATAACATAGTAGAATTTGGAGAGAAATGGCATTTGACACAAAAAAGTTTGAAGTGTAATAACTGGATTCAATCATGAGTTCATGACAATGTGCAGTTGCACGTGGACTTACAATATTCGTTTGCGAAGAACCAAACACATCCAGTAAAAGCAATCACAACATACCCAAAGCTGAGCTAAATTTAAGGTTAATCATGACTTACTGTTCTAAGCCATCTCAGCCTACTTAGAACTGAATTAAGTTGGTTTCAATAACAACCCAAACCAAAACATGAGTCAAGTTAGATCTTAGTTAAGCTCAACCAAAAAAGACCCAACATGCACTTATAAGAGTCTCTGATGATGTATCCTAAAGAGTAAATGAAATAAATTTTGAAAAACCATATTCTGGGGCTTATCCTCTAATCCATTTGATAAATAAGTTTCTGAGAGATCTACAGCTATACAGAAATATTGTAAAGTACAGTTTTAAAAACGATTTCATTAAAAACATTATAAGCCCAATCATTTGGCATTAGTTTAATCAGCTTTGCACCTAAGGGCTTTTGTTTGGTTATAGGAAAAACTTGCCAAATGCACTAAAATGTAGTTTATCAGCCTATCCTGTGGAAAACTTTTCATCCCAGGCAGTTAACCAATTTTAATATTAATAAAACCCCTCTCACCCTTTCCTCTTTCCTCTCCTGGAAAATCGGCTACTTCTCCTTACCTCTTCAAGTAGATTTTCCACCATCCGAACATAGAAGTAGATGGAGGAGTCAACGTTCTTTCAATGTCATCCAAACAAGAGCATAGGCAGGAAAACTCCCTTTCCTATCTTATCTTGTTTCCAAGAAATTCGATTTTATGTTCTAGGAAATATTCATTAAACAGTTTATCCTATTTTTTCAGGATTTTTCCTTCATCTAAATAAGCCTCGACTTATGATCCATGCAAGGAAGGGGGCACACTGTGAGTAGGAGTGAGAAATGGATCCCCAAAATATTTTTCCAAAACTACTCTTTGTTTGCTAAAATTTTCATATGAAAACTCATTTCTAAGATTTGGACCTCCAAATCTTAAATTTTTTAAACTACAGAACCCTTATTATTATGCAGCCAAACAATTAATTTAATTTAACCTTTAATGTTTAAAATATTACAATAAAACCAATCTACCAATTGAACTTCAGAATGTGTACATAAAAAGGTCTAAACATTATTCTTTACTAATTATCTATTTTCTCAATTAGCTGAATACTCTTTACTTTACTTATTGATTCACTCGAGTTTTATTCTATGAAACATCTTATTTAAGGGCAGATTTGTTAATTGTAATAAACATAGAGTCCAATTGTATAAATATTTTATATTTTATTAAATCATGTGTACTTTAATTTACAGATTTATGAGTTCTTGTGTTTAGAATTTTTTCTCTGATCCAATAAATTTAATTTTTCCCAGGATAAACAAGTAAAGAAAAGAAAAAAAAAATCCGCAACAACTATGCCATTGTCAGAAAACTAGTGGGACTGCCATATTGAAATGTCCAGCTCCACTACTGTACCCAGGATAGAGGACTGCTACATATTAACAGCTGAATTCAATATTAAATGCAGATAAAAGGAAGACACAAATTGGCAGTGAGGCGAGCAAAAGACAAATATACATCGCATTAAACATTTTAAGGATTAATATGGCTCAAACCTTATACCGCAATACACGAGAATCAAAATCTTTCCACATGTCAGATAATGCCTTTAAAAACTCAGTTTTCTGCATATTATCTCTTTCCTGTAACAGCAAAAATAACAAGAAGATCAATTCAGAACTGATAGTTATAGACAGATCTTTCATCTGTTTTATATTTCTCTCCCATTGCTGCTTGCAAATATAAAACATTTGAACTTAAAAAATAAAAAGAAATTTTAAAAAAAAACATACAAGCATATGGTCCAGGAAACGAAGAGCACGCAACCTAGTATCATCCCGGAAAAATGAAGAACCTGCAAAAAAAGAAGAAAGGTGAAATATCATTCCACTGCTGAATGAATATAAGTTTCGCAGAAGACATACTGTGTTGTTCACCAGAAATTTAACCAAAAAGGCTTACTTATAATAAAATAGTAAAATACTTCAGTTTAACACATTTCAGTACTACTGTATAATATTGTCAGAACATACCCCCATACAATTTACAGATTTTAGTAACTGATATCTTCCATTAGTCCTCAAATAAGTATCGAACAGAATATTCATATACAGCTTGCTTTTGGACATTTCTCATCTTTCCCAACATCTCATCATCATCAAAATTACCATGATACAAACTCCCTTCCCCATGGTCACCACTATCCCTCATCAATCATCATCATTACTTGCTCCCTGCTACCACCATTATTCCGAAAGGGTTAAGGGCCAAATGACACCTAAAGTTTACCTTAATTACTAAATAGCACCCGAAGTTTTCATATTTGCCAAATAACAGCCAAAGTTTATATAACTGGACCAAATAGCGCCCGACGTTAATTTTTGTTACGTTTTGAATGGCAGGAGGGTAAAATTACTATTTTACCCCCATGCCTCTTTATGATGTTGTTGTCGGGCTCGAGTTTGGTGTTGGGTTCGATTGGCGTCGAGTGGAAGTTTGAGGTTGTCGGGTTTGGGTTTGAATGGAGGCAGGGATGAAGGTGACGATGATGGAGTTGAGGGAGGCTACCAGTGGTGGAGATGGTGGAAATGGGTTTTGGTGATGAGGAAGAAGGTAAGGGTATTTTCGACATTTCACAAGCACTTTAACGGTTAGAATTGGGGAATATTCCGCTGACTTAACAGAAAACTTAACGTCGAGTGCTATTTGGTCCAATTATATAAACTTCGGGTGGTATTTCGGAAATATGAAAATTTGGGGTGTCATTTGGTATTTAAGGTAGACTTTAGGAGTTATTGGATCTTTAACCCATTCCAAAAATCTCTTCACCAAATCAATTACCATCCATCATGATTCCCAAAAACTCCTCTCGCCACCTCAGGCACCGCCTGAAACCTTTCCACACCGGATTTATCGAGATTACCAACCTCTTTTTTCTCTTTTTATAATTTCTAAATTCAATTTTAAGAATCCAAATATCATCAAATCAATATAACTCAACCCCAATAAAGCAACCTCGCTATTTCCTTCCTAACTCTCACTTCACCATTTTTAGGTTCATAATGGAGAGAAGGAAAAAGGGCATTTTTCTTTTTTATATGTGGTTACAATAACTAAATAAGGACATTTAGGTATTACTCATGTAAACACAAGGCATTCAGCACTACAATGTGTAAACCACTATGTAGCATGGGTACTTCTATCAAGGAGTCATGCCTGTAGACAATGACACTTCATGGACACTCCATGGGCACTTTGTTGGACACACCTAATGCATGTCCCAAATTTTATAATACGTCTTATACGTTGAATACTTTTTTGACACTTCTCGAATACCTGGATCACATAATTATCAATTTTCAAACATTTCTTATATCAATTAACTCTAGTTACTTGCATACACTTTCTATGATTTTACAATGTATACTGAAAGGTTTTCACTTTTTTGTAGACAATATATCTTTTATTTTGATATGAGCTTCAAATTCTACTGTTGAACGTTGTTTGATATAATTTATGCAAAATTGAGTTGTTCTATATGTATTACAGTTGTTCCTGGTGTCCTATTTTTTACAAGTTTGCATTGTCCAGTACCCTAACTCGTGTTGTGTCTTGTACCTGTATCCATACTTCTTACTAACTAAGCAGTTAAATTCCCCAATTATACCCGATTAATCCCCGATTAATCGCTAATCGGAGGCTAAGCGACTATTTTTTAGCGATTTATAATATTTCAATAGTTAGTGATTTAATCGGGTCTAATGCCGATTAGTGGCTAATCGACTGATTTTAGGTAGCCGATTAACCGATTAAATATACTCTGATTTTCATGCTTGTTTGCTTAATTTGGGCTTAATCTGGCCCAAACTCAAATCCAAATCCAAAATCCAAAACCATTATGGTCCTCGCGCAAACCCAAACCTGACATGTTGCCACTCTCTTCTTCTTCATCGCGCAAACCCAAACCCAAACCGATTCTCTTCTTCCTCCTCGAGCAAACCCAAACCCGACCTGTCGTTGCTCCCCCTGCGTCGTCGCATACTTGACCCGGCATGCATCTGCTACACCTCCTCCCCTTACTGCTTCTCCTTCCCGATTGTTTTTGTTTGATGAAATCGACCAGCAAACCCGACCCAAACCAGCAAACCCGACCCAACTCACATCCAAAATTCAAACTCAGCTCAAACCAAGTAAGCTCTTCTTTTTCTCTATCACTATAAGTTCCTATTTGATAATCTCATAATAGTTTTATGTTAGGATTTAGGGTTGCTACATATGAGGATATATATATATATATAACAATTTTTCTGATTTAATCCCCGATTATTTTCCGATTAACCGATTAATCACTAATTGTTCCGAGACCGATTAGTTCCAAAAACAGATTTTAACTACCTAATTTACGTAAAATGCTAGGGAATTTTTGCTCAAATAGCAATAAAAAAAATAACAACATATCTTTTCTTTAGAGTATTAGGAATTTTTTGGGTTATAAGGCATAGGCATTTAATTAACAGTTTAATAGTATAGGAAGAAACAACACAAACTTACAAGTTTCTATTTAAATTGCAACAAGTTTCTATTTAAATTGCAACTTGCCAGTGATTCACCCTGGCTGATTGATTTAATACAACATTATGGAGCAAAAACAAAGTAAGTGGTTTCTCATAGTAGATGTAGTTAACAGTTCAATTTTAATATTTACCGGTCAACAAAAGATACAGCTTTCTACAAGAGACGTGGGAGGCATTCACTTGAATCAATGATAACAAATAAACCTGACTGTATTTTAGCTTAAGTGTAGTCAAACTCGCCCTTCCTAAGGATATTTTAGATTAGAGTGTGGTCAAACTACTTAAACCATAAGTCAACCCACACACCTGTGAACTCCAAGGCATTTGGCCGAGACGCTTCATCTAGAGACAACATCCTCTGTAAGTCCCCAACCAACTCTGAAGGAATTGTCGAGAAAGTGTCACTTGACAAGTAAGTCAATCTATTCATGTACTGCATTGTCAAATGAAAAAAAAATGTAAGCAAATAAAGAATTCCACATCAGAGCAAAACAAAATAGGCAAGAATCATAATGAATTATTTAAGAGTACACTTGGTATGCATTTATATTTAACGATTATACAAATAAGACGTATATGGACATATAAAATCAATCAACAAACAGCCTCCATTTACCCAGGGGAAAAAGAAGAAGAAGACAATAACCATGAAATTAATAAAAAGGAGACATCTAAAAATTACACTGAGTGTGCCACAAGAGATGCATAATTAACCCTCTATAAACACGGGAAAAGAGATTTTTTTAATTTAAAAGCATAGATTTTAATAATTTATAGATCTCCTTAAGTTTCATTAATTCAAATGTAACATATAGATAAGAAAGTCATGTTATGATGATCAACATAAACAGGCGTCTGTGAAAGGTGATAGGAAACAAATTACCAACTTGAGCTCTGATTTCAATCAAAAAAGCGAAACAAAAGAAGTCGAAAAAATATAGTACACATCCATAGGTTTTACTAATTCATAAATCTCCTTTCGTTTCATAATTTGAATGTAACATTAGATGTGAAACTCATCCAACGATGACCTTCCCAACATAAACAAGTGTTTGCATAAGGCGATACGATTTACCAGAATAGGGAGAACAAAAAGGGGAAAAAAACTATAACATAATAATACATGTGTCCATAGTGTATGACGTTTAATCCGACACACCTCCCAAATAGAAGTGCTTCTGCTTCATAAATCTTGACAGATTACATTATAAAGGCAAAAAGGACAGAAATTATCTACAAAATTTGAATATCACTAGTATTGAATGTTTTTGGAATAATTCCTTCCTGGAATGGTACAGATTTGGAAATTTGTTCTTCTTTTTCCATCCTCGTACCAAATGCACACTTAGAAAAATCCGTAGCTTAATCATTAAAGAACATATGTAGTAGAATATCTAGTAATGATATGTACATGCAAGCCAAAATAACCAAATCTGATAATGAATAAGACTTGATGACTTCTATAACTACAACCATTTTACTACGGTACTACCAAAAGCACGTCAAAATTGTTTTGCACCACTACTATTGTAGATTGACATTGTACATCACGTTACTCTAAAACATACAAGGAGACTATCACCATGTACAAATGATTCCAAACCATGACACCCAGGAGAGGAACTCCGTAATGAACATCTAATAATTGTGCATTGCATGCAGGAAGAAACATTATCAGTAACAATCATTACACTTTGAGAGGAATCATGATAACCTCCTCAGAAGCAAAGGGAACAAGTTCAAAAGTTACAAGTTCTTTTCAGCCTGCAAGAAACGGTATTGAGTCGTGTAAAACAATAGAGATGCCGAGAGATTTGCTTAATTAGAGCATCCACAATGGCATTTCTCAAATGCTATTATATGGCAGCTACAGTAATAGCATATGGGGGACGATCGTGCAGTGGTCGTTTGCTAAATTTTTCTCATTTAGTTATCGGACGGTATATGTTGTACCGTCTGCTTGCGTGTCAAAAATTAAAAGATAGAGACGGGATAACATATCCCGTCCCTCTTTTTCATTAAAAAAAACGCAGGACGGTATATGTTATACCGTCTCGTTTTTTTTTTTAAATAAGTGAGAGACGGGATAACATTCCCCGTCCCTTAAAATAAAAAAATACAAAAAAATACAAAAAAGCATGATTGGGAACCAAAAAATACAACAAAAAAAAAAAATGAAAACTCCTTGGACGGGATATGTTCTCCTGTCCGATGTCAGACGGGAAAACATATCCCGTCTGAGGAGTTTCTTAAAAAAAATTCACATTTAAAATTGATTTAGGGAAGGACGGTATATGATATACCGTCCGACCCTTATTTTTTTAAAAATATATATATATATATATTGGGACGGTATATGTTATACCGTCTGAGTGGATTAAAATATATTAAAATCGGAGGGACGGTATATGTTATACCGTCCTTCATAATTTGAGAATGGCTATTTCGTTTCTCATATATGAGTAACAGATATAGCGAGTTTGCCATAAATTGGTAAAATAGAAAACCACTGCAGAGCATCATTTGCTATAAAATGGCAATTTGCCAATTTTAAGAAACCACTGTGGATGCTCTTACATTAGTCAAATGGAAATCACCAAACAAAAAGGTGCAACTTTAGTTAAATACTGTAAGAAGTTCATAAAATATCTAAAATCTTGAATCATAATCAATGTCAAATATGAGCAGGAATCTTGGTACTTCCTTTAATATGGTTGTTTTTGATTCATGCAGAGTAAATTTTTTGCATAAACATAAATTTAAATCTGATTTGATTCTTACAAGAAAACCAGCATATCCAAGAATTTAATCCAACACTATTTTCACTTTTCATGAGAAAATATATGGCCAATTCCCAAAGCTCACTGCATAAGAAGGATGCTTCTATAGGATTATATTAGTCAATGGGCATTTTTGTGTTATAGTCGACAAACATTTTTTTGGGTGTGTGGGTTCTGGATTAGCAAACTCTTCTTCAAGAATACAGGTAAAATATTTGAAATTGAACTCACCATCTTCACATTATTATGGCAGTCCAGAAGGGGCTTTCGAGCAATCAGATGATAAGCAAGACAGCCAAAACTGAAAATGTCAGTATAACTTCCTGCTGTCTGCGCTTTACTTCGAACCAGTTCAGGAGCAGTATAATTCAGTGATGGCTGAAGAGGTAAAATAGCATCCTCAACATCATATTCCTGGAAAGATACAAAGTAGACATAAGTCATTCTAGAGTCTGCTTATAATCAGTATTAGATTAATGACTACTTGACTATTAGATTGAAGGCGACAAGCTTGTTTGTCTATGGCTCGGCATTTAACCCTACCTCCACCCCAAATATAACCATAAATAGAAGGGGGAAAATACGCCCTCACTTTAATTGTTCTTATCGAGCAGTATAAATATACACTAACAACTAAAGCATGAGGTCGCACTTACATAAAGTCAAAATTGCGTGCAACTAAACATGTAACATATAAGTAATAGACAGTTAATACAAAAATAATATAAACAGAATATTTCTTTCATATAATTTATATAGTTGACATACTTCACGCAGAGATATGTAGGAGGAAATTAAGAAGAAAAGTTCATTGATCATATTAAGTAATCCTTTTCTTTTTGTTTTAATTTATCTTTCCCCGATCAGGGCAAAATTAATCTTTGAGGATTATTCCAAAATTTGTAAGCACATGAGACATTAAAAGAGAGAGCAAATTGAGCTACCGGATAGTGAAATGGTTGCACGGAAGTTGAACCACCTGAAGCCTGGTCAACTGAGACAGCGAATCCAAACCCACCTAGCTTCCAGGCTCCGCTTGAAGTAATGAAGGTTGTCTGCAACAGAGAAATGTAAAACATATTGTTTTAACAGGCTGAAACCAAATAAATAGAAGGGATAATAGTCATGCTCAAGACTGTTTATTAACTTAGAAACACTAATATAACCTGATAAAAGTCCATTCAGCCCATTTCTTTCTGTGGTCAGTTCAAGCCCAAGCACGCATAATATAAAATAATCGGAAGGCAATATCTAACTTGATTGATTATGCTCAATATACAACAAGCTAGAAAAAACTCAAAAATAGTAAAACAATTTTAATTTCCCGTGTTCCGAATTCATGGATAAAGTAATGTATGACAATCAAGAAAATAAATTAATCCTTGGTAAATACTTGAAGTTCATTATCTAACTGTCATTGCATATTAAGCAAAGACCACACAACCTTAAGATTAGTTCAGCTTCAAATAATAATGATTTCTAATTTCAAACTTGAGCTCAGAGCTTTAGACCACTTTTAACAAAAATATTGAAGCTACGCAGTAAGTACATACATGAAGTGTAATATATCCCCCAAAAATAAAAAAAGAAATGAACAATTATGAATATCTGAAGCTCAACCTAAATTTTATATCACCAGTTTTATAGAAGGTCCAAACTGTAAGGAACTCTAAGACAAACATTAATAATATAAATAGCTGCAAATAAAGAAGTTCAAAGTGATACTTTTAGGGTTTGTCCCATATAAGTCCCCTGTAAATATTGAAATATTCATATTACACTAAGTCCCCGACTAATTGCTGTTTTCATATCAATCCCTGGGTCCACTCCAAAAGTGATCAGTCTGAGACAGAAGTACAATATCACGGAAACTATAATCCATTGAACCAATTTTGGAGAGAAAATCTTAACTATGATACATTGTATAAGATTGATTCTAAGGTTGAAACATTATTTTGAGAGAATGAGACCCATATAAGAAATAACTTTAATAACAAAATAAAAGTTGGATAACGCTAATGAAGTTTACTAACTTAGAAAGATTAATTCATTTCCCTGTTAAACTTTATCATTTCCTTGTAAAGTTACATACTTGAGTAACTTAAAGAAAGCTGTAGTCATTTCTTTCTCGCCATATTTAATTTCAATTTTGACAGTTTAAATTCAAATATGGGATATCATGGTATTCTTCCTAGCCACATAACCCCACTGATAAAGGTACTTGAGTACTTATTTTCTAAGAACTTGCAGTCTTCATAAATAAATAAATGCACTGAACTTGCAAAATAGATGCATCGAAATGAGGCAAGGCGAGAAAAATTGATAATAAAGATACAACAAGAATTAGTCAATTTATCTAACAATAAACAATATAAATGCTGTCTTGGATAAGAAATTTAACCTCAGGGGATATAGCTCGATGAATAAGACATGCATTATTATGAAGAAAATCTAAGGATTCTGCCATCTGGAGGAGCCCGTGCTTGACCTCCAGCAGCCCCATTTCCTGCCAAATATAACCCCACCGTCATTTTCTCAAGAAGTAAGAAAATTTAGAGTTCTATTTTTTACTATGTTAACATGTTAGCTAAACATAAAATGTTGTTGAAGATTTACTTTTGTAAGATATGCACTATTAGCTTACTATGACATGAATAACATAGACAAGTAAATAGAACATGAATATTATATACATGATAAAGGGGTTCGTTCCAAAACAGCATGAGTATAATACAAGAGATAAAAGATAATGATGTTACAGTTTAATACTTGATCAAACTAGAGAATCAACATCTCAAGAATATCATCTCCACAGTCCAGAACAAGGTTTCAAGAAACGTTGTCTCGATTCAACTCATAAACTACCTCAATAGTTGGTTAACACAGATGAATTTGACCAAGTCAAGACAGCTCCAAGCCCATCCAGTTAGACGGATACTAAAAGTTGCTATGATTGTAAATGAAGTAGTCAAGAAGCTGCATGCCTAAGATGATCACCCAAACCAGGTCTTAGATATGAAATCCATGTATAGTAGTCAATAGTTGAATGTTGTTGCTTTGCTTGTTAGCCCAAGCAAAGTACAGGGAAAAGAAAAAAAATTAAAAAAAATTGAAGTTCAGTAGACAACAGAACTTTCCAGCTGCCAAAGAACCCTTTCACATACAATACAAACTTCAGTAAATTTTCTCAAATCTAAAATCAGCAGATCTAATGCAAGTCAAAATTAGAGTTCAGATCAAACTTATGTTAAGTTTGAGGTTATTTTATACCATGTGTGCTGCTAACTTTTAGATGTTAGCATGATGATAATAATGATATATTGACATGTTACTTTGCAACCTGAGGTGAAGTCACCATAATTCATCATGGTAACCCAGAAGAGAAAAGCAATGAAATATTAAATACAAAAATAAAACTTTTACCTATCGTGCCTAAGAAAGCATACTTTCATTGCAAAACTATCCAATTTCAATTGACCCATCTGAGCCTCCCACCAAAAAAGTCCAAATTTTCAAATTACGCATCGTATGGAAATTTGATGACTTATACTTGTTGGCTCCCCACCTAAAAAGAAATAAGGCTACGAGTAGAGAAAAAAAAGCAAAAAGCATCACCGTTGTTGGATTTTCGAGAAAGAAAATGATGAGGACATCAAATCTGTTTTATTTTATTTTGAGATTTAGCAATATGTAGTTTATTTCAGAGATTTGTTTTAGAATTGTTTGAGATTTGTTTTGGATTTGTTTTGAGCCTATATATAGGCCTTGAGAATAATAAGAAAATATGATATTCTTGATTAACAAAATTATTGTGTTGGGTTATTGCTCTTCAGCCCTCTTTTCCCTCTTTTTTGTGTGAGACAACTGAGAGAATTATTAGGGTTTGTGAGAAAACCTAATAAAATTTTATGGTTTGTGATAAACTCTAAAACTACCTCCAAATCCTCAAATTAAAATCCTAAACCCTAATCCCAACTCCAAATCCTAGCCCCTCTTCTTCTCCACCATCTTCTTCTTCTTCCTCTTGAATCCTGAAACCCAATCCCAAGCGCCACACCCGACGCCACCCCTCCATCACCCCCCGTAACCACCACCTTCAACCCCCCTCCTCGTCGCACCCGACTCCGACCTCCCGCCTGCCGCAACACCCTCTCCTTCCTCGATCCCAAAGTCGACTGCTACCTCCAGCACCGTCGAAACCCTTGGCAGCCTCTGTCGATCCCCCATCAACCTAACCTCCTCCTTCACCATCACCGACCACTACTTCCCCATCATCCCGACCATCGACATCCCCTCTCCTCTACTTGCCTATTAGTGTACAGATCTTTATTGAATATCTTACATGCTAAGAACAATTAAGTATTACGGTTGATTGATAGGAATGAACTTTTAATTGGGCTTGTTAAACTATTTCACATCTTAAAAATCCATCAATCCAATTAATAGTTATAATTTCCAACTTAATCTGCATTACATGTTAGTAAACTTAATCTTTTAATATTCTTGAAAATTTTCTATTTAGGTTTAAGTTTACATCATTTTGGTATCAGAGCGAAAGTTCTTAAAACCCTAGTTCTTGCATCATTTAGGCATAATTTTTGCATTCATTTAGATCGTTTTATTTTTTTCTTTCTTTTAGATCATTTCAGTTTTTTAAAAAAAAACACTTAGGTCATTTAGGACACGTTTTTCCAAATTTCAGCAAACATACGACCCCTAGTTTTCCACCGTTAGTGAATGCGTCTTTGTAGCACCATCACAGATTCTCAAGAACATTTCTTGTCCCTCCCAAACCACCCAATTAGGAACACTAGACTTCCACGAGCCCCTCCTCGAACTGAGATGAACAGCTCTGATATTTCCACTATCCTAACTGTCATTCAAGCAACTCTTGCCAATATCAATCAGAGGCTTGAGAAAGTGAAATTAAATCAAATTGTTGCCCCTGAGCTTCATGCTAATCGTCAGAACCCTCAAGAAAATGATCGTGACGATCAACGTCAAGATCGTGACCCTGACGAACAATACAAAAAGAATGTTAAGGTTGACGCTCTCCACTTTGAAGGCCGTATGGAACCCCAAGCTTATCTCGATTGGATCCGTGCCATGGACCACTACTTCGTGTGGTTTGACATGAGCGAAGTCCTGAAGGTTAAATTTACCACTATAAAATTGACTGGTAAAGCTCAACAATATTGGACCAATCTTGAACATGCCCGTAGAGATCGATGCCTGGCACCCATAGCCACTTGGAAAGCCACGAGGAGAAGCTCAATGAGAGATGTGTCATTATCGTTCCACACTCAATTGCTAGATTCGTGGAACCAACTCTATTAAGGAAGCAAATCCGCCCAAGAGTATGTTGATAAATTTGACGACTTTCTTATTCAGTGCAATGCCTTAGATAAAAAGAGCGAAGAACAAACCCCCTCTAGGTTCAGAGCTGGATTACGAGACGATCTTAAGAATAAGCTAATTCATAGAAATGTGGACTCCTTGACTGCAGCTTATGCCCTTGTCCTCGATATACATTTCCTTAAAGCAAGTTCCTATTACAAGTCCAGCGATTCGATGGATCATTCCTCTAGAATGACCCCTCCTGAAATCTCTAGACCTGAGCACTTCTCTTCTCAGTACCCCAACAAGTCATACCAAAGCAAGCCTACTTCAAATTCCTATTCACTTAGATTGACAACACGGGTAAGAACACTGAAAGAGACTATTCTAAGATTGATCCTCTTACTAAATGTTATAAATGTAAGGGATATGGTCATATTGCTGGCAACTGTCCCTGTCAAAGTAGGATCAATATAGTAAAAGGTACTGTTGTCATCGCCGATGAGCCCGGCAATGAGTTTATTTATGAACCTCATGTAAGTGTTGACTTTGATGAAAAAAATGATGACCAACCTCTCAACTGTATTCGGTCGATCCAATCACCTCTGTTGAATATACCTGAGTCACACACTCCTTCCCAAGTCACTTGGCAGTCTATAGATTTTATCCATGTGTTAAAACATCCTAGAGTTACAGAGTCAGCATCCACATTTGCATATCGCATTCATGACTTGCATAGAGAAATTTTCAAAAAAAATAATGAGAATAATTTTAACTACAAGTTAATAGCAGATACTAGAAGAAAATTTTAAACTCTTGATGTTGGTGACGAAGTGATGGTTCGAATTCGTCCGGAACGGTTTCCAGCTGGATCCGTTAAGAACTTGAACATACGTGTTGTAGACCCATTTAAAATTCTGCATAAAATCAATGATAATGCCTATGTAGTTGACCTTCCTGAAGATTTCGACATAAGTAAGACTTTCAATATTGAGGATCTAGTACTTTATGAAGGCCCAAAATTTAATCCTAGAAATTCTCTTATAGATGAACCTACCCTGCAACCTAATGGTGAAATTTTCACATTTTTTCCTTTACATGATACTACTTACCCACCGACAAACAAATTGAATAATATTTTAGATGATTAGATAATCTCTATCAAAGATTGTGGTATTCATAGGTATTTGGTGTGGTGGAAAAACAAGCCGAAGTCGGATGACACTTAGAGTGATCGTGAAGAGCTCCCGTACTTGGATCCAGATCTTTTGGAACACTATGATAGAATCAGTGGTTTTGACTCGACTAGGTCGAGCCCTCTCCCACTCGGAGAGAATGATGGGGACATCAAATTTGTTTTATTTTATTTTGAGATTTAGCAATATGTAGTTTATTTGAGAGGTTTATTTAAGATATTTGTTTTAGATTTGAGAGATTTGTTTTAGATTTGTTTGATATTTGTTTTAGATTTGTTTTGAGCCTATATATAGGCCTTAAGAATAATGAGAAAATATAATATTCTTGATTAACAAAATTATTGTGTTGAGTTATTGCTCTTCATCCCTCTTTTTTGTGAGACAACTGAGAGAATTATTAGAGTTTGTGAGAAGTCCTAATAAAATTTTAGGGTTGTGATAAACTCTAAAACTATCCCCAAATCTCTAAATTATAATCTTAAGCCCTAACCCTAACTCCAAACCCTAGCCCCTATTCTTCTCCACCATCATCTTCTTCTTCCTCTTGAATCCTGAAACCCAATTCCAAGCACCGCACCCGACATCACCCCTCCATCCCCCCGGTAACCACCACCTTCAACCCCCCTCCTCGTCACACCTAACTCCGACCTCCCGCCTGCCGCAGCACCCCCTCCTTCCTCGAACCCGAAGTTAACTGCTACCTCCAGCACCGTTGAAATCCTTGGCAGCCTCTGTTGATCCCCCATCAACTCGACCTCCTCCTTTACCATCACCGACCACTACTTCCCCATCATCCCGACCGCCGACAACCCCTCTCCTCCCTCTCTTCAACCACCACAGCAACTTCCGTCGACTGGGGCCCTCCCCCCACTTGCCGACTGCCACCCCGTCGACTTTGCCACCATCGCTGCCATCAATCGCCGCCGTCGACTGCCAAATCCTGCAACCTCGCTACTCTCCCACCACAGCTACACACAATCTGCAACCGCGATAAATTCTTTCCACTTCTCATTTATTTGTGATACCATCTATCATCTTTATAATATTATTTGATTTATTTGTCATCCACAAATATTGAGTGTGTGTGTGTTCTACTTGCCTATTAGTGTACAAATCTTTATTGAATATCTTACATGCTAAGAACGATTAAGTATTATTGTTGATTGATAGGATTGAGCTTTTAATTGGGTTTGTTAAACTATTTCACATCTTGAAAATTCATCAATCCAATTAATAGTTATAATTTTCAATTTAATCTGCATTACGTGTTGGTAAACTTAATTTGTTAATATTCTTGGAAATTCTTTAGGATTAAGTTTACATCAGAAAAGGCCCGCACAAATCGTCTACACACAACCTTGCTAGCGGCGAACAATACTTTTCATTAGAAAGAAAATATACCTAACTACATTAGATTTGTCAAAAATGTTTGATAGTTCTTATTTTGATAATCCAGATATTTGCAATATGACCTATTACCAATAGCTGCATATCTTACAAATACAAATGATGGATGTTCCTGGTTTATATAACAAGCTTTCCCTTGCAAACCCTAGCCACTAAATTCATTCAATAGAACAATAAAATTCGTAATCACATACAAGCTCTGTCAAATATATAAGATGTTTGTCACCAGATTTCCTCGTTGCAAAGAGGATTATCCAATTGATCTTAAATTGTTAAATTCGAGTTCTCTTCATGCAGTAATTTCTGAACTTGGACTAGTAATTGCTTCTTCAGTTCAGTACTTAAGGGTCAAATTTGTCATATTGGTGGGGTCCGAATTCCCAAGAATCCAGTCTCCCAGTTTCAATAGTTCAACATCTTAAACATGCAAAGCTTATGATTTGGTCTTACAAATTTGGAGTAACTTTCTAAGATCTGTCTCCTATGCAATAGTGAATGCCACAAAATAATAATTATAGTTCAAGGACAAAAAACCTTTCAGGGCATGTATGTATACAGAATGTTCAGGAGGTATTTACGTGCCTGAAGTCATTTTAATTTTGATATATTCAGGAGAAATTTTGGAGTTAAAATCATTTCTTACCTTAGCACTCATTTCTTAACTTCGTAATCAAATGCTCATAAAGAATAATTTTAGTTAGTGAAAGTAAAGGTAAGCAAGCTGTTGTTTGCATATTTCTACTCTTCTTTGATTTCTTACCCAATACTAATTTTCCTAAAACATTTGCCAAAAAGGATGCCCCATTCACTACTTCATTCTATCAAATATCTAACAACTCCCTTTCCTTCTTAAAATCACAGCCTTTGGATACTGAATCACTGTCAGCTAAAAAATAAGTCAGAAATTCATCCAAAAATCCCACCAAAATATTTTAGTATATTTTCATATACATACCCTACTGATATCATACCCTCAAGTTTCTTCAATCCTGCATGTTGATCCCGGATCCCTTCTGTTCTATTATTATCAGAAGGAAAAAAAAGAAAAAAAACATGCTTGTAACATACTCTTCTTCCTCCATTCGCACTATCGAAACCCATTTCATTTCCTTCTTAATTTAAACTAGGTTTTTCTCTCCTTCCTAATTTTCACGAATCAGCTCATCTCTCACAGCTAGCTGAACCCATTTCAATTCGTCCTTAAATTCAACTAGGTTTCCCTTATATTCTTCCTAACTTCCACCATCATCCTTATCTCTCACAGCTACCCAAACCCATTTCATTTTCTCCTCAATTTCAACTATGTTTAGTCCATTGGTTCCCAAAACAACTAGGTTTACCGCCATTTCCACCTTAATCTCAACATGAATTACCTCGTTTATTCCAAATTTTCAACTTGATACACAAATGCTACAACAACAAAAGAAATAATCCAGACTAACGCATATGTACTAAAAAAAAAAAAAATCAAAATTCAAAGAGACCTACGATTCCCTTGAGCTCTTTTGGCACCTTCCCGATATTCTCCAGCTCCCCCAGCGTGTTCGCCACGGACGCAAACAGAGGCTCCGTGACCATCGCCATCGCATTCTTACTCTCATCCAGAGCCTGCACCACATGCACCACTCCCGGATGCCTGATCCTCACCAACCTCCCCGCATCCGCCCTCACCACATCGAAAAACCCGTCCTCCGCCGCCTTCGACAGCCCCGCCCTCGCCCTTGCCTCCGATATGGCCCTCTTGTCCAAGATCCAGACGCACACCATAGGGTACTGCGTCGAGGGGGCCGACGCGCGGGGCCGGGCGGCGTAAAGCTTCCATGCGAGGCCCGGGCCGCCGGATCCGACCTGGTCGAGGAGGTCGTAGTCCTGCAGAGGGCGGGGGCCGGTGACTTCTTGGACCGTGGTCTGCACGGTTTTCTCGATCACGGCCGCCGTCTTGGCAAAGGCCTGGGTTAGGGTTTTCATATTGAGCGACATCGTCGGAGGGTGAAATTGGGGGTGGAGCTTTTCAGGGTTTGGACATTTATATGATCGTCGTCTTCGTCTGGTCTTTCCCTTTTCTTTCTTTTTTTTTTTTGGGTTCAAAAAATAAGATCGGAGGTAAGGTAAATAAGATGCTTCGCGAGGAGGGAATGGTAAAGAATTTTGTGCCATGGTAGATTAATTTTTGAAAATATTGGCGATTATGGGCCAATTTCGAAACTATGGCTACTTTGTACCACGTCAACAGCGACTACTATTCTTATCAGCGATCTCTTCATTTTGAAAGTCGCTAATGAAATAGCGGCCTATGTTTTAAAATTTTTGGACCTTTTTATTTGCTGTCGTTATTCCTACTAGCAACCTTAGTATATATAAGGTCGCTATCCCACCAGCGACATCAAATGAATGCATTGAGACACAAAAAACTTTAGTATACTTCGGTCGTTATTCGCAATAGCGACCTTGGTAGAAAACTCAATCTCCTTATTCTTTGTCAAATTTGTAAAATAATAACACAACTAAGGTCTCTATTCGGAATAGCGACCTTAGTACAATAAAGACTTCTATCCGTAAGATCGTTATTTCAAACAGCGACTTTTGTACAACTAAGGTCGTTATTTCAAACAGCGTTGGTATATTTTGAAAATTAGTTTCAAAAAGTGACCTATTTCGGAAAAAAGGTCAAATATTTTTACTAAAATGACCAACCTTTTGAAAGTATTTACCAAACTGACACACTTTCAAAACTATTTACGAAATTGATTCAGCTTCAAGCAGCGAGTATAGTTCTAGATTTTCTCCCACACTTAGAGAAATTTTGAACATGCAATTTATAACTGAAATGTATACAACTACACTCGCTATCTGATATAGCGAGTCTAAATGAACTTGCTATCTCAGATAGCGAGTGTAGTGAGTCTAGTTCAAATGAGTGTAGTTGTACTCATTTTTCAAAGAAATTTTAAACATGAAATATATACAACTACACTCGCTATCTCAGATGGCGAATATAGTTCAACTGAACTCGCTCTCTCGGATAGCGATCGTCGGTCTATACATTTTAGGTAGAAATTGCATGTTTAAAATTTCTCTAAAAAATGAGTACAACTACACTCGCTATCTGGGATAGCAATGTCAGTTAAACTAGACTCGCTATCTGAGATAGCAAGTGTAGTTATATACATTTCTGGTTGAAATTACATGTACAAAATTTCTCTGAAAAATGAGTACAACTAGACTCGCTATCAGAGATAGCAAGTTCATTTGAACTAGACTCGCTATCTCAGATAGCGAGTAGGTCAATTTGGTAATACTTTCGATAGTGGGTCAATTTGGTGAATATAGGGTTGGCATTCGGATCGACCGGGCCGGGCCGGGTCGGACCCACGCGGGTTGAAGCCTTACTTAGGCTGTTCGGGTCAAGTCGAGGGTGTCAACAGGGCCGGGCTGGGCCAAATTTGAAATTGGAAATTTCGACCCGATCGACCTGCGAACCTATTAGGGTCAAGCCCGTTTCGGGTCGGGCCGGGTCGCGGGTTGGCCAGTTTGATTTTTTTTAATTTCTTTTTAATTTTAATTTTAATTTTAATTTTAATTTTAATTTTTCCACTTCACTTTAAAAAAAAATACAACAAGTACAACTGTATAAAAGTGAAAACATGCATATATTATTGTTTATTCATTTCAACTACTATGATTTTTTTACAAGTTTCTTTCATACAAATTACAAATAAAAGTGTTTTCCCCACTCTTTTAACCTTAAAAAATCAATAAATCAAAATTGTACACAAGTATAAGAGATTAAGAATTAAACAAAATTGTATATATTTATTCATTTCAACTTCTATGAAATTTTTACAACTTTTTTACACACATATACTGTTAAAAAAATATACAAATTCATTCAATTACATGTTTAAGAGGACAATCTAGTGTTCGAGACAGCATAGAGTTAGATTGAAGAAAATGCATTGGACTACTTTCGTGCACCTCTACTTAACTTAAACCTAGGATCTCATCGCCCTGAATTCCCTAATCTTGTTATTGGACTTCAGGGGAGTTACTTCCACTTGTTGATGTAGATGCCGCTTTTCCTTGAGTCCTGTCTTTAGCCTTCATCCAATCTTCAGTGCACACGAGCATCTTCAATGAATTTGGCTTCAAGCGATTCTTATAATCTGTTAGAACTCTGCAACTTTTACAAAAAAACACTTTCGGAAGCAATTGTTGAGACATGAGGAGTTAGTAGATCTCTTGCCATATGTGAAAGAATATGAAGAAGATTTTCATATTCTATCCACTATTGTAGCACTTCAATTTTAGTACTAGAACTCTCACTATCTTTTTGATTATACAAATTTAATTCATTGGGTGTATTAGTCCTAGGTTTTTTGATTGAATACAAACCAGTAAATTAAAAGTGACATCTTCTAATGTACTCTTACCCTTACCTCTAGAAGTAGAATAAGAACTAACTATACTAGTTGTACTACTAGATGCAAAAGTTCTATCATAATAATCATAAAAGTCATTTTATGTCGATCCAAAGCTAGCTATAAATTTATCGGAATTAATTTCAGATTCATCTCCAAGTAAAGTAAAAAATATTTCAATCAAAATTTTCGTACCCGCTAATTTGATACGAGGTTCCATAGCATAGAAATACAATACAACATAGGAGGAGGATTAAAATACTTCAAAAATATATATAAGTGGGAACAACAATATGGCTAATGTATTCGTTCGAAATCATATCTTGAAAAGTTTGCATCATAGTAATGATTGAAATAAAAATACTACTAAAAGTAGAATCATAAGATGTAGAAAACTTCAAAGTTGTGGTTTTAAAAGGTTCTAAAATTTTTAATAAAGATTAGGAAAAATACCATGATTGAGGAGTCATTTGAAAAATTTTCATATTTTTTGCAAGACAAAAATCGTTTATAATATCTTTGTATTGAGTAACAACATTTAGTAAATCGAAAGTAGAGTTCCATCGGTGTTTAACATCTTTAGAAAATTTTCTAAAATGTATTCCCTTAGCTTTACACCATCCTTTAAATTCTTGAAGCATATGATCACTCAAAGCAATAAAATGTACACAATTTCTAATTGCAACTATATATGAATCAGCTACTTTCAATACATCTTGTACACATAAATTTAAAATATGATCCAGACATCTAATATGAAAATTTTCATTACATAAAAGAGCTAATTGTGTTTCTAATACACTAATTGAAGCATTGTTGTTAGATACATCATCAAAACTAATTGTAAATGTTATAAATCACAAACTTCTAAAATATGTGTTGCAATAACTAGCCCACTATGGGGATACGACAAAGCCCTAAGTGAGATAATTCTCTTTTGAATCATCCATTCACTATTTATCCAATGACAAGTTAAGTCCATCATCGGAATATCATTACAACCTTTCCAATAAATGGAAGTTAACGATACTCTACAAGTTAAAGAATACAAGAGTGCAATTAAAGCGTCTCTCATTTCGTTGTAAAGTTTAAAACAATCGGACTTTAGTGTGTTTCTAGGGATTCTTCTAAAATATGAATTTTGTGCACTTTTGTTGAAAGACTCTACATTTCTACTCTCAAAATAGGAAAAATGTAGCTCATCCTGAATAACTAGTCGGGTCATTTTCCGACGAACAAGTTCGGGATCATAGGGTTGGCTATCTATTTGTGTGGTTCTATGGTTGATTTTTTTGTTGGCACTGTTGGTCTTGTACTAAATTTTTGTGTACATTAAAATGTGTCATTTAAGTGTACCTGTTCGCTCACTATTCTTCCATTCATAGCTCTTGTCACAATGTTTACAAATCTTATGTCCTACACCCGGATTATTCTCATCGGGAATATAGTCATAAAATCTGTGTCAATCACCTTTTTCTCTCCTAGTTTTTCTACTACTAGTCGGTTCAGTTTGTTGTGTTTGTGTGTCAACATTATGCATTTCTTCTTCTATTTCGTGTGTAAGGATATCGTGAGTTCCTACCCTAAGATTATGTGTCACGCCCCGCTTCCCAAAAATACGGAATGCAAGCATGTGAAGTTGCCCAGCGAATGACTTGCGTCATTCATAAGCTATTATCGATTCAACTCAACAATATAAACAAGAAAGTAATACAACCACGCATGCATTAAAGAAGTAATCACATGAATAACAATACTTAGAATTTAAGCATAAAATAACCAAACATAATAACAATCCAACATCTGGAATCAACAATAACAATATTCAGGTCAAAAGCCCACAAATACAAAAATTAACACTGTTCAATTTATTTAAGTCTTCAACAAAACAATAATTATTTAGGCGGCGATGCAAATTCAATTCTTTCACCATTGTTGTTCTCCTAGTCCATCAGGCAATTCTCCTTGATTACTTATAAGTTGTTCATCTAAAAAATGAGAAAAATATGTCCTTAGAGCAAGTAGATAAACAGAGAAACAATGACATTTACGGTATAACAATGAATTTAATAAACAGTAGAGCGGATGGCAATGAACAATGGCAAAATGGTAACAATGCAATGTGTAATAACGATGATTGATAACGATGACAATAACGATAACAATAACTGTAAACAATAACGATAACACTGTTCAATCACGATGACAATATGCAATGATGATGCAATGACAATCTTAAACATATTATTCATTTTAATCCTAACTAATGCATGTATTACTGTATCCCATACTACAAGTTCGATGCATACAATCAATTTCGTTTAGACTAAGGTGGTAGATTCTATAGGTCATGTACTCGATACGATATAACACTGACTATTGCAGAAATTTTGTGCACAATAACGATTATACTGGCTATTGCAGTAATTTCTTACACAATAACGATAACATTGGCCATTGACACAATTTCTTGCACAATGACGATAACATGGCCATTGATGCAATTTCTTGCACAATGAAGATAACGATATTTTGGGAACGAGGTCCACATTTCTGAGTACAGTGACTACATTATCAACTACTCTAGTCAACCCTTGACTTCGGCTTGATTAACATTCTTTATTCAATTAACATGCAATACTAATAGGGAACAATAGGGATAAAAATATCAATGGGAAAACAATAAACGATTAATAAGGGACACTAGAATGATGAAAACACAACCCTAAGATCATGCAATGTACTCCATATAATTAAATACACCAAATACCACATTATACATCGAATTATATATTATCGAACATGGAAATCCAATTCTGGACAGCAGTAGGTTGCTACACCAAAAAACAGAATTCCTGTTGCTACATAATAGCAAAAGTGGATCCATCAAAAGTTCTAGAAACTAGACTTCTGCCCTATTCCAACGCATATTAAAAGTCCAAAATCCGACGACAGTAGCTAGGTGAATTATAGTGTTCTTTACAGGTTACCGTTTCTGGCTGGTTATCAGTGTTAACTAGTTTCAGTTGTAAAAGCAGTAAATATTCATTTTAAAAATCAGCAAAAATAATTTTCATTATCCTAGGCATGTTAACTATCAATATGGAAATTATCATGGTGATATTTGATCATTAGTTCATCTATTTAATCAGGTTAACATGATATATGCATAAATCTGGAAATAAAATGTAGCTGCAGTAAAATGGTCATAACTCATGCAATATAAGTCGGAATCCAAAAATTCTGGATGTTCTAGAAAACAGACACATGGGGCTACATTTCATATTCAGAAAGTTATTGATTTTGATGACATTATCTAGGTTGAAATAGCATGACAATGTTCAAATTGACAGTAAATTTCAGGGTCTCAATATATTTTTCATAAATAAAATGATTAGAATGTTATGAACGATGAGTTAGGGGTCGACAACATAAATCACACAAGTTACAACTATGTGAACATGGTATAAAGATGTATAATGTCCATAACCCTACTAATCACAATCAACTAATACATCATCATCAATCATATGAACAATCAACACTAGTATACAATTTACAATAGATGTGTAATGTCATGACATGAAATACAATAATAATCTCTATTCCTATATTCAATAATTAACTACATGAATGCAATGCAAGATCTCTATAAATCGGAGGCAAAAAGACGGCACGAAGTCAAGACTACTACTTGGATTCGCTTGTGTAAATCCGTAGTATCCCAATGATGAACAACAATAAACAATATACCATTTATTCATGTAAATCCGCTATTCCCGTAGTTCCGCTACTTCTTCCCTCAGTACATCGTACATGTTTTTACTCTTCTCGAGTTCCCAAACACGATGACTGAGAGTTGTGATGCTCTCCTTGCACTTTGCACACTGTGCCTGTAGCAGCTCTGCTCTCTCCCTCTAAGTCTCTACCTGCCTCTGAAGAGACACAATGAGACTACTCGGAACTGGTTCTTCCTCGCCGGACGAATCATCAGATGAATTCAGAGGTGGAGTGATCTCTCGGGACTCGGGCCGTTCCTCTTCGAATTCTTCAGGATCTTCTTCGTCTGAATCAGCTTGCCCGGGGAAGTATTCCTCCTCAACTATGTGCCAGTCATCATCTCCAGCTAGGTCGAAGTGGTCCGCCATCTTAGAGAAAGGAGAAGAAGAAGCATAAATCATAGAGAAACACAAATGTAAGTGACTTACATTTAAATCTCTAGACTCAACACACGCTCTAATGTCCACTCTTAAGGTGTCGTTCCTTATAAATTTGTACTACTTGGAAGCGTGGCTCTGATACCACTCTGTAACACCCCGAATTCCAAAAACAGACTGAATTCGAAGTTCCTCAGGATCTTTACACTTCTCTTCGTACAATTTTACAAGGAATTAAAAACTTTTATTACATCAGAGTTACATTTACATTACACTTATACAGCGGAAGCAATTTACAATAATTGCATGAATAAAAAATATACAACATTTGAATCAATCTTTAAGCAGCATGCATACTTTAATCTTGCCAAGCACTTTATCCTACATAAAAAAACTGTGGGCGCATCAGTTGCTTACAACCGACGAAATATTATACACAGCCATCTTCACTATGCCGAACAGTATAACGATTTTCAATACTTAAACAAATCACAAACTTGATCACAGAGGGACTATCATATTGATGTCGTGTGGTGTTGTGCTCTTAGTCCTTAATGTAGTTGTTTACATTATATGACACTAATGCGCACTTATTCAGAGTCTATGCTGCTCATACTACATAGGTCCGAGGGCAAGTCCTTAACCGTTCTTCATCTTGTAGGGTTCGATCATTTGCCATGATTTAATCTACTACGGTAAGTATCCTAGGTGTTCCATGAGTTACGAGCCCACGTCTAGGCACCCTGGAGAGAACCCCATGCACTGACACATGACTCATCATGCAGGCATCCTGTGGTCAATTCACCTCCTACCATAGACATGGCACCACCCACAGTCATTAGACCACCCCATAAGCGTCGCCACCGGGATGGTACTCTGCAGGAGTATTCACGCCTTAATCATGATGCATCATGGGATATCCTGTGAATACTCTCACGCCGCCAATCCAATGGCCCTCATACTCATGTTTTTCTCTTACATTCATTACATCTACACTATGTATCTAATCCTTATGTATAAATGAAGGTCAATATTCTAGAATCTTGCATTACTCCTACATCGGTCTTTCCAATATCAATCATTATCAACGATCCAAACTTGGTCAAAATATCATAATTCTCTTTTCAACACTTTTCATTCTTGCCGATGTATAGTCATAGCTAAAATTCTAGTCTAAGTCATTTTTTCATATTCATAGAAGCAAGCATATTTGTTCACAAAATTTCACATTTCAACAAGTTCTCCTTTTCACACATTTCCATGCACAACCTGCATATTCAATTTCTCATTTAATTCTACTCAATAATTATAAGTGAAAAATCTCCATTAATCTCTTTTCAATTCTTTCTATGTTCAAAATTTTCATTAGTTTGTTTTGAAATTTCAAAAGAATCAAATCTAAAATGAATTCTTCATCCTAAATTTTTACTCTTATTTCTCAATTAAAAGTCCACATATTTAAAAAAATGATTTTTTTATGAAGTCATAAAAATTTCCTAACATTTTTCTCAATTTTTATTTCATATTAAAACTCAAAAAAATCAAAGGTATAAAAAAATCAGATTTAAAAAAGAAGGTGGCCTTAGCCAGTTTCGAACCCGCACACACACAAGCCCCAGGTGAACAGTCACCGAAACTAACCCCCACGCTCTAGCCAAAAGGGATAGAGTGCCCAACTGCTCTAAAAGAGACATTAATAAGGTTAAGCTTTGCTCTCGGGATTTGGGAAAAATCGAATTTTTGAAATAAAAAGCCTCTGCCGAGACTCGAACCCACACACAGGTGCCGTCGAGCTACAGTAGAGCACAAATGGCGCCCCCTCTAACCAGTATGACAATAGTGTCTAACTGATATGATAGTAGATTAAAATAAGTTTTTTTCGACTCTCTGTTTATCAAAATTTCGTCAATTTTCAAAAGCTCTTAACTTAGTTTCTCTTTCACATAAAGCCATGAAAATTTCCAGAATACTAAGTTTATGTATAATTAATAATCAGTGTTTTAAAAACATTTTTTTGACATTAAAACATGTATTTCTCATTCTAATTTTGTGTTCTATGCCTACAATTTCAATAATTCAATTTAGCAACTCTCTACCAAATTTTTGCATTACAACTTCATTAAAAGAATATTAATTCTTGTTTTTCCTCTTTTATCCACAACACTCAATGACATGGTTTCATTCATTGAACTAGTGTCACAATAGTTTAATGAGCACAAATTTAATAATTTCATCTACTAATCATTCACAAGTATTTTTCTACAATTAACATGGTTCCAATTTCACATTTTCATAGCAATAAGAAAATTTTACTACATTAAACATGATTTATAACAAATAGCATGCAATTTATCAAGTATTTACTCAATCATCTACCAAGTCCTTTTTAGAGCCAATGAATGGTGACCTTATTAGTTTCTTTAGCATTCTCATTAATCAAAAACTCCTAGCATGGTGTCTAAGATTAGAAGTATAGAAAAATACCCACCTATTTGAAGAAAACAACTACAAAAGCTCCTAGAATCTCCTTGAACACACGAGCGGTCCTTCTCCTCCTAGTTTGTGCCACCACGATCGCCTCCTCCTTGCCTAGTGAAACCCGAGCCCTCACTTTCCTCTAATGAAAGGGCCGGCCTCCAAGGATGGAACACACACAACTAAAATACTCTCAATCTTTTTCTAACTCTCTCTCAATTTTTTTTACTCTCTTATGTATTTTCTTTCTTTCTTTTCTCTACAAAATTTTAGTGTATTATATGCATAGAGGGGGGGGGGGGGTATTTGTACTAATTTTTGGGTGAAATGGAGGGCTAGGATTGAATTAGATGGTTGTAGCTAGGATGAGTTAGGGAGTTAGAGTAACCACCCACGAACACAAACCACCTCTCCACTAAGCCACTCTCCCACTCTCCCTTGACTCCATTTCCGGCCTACTCCAAAGCACATCCAAGACACGTGCCAGTGCAATGCACGTGTCAAATGTAGCACCCCTAGTTACTAGTTGCACATGATAAATTAATTAATTGTCTACAAGATTGATCTACACTACAAGTCATGTTAAATAAAAAAGAAATAAATTAGTGGGCTAAAACTCCATGGGCTAATTAAAATAATTAAATAATTAGGATGGGCTTAAAATAAACAATTAGGCTTTTCAAAATAAAAAGAAAGAGATAAGAAAATATTTGTTCATGCTACAAAATAAATAATTATCTAGAAAAATGCACATGAATTAATACGTGCAACACACGTAAAAATTCACAAACCTTTCATTTAATTAAAAATATGGAATCAGGATATTACAACACTCCCTCCTTAGAATAGTTCCGTCACCGGAACTACACATACAGAGCGAGAAAAATACAACAAGAAGAAAAGAAGGAAGAAGAAAGAAAAGAGAAGAAAATACAACTCAAACAAAGAGCTCAGGATGGTTTCTCATCATTCTCTCATTGGATTCCCAAGTAGCCTCTTCAACCAACTGGTTTCTCCAAACTACTTTGACCATCGGTATCGTCTTGTTCCTCAAGACTTTCTCCCGACGATCCATAATCTCAACCGAGAGCTCATTGTAACTCAGATCCAACTGCAAACCCTCCTGCACCTCAGGCAAATGGTGACTTGGGTCTGGAATGTACCTTCTCAGCATAGACACATGAAAGATATTGTGCACCTGAGACAACTCCTCCGACAACTCCAATCGGTAAGCAATTTTCCCAATCTGCTTCAATATCTTGTACGGGCCTATGAATCTTAGGGCTAACTTTCCACCTCTGCCGAAGCGAATCACACCCTTACTAGGTGAAACCTTCAGAAAGACAAAGTCACCAACCTCGAACTCAAGGTCCGTTATTCGGTTGTCTGCATAGCTCTTCTACCTACTCTGAGCATCCATCAACCTCTTCCTGAACAGATCAATCTTTTCAGAGGTCTGCTGCACAATCTCAAGCCCAAACATTTGCTGTTCCCCAACTTCACACCAGCAAACAGGCATCCTGCACTTCCTGCCATACAGAGCTTCGTACGGTGCCATTCCGATACTAGTCTGAAAACAGTTGTTGTAGGCAAACTCTACCAGAGCTAGATGCCTTTCCTAACTACCTCCAAAATCTAGAACAAAATACCAAAACATATCCTCAAGAATACCATTGACTCTCTCGAACTGCCCATCGGTCTGAAAATGAAAATCAGTGCTGAAACCCGTCTTGGTACCTAGAGCTATCTGAAGAATCCTCCAGAAATAAGAAGAGGAATCGCGAGGTGGTCGCAGGTGTGGGGGGAAGCAGTGGGACGAGGAAGACGATGGGGTGCGCTCGACAAAATGGAAGGACTCAGGGTGGTCTACAGTCGAAGGCAATGTTGAGGTCGACAGAGGAGAAGGTGGAGGGGCAACTCGTCGATGGGGGATGGCGAGGTGCATGATGCAGGCGGGAAGGAGACGGAAGGCTCGAGGTGGAGCGAAGGCGAGGAGAAGCGAGGAGGTTCGGAGACTCGGAGGATGGTCGAGGTATTACGAGGTTGCGAGGTTGAAGACGACGGGGTAGGGGTCTCTGTTTCGTTTTTGAAAATAGAGGAGAGAGGGGGAGACGGGGAGAGAGAAGAGTGGGGGGGGGGGGTTATTTAAAATAAAAATATAATAAATATATTAATTAAAAGGGGTAGTTATGAGTGAGTGGGGGTTGTGGAGTCAATTAATGAGATCTGGGGGAATCAATAGGCTGATTATTAGGGTCAAAGAGATAGTGGGGTTAGTTATTAAGCAGTGAATAGGAGAGAATGTGGAGATTTGGTTGTTGATGATTATTTGGGTTAATGGGTTTAGGGTAGACTAGGATTTGGATTAGAATCCAATAGGAGATGGGCTTGGATCGGGCTTCAAATCAAATAATTAAATAATACAATATATGCCAAAATCAATTGGCTTTAACAATAATATTAATAATAATACTAATAACAACACATAATATCAATAATAATAATAATAATAATAGTAATAATAACATTATACAACAAAATAAGAATTTAGTTTAGCAACTTTATATTAAAATAATCCAAACAGGAATATATATAATCGATCAAAAATGGAAAGTGAAGTTAAAATATACTATTACCGTTTAGAAAAGATTTTAATAGAAGATTCAAAACAAATTTAACAAATAATAATCGAAACACATAAAATATTTGGAAAATACGTATTTACGGAAACAGGAGTTACATTATATGTAAATTCTGGTTCAATTTGTGGGACTATTGGAGGCCGGCGTGAAGTACCAGTGGAATCTTGTGTACTTTGGCTATGGCTGCTACCTCATGATTTAGATATGGTAATAGTGTATGTGAAAAAACAAGACTTCTAGTATTTTACTAGTGTATGTGAAATAATAGAAAACAATCTAGGATGTATATGTTAGAAAATATAATCTAAAAAACAATAGGAGGGTTGGGAGAGAGAAAAGCCAAAAACCAACAAACAAATATGATACAAAAAATTAGAACTACAACAAAATTCAAGACAATAGGAGGATTGTGAAATTTTGATTCCGTACTTCACGGATAATCGAATATACAAATGATAAAGAAAATAAAAGTAGATAGTAGTCGATAATCCAGTAGTCGTTGAAACTTGAAAAAGAGAGAGAGCTTCTTTGTTGGAGGAGTTGAAGTAGACTTAGTTGAGAGTTGAATCAAGACAATTCGATACGATAAATTTTTTTGACTTCTTTGTTGAATTGAGATTGAATTGAGTAGTAATATTAGAGAGAGTAGGTGAATAATGTTTGGAAATTTTTAGATTGAATTAAGGGGGTATTTATAGGGGAAAAAAACAAAAAACAAAAAAATAAAAAACAAAAAACAAAAAACAAAAAACGTAAAACAAAAACAAAAAACAAAAACAAAAAACAAAAAACAAAAAACAAAAAAAAAGCCCCAACGGTCTGTTTCTAACCGTTCGACCCGAGGGTCGAATGTTCGACCCACGGGTCGAACGGTCAGAAACAGATGTTTTGACCCGCGTGGGTTGAACGTTCGGGTCAAACGGGTCCAAACCCATAGGTCCACCCGCAGGTTGGCAAGCGAGTTTGACTTGGTCAACAGGTCGAGCGGGCTGGGTCGTGCGGGTTGGGTTCGCGAATTTTATGACCCGGGTCGACCCGAGTAGACCCACGAGTTCGACCCAGACCCAAACTGCATAGTTGCGGGCTGGGTTCGTATGGGCAGGTTGCGGGCAGGTTGCAGGTCAACCCGGTCCGGTTGCCATCCCTAGGTAAATACTTTCAAAAGGTGGGTCATTTTGGTAAAAGAATATGATGGTAGTTGATATTTGATAGCTCGTCGTGCACCGAGAGGGGGAATTCGTAGAAAAGTACTTGGAGTTTGAACTATTTGGGAAGATGTAGTAGAATAATCAGTTGAACCCTGGTTCACCACCATTATCTGAACCAGGTCTTGATCTACCGACACCTGCCCTCAAACCAAATTGCAAAACACTTTTTAAAATGGGAAATGCTACACCTACTACATATTTTACAACATGCACTTCTTACACCCTATTGTGACACTCATATAGCGGAGGTGTTAGGAGTAGAGGTTGTAGGAGAGGTTGTAGATATGGATTTATCCTTTAAAATTTGGGTTGATGGCGTCAAATGTGAAAGAAACACGCATCTGAACGATGATTTTTTACAGTACTAAGCAACTTTTTTGAAACTATTTACAAAAGTATGACACTTTCCAAATTGTTGTCAAGAATGAGTCAGTTGTAACACCCCAATTTTTTTCTTCTTCAAATGACTTCTAACATAATCTATTACTTATTTACATCATGTCTTACTTAGAAAAATACCCATAGATTTTTATTAAAAATTTCGGCAGAGTTTCCCTTGAAATATTAGCCCTTTTTTAGATATTCCTTACGAAAATCTACAAACAATTACAAATATCAATGTACCTGTAATATATCTCAATCCTCCCCAGGCCAAGTCATTTAACAACACACAGGAAATAATATATGGGGCTCTGGGGGCATAATTCCTCATAATACATAAGATACAATTTAAAAACTATAAATTCTATTGAAAAACATATAGGATTTTATAAAAACTTTAGAAAAACCTTTCAAAAACCAACCACAGACCCCAGCACTCCACAACGAGGTGGGTACGGGTTTTAATACTCCATCACAACACTATATATATTATTATCTCTTACAGTTGTACACATATTCCTCCATAATACAAACTATCACCCAAATACTATCTCATCTCTACATAACTTAGGATAATAAAATATATAATAGATACATATACAACTCATTCGGCTATGGGAAAAGTATAACTATCAAAATTAAACAACTGCCACGGTATCTCACATCGCTGCTAATTGGTATCTGCAAGAGGGTTAGGGACATCCACCCCGAGGGAGGGACTCCCCTGACCCCCAGAAACCAACAGGGGTCAGCCATAACTGGTGTGAGTATAATCTACTAGATTAGTAAATAAAATAAATGATAAGACAAAAATTAAAAGAACTTACAAACATAAGGGTAATTAAATGTATCCTGAAATTTTAAACATATAAACATAGTCAAAGTGACTTTGCACAAAAGTAATTCTTTCCATCTTCAACCAATCTACAAATCCATAATCACTCTATCTTATAATATTACATTCATCCATTCTTATAATATCACATTTATCCATGTCTAATAACACATCTCATAACATTTCGTAATACATTAACCTTCATTCTCATTCTAATTTCATCATACAACTAATTTAATGCTCATTCTCATTTTGTTATATACTTGGCTTTATAATTCATTTTTATCTCATCATACAACTCAAATTACTTTTCATTCTTATTAATAATATATATTTCTTTCATTTTTGTGTGCATTTCATATTACACTTTACTTTAACTTCTATTCTTATCAAATTATACTCCGCACCCCAAACATAGTTTGGGTAATACTACATCGCACCCCAAAGCCGATAGCTTGGGTAATAATCATCGCGCCCCAAGTAGAACTTGGGTAATATAACATCACATCTCAAGCCGATAGCTAGGAATATTACTTTACTTTATTTTTATTTCTATCTGACAATTTACTTTACTTTCCTTTCCATCTCGCAATACAACTACCATATCAACAACCCACCAATTCACCCTGGGAGTTGTGTCAAGGCAGGTAGTTCCTACTATTTCCATAGAAATAGTGGGCAAGTAGTTCCTCGACATAATTCCAAGGCATCAACTCATATCACACTTATCTTTAGTTTTGAAATCATTCCCATATCTATCACTTAACACACATCACTTTATACATCATACTAATATCATATATAACTTTAATTTTCATTCATATCATATTATCTCATACATACACACTTTCTTTACTTCTTTTACTTTTTTCATTTCCACAATTTCTTCGAGTTATTCACATTAATTTTACATACATAGTTCCTTCACTATTATACTCGTATTCCTAACATCATATTAATTCATATATATAAATTCCTTCATTTTTCATTTTCAAATATAACATCAAACTAATTCACATGTTTACTTCCTTCACTTTTTATATTTAATCCCATAACACAAATGTTTCTCTTTTCATAATTATCTGCATATCACCATTTCTACATTTTCACTTATAATTACATAATGCAACTTCCTCATTTTTACACTTATTTAACCACATACTTCTTTTACCATTCATTTTCATTTGCATACTCATGAATCGTATTATTTCATTCTCATCTTCATATATATACATTTTCTTTCACTCTACTCATTCATTTCCACTCAAATACTTACTTCACTTTCTCATTTCCACTTTACATTAAGTACTTTCTTTTCTTCCTCATTCTCATATCGCATCATATGCTTTCTTTACTTTCTCATTCATATTTCACTTTCACATCATATGCTTTCTCTACTTTCTCATTCTCATTTTCATTTCACATTGATTCATTTTATTAATTTGTCAACCTGTGAGCCACAGTATCCCACTATATTGAAAGCCAACGGCCCAGTAAACACACGAACCTGTATCCCCCCTCCCCCCAGGGGGTCTTACGCATCCGAGGCTATGTCTTCCTCCCAGCCTATGCCAACGAGGGAAACACCACATTCCAAACATAGTTTAGGGTACTTCTTCGTGGCAAAACCAACGAGGGAAAAGAAAACACCGCACCCCAGCAAAGCTGGGTACTTCAGTGGCAAAGCCAACAAAGGGAAAAAAACATTGCACCCCTAGTTTCACTAGGGTACTTCCTCGTGACATCTGTCATCGAGGGAATATCACTGTACCCCAGCTGAACTGGGTAATAACCGGACCTCAAGCCGATAGCTTGGGCGATAAAAACACACCCCAAATATAGTTTGGGTAACAAACACTGCACTCCAAGCCGGTCCTTGGGTGTTAGGAGGTCTAGACCAAACTCCTAGGATTTCTGTAGGTACTGGTCAATAAAATTTAACTGTTATTATCATTTTCATTTCATCTTTTTATCACCACACAACATCTCATCTTTTATTTCAATAATTTGCCACATCTTTGGCTTTAACCATGCAATTTATTATCTCATTATATCACATTTTCACATACACCTATTTATTTCGTTTATAAGATTTCCACTTCATATTATTCCGTATCATAAACGCACCAAAGTAATTATTCGCTCACATTAATAATATCTTATGAAAATGCCAAATTAAGTAGATGATTACACCATATTTCCGCCCATTAGTTTCACTTTAAACATCACTAATTTATACATATACTCACTCATTATTTTTATCGATTATGCTATCATAACTCATTATCACCCATATATATCACATACATACACTAAATAGGTCAATACATCATAACACCATATATATATCATTTTTTTATCTACCGTATATTATACGTATATCAACCTCATTTACTTCATCTTATCATACATATATCCACTACATCACCCATAACAGTATATAATCAAATCACACAATTTCTCCATATAACACAATTTCAACACATAAAAATTTAATATTTCAGTTAAATCTTCATTTAGCTATAACAAAAATCACATTGAATCCGCATAAAATTTCGTCACAACATAAGATATACCTAGTATAATCATACTCACTTGATATCCCGCGAAGACTCGAAGCACAATTTTTCCATCACGCATCCGAAATTGCTAACATCTTCTATTATCAAATTTTAAAGCCAATTAGAGCTCAAAACATCCAAACCAGTCACAGGTAATAATAATATTAATCCTAATACCACTCAGGCATTTTATTGAACGTTTGGCATGCACACCTGCGATGCACGTATTATTCGAATTCCTACGGAATTTTATCTCCATAAAATTACTAAAATCAGCCCATACTATTCTAATGGTTCAGCTATAATTTCTACTACTATTAAGGAGATAATTGTCACATATTTACTTCTCTTTATATAAACCCCAAACCCTAATTTATAAGCAACTTACACAACCTCAATCAATTTGCTAACTTCTTGACTCTAACATCAAAATAGACCTCTCATCAACCCTATACTCCATTTCTAAGCAAAAAAAATTAAAAGCATAAGAAATTACACAAATAATTACAAAGAGATATACCTCCACTAAATTCTTTCTCCAAATTGACTCCACCACTAGCTAGAGTAGCCTAAAATCACCTAGAACCCCCAAATAATTTGAAGATCGAAGTGGTTTCGGTTGGGAAATAGCGAATCCAGAATTGGGTGAAATAGGTTTCAGCGATTTCGTTGATCGGCAGAGAAGAAGAAAAGAGAGAAATGAAGGAATGGCAATTTTGGTAATTAGATGGATGTTTAATAGTTATGAGGGTTTGGGTCTTGGGCCTAAGCCCATGTTTAATATAAAACTCACGTTTTAAAGTTATTTTAAATGCCGAATCCCCCAAAATTCTAACTTCTTGCTAGGACAATGCAATTCCTTCAAATTAGCAAATATTCCACCCTCTATTATGCACAAGTACTCAGGAAATATTTTAGGTTAAATAGGATTCGTGTCCTCCGAGAAAACTCATCTCAAAACTCCTATATTTCAAAATTTTCCCGTTTGACCCCGAATTTAAATTTAATCATTCTAAAATAAAATAAAATCAATTAATATAAGAAAATATACTCAGAATCACAAATAAAAATAATATAAACCAAATATTTAAGAATTTTAAAATTATAGGTTACAGTTGTTGTAAGCTATTCCCATTAGTGGTGTATTCATTTAGGAGACCACTAACAGGAATAAAGTCACTCCTAAAAAATTTTTTGGAATGTTTGTTGCCTCTATGCTCATAATAGTCTATGTGAAGTCGCTGATGAGAATAACGACATTGTCTCAATCATATTGAGACACTTAGCTCATTCCAGAGAGCTATTTCTCCCTGGAGAAAATAAAACCAAACAAAAATCTTAAACTGAGATCGCTCATGGGATAGCGACTTCAATATACTGGGGCCAAAGTTTCCACTAGCAGCCACAGGTGGGACTCAGCCGCTAATAAAAGGTCGGGCTCCTACACACACACACACTCTCTCTCTCCACTTCATTTTATTTCACTTTTCTTATTATTCTTCTTCTTCCCCAACTCCAACTCCAAATTCCCCAAAACTTCAAAATCCTAGCATTCACATTTCCACGTCTCCATCCTCCAAATCTCAAATCCCAAATCCCAAATTCCAAATCTTTAGCTCAATTTTCAAAACCTAAGCTCCTCCACCTCTTCACATCATATCTCTCTTTCGCTGCTGATGTAATACCCCGAATATTTAAATTTATTTTAAATATAATATTACATCTCTTTGCAAATTAATTTGCGATTGTAGTTTTGCTTGTGGGATAATCGTGCATTATATGTGCACAATTGCATACGTGCAATGCACGTGATCTAGTTTAATGTTCATCAAGCTCAAGTTTGCATGCAAGACAATCTCACCATTCATCTTGATCATCATTGCAAATCCAATGGTTCATAATCAAACCTTGGAAAATTAAGCAAAACTAGGAGACATAAACCATGGTTTGATGAGTAAGATGTCAAATTGGATTGATGGGCTTGCCACTTGGCCAAACTCCCCCCCCCCCTCTTGTCCCATCTTGGTCGGCCTACCCTAGGGTACCGTCCCCCCTCCCCCCCCAAACTCCTTTTGCTCTCTTTTTATAACTCCTCACACTCTCATTATCACTCTAATTTCGAAGTTTTCAAGAGAAAGAGAGAGGGAGAGCTAGGGAAAGAGACCAATAGGAGAAGAAGGAGCCAAGCTTGGAGGGGTGATTCAAGAGAAGCTAGACCAATCCATTTCAACTACAAGCAACACTACAAGGTGGGTGTTTCTAATCTCTATGTTTGTTCTATACTTGTTTGAATGATGATTGTAGTGATTGAAAATGTCATGCATGCTATAGATTAAATATTAATAACTCAGTTTGTGTTAAGAAATCCAAAAAAGAAAATCACGTTGAAAGCTTAAATCTTTGCTGTTAGTTCGTAGCTCATAACTTGAAAACTGTTGGTTAGTTTAACTTGAAATTTTTAGGAAATGTTTATGCTTGAGTTAAGCATATTCAGTAATTTTTATGGGTTTTTCTAAATTTTATATGAATTTATAAAAAATTCGTGAATGCATGTTAGTCGGAACAGAGAACTTGTTCTGTTTGGGATCTGAACTAAAATTGATAGAAATTTGAGAATTTATTGATGCATGATCTGTCTCTAAAATTTTTATCGTAGTATCCTGTGTGAATCGAGATCCTACAGAAAAAGTTTGAAATTATTTGGATGACATTTGATACACGTTCAAATTTTTTTAAGCAAGAGTATTCATGACAGAGACTGGTAAATAGAGGAACTTTGTACAGGATTGAAATAAGTAAAACTCATTGAATACTTGGAATCAAGATGAGATCTTTTGTATATAATGTGCATGATGATGTCTAGTTTCTGAAAATACAAGTTTGATAATCATTGGTTATATATGTGGTTTATTGTAGAATTTTAAGTAAGTACTGTACATATCTTAGTCAGAAATGACACACTGATGAGATTGCAACTCTATGATTTTGTATGAGCAAAATTTGAGGAAATGTACAACTAGAAAGTTATAGTAGACATCCTGGGCTTTCCATTAAGTATCAGATCATGAAATTCCTATTTGTGTAGCATTACTTATGATTTTTATCTAAGACGTGACAAAAACCAACTTGTTGAGCAGTAGGCTCTGTTTGGTAGAGTGTTTGTTATCATACTGTACATCTGATGGAAATGAGTACTTTACAATGTCTTAAAGATGTAAGTTGGAAGTGTGGTCAACTAGAAAGCTGTAGTAGACTTGTTTAGCTTTCCATAGAATCCAGAATTGTTTTGATCCTATAAGTGGGTGATTTTATACACTATCGGTAAGGTGCAGCAGATGTACTGGAATTGCCTTTGACTGAGGTGTTTAGGGCTTTTAGAGCACCGAGATGATGGAATATGATGATGTGGGTAACTAAGGAATTGTATCATGTATTCTAAGCTTTCCAGAATGGGCTAGAACACCTGAATCCAAGTTGTATTTTAGGAGTTATGACCTTTCTAAGTTTCGGACAGAATCAACCTAGTTTGGGTTAGTCACAATTTTTGCTAAGTATGAATTGTACTACTCCTTCATTGTGATGTAGGAGTTAGTGGTTAGTGTTTGCCACGAGTTAACATTGTTTAGCTTGAGATGGTTGATTTGTGAATTGTAAGAACCGTGTGAGGGTGGAGGCGAGTGTTGACCACTTTTGGGTCGCAATCTAAGACCTGTGTTGTGTTTAAGTTGTTTAGGGTCACTCGGTTGAGTTAGAGACCCTCGGATTCAAGTTCGTAAAGAGAGAATTGTGTCGGGTAGTTTAGAGACCCGTGACCCCCATGCGTGATGGAGCGACGACTTGGGCACCGATGTGGTTGCCGTCTAAGGAAGGGAATCCAGCGTCGTAGGAGCTGCCAGTTTGTCAGGAGGACATGGAGCACGACGATTAGCGGGAGAAATGAGTGGTTCGGCCCGAGGTGGCGGGCGACTCCAAGCGTGACGGACGGTGGCGATCGACATGGCCGATTCGCCAATTTTTTTGTGGGCCTATGTAATGGGCCGGGCTTGAGAGGCCAGTTGGACCCTAGTGTGGGTTGGGTTAAGTGGTGTCTAGTTGGACACCTGAGTTAGGTGAGAGCCTAGTTGCTAGATCATCTAGCTAACTGATAGTTCGGTAGAACTAGATTGCCTAGTATAACCAAGTACAGATTACTGAAACAATAATAATGATAATAACTCAACTTAGCGGTAGAGTTAACCCTTTTCTTTTATTGTGGCCTTAGCTTGTATACAACCGGTTGGGTAGAGACCTAGGGTAGGTCGAGTCACCGTGTGTGTAAGCACAAACACTAGTGGGTGTTGTGTTTGCCTGTCAGGGGGACGCATGGCATCGTCACGCCTGGCCAAGTCCTAAGTTTCATTTAACGAGGGCAGGGAGCGTCAACCAAGACTTCGGGTAGGAGTGAGGCTCCGCGACTCTCGGCATGCATGCCTATATGTCCGTAACAACTTTTGATGAGGACTGGCAGGGCAATGTCGTCTTGACTGCAAGTTCGACTTAGTGTAAGGACGAGTGCTAGCGAAGAAGAGGGAAAACCGTTAGAGTCCGCCATGTCCTATGCTGTTCAACACGGGCAGGGACTTAGAGTGAAGCGTTGTACGTGGAACTCTAATATCCTTGGCTAGCGGGGGTACCATGAGGCCTTATGCCCGTATTAATGTTTTTGAAAGAGGTATGGGATAAGGAACTTTTCTATGATATTGACATTTTTATGGTAGCGTCGGAAAAGAGAGATCGCACGACTACCCCGGGCATAGTGGGAAACAAAAAGGGGGTTACCCTGACACAACTGTCGACTGCAAACTCTTCATCACTAATGTTCGAGACAGGATAGAGCACAAGTTAGGATGCATGGCTGGGGATCAAACCCCAATAATGTGGAGAACGTCGTTTGTTTGGGGAATGTGTAGTATAGGATGCGTATCCCTCCAACCAAGCATACATTAGACTAAAAGCATCGTGTGCATTGAGTGTGCATTAGTTCTAGGTCATGTCATACATCGACACTTATGTTTGTCCACATTTTCTTTATCATCAATATTTGTGGTTGTTGATGTTCGGAATCGCTATAGTATGGCATAGAGAGGATAGCCGTATATAGCATTGCGTCAGTTGTATTCAACTGACGTGCCCAATTTTTAGTTGCAGGAACATCCGTTGTATTGGAGGCGCAAACGACTCGAGTTGATTAAAGCATCCAAGTCAAGACATTGTCTATTTATTGTAACTCATTGTAAATTGTTGTAATACTATATTCCTTATAATTGTTGTAATTAAACTGGACATTATAATAACATTTGATGTAATAAAAGTTTTTAATCTCCTGTGATTTTTGTGTGTTGTGACTCATTTGAAGGAAGATCCTGGAGTAATGTGACGAGTTCCTAGGTTAGGAATTCGGGGCGCTACAGCTGCCGTCGGCACCCTCCGACCAAATTAGGTCCACATATCATGTATGCTCTACTCTACCTTTTTGATCTTTTATTACTTTTGACATTGTTTCAAGGCGAGATTATTGATTTCTCAAGAGTTATATTTGTGAATGTGTGTTAGAGGAAAACATAAATATCCAAGTTATTGAAATTGCATTATTGCTTGTTGAAATATATATGAATGAAAAAAGCTAAGGTGTTGTGAATGATTGTTTCATAAGAATTCACATAGATTTTCATACTTCATATTTGGTTTCTTAATATTAGTGTAATTATGATATGTTTGTGATTGGATAATGAACCACAAATTCGTCCTTCATATGTAGGTATGGACTACAAAATTCCTATTTGATTGTATTATAGGGTAGAATTACTACAAGACCCAAAGCTAGGAGTTTGTTATAGAGGTGTTGAACTGAAAATATTTTGGGCTTATCGTAATATTACAAAGCAATAATTATTAGAGAATGTATATGAATTAACTAACTAAGATAGAGGTGAATGGAGTGTTAAAATTCTAGCTCAGGATGCAACTGGAAAAGGAGAATGACAATATTTCATGGCGGTGCCTATATTTGATGATGACTGATGCAGTTGATTTCTGGTGTGGGAGCAGCAGATGATGAGTTCTTGTATTTAGTGGAATGCCTAAATATGAAATAAATGTCATGATACAATGTAAACTAGTAATGTCAATACACAACTGGCCTCTAGGGCATACACCAACAATCTCCCACTTGCACTAGAGCCAATCAGATATACATCTAATGCCTATAGATCTAGTGTAACCCTCATACATTCGCTATGCAAGAGGCTTTGTCAATGGGTTAACGATGTTATAATCTGTCGGTACTATGCATATCATCACATCTCCTCTATCGATGATCTCTCGAATGAGATGGAAGTGTCTAAGTATATGTTTGGATCGCTGGTGAGATCTAGGCTTCTTAGCTTGTGCAATGTCCCCATTGTTATCACAATAGAGGTCCGCTGGGTCGACAAAGATAGGAACTATGCCAAGTTCAGTGATGAACTTTCTTATCCAAACGAAATCCTTTGCTGCATTGGAGACAACAATATACTCAGCCTCTGTGGTAGAATCAACTATTGTCTCGTGCTTCGAACTCTTCTAGCTCACAGCTCCACCATTTAGGCAAAACACAAAACCTAATTGCAATTTAGAGTCATCCTTATTGGACTGGAAGCTAGCGTCAGTGTAACCCTTTACAACAAGTTCTTCCTCGGCTCCATATACCAAGAAAGAATCCTTATTCCTTCTTAAGTACTTAAGGATGTTCTTGACAGCAGTCCAGTGACTCTCACCGGGATCTGATTGGTACTTGCTCGTTTTGCTCAAGGCATATGAGACATCTGGACGAGTACATAACATGACATACATGATAGGTCTAAGTGCATATGCATATGGAATCTTAGTCATGCGGTCCCTCTCATCTTGAGTTGTAGGACATTGAGCCTTAGACAGACCTACACCATGCGACATAGGCAGAAATCCCTTTTTGGACTCTTGCATATTAAAACGTTTCAATACTTTGTCTATGTATGTACACTGACTTAGGCCAAGCAATCTTCTTGATCTATCTCTATATATCTTGATGCATAATACATAGGTAGCTTCACCCAAGTCTTTCATGGATAATCATTTTCCTAGCTAAGTTTTTACAGACTGTAAGACATGGATGTCATTCCTGATGAGTAGTA